>CAXKWD010000005.1:65897597-66556597 GCA_964059195.1 Ectobius pallidus
TAAATGTGGTTTCATACGTGATTTATGTCTCTGAATATTTCGAATTCCATCTATAAACAGTGAATATGACGATATTACATACTTATTCGAGCTCCTGTTACATACTATTGCATTTAATGTGAGTTTGTAGAAATGTGTTTCCAGATGCGTTGTACGTTTCTGAATATCGCATATTGAAACTTTAAAGAGTGAATTTGATACTAATATAGCCTAATTCGAGTTCTTATTGTACTTATTGTGCTATTTCCAAAATGTGTTGTCATATGTGATTTATGTTTCTGAACATCGCGAATTCCATCTATAAACAGTGAATATGACGATATTACGTACTTATTCGAGCTCCTGTTACATACTATTGCATTTAATGTGAGTTTGTAGAAATGTGTTTCCAGATGCGTTGTACGTTTCTGAATATCGCATATTGAAACTTTAAACAGTGAATTTGATACTAATATAGCCTAATTCGATTTCTTTTTGTACTTATTGTGCTCTTTCCTAAATGAGTTGTCATATGTGATTTATGTTTGTGAACATCGCGAATTCCATCTATAAACAGTGAATATGACGATATTACGTACTTATTCGAGCTTTTATTGCAATTAATGTGTGATTGTAGAAATGATTCTCGATGTGTTTTCATATGTGATTTATATCTCTGAATATCTCGAATTCCATCTATGAACAGTGAATATGACGATATTACATACTTATTCGAGCTCCTGTTACATACTATTGCATTTAATGTGAGTTTGTAGAAATGTGTTTCCAGATGCATTGTACGTTTCTGAATATCGCATATAGAGTCTTTAAACAGTGAATTTGATACTAATACAGCCTAATTCGAGTTCTTTTTGTACTTATTGTGCTTTTTTCGGAATGTGTATTCATGTGTGATTCATGTTTCTGAATATCGCGAATTCCATCTATAAACAGTGAATATAACGATATTACATACTTATTTGAGCTCTTGTTACAAACTATTGCACTTAATGTGAGTTTGTAGAAATGTTTTTTCAGATGCGTTGTACGTTTCTCAATATCACATATTCAACCCATAAACGGTGAATTTGATGCTAATACAGCATTATTCAAGTTCCCTTTGTACCTAATATGCAATTTCCTAAATGTGGTTTCATACGTGATTTATGTCTCTGAATATCTCGAATTCCATCTATAAACGGTGAATATGACGATATTACATTCATATTCGAGCTCCTATTACATACTATTGGATTTAATGTGAATTTGTAGAAATGTGTTTCCAGATGGGTTGTACGTTTCTGAATATCGCATATGGAAACTTTAAATAGTGAATTTGATACTAATATAGCCTAACTCGAGTTCTTATTGTACTTATTGTGCTATTTCCGAAATGTGTTGTCATATGTGATTTATGTTTCTGAACATCGCGAATTCCATCTATAAACAGTGAATATGACGATATTACGTACTTATTCGAGCTTTTATTGCAATTAATGTGTGATTGTAGAAATGTTTCCTGATGCGTTGTCCGTTTCTGAATATCACATATTCAACATATAAACGTTGAATGTGACGCTAATACAGCCTCATTCAAGTTCCGTTTGTACACAATGTGCAATTTCCTAAATGTGTTTTCTTATTTTATTTATGTTTCTGAACATCGCGAATTCCATCTATAAACAGTGAATATGACGATATTACATACTTATTTGAGCTCTTTTTACACACTGTTGCATTTAATGTGAGTTTGTAGAAATGTGTTTCCAGATGCGTTGTACGTTTCTGAATATCGCATATTGAAACTTTAAACAGTGAATTTGATACTAATATAGCCTAATTCGAGTTCTTGTTGTACTTATTGTGCTATTTCCGAAATGTGTTTTCATATGTGATTTATGTTTCTGAACATCGCGAATTCCATCTATAAACAGTGAATATGACGATATTACGTACTTATTCGAGCTTTTATTGCAATTAATGTGTGATTGTAGCAATGTTTCTAGATGTGTTTTCTTATGTGATTTATGATTCTGAATATTGCAAATTCCTTCTATAAACAGTGAATATGAAGATATCTCATACTTTTCCAGCTCCAGATAATTTGTATTCCACTTAATGTGTGATTGTAGAAATCTGTTTATGGATGTGTTGTCCGTTTCTGAATTTTGCATATTCAAGCTTTAAACAGTGAATTTTACGCTAATTCAGCCTTATTCGAGTTCCTTTTGTACTTTTTCTTCCATTTCCGAAATGTGTTTTCATATGTGATTTATGTCTCTGAATATCTCGAATTCCATCTATAAACAGTGTACATGACGAAAGTACATACTTATTAGAGCTCCTGTTACATACTATTGCATTTAATGTGAGTTTGTAGAAATGTGTTTCCAGATGCGTTGTACGTTTCTGAATATCGCATATTGAAACTTTAAACTGTGAATTTGATACAAATATAGCCTAATTCGAGTTCTTATTGTACTTATTGTGCTATTTCCGAAATGTGTTGTCATATGTGATTTATGTTTCTGAACATCGCGAATTCCATCTATAAACAGTGAATATGACGATATTACGTACTTATTCGAGCTTTTATTGCAATTAATGTGTGATTGTAGAAATGTTTCTAGATGTGTTTTCATATGTGATGTATATCTCTGAATATCTCGAATTCCATCTATAAACAGTGAATATGACGATATTACATACTTAATCGAGCTCCTGTTACATACTATTGCATTTAATGTGAGTTTGTAGAAATGTGTTTCCAGATGCGTTGTACGTTTCTGAATATCGCATATAGAGTCTTTAAACAGTGAATTTGATACTAATACAGCCTAATTCGAGTTCTTTTTGACTTATTGTGCTTTTCTCGGAATGTGTATTCATGTGTGATTCATGTTTCTGAATATCGCGAATTCCATCTATAAACAGTGAATATGACGATATTACATACTTATTTGAGCTCTTGTTACATACTATTGCACTTAATGTGAGTTTGTAGAAATGTTTTTTCAGATGCGTTGTACGTTTCTGAATATCACATATTCAACCTGTAAACGGTGAATTCAAGTTCCTTTGTACTTAATATGCAATTTCCTAAATGTGGTTTCATACGTGATTTATGTCTCTGAATATTTCGAATTCCATCTAGAAACAGTGAATATGACGATATCTCATACTTATTCCAGCTCCAGATGAATACTATTCCACTTAATGTGTGACTGTAGAAATGCGTTTTCCGTTTCTGAATATCGCATATAGAATCTTTAAACAGTGAATTTGATACTAATACAGCCTAATTCGAGTTCTTTTTGTACTTATTGTGCTATTTTCGAAATGTGTATTCATGTGTGATGTATGTTTCTGATAATCGCGAATTCCATCTATAAACACTGAATATGACAATATCTCATACTTTTTCCAGTTCCAGATAATTACTATTCCACTTAATGTGTGTTTGTAGAAATGTTATTATAAATGCGTTGTGCACTTCTGAATATCGCAGATTGAAACACTAAGTAGTGAATTTGATACTAGTACATCCTTATTCGAGTTCCATTTGTACTTAAGTGTGTTCATATGTGAATTATGTTTCTGAACATCTCGAATTCCATCTATAAACACTGAATATGACGATGACGCTAATACAGCCTTATTCAAGTTCCTTTTGTACTCAATGAGCAATTTCCTAAATGTGTTTTCATATGTGATTTATATTTCTGAATATTGCAAATTCCTTCTATAAACAATGAATATGACGATATCTCATACTTTTCCAGCTCCAGATAATTAGTATTCCACTTAATGTGTGATTTTAGAAATCTGTTTATGGATGTGTTGTCCGTTTCTGAAATTCGCATATTCAAGCTTTAAACAGTGAATTTTACGCTAATTCATCCTTATTCGAGTTCCATTTGTACTTTTTCTTCAATTTCCGAAATGTGTTTTCACATGTGATATATGTTTATGATTATCGCGAATTCCATCTATAAACAGTGTATAAGACTATATTACATACTTATTCGAGCTCCTCTTACATACTATTTCACTTAATGTGAGTTTGTAGAAATGTGTTTCCAGATGCGTTGTACGTTTCTGAATATCGCATATTGAAACTTTAAACTGTGAATTTGATACTAATATAGCCTAATTCGAGTTCTTATTGTACTTATTGTGCTATTTCCGAAATGTGTTGTCATATGTGATTTATGTTTCTGAACATCGCGAATTCCATCTATAAACAGTGAATATGACGATATTACGTACTTATTCGAGCTTTTATTGCAATTAATGTGTGATTGTAGAAATGTTTCTAGATGTGTTTTCATATGTGATGTATATCTCTGAATATCTCGAATTCCATCTATAAACAGTGATTATGACGATATTACATACTTAATCGAGCTCCTGTTACATACTATTGCATTTAATGTGAGTTTGTAGAAATGTGTTTTTAGATGCGTTGTACGTTTCTGAATATCGCATATAGAGTTTTTAAACAGTGAATTTGATACTAATACAGCCTAATTCGAGTACTTTTTGACTTATTGTGCTTTTCTCGGAATGTGTATTCATGTGTGATTCATGTTTCTGAATATCGCGAATTCCATCTATAAACAGTGAATATGACCATATTACATACTTATTTGAGCTCTTGTTACATACTATTGCACTTAATGTGAGTTTGTAGAAATGTTTTTTCAGATGCGTTGTACGTTTCTGAATATCACATATTCAACCTATAAACGGTGAATGTGATGCTAATACAGCATTATTCAAGTTCCTTTTGTACTTAATATGCAATTTCCTAAATGTGTTTTCATATGTGATTTTTGTCTCTGATCAACTCGAATTCCATCTATAAACAGTGAATATGACGATATTACATACTTATTCGAGCTGCTCTTACATACTATTGTATTTAATTTGAGTTTGTAGAAATGTGTTTTCATTGCGTTGTACGTTACTGAATATCGCATATTGAAACTTTAAACAGTGAATTTGATATTAATATAGCCTAATTCGAGTTCTTATTGTACTTATTGTGCTATTTCCGAAATGTGTTTTCGTATGTGATTTATGTTTCTGAATATTGCAAATTCCTTCTAGAAACAGTGAATATGACGATATCTCATACTTATTGCAGCTTACTATTCAACTTAATGTGTGATTTATGAAATGTGTTTATAAATGCGTTTTCCGTTTCTGAATATCGCATATAGAGTCTTTAAACAGTGAATTTGATACTAATACAGCCTAATTAGAGTTCTTTTTGTACTTATTGTGCTTTTTTCGGAATGTGTATTCATGTGTGATTCATGTTTCTGAATATCGCGAATTCCATCTATAAACAGTGAATATGACGATATTACATACTTATTTGAGCTCTTGTTACAAACTATTGCACTTAATGTGAGTTTGTAGAAATGTTTTTTCAGATGCGTTGTATGTTTCTGAATATCACATATTCAACCTATAAACGGTGAATTTGATGCTAATACAGCATTATTCAAGTTCCTTTTGTACTTAATATGCAATTTCCTAAATGTGGTTTCATACGTGATTTATGTCTCTGAATATTTCGAATTCCATCTATAAACAGTGAATATGACGATATTACATACTTATTCGAGCTCCTGTTACATACTATTGCATTTAATGTGAGTTTGTAGAAATGTGTTGCCAGATGCGTTGTACGTTTCTGAACATCGCATAATGAAACTTTAAACAGTGAATTTGATACTAATATAGCCTAATTCGAGTTCTTATCGTACTTATTGTGCTATTTCCGAAATGTGTTTTCATATGTGATTTATGTTTCTGAACATCGCGAATTCCATCTATAAACAATGAATATGACGATATTACGTACTTATTCGAGCTTTTATTGCAATTAATGTGTGATTGTAGAAAAGATTCCTGATGCGTTGTCCGTTTCTGAATATCACATATTCAACATATAAACGTTGAATGTGACGCCAATACAGCCTTATTCAAGTTCCGTTTGTACTCAATGTGCAATTTCCTAAATGTGTTTTCTTATGTGATTTATGATTCTGAATATTGCAATTTCCTTCTATAAACAGTGAATATGAAGATATCTCATACTTTTCCAGCTCCAGATAATTTGTATTCCACTTAATGTGTGATTGTAGAAATCTGTTTATGGATGTGTTGTCCGTTTCTGAATTTCGCATATTCAAGCTTTAAACAGTGAATTTTACGCTAATTCATCCTTATTCGAGTTCCTTTTGTACTTTTTCTTCCATTTCCGAAATGTGTTTTCACATGTGATATATGTTTCTGATTATCGCGAATTCCATCTATAAACAGTGAATAAGACGATATTACATACTTATTCGAGCTTCACTTACATACTATTGCACTTAATGTGAGTTGGTAGAAATGTGTTTTCAGATACGTTGTACGTTTCTGAATATCGCATATTCAACCTATAAACGGTGAATTTGATGCTAATACAGCATTATTCAAGTTCCTTTTGTACTTAATATGCAATTTCCTAAATGTGGTTTCATACGTGATTTATGTCTCTGAATATCTCGAATTCCATCTATAAACAGTGAATATGACGATATTACATACTTATTCTGTTACATACTATTGCATTTAATGTGAGTTTGTAGAAATGTGTTTCCAGATGCGTTGTACGTTTCTGAATATCGCATATTGAAACTTTAAACAGTGAATTTGATACTAATATAGCCTAATTCGAGTTCTTATCGTACTTATTGTGCTATTTCCGAAATGTGTTTTCATATGTGATTTATGTTTCTGAACATCGCGAATTCCATCTATAAACAGTGAATATGACGATATTACGTACTTATTCGAGCTTTTATTGCAATTAATGTGTGATTGTAGAAATGTTTCCTGATGCGTTGTCCGTTTCTGAATATCACATATTCAACATATAAACGTTGAATGTGACGCTAATACAGCCTCATCAAGTTCCGTTTGTACACAATGTGCAATTTCCTAAATGTGTTTTCTTATTTTATTTATGTTTCTGAACATCGCGAATTCCATCTATAAACAGTGAATATGACGATATTACATACTTATTTGAGCTCTTGTTACACACTGTTGCATTTAATGTGAGTTTGTAGAAATGTGTTTCCAGATGCGTTGTACGTTTCTGAATATCGCATATTGAAACTTTAAACAGTGAATTTGATACTAATATAGCCTAATTCGAGTTCTTGTTGTACTTATTGTGCTATTTCCGAAATGTGTTTTCATATGTGATTTATGTTTCTGAACATCGCGAATTCCATCTATAAACAGTGAATATGACGATATTACGTACTTATTCGAGCTTTTATTGCAATTAATGTGTGATTGTAGCAATGTTTCTAGATGTGTTTTCTTATGTGATTTATGATTCTGAATATTGCAAATTCCTTCTATAAACAGTGAATATGAAGATATCTCATACTTTTCCAGCTCCAGATAATTTGTATTCCACTTAATGTGTGATTGTAGAAATCTGTTTATGGATGTGTTGTCCGTTTCTGAATTTCGCATATTCAAGCTTTAAACAGTGAATTTTACGCTAATTCAGCCTTATTCGAGTTCCTTTTGTACTTTTTCTTCCATTTCCGAAATGTGTTTTCATATGTGATTTATGTCTCTGAATATCTCGAATTCCATCTATAAACAGTGTACATGACGAAAGTACATACTTATTAGAGCTCCTGTTACATACTATTGCATTTAATGTGAGTTTGTAGAAATGTGTTTCCAGATGCGTTGTACGTTTCTGAATATCGCATATTGAAACTTTAAACTGTGAATTTGATACAAATATAGCCTAATTCGAGTTCTTATTGTACTTATTGTGCTATTTCCAAAATGTGTTGTCATATGTGATTTATGTTTCTGAACATCGCGAATTCCATCTATAAACAGTGAATATGACGATATTACGTACTTATTCGAGCTTTTATTGCAATTAATGTGTGATTGTAGAAATGTTTCTAGATGTGTTTTCATATGTGATGTATATCTCTGAATATCTCGAATTCCATCTATAAACAGTGAATATGACGATATTACATACTTAATCGAGCTCCTGTTACATACTATTGCATTTAATGTGAGTTTGTAGAAATGTGTTTCCAGATGCGTTGTACGTTTCTGAATATCGCATATAGAGTCTTTAAACAGTGAATTTGATACTAATACAGCCTAATTCGAGTTCTTTTTGACTTATTGTGCTTTTCTCGGAATGTGTATTCATGTGTGATTCATGTTTCTGAATATCGCGAATTCCATCTATAAACAGTGAATATGACGATATTACATACTTATTTGAGCTCTTGTTACATACTATTGCACTTAATGTGAGTTTGTAGAAATGTTTTTTCAGATGCGTTGTACGTTTCTGAATATCACATATTCAACCTGTAAACGGTGAATTTGATGTTAATACAGCATTATTCAAGTTCCTTTGTACTTAATATGCAATTTCCTAAATGTGGTTTCATACGTGATTTATGTCTCTGAATATTTCGAATTCCATCTAGAAACAGTGAATATGACGATATCTCATACTTATTCCAGCTCCAGATGAATACTATTCCACTTAATGTGTGACTGTAGAAATGCGTTTTCCGTTTCTGAATATAGCATATAGAATCTTTAAACAGTGAATTTGATACTAATACAGCCTAATTCGAGTTCTTTTTGTACTTATTGTCCTTTTTCGAAATGTGTATTCATGTGTGATTCATGTTTCTGAATATTGCGAATTCCATCTATAAACGGTGAATAAGCCGATATCTCATACTTATTCCAGCTCCAGATAATTACTATTCCACTTAATGTGTGTTTGTAGAAATGTGTTTATAACTGCGTTGTGCATTTCTGAATATCGCATACTGAAATACTAAATAGTAAATTTGATACTAGTACAGCCATATTCGAGTTGCTTTTGTACTTATTGTGATATTTCCGATATGTGTTTTCATATGTGATTTAGGTTTCTTAACATAGCGAATTCCATCTATAAACAGTGAATATGACGATATTACATACTTATTCGAGCTCCTCTTACATACTATTGCTCTTAATCTGAGTTTGTAGAAATGTGTTTTCAGATGCGTTGTACGTTTCTGAATATCGCATATTGAAACTTTAAACAGTGAATTTGATACTAGTACAGCCATATTCGAGTTCCTTTTGTACATATTGTGCTATTTCCGAAATGTGTTTGTATACGTGATTTATGTTTCTGAACATCGTGAATTCCATCTATAAACAGTGAATATGACAATATTACGTACTTATTCGAGCTGTTATTGCAATTAATGTGTGATTGTAGAAATGTTTCTAGATGCGTTGTTCGTTTCTTAAAATCACATATTCAACATATAAACGTTGAATGTGACGCTAATACAGCCTTATTCAAGTTCCTTTTGTACTCAATGTGCAATTTCCTATATGTGTTTTCTTATGTGATTTATGATTCTGTATATTGCAAATTCCTTCTATAAACAGTGAATATGACGATATCTCATACTTATTAAAGCTCCAGATGATTACTATTCCACTTAATGTGTGATTGTAGAAATGTGTTTATAAATTCGTTTTCCGTTTCTGAATATCGCATATAGAATCTTTCAACGGTGAATTTGATACTAATACAGCCTAATTCTAGTTCTTTTTGTACTTATTGTGCTATTTTCGAAATGTGTATTCATGTGTGATGTATGTTTCTGAGTATCGCGAATTCCATCTATAAACACTGAATATGACGATGACGCTAATACAGCCTTATTCAAGTTCCTTTTGTACTCAATGTGCAATTTCCTAAATGTGTTTTCTTATGTGATTTATGATTCTGTATATTGAAAATTCCTTCTATAAACAGTGAATATGACGATATCTCATACTTATTAAAGCTCCAGATGATTACTATTCCACTTAATGTGTGATTGTAGAAATGCGTTTATAAATGCGTTTTCTGTTTCTGAATATCGCATATAGAATCTTTCAACAGTGAATTTGACACTAATACTGCCTAATTCTAGTTCTTTTTGTACTTATTGTGCTTTTTTCGGAATGTGTATTCATGTGTTTTTAATGTTTCTGAATATCGCGAATTCCATCTATAAACAGTGAATATGACGATATTACATACTTATTTGAGCTCTTGTTACAAACTATTGCACTTAATGTGAATTTGTAGAAATGTTTTTCAGATGCGTTGTACGTTTCTGAATATCACATATTCAACCTATAAACGGTGAATTTGATGCTAATATAGCATTATTCAAGTTACTTTTGTACTTAATATGCAATTTCCTAAATGTGTTTTCATATGTGATTTATATTTCTGAATATTGCAAATTCCTTCTATAAACAATGAATATGACGATATCTCATACTTTTCCAGCTCCAGATAATTAGTATTCCACTTAATGTGTGATTTTAGAAATCTGTTTATGGATGTGTTGTCCGTTTCTGAAATTCGCATATTCAAGCTTTAAACAGTGAATTTTACGCTAATTCATCCTTATTCGAGTTCCATTTGTACTTTTTCTTCCATTTCCGAAATGTGTTTTCACATGTGATATATGTTTATGATTATCGCGAATTCCATCTATAAACAGTGTATAAGACTATATTACATACTTATTCGAGCTCCTCTTACATACTATTTCACTTAATGTGAGTTTGTAGAAATGTGTTTTCGGATGCGTTGTACGTTTCTGAATATCGCATATTGAAACTTTAAACAGTGAATTTGATACTAATATAGCCTAATTCGAGTTCTTATGGTACATATTGTGCTATTTTCGAAATGTGTTTTCATATGTGATTTATGAGAATATTATAGGAGAAAAATTCCTCCGGCACTGGGACTTGAACCCACCATTGTCGCGAATAGCCAAAGGTCCTGGGTTCAAGTCCCAGTGCTGGAGGAATTTTTCTCCTATAATATTCTCACGTAGTGTCCAACAGAGACAATAATCTGTGGCTCATGAATGCTTATATTTTATTTATGTTTCTGAACATCGCGAATTCCATCTATAAACAGTGAATATGACGATATTACGTACTTATTCGAGCTTTTATTGCAATTAATGTGTGATTGTAGAAATGTTTCCTGATGCGTTGTCCGTTTCTGAATATCACATATTCAACATATAAACGTTGAATGTGACGCTAATACAGCCTTATTCAAGTTCCGTTTGTACTCAATGTGCAATTTCCTAAATGTGTTTTCTTATGTGATTTATGATTCTGAATATTGCAAATTCCTTCTATAAACAGAGAATATGAAGATATCTTATACTTTTCCAGCTCCAGATAACTTGTTTTCCACTTAATGTGTGATTGTAGGAATCTGTTTATGAATGTGTTGTCCGTTTCTGAATTTCGCCTATTCAAGCTTTAAACAGTGAATTTTACGCTAATTCATCCTTATTTGAGTTCCTTTTGTACTTTTTCATCCATTTCCAAAATGTGTTTTTACATGTGATATATGTTTCTGAATATCGCGAATTCCATCTATAAACAGTGAATATGACGATATTACATACATATTCGAGCTCTTGTTACATACTATAGCACTTAATGTGAGTTTGTAGAAATGTGTTTTCAGATGCGTTGTACGTTTCTGAATATCACATATTCAACCTATAAACGGTGAATTTGATGCTAATACAGCATTATTCAAGTTCCTTTTGTACACAATGTGCAATTTCCTAAATGTGATTTCTTATGTGATTTATGTTTCCGAACATCGCGAATTCCATCTATAAACAGTGAATATGACGATATTACATACTTATTTGAGCTCTTGTTTACACACTGTTGCACTTAATGTGAGTTTGTAGAAATGTATTTCAGATGCGTTGTACGTTTCTGAATATCACATATTCAACCTATAAACGGTGAATTTGATGCTAATACAGCATTATTCAAGTTCCTTTTGTACTTCATATGCAATTTCCTAAATGTGTTTTCATATGTGATTTATGTCTCTGAATATCTCGAATTTCATCTATAAACAGTGAATATGACGATATTACATACTTATTCGAGCTCCTGTTACATACTATTGCATTTAATGTGAGTTTGTAGAAATGTGTACGTTTCTGAATATCGCATACTGAAACTTTAAACAGTGAATTTGATACTAATATAGCCTAATTCGAGTTCTTATTGTACATATTGTGCTATTTCCGAAATGAGTTTGCATATGTGATTCTTGTTTCTGAACATCGTGAATTCCATCTATAAACAGTGAATATGACGATGTTACGTACTTATTTGAGCTCTTCTTGCACACTTTTGCACTTAATGTGAGTTTGTAGAAATGTATTTATAAATGCGGATTGCACTTCATTAATATCGCATATTGAAACACTAAATAGTGAATTTGATACTAGTACATCCTTATTCGAGTACCATTTGTACTTATTGTGTTATTTCCGAAAAGTGTTTTCATATGTGAATTATTTTTCTGAACATCTCGAATTCCATCTATAAACACTGAATATGACGATATTACATACTTATTTGAGCTCTTGTTACACACTCTTGCACTTAATGTGAGTTTGTAGAAATGTATTTCAGATGCGTTGTACGTTTCTGAATATCACATATTCAACCTATAAACGGTGAATGTGATGCTAATACAGCATTATTCAAGTTCCTTTTGTACTTAATATGCAATTTCCTAAATGTGTTTTCATATGTGATTTATGTCTCTGAACAACTCGAATGCCATCTATAAACAGTGAATATGACGATATTACATACTTATTCGAGCTCCTGTTACATACTATTGCATTTAATGTGAGTTTGTAGAAATGTGTTTTCAGATGCGTTAAATGTTACTGAATATCGCGTATTGAAACTTTAAACAGTGAATTTGATGCTAGTACAGCCTCATTCAAGTTCCTTTTGTGCTATTTCCGAAAAGTGTTTTCATATGTTAATCATGTTTCTGAGCATCGAGAATTCCATCTATAAACAGTGAATATGACGATATTACATAGCCTACTTAATGTGAGTTTCTAGAAATGTGTTTTCAAATGCGTTGTCCGTTTCTGAATATCACATATTTAACCTATAAACGGTGAATTTGACGCTCGAAATTCCTTCCGAAATTCCTTTATGCAAATTCCTTCTATAAACAGTGAATATGACGATGTCTCATATTTATACCTGCTCCAGATAATTACTATTCCACTTAAAGTGTGTTTGTAGAAATGTGTTTATAAATGCGTTGTGCATTTCTGAATATTGCATATTGAAACATTAAGTAGTGAATTTGATACTAGTACAGCCTTATTCGAGTTCCTTTTGTACTTATAGTGCTATTTCCAAAAAGTGTTTTCATATGTGAATTATGTTTCTGAACATCGCGAATTTCATCTATAAACAGTGAATATGGCGATATTACATACTTATTCGAGCTCCTGTTACATACTGATACATTTAATGTGAGTTTGTAGAAATGTGTTTCCAAATGCGTTGTACGTTTCTGAATATCGCATATTGAAACTTTAAACAGTGAATTTGATACTAATATAGCCAAATTCGAGTTCTTATTGTACTTATTGTGCTATTTCCGAAATGTGTTTTCATATGTGATTTATGTTTCTGACCATCGCGAATTCCATCTATAAACAGTGAATATGACGATATTACGTATTTATTCGAGCTTTTATTGCAATTAATGTGTGATTGTAGAAATGTTTCTAGATGTGTTTTCATATGTGATTTATGTCTCTGAATATCTCGAATTCCATCTACAAACAGTGAATATGACGATATTACATACTTATTTGAGCTCCTGTTACATACTATTGCATTCAATGTGAGTGTGTAGAAATGTGTTTCCAGATGCGTTGTACGTTTCTGAATATCGCATATTGAAACTTTAAACAGTGAGTTTGATACTAATATAGCCTTATTCGAGTTCCTTTTGTACTTATTGTGCTATTTACGAAATGTGTTTTCATATGTGATTTATGTTTCTGAACATCGAAAATTCCATCTATAAACAGTGAATATGACGATATTACATACTTATTTGAGCTCTTGTTACACACTATTACACTTAATGTGAGTTTGTAGAAATGTTTTTTTCAGATGCGTTGTACGTTTCTGAAAATCACATATTCAACCTATAAACGGTGAATTTGATGCTAATACAGCATTATTCAAATTTCTTTTGTACTTAATATGCAATTTCCTAAATGTGTTTTCATATGTGATTTATGTTTCTGAATATCTCGAATTCCATCTATAAACAGTGAATATGACGATATTACATACTTATTCGATCTCCTGTTACATACTATTGCATTTCCGTTGTACGTTTCTGAATATCGCATATTGAGACTTTAAACAGTGAATTTGATACAAATATAGCCTAATTCGAGTTCTTATTGATCACATAAAACACATTTAGGAAATTGCACATTGTGTACAAAAGGAACTTGAATAAGGCTGTATTAGCGTCACATTCAACGTTTATATGTTGAATATGTGATATTCAGAAACGGACAACGCATCTAGAAACATTTCTACAATCACACATTAATTGCAATAAAAGCTCTAATAAGTACGTAATATCGTCATATTCACTGTTTATAGATGGAATTCGCGATGTAGAGAAACATAAATCACATATGGAAACACATTTCGGAAATAGCACAATAAGTACAATAAGAACTCGAATTAGGCTATATTAGTATCAAATTCACTGTTTAAAGTTTCAATATGCGATATTCAGAAACGTACAACGCATCTGAAAACACATTTCTACAAACTAACATTAAATGCAAAATATTATGTAACAAGAATAGGTTTAATATGTGATATTCAGAAACGTACAACGCATCTGAAAAAACAATTCTACAAACTCAAGTGCAATAGTGTGTAACAAATGTTTAAATAAGTATGTAATATCGTCATATTCACTGTTTATAGATGGAATTCGCGATGTTCAGAAAAATAAATCACATATGAAAACATATTTCGGAAATATTGTGCTATTTCCGAAATATGTATTCAACCTATAAACGGTGAATTTGATGCTAATACAGCATTATTCAAGTTCCTTTCGTACTTAATATGCAATTTCCTAAATGTGTTTTCATATGTGATTTATGTTTCTGAATATTGCAAATTCCTTCTATAAGCAATGAATATGACGATATCTCATACTTTTCCAGCTCCAGATAATTAGTATTCCACTTAATGTGTGTTTGTGGAAATCTGTTTATGGATGTGTTGTCCGTTTCTGAAATTCGCATATTCAAGCTTTAAACAGTGAATTTTACGCTAATTCATCTTTATTCGAGTTCCATTTGTACTTTTTCTTCCATTTCCGAAATGTGTTTTCACATGTGATATATGTTTCTGAATATCGCGAATTCCATCTATAAACAGTGAATATGACGATATTACATACATATTGGAGCTCTTGTTACATACTATAGCACTTAATGTGAGTTTGTAGAAATGTGTTTTCAGATGCGTTGTACGTTTCTGAATATCACATATTCAACCTATAAACGGTGAATTTGATGCTAATACAGCATTATTCAAGTTCCTTTTGTACACAATGTGCAATTTCCTAAATGTGTTGTCTTATATGATTTATGTTTCTGAACATCGCGATTTCCATCTATAAACAGTGAATATGACGATATTACATACTTATTTGAGCTCTTGTTTACACACTGTTGCACTTAATGTGAGTTTTTAGAAATGTATTTCAGATGCGTTGTACGTTTCTGAATATCACATATTCAACCTATAAACGGTGAATTTGATGCTAATACAGCATTATTCAAGTTCCTTTTGTACTTCATATGCAATTTCCTAAATGTGTTTTCATATGTGATTTATGTCTCTGAATATCTCGAATTCCATCTATAAACAGTGAATATGACGATATTACATACTTATTCGAGCTCCTGTTACATACTATTGCATTTAATGTGAGTTTGTAGAAATGTGTACGTTTCTGAATATCGCATACTGAAACTTTAAACAGTGAATTTGATACTAATATAGCCTAATTCGAGTTCTTATTGTACTTATTGTGCTATTTCCGAAATGAGTTTGCAAATGTGATTTATGTTTCTGAACATCGTGAATTCCATCTATAAACAGTGAATATGACGATATTACGTACCTATTTGAGCTCTTGTTACACACTGTTGCACTTAATGTGAGTTTGTAGAAATGTATTTATAAATGCGTTGTACACTTCATTAATATCGCATATTGAAACACTAAGTAGTGAATTTGATACTAGTACATCCTTATTCGAGTTCCATTTGTACTTATTGTGCTATTTCCGAAAAGTGTTTTCATGTGTGAATTATGTTTCTGAACATCTCGAATTCCATCTATAAAAACTGAATTTGACGATATTACATACTTATTTGAGCTCTTGTTTACACACTGTTGCACTTAATGTGAGTTTGTAGAAATGTATTTCAGATGCGTTGTACGTTTCTGAATATCACATATTCAACCTATAAACGGTGAATTTGATGCTAATACAGCATTATTCAAGTTCCTTTTGTACTTAATATGCAATTTCCTAAATGTGTTTTCATATGTGATTTATGTGTCTGAACAACTCGAATGCCTTCTATAAACAGTGAATATGACGATATTACATACTTATTCGAGCTCCTGTTACATACTATTGCATTTAATGTGAGTTTGTAGTAATGTGTTTTCAGATGCGTTAAACGTTACTGAATATCGCATATTGAATTTTTAAACAGTGAATTTGATGCTAGTACAGCCTTATTCGAGTTCCTTTTGTACAGTCGGTCAAATAAAAAACGTCGGGCGGTATTTGATTAAGTATCACGAACGAGCATATGCGCATGTACAGGAAGACTTAAGGTTAGGTTCACACACGCCTCTTGTCTATCCATGTATTTTCTTGATTATTTAGTCAGTTTTGTTCCAAAACAAACATGTATAGAAGGCTGTGGCTATATGCCTCAAATCCGCCATATTCTTGGTTGCAAATTCTTATAATATTAATAATTGATAAATTCGCAAGGAATATGATTATTCAAGGAGCATTTTTTAAAGATTTTATTTTATAACACCGGTATCTGTAGTGCAAAATCAATAACTTACGTTCAACTTTTGCAACCATCTAGCATCGAAATAAGCGGCCGGCCAGATCCCTGTGAAAACTTCCGGTCGCATTATAGTGAAGTTCCCACATCCGAGCTGCTCTTTCATAAATATGGAACCTTCTCGCTGCTTCAGAGGCCGAAAAATGCAGGTCAATTACAGCCCTAACTACACTTTCTCTCACTTTAGCATTTGTATGTGGCGATGACACAAAGCAAAATGAATTATGACAATACATTAAGTCGAATATCGTGTGTTGCGGTTTTGGCGTTGTTCAATTTTTTCCCTTAGTTCTTCATTTTTTTCCTCCTGTCGCATGGCCTCATATGTTCCGAGAATGGCCTGCATTTAATGTTTTTATAGGAAACTTGTGAACTAATGCATGAAAACTTTAATTTTAACTGCATACGAGTCCCGACGTTTTTTATTTGACCGACTGTACTTATTGTGCTATTTACGAAATGTGTTTTCATATGTGAATCATGTTTCTGAGCATCGCGAATTCCATCTATAAACAGTGAATATGACGATATTACATAGCCTACTTAATGTGAGTTTCTAGAAATGTGTTTTCAAATGCGTTGTCCGTTTCTGAATATCACATATTTAACCTATAAACGGTGAATTTAATGCTCGAAATTCCTTCCGAAATTCCTTTATGCAAATTCCTTCTATAAACAGTGAATATGACGAAGTCTCATATTTATTCCTGCTCCAGATAATTACTATTCCACTTAATATGTGATTGTAGAAATCTGTTTATGGATGTGTTGTCCGTTTCTGAATTTCGCATATTCAAGCTTTAAACAGTGAATTTTACGCTAATTCTCCCATATTTGAGTTCGTTTTGTACTCTTTCTTCCATTTCCGAAATGTGTTTTCACATGTGATATATGTTTCTGAATATCTCGAATTCCATCTATAAACAGTGAATATGACGATATTACATACTTATTCGATCTCCTGTTACATACTATTGCATTTCCGTTGTACGTTTCTGAATATCGCATATTGAGACTTTAAACAGTGAATTTGATACAAATATAGCCTAATTCGAGTTCTTGTTGATCTTATTGTGCTATTTCCGAAATATGTTTTCATATGTGATTTATGTTTCTGAACATCGCGAATCCATCTATAAACAGTGAATATGACGATATTACGTACTTATTCGAGCTTTTATTGCAATTAATGTGTGATTGTAGAAATGTTTCTAGATGCGTTGTCCGTTTCTGAATATCACATATTCAACATATAAACGTTGAATGTGACGCTAATACAGCCTTATTCAAGTTCCTTTTGTACGCAATGTGCAATTTCCTAAATGTGTTTTATGTGATTTATGATTCTGAATATTGCAAATTCCTTCTATAAACAGTGAAAATGACGATATCTCATACCTTTCCAGCTCCAGATAATTACTATTCCAGCCAATGTGTGACTGTAGAAATCTGTTTATGGATGTGTTGTCCGTTTCTGAATTTCGCATATTCAAGCTTTAAACAGTGAATTTTACGCTAATTCTCCCATATTTGAGTTCGTTTTGTACTCTTTCTTTCATTTCCGAAATGTGTTTTCACATGTGATATATGTTTCTGAATATCGCGAATTCCATCTATAAACAGTGAATATGACGATATTACATACTTATTCGAGCTCCTCTACATACTTAATCTGATTTTGTAGAAATGTGTTTTCAGATGCGTTGTACGTTTCTGAATATAACATATTCAACCTAGAAACGGTGAATTTGATGCTAATACAGCATTATTCAAGTTCCTATTGTACTTAATATGCAATTTTCTAAATGTGTTTTCATATGTGATTTATGTCTCTGAATATCTCGAATTCCATCTATAAACAGTGTACATGACGAAAGTACATACTTATTAGAGCTCCTGTTACATACTATTGCATTTAATGTGAGTTTGTAGAAATGTGTTTCCAGATGCGTTGTACGTTTCTGAATATCGCATATTGAAACTTTAAACTGTGAATTTGATACTAATATAGCCTAATTCGAGTTCTTATTGTACTTATTGTGCTATTTCCGAAATGTGTTGTCATATGTGATTTATGTTTCTGAACATCGCGAATTCCATCTATAAACAGTGAATATGACGATATTACGTACTTATTCGAGCTTTTATTGCAATTAATGTGTGATTGTAGAAATGTTTCTAGATGTGTTTTCATATGTGATGTATATCTCTGAATATCTCGAATTCCATCTATAAACAGTGATTATGACGATATTACATACTTAATCGAGCTCCTGTTACATACTATTGCATTTAATGTGAGTTTGTAGAAATGTGTTTTTAGATGCGTTGTACGTTTCTGAATATCGCATATAGAGTTTTTAAACAGTGAATTTGATACTAATACAGCCTAATTCGAGTTCTTTTTGACTTATTGTGCTTTTCTCGGAATGTGTATTCATGTGTGATTCATGTTTCTGAATATCGCGAATTCCATCTATAAACAGTGAATATGACGATATTACATACTTATTTGAGCTCTTGTTACATACTATTGCACTTAATGTGAGTTTGTAGAAATGTTTTTTCAGATGCGTTGTACGTTTCTGAATATCACATATTCAACCTGTAAACGGTGAATTTGATGTTAATACAGCATTATTCAAGTTCCTTTGTACTTAATATGCAATTTCCTAAATGTGGTTTCATACGTGATTTATGTCTCTGAATATTTCGAATTCCATCTAGAAACAGTGAATATGACGATATCTCATACTTATTCCAGCTCCAGATGAATACTATTCCACTTAATGTGTGACTGTAGAAATGCGTTTTCCGTTTCTGAATATCGCATATAGAATCTTTAAACAGTGAATTTGATACTAATACAGCCTAATTCGAGTTCTTTTTGTACTTATTGTCCTTTTTCGAAATGTGTATTCATGTGTGATTCATGTTTCTGAATATTGCGAATTCCATCTATAAACGGTGAATAAGCCGATATCTCATACTTATTCCAGCTCCAGATAATTACTATTCCACTTAATGTGTGTTTGTAGAAATGTGTTTATAACTGCGTTGTGCATTTCTGAATATCGCATACTGAAATACTAAATAGTAAATTTGATACTAGTACAGCCATATTCGAGTTGCTTTTGTACTTATTGTGATATTTCCGATATGTGTTTTCATATGTGATTTAGGTTTCTTAACATAGCGAATTCCATCTATAAACAGTGAATATGACGATATTACATACTTATTCGAGCTCCTCTTACATACTATTGCACTTAATCTGAGTTTGTAGAAATGTGTTTTCAGATGCGTTGTACGTTTCTGAATATCGCATATTGAAACTTTAAACAGTGAATTTGATACTAGTACAGCCATATTCGAGTTCCTTTTGTACTTATTGTGCTATTTCCGAAATGTGTTTGTATACGTGATTTATGTTTCTGAACATCGTGAATTCCATCTATAAACAGTGAATATGACAATATTACGTACTTATTCGAGCTGTTATTGCAATTAATGTGTGATTGTAGAAATGTTTCTAGATGCGTTGTTCGTTTCTTAAAATCACATATTCAACATATAAACGTTGAATGTGACGCTAATACAGCCTTATTCAAGTTCCTTTTGTACTCAATGTGCAATTTCCTATATGTGTTTTCTTATGTGATTTATGATTCTGTATATTGCAAATTCCTTCTATAAACAGTGAATATGACGATATCTCATACTTATTAAAGCTCCAGATGATTACTATTCCACTTAATGTGTGATTGTAGAAATGTGTTTATAAATTCGTTTTCCGTTTCTGAATATCGCATATAGAATCTTTCAACGGTGAATTTGATACTAATACAGCCTAATTCTAGTTCTTTTTGTACTTATTGTGCTATTTTCGAAATGTGTATTCATGTGTGATGTATGTTTCTGAGTATCGCGAATTCCATCTATAAACACTGAATATGACGATGACGCTAATACAGCCTTATTCAAGTTCCTTTTGTACTCAATGTGCAATTTCCTAAATGTGTTTTCTTATGTGATTTATGATTCTGTATATTGAAAATTCCTTCTATAAACAGTGAATATGACGATATCTCATACTTATTAAAGCTCCAGATGATTACTATTCCACTTAATGTGTGATTGTAGAAATGTGTTTATAAATGCGTTTTCTGTTTCTGAATATCGCATATAGAATCTTTCAACAGTGAATTTGACACTAATACTGCCTAATTCTAGTTCTTTTTGTACTTATTGTGCTTTTTTCGGAATGTGTATTCATGTGTTTTTAATGTTTCTGAATATCGCGAATTCCATCTATAAACAGTGAATATGACGATATTACATACTTATTTGAGCTCTTGTTACAAACTATTGCACTTAATGTGAATTTGTAGAAATGTTTTTCAGATGCGTTGTACGTTTCTGAATATCACATATTCAACCTATAAACGGTGAATTTGATGCTAATATAGCATTATTCAAGTTACTTTTGTACTTAATATGCAATTTCCTAAATGTGTTTTCATATGTGATTTATATTTCTGAATATTGCAAATTCCTTCTATAAACAATGAATATGACGATATCTCATACTTTTCCAGCTCCAGATAATTAGTATTCCACTTAATGTGTGATTTTAGAAATCTGTTTATGGATGTGTTGTCCGTTTCTGAAATTCGAATATTCAAGCTTTAAACAGTGAATTTTACGCTAATTCATCCTTATTCGAGTTCCATTTGTACTTTTTCTTCCATTTCCGAAATGTGTTTTCACATGTGATATATGTTTATGATTATCGCGAATTCCATCTATAAACAGTGTATAAGACTATATTACATACTTATTCGAGCTCCTCTTACATACTATTTCACTTAATGTGAGTTTGTAGAAATGTGTTTTCGGATGCGTTGTACGTTTCTGAATATCGCATATTGAAACTTTAAACAGTGAATTTGATACTAATATAGCCTAATTCGAGTTCTTATGGTACATATTGTGCTATTTTCGAAATGTGTTTTCATATGTGATTTATGAGAATATTATAGGAGAAAAATTCCTCCGGCACTGGGACTTGAACCCACCATTGTCGCGAATAGCCAAAGGTCCTGGGTTCAAGTCCCAGTGCTGGAGGAATTTTTCTCCTATAATATTCTCACGTAGTGTCCAACAGAGACAATAATCTGTGGCTCATGAATGCTTATATTTTATTTATGTTTCTGAACATCGCGAATTCCATCTATAAACAGTGAATATGACGATATTACGTACTTATTCGAGCTTTTATTGCAATTAATGTGTGATTGTAGAAATGTTTCCTGATGCGTTGTCCGTTTCTGAATATCACATATTCAACATATAAACGTTGAATGTGACGCTAATACAGCCTTATTCAAGTTCCGTTTGTACTCAATGTGCAATTTCCTAAATGTGTTTTCTTATGTGATTTATGATTCTGAATATTGCAAATTCCTTCTATAAACAGAGAATATGAAGATATCTTATACTTTTCCAGCTCCAGATAACTTGTTTTCCACTTAATGTGTGATTGTAGGAATCTGTTTATGAATGTGTTGTCCGTTTCTGAATTTCGCCTATTCAAGCTTTAAACAGTGAATTTTACGCTAATTCATCCTTATTTGAGTTCCTTTTGTACTTTTTCATCCATTTCCAAAATGTGTTTTTACATGTGATATATGTTTCTGAATATCGCGAATTCCATCTATAAACAGTGAATATGACGATATTACATACATATTCGAGCTCTTGTTACATACTATAGCACTTAATGTGAGTTTGTAGAAATGTGTTTTCAGATGCGTTGTACGTTTCTGAATATCACATATTCAACCTATAAACGGTGAATTTGATGCTAATACAGCATTATTCAAGTTCCTTTTGTACACAATGTGCAATTTCCTAAATGTGATTTCTTATGTGATTTATGTTTCCGAACATCGCGAATTCCATCTATAAACAGTGAATATGACGATATTACATACTTATTTGAGCTCTTGTTTACACACTGTTGCACTTAATGTGAGTTTGTAGAAATGTATTTCAGATGCGTTGTACGTTTCTGAATATCACATATTCAACCTATAAACGGTGAATTTGATGCTAATACAGCATTATTCAAGTTCCTTTTGTACTTCATATGCAATTTCCTAAATGTGTTTTCATATGTGATTTATGTCTCTGAATATCTCGAATTTCATCTATAAACAGTGAATATGACGATATTACATACTTATTCGAGCTCCTGTTACATACTATTGCATTTAATGTGAGTTTGTAGAAATGTGTACGTTTCTGAATATCGCATACTGAAACTTTAAACAGTGAATTTGATACTAATATAGCCTAATTCGAGTTCTTATTGTACATATTGTGCTATTTCCGAAATGAGTTTGCATATGTGATTCTTGTTTCTGAACATCGTGAATTCCATCTATAAACAGTGAATATGACGATGTTACGTACTTATTTGAGCTCTTCTTGCACACTTTTGCACTTAATGTGAGTTTGTAGAAATGTATTTATAAATGCGTTGTGCACTTCATTAATATCGCATATTGAAACACTAAATAGTGAATTTGATACTAGTACATCCTTATTCGAGTACCATTTGTACTTATTGTGCTATTTCCGAAAAGTGTTTTCATATGTGAATTATTTTTCTGAACATCTCGAATTCCATCTATAAACACTGAATATGACGATATTACATACTTATTTGAGCTCTTGTTACACACTCTTGCACTTAATGTGAGTTTGTAGAAATGTATTTCAGATGCGTTGTACGTTTCTGAATATCACATATTCAACCTATAAACGGTGAATGTGATGCTAATACAGCATTATTCAAGTTCCTTTTGTACTTAATATGCAATTTCCTAAATGTGTTTTCATATGTGATTTATGTCTCTGAACAACTCGAATGCCATCTATAAACAGTGAATATGACGATATTACATACTTATTCGAGCTCCTGTTACATACTATTGCATTTAATGTGAGTTTGTAGAAATGTGTTTTCAGATGCGTTAAATGTTACTGAATATCGCGTATTGAAACTTTAAACAGTGAATTTGATGCTAGTACAGCCTCATTCAAGTTCCTTTTGTACTTATTGTGCTATTTCCGAAAAGTGTTTTCATATGTTAATCATGTTTCTGAGCATCGAGAATTCCATCTATAAACAGTGAATATGACGATATTACATAGCCTACTTAATGTGAGTTTCTAGAAATGTGTTTTCAAATGCGTTGTCCGTTTCTGAATATCACATATTTAACCTATAAACGGTGAATTTGACGCTCGAAATTCCTTCCGAAATTCCTTTATGCAAATTCCTTCTATAAACAGTGAATATGACGATGTCTCATATTTATACCTGCTCCAGATAATTACTATTCCACTTAAAGTGTGTTTGTAGAAATGTGTTTATAAATGCGTTGTGCATTTCTGAATATTGCATATTGAAACATTAAGTAGTGAATTTGATACTAGTACAGCCTTATTCGAGTTCCTTTTGTACTTATAGTGCTATTTCCAAAAAGTGTTTTCATATGTGAATTATGTTTCTGAACATCGCGAATTTCATCTATAAACAGTGAATATGGCGATATTACATACTTATTCGAGCTCCTGTTACATACTGATACATTTAATGTGAGTTTGTAGAAATGTGTTTCCAAATGCGTTGTACGTTTCTGAATATCGCATATTGAAACTTTAAACAGTGAATTTGATACTAATATAGCCAAATTCGAGTTCTTATTGTACTTATTGTGCTATTTCCGAAATGTGTTTTCATATGTGATTTATGTTTCTGACCATCGCGAATTCCATCTATAAACAGTGAATATGACGATATTACGTATTTATTCGAGCTTTTATTGCAATTAATGTGTGATTGTAGAAATGTTTCTAGATGTGTTTTCATATGTGATTTATGTCTCTGAATATCTCGAATTCCATCTACAAACAGTGAATATGACGATATTACATACTTATTTGAGCTCCTGTTACATACTATTGCATTCAATGTGAGTGTGTAGAAATGTGTTTCCAGATGCGTTGTACGTTTCTGAATATCGCATATTGAAACTTTAAACAGTGAGTTTGATACTAATATAGCCTTATTCGAGTTCCTTTTGTACTTATTGTGCTATTTACGAAATGTGTTTTCATATGTGATTTATGTTTCTGAACATCGAAAATTCCATCTATAAACAGTGAATATGACGATATCTCATACTTATTCCAGCTCCAGATGAATACTATTCCACTTAATGTGTGACTGTAGAAATGCGTTTTCCGTTTCTGAATATCGCATATAGAATCTTTAAACAGTGAATTTGATACTAATACAGCCTAATTCGAGTTCTTTTTGTACTTATTGTCCTTTTTCGAAATGTGTATTCATGTGTGATTCATGTTTCTGAATATTGCGAATTCCATCTATAAACGGTGAATAAGCCGATATCTCATACTTATTCCAGCTCCAGATAATTACTATTCCACTTAATGTGTGTTTGTAGAAATGTGTTTATAACTGCGTTGTGCATTTCTGAATATCGCATACTGAAATACTAAATAGTAAATTTGATACTAGTACAGCCATATTCGAGTTGCTTTTGTACTTATTGTGATATTTCCGATATGTGTTTTCATATGTGATTTAGGTTTCTTAACATAGCGAATTCCATCTATAAACAGTGAATATGACGATATTACATACTTATTCGAGCTCCTCTTACATACTATTGCACTTAATCTGAGTTTGTAGAAATGTGTTTTCAGATGCGTTGTACGTTTCTGAATATCGCATATTGAAACTTTAAACAGTGAATTTGATACTAGTACAGCCATATTCGAGTTCCTTTTGTACTTATTGTGCTATTTCCGAAATGTGTTTGTATACGTGATTTATGTTTCTGAACATCGTGAATTCCATCTATAAACAGTGAATATGACAATATTACGTACTTATTCGATCTCCTGTTACATACTATTGCATTTCCGTTGTACGTTTCTGAATATCGCATATTGAGACTTTAAACAGTGAATTTGATACAAATATAGCCTAATTCGAGTTCTTATTGATCACATAAAACACATTTAGGAAATTGCACATTGTGTACAAAAGGAACTTGAATAAGGCTGTATTAGCGTCACATTCAACGTTTATATGTTGAATATGTGATATTCAGAAACGGACAACGCATCTAGAAACATTTCTACAATCACACATTAATTGCAATAAAAGCTCTAATAAGTACGTAATATCGTCATATTCACTGTTTATAGATGGAATTCGCGATGGTCAGAAACATAAATCACATATGAAAACACATTTCGGAAATAGCACAATAAGTACAATAAGAACTCGAATTTGGCTATATTAGTATCAAATTCACTGTTTAAAGTTTCAATATGCGATATTCAGAAACGTACAACGCATCTGAAAACACATTTCTACAAACTAACATTAAATGCAAAATATTATGTAACAAGAATAGGTTTAATATGTGATATTCAGAAACGTACAACGCATCTGAAAAAACAATTCTACAAACTCAAGTGCAATAGTGTGTAACAAGTGTTTAAATAAGTATGTAATATCGTCATATTCACTGTTTATAGATGGAATTCGCGATGTTCAGAAAAATAAATCACATATGAAAACATATTTCGGAAATATTGTGCTATTTCCGAAATATGTATTCAACCTATAAACGGTGAATTTGATGCTAATACAGCATTATTCAAGTTCCTTTCGTACTTAATATGCAATTTCCTAAATGTGTTTTCATATGTGATTTATGTTTCTGAATATTGCAAATTCCTTCTATAAGCAATGAATATGACGATATCTCATACTTTTCCAGCTCCAGATAATTAGTATTCCACTTAATGTGTGTTTGTGGAAATCTGTTTATGGATGTGTTATCCGTTTCTGAAATTCGCATATTCAAGCTTTAAACAGTGAATTTTACGCTAATTCATCTTTATTCGAGTTCCATTTGTACTTTTTCTTCCATTTCCGAAATGTGTTTTCACATGTGATATATGTTTCTGAATATCGCGAATTCCATCTATAAACAGTGAACATGACGATATTACATACATATTGGAGCTCTTGTTACATACTATAGCACTTAATGTGAGTTTGTAGAAATGTGTTTTCAGATGCGTTGTACGTTTCTGAATATCACATATTCAACCTATAAACGGTGAATTTGATGCTAATACAGCATTATTCAAGTTCCTTTTGTACACAATGTGCAATTTCCTAAATGTGTTGTCTTATATGATTTATGTTTCTGAACATCGCGATTTCCATCTATAAACAGTGAATATGACGATATTACATACTTATTTGAGCTCTTGTTTACACACTGTTGCACTTAATGTGAGTTTTTAGAAATGTATTTCAGATGCGTTGTACGTTTCTGAATATCACATATTCAACCTATAAACGGTGAATTTGATGCTAATACAGCATTATTCAAGTTCCTTTTGTACTTCATATGCAATTTCCTAAATGTGTTTTCATATGTGATTTATGTCTCTGAATATCTCGAATTCCATCTATAAACAGTGAATATGACGATATTACATACTTATTCGAGCTCCTGTTACATACTATTGCATTTAATGTGAGTTTGTAGAAATGTGTACGTTTCTGAATATCGCATACTGAAACTTTAAACAGTGAATTTGATACTAATATAGCCTAATTCGAGTTCTTATTGTACTTATTGTGCTATTTCCGAAATGAGTTTGCAAATGTGATTTATGTTTCTGAACATCGTGAATTCCATCTATAAACAGTGAATATGACGATATTACGTACCTATTTGAGCTCTTGTTACACACTGTTGCACTTAATGTGAGTTTGTAGAAATGTATTTATAAATGCGTTGTACACTTCATTAATATCGCATATTGAAACACTAAGTAGTGAATTTGATACTAGTACATCCTTATTCGAGTTCCATTTGTACTTATTGTGCTATTTCCGAAAAGTGTTTTCATGTGTGAATTATGTTTCTGAACATCTCGAATTCCATCTATAAAAACTGAATTTGACGATATTACATACTTATTTGAGCTCTTGTTTACACACTGTTGCACTTAATGTGAGTTTGTAGAAATGTATTTCAGATGCGTTGTACGTTTCTGAATATCACATATTCAACCTATAAACGGTGAATTTGATGCTAATACAGCATTATTCAAGTTCCTTTTGTACTTCATATGCAATTTCCTAAATGTGTTTTCATATGTGATTTATGTGTCTGAACAACTCGAATGCCTTCTATAAACAGTGAATATGACGATATTACATACTTATTCGAGCTCCTGTTACATACTATTGCATTTAATGTGAGTTTGTAGAAATGTGTTTTCAGATGCGTTAAACGTTACTGAATATCGCATATTGAATTTTTAAACAGTGAATTTGATGCTAGTACAGCCTTATTCGAGTTCCATTTGTACTTATTGTGCTATTTACGAAATGTGTTTTCATATGTGAATCATGTTTCTGAGCATCGCGAATTCCATCTATAAACAGTGAATATGACGATATTACATAGCCTACTTAATGTGAGTTTCTAGAAATGTGTTTTCAAATGCGTTGTCCGTTTCTGAATATCACATATTTAACCTATAAACGGTGAATTTAATGCTCGAAATTCCTTCCGAAATTCCTTTATGCAAATTCCTTCTATAAACAGTGAATATGACGAAGTCTCATATTTATTCCTGCTCCAGATAATTACTATTCCACTTAATATGTGATTGTAGAAATCTGTTTATGGATGTGTTGTCCGTTTCTGAATTTCGCATATTCAAGCTTTAAACAGTGAATTTTACGCTAATTCTCCCATATTTGAGTTCGTTTTGTACTCTTTCTTCCATTTCCGAAATGTGTTTTCACATGTGATATATGTTTCTGAATATCTCGAATTCCATCTATAAACAGTGAATATGACGATATTACATACTTATTCGATCTCCTGTTACATACTATTGCATTTCCGTTGTACGTTTCTGAATATCGCATATTGAGACTTTAAACAGTGAATTTGATACAAATATAGCCTAATTCGAGTTCTTGTTGATCTTATTGTGCTATTTCCGAAATATGTTTTCATATGTGATTTATGTTTCTGAACATCGCGAATCCATCTATAAACAGTGAATATGACGATATTACGTACTTATTCGAGCTTTTATTGCAATTAATGTGTGATTGTAGAAATGTTTCTAGATGCGTTGTCCGTTTCTGAATATCACATATTCAACATATAAACGTTGAATGTGACGCTAATACAGCCTTATTCAAGTTCCTTTTGTACGCAATGTGCAATTTCCTAAATGTGTTTTATGTGATTTATGATTCTGAATATTGCAAATTCCTTCTATAAACAGTGAAAATGACGATATCTCATACCTTTCCAGCTCCAGATAATTACTATTCCAGCTAATGTGTGACTGTAGAAATCTGTTTATGGATGTGTTGTCCGTTTCTGAATTTCGCATATTCAAGCTTTAAACAGTGAATTTTACGCTAATTCTCCCATATTTGAGTTCGTTTTGTACTCTTTCTTTCATTTCCGAAATGTGTTTTCACATGTGATATATGTTTCTGAATATCGCGAATTCCATCTATAAACAGTGAATATGACGATATTACATACTTATTCGAGCTCCTCTACATACTTAATCTGATTTTGTAGAAATGTGTTTTCAGATGCGTTGTACGTTTCTGAATATCACATATTCAACCTAGAAACGGTGAATTTGATGCTAATACAGCATTATTCAAGTTCCTATTGTACTTAATATGCAATTTTCTAAATGTGTTTTCATATGTGATTTATGTCTCTGAATATCTCGAATTCCATCTATAAACAGTGTACATGACGAAAGTACATACTTATTAGAGCTCCTGTTACATACTATTGCATTTAATGTGAGTTTGTAGAAATGTGTTTCCAGATGCGTTGTACGTTTCTGAATATCGCATATTGAAACTTTAAACTGTGAATTTGATACTAATATAGCCTAATTCGAGTTCTTATTGTACTTATTGTGCTATTTCCGAAATGTGTTGTCATATGTGATTTATGTTTCTGAACATCGCGAATTCCATCTATAAACAGTGAATATGACGATATTACGTACTTATTCGAGCTTTTATTGCAATTAATGTGTGATTGTAGAAATGTTTCTAGATGTGTTTTCATATGTGATGTATATCTCTGAATATCTCGAATTCCATCTATAAACAGTGATTATGACGATATTACATACTTAATCGAGCTCCTGTTACATACTATTGCATTTAATGTGAGTTTGTAGAAATGTGTTTTTAGATGCGTTGTACGTTTCTGAATATCGCATATAGAGTTTTTAAACAGTGAATTTGATACTAATACAGCCTAATTCGAGTTCTTTTTGACTTATTGTGCTTTTCTCGGAATGTGTATTCATGTGTGATTCATGTTTCTGAATATCGCGAATTCCATCTATAAACAGTGAATATGACGATATTACATACTTATTTGAGCTCTTGTTACATACTATTGCACTTAATGTGAGTTTGTAGAAATGTTTTTTCAGATGCGTTGTACGTTTCTGAATATCACATATTCAACCTGTAAACGGTGAATTTGATGTTAATACAGCATTATTCAAGTTCCTTTGTACTTAATATGCAATTTCCTAAATGTGGTTTCATACGTGATTTATGTCTCTGAATATTTCGAATTCCATCTAGAAACAGTGAATATGACGATATCTCATACTTATTCCAGCTCCAGATGAATACTATTCCACTTAATGTGTGACTGTAGAAATGCGTTTTCCGTTTCTGAATATCGCATATAGAATCTTTAAACAGTGAATTTGATACTAATACAGCCTAATTCGAGTTCTTTTTGTACTTATTGTCCTTTTTCGAAATGTGTATTCATGTGTGATTCATGTTTCTGAATATTGCGAATTCCATCTATAAACGGTGAATAAGCCGATATCTCATACTTATTCCAGCTCCAGATAATTACTATTCCACTTAATGTGTGTTTGTAGAAATGTGTTTATAACTGCGTTGTGCATTTCTGAATATCGCATACTGAAATACTAAATAGTAAATTTGATACTAGTACAGCCATATTCGAGTTGCTTTTGTACTTATTGTGATATTTCCGATATGTGTTTTCATATGTGATTTAGGTTTCTTAACATAGCGAATTCCATCTATAAACAGTGAATATGACGATATTACATACTTATTCGAGCTCCTCTTACATACTATTGCACTTAATCTGAGTTTGTAGAAATGTGTTTTCAGATGCGTTGTACGTTTCTGAATATCGCATATTGAAACTTTAAACAGTGAATTTGATACTAGTACAGCCATATTCGAGTTCCTTTTGTACTTATTGTGCTATTTCCGAAATGTGTTTGTATACGTGATTTATGTTTCTGAACATCGTGAATTCCATCTATAAACAGTGAATATGACAATATTACGTACTTATTCGATCTCCTGTTACATACTATTGCATTTCCGTTGTACGTTTCTGAATATCGCATATTGAGACTTTAAACAGTGAATTTGATACAAATATAGCCTAATTCGAGTTCTTATTGATGACATAAAACACATTTAGGAAATTGCACATTGTGTACAAAAGGAACTTGAATAAGGCTGTATTAGCGTCACATTCAACGTTTATATGTTGAATATGTGATATTCAGAAACGGACAACGCATCTAGAAACATTTCTACAATCACACATTAATTGCAATAAAAGCTCTAATAAGTACGTAATATCGTCATATTCACTGTTTATAGATGGAATTCGCGATGTTCAGAAAAATAAATCACATATGAAAACATATTTCGGAAATATTGTGCTATTTCCGAAATATGTATTCAACCTATAAACGGTGAATTTGATGCTAATACAGCATTATTCAAGTTCCTTTCGTACTTAATATGCAATTTCCTAAATGTGTTTTCATATGTGATTTATGTTTCTGAATATTGCAAATTCCTTCTATAAGCAATGAATATGACGATATCTCATACTTTTCCAGCTCCAGATAATTAGTATTCCACTTAATGTGTGTTTGTGGAAATCTGTTTATGGATGTGTTGTCCGTTTCTGAAATTCGCATATTCAAGCTTTAAACAGTGAATTTTACGCTAATTCATCTTTATTCGAGTTCCATTTGTACTTTTTCTTCCATTTCCGAAATGTGTTTTCACATGTGATATATGTTTCTGAATATCGCGAATTCCATCTATAAACAGTGAATATGACGATATTACATACTTATTTGAGCTCTTGTTTACACACTGTTGCACTTAATGTGAGTTTTTAGAAATGTATTTCAGATGCGTTGTACGTTTCTGAATATCACATATTCAACCTATAAACGGTGAATTTGATGCTAATACAGCATTATTCAAGTTCCTTTTGTACTTTATATGCAATTTCCTAAATGTGTTTTCATATGTGATTTATGTCTCTGAATATCTCGAATTCCATCTATAAACAGTGAATATGACGATATTACATACTTATTCGAGCTCCTGTTACATACTATTGCATTTAATGTGAGTTTGTAGAAATGTGTACGTTTCTGAATATCGCATACTGAAACTTTAAACAGTGAATTTGATACTAATATAGCCTAATTCGAGTTCTTATTGTACTTATTGTGCTATTTCCGAAATGAGTTTGCAAATGTGATTTATGTTTCTGAACATCGTGAATTCCATCTATAAACAGTGAATATGACGATATTACGTACCTATTTGAGCTCTTGTTACACACTGTTGCACTTAATGTGAGTTTGTAGAAATGTATTTATAAATGCGTTGTACACTTCATTAATATCGCATATTGAAACACTAAGTAGTGAATTTGATACTAGTACATCCTTATTCGAGTTCCATTTGTACTTATTGTGCTATTTCCGAAAAGTGTTTTCATGTGTGAATTATGTTTCTGAACATCTCGAATTCCATCTATAAAAACTGAATTTGACGATATTACATACTTATTTGAGCTCTTGTTTACACACTGTTGCACTTAATGTGAGTTTGTAGAAATGTATTTCAGATGCGTTGTACGTTTCTGAATATCACATATTCAACCTATAAACGGTGAATTTGATGCTAATACAGCATTATTCAAGTTCCTTTTGTACTTAATATGCAATTTCCTAAATGTGTTTTCATATGTGATTTATGTGTCTGAACAACTCGAATGCCTTCTATAAACAGTGAATATGACGATATTACATACTTATTCGAGCTCCTGTTACATACTATTGCATTTAATGTGAGTTTGTAGAAATGTGTTTTCAGATGCGTTAAACGTTACTGAATATCGCATATTGAATTTTTAAACAGTGAATTTGATGCTAGTACAGCCTTATTCGAGTTCCTTTTGTACTTAATATGCAATTTCCTAAATGTGTTTTCATATGTGATTTATGTGTCTGAACAACTCGAATGCCTTCTATAAACAGTGAATATGACGATATTACATACTTATTCGAGCTCCTGTTACATACTATTGCATTTAATGTGAGTTTGTAGAAATGTGTTTTCAGATGCGTTAAACGTTACTGAATATCGCATATTGAATTTTTAAACAGTGAATTTGATGCTAGTACAGCCTTATTCGAGTTCCATTTGTACTTATTGTGCTATTTACGAAATGTGTTTTCATATGTGAATCATGTTTCTGAGCATCGCGAATTCCATCTATAAACAGTGAATATGACGATATTACATAGCCTACTTAATGTGAGTTTCTAGAAATGTGTTTTCAAATGCGTTGTCCGTTTCTGAATATCACATATTTAACCTATAAACGGTGAATTTAATGCTCGAAATTCCTTCCGAAATTCCTATATGCAAATTCCTTCTATAAACAGTGAATATGACGAAGTCTCATATTTATTCCTGCTCCAGATAATTACTATTCCACTTAATATGTGATTGTAGAAATCTGTTTATGGATGTGTTGTCCGTTTCTGAATTTCGCATATTCAAGCTTTAAACAGTGAATTTTACGCTAATTCTCCCATATTTGAGTTCGTTTTGTACTCTTTCTTCCATTTCCGAAATGTGTTTTCACATGTGATATATGTTTCTGAATATCTCGAATTCCATCTATAAACAGTGAATATGACGATATTACATACTTATTCGAGCTCCTGTTACATACTATTGCATTTAATGTGAGTTTGTAGAAATGTATTTCAGATGCGTTGTACGTTTCTGAATATCACATATTCAACCTATAAACGGTGAATTTGATGCTAATACAGCATTATTCAAGTTCCTTTTGTACTTAATATGCAATTTCCTAAATGTGTTTTCATATGTGATTTATGTGTCTGAACAACTCGAATGCCTTCTATAAACAGTGAATATGACGATATTACATACTTATTCGAGCTCCTGTTACATACTATTGCATTTAATGTGAGTTTGTAGAAATGTGTTTTCAGATGCGTTAAACGTTACTGAATATCGCATATTGAATTTTTAAACAGTGAATTTGATGCTAGTACAGCCTTATTCGAGTTCCATTTGTACTTATTGTGCTATTTACGAAATGTGTTTTCATATGTGAATCATGTTTCTGAGCATCGCGAATTCCATCTATAAACAGTGAATATGACGATATTACATAGCCTACTTAATGTGAGTTTCTAGAAATGTGTTTTCAAATGCGTTGTCCGTTTCTGAATATCACATATTTAACCTATAAACGGTGAATTTAATGCTCGAAATTCCTTCCGAAATTCCTTTATGCAAATTCCTTCTATAAACAGTGAATATGACGAAGTCTCATATTTATTCCTGCTCCAGATAATTACTATTCCACTTAATATGTGATTGTAGAAATCTGTTTATGGATGTGTTGTCCGTTTCTGAATTTCGCATATTCAAGCTTTAAACAGTGAATTTTACGCTAATTCTCCCATATTTGAGTTCGTTTTGTACTCTTTCTTCCATTTCCGAAATGTGTTTTCACATGTGATATATGTTTCTGAATATCTCGAATTCCATCTATAAACAGTGAATATGACGATATTACATACTTATTCGAGCTCCTGTTACATACTATTGCATTTAATGTGAGTTTGTAGAAATGTATTTCAGATGCGTTGTACGTTTCTGAATATCACATATTCAACCTATAAACGGTGAATTTGATGCTAATACAGCATTATTCAAGTTCCTTTTGTACTTAATATGCAATTTCCTAAATGTGTTTTCATATGTGATTTATGTGTCTGAACAACTCGAATGCCTTCTATAAACAGTGAATATGACGATATTACATACTTATTCGAGCTCCTGTTACATACTATTGCATTTAATGTGAGTTTGTAGAAATGTGTTTTCAGATGCGTTAAACGTTACTGAATATCGCATATTGAATTTTTAAACAGTGAATTTGATGCTAGTACAGCCTTATTCGAGTTCCATTTGTACTTATTGTGCTATTTACGAAATGTGTTTTCATATGTGAATCATGTTTCTGAGCATCGCGAATTCCATCTATAAACAGTGAATATGACGATATTACATAGCCTACTTAATGTGAGTTTCTAGAAATGTGTTTTCAAATGCGTTGTCCGTTTCTGAATATCACATATTTAACCTATAAACGGTGAATTTAATGCTCGAAATTCCTTCCGAAATTCCTTTATGCAAATTCCTTCTATAAACAGTGAATATGACGAAGTCTCATATTTATTCCTGCTCCAGATAATTACTATTCCACTTAATATGTGATTGTAGAAATCTGTTTATGGATGTGTTGTCCGTTTCTGAATTTCGCATATTCAAGCTTTAAACAGTGAATTTTACGCTAATTCTCCCATATTTGAGTTCGTTTTGTACTCTTTCTTCCATTTCCGAAATGTGTTTTCACATGTGATATATGTTTCTGAATATCTCGAATTCCATCTATAAACAGTGAATATGACGATATTACATACTTATTCGATCTCCTGTTACATACTATTGCATTTCCGTTGTACGTTTCTGAATATCGCATATTGAGACTTTAAACAGTGAATTTGATACAAATATAGCCTAATTCGAGTTCTTGTTGATCTTATTGTGCTATTTCCGAAATATGTTTTCATATGTGATTTATGTTTCTGAACATCGCGAATCCATCTATAAACAGTGAATATGACGATATTACGTACTTATTCGAGCTTTTATTGCAATTAATGTGTGATTGTAGAAATGTTTCTAGATGCGTTGTCCGTTTCTGAATATCACATATTCAACATATAAACGTTGAATGTGACGCTAATACAGCCTTATTCAAGTTCCTTTTGTACGCAATGTGCAATTTCCTAAATGTGTTTTATGTGATTTATGATTCTGAATATTGCAAATTCCTTCTATAAACAGTGAAAATGACGATATCTCATACCTTTCCAGCTCCAGATAATTACTATTCCAGCTAATGTGTGACTGTAGAAATCTGTTTATGGATGTGTTGTCCGTTTCTGAATTTCGCATATTCAAGCTTTAAACAGTGAATTTTACGCTAATTCTCCCATATTTGAGTTCGTTTTGTACTCTTTCTTTCATTTCCGAAATGTGTTTTCACATGTGATATATGTTTCTGAATATCGCGAATTCCATCTATAAACAGTGAATATGACGATATTACATACTTATTCGAGCTCCTCTACATACTTAATCTGATTTTGTAGAAATGTGTTTTCAGATGCGTTGTACGTTTCTGAATATCACATATTCAACCTAGAAACGGTGAATTTGATGCTAATACAGCATTATTCAAGTTCCTATTGTACTTAATATGCAATTTTCTAAATGTGTTTTCATATGTGATTTATGTCTCTGAATATCTCGAATTCCATCTATAAACAGTGTACATGACGAAAGTACATACTTATTAGAGCTCCTGTTACATACTATTGCATTTAATGTGAGTTTGTAGAAATGTGTTTCCAGATGCGTTGTACGTTTCTGAATATCGCATATTGAAACTTTAAACTGTGAATTTGATACTAATATAGCCTAATTCGAGTTCTTATTGTACTTATTGTGCTATTTCCGAAATGTGTTGTCATATGTGATTTATGTTTCTGAACATCGCGAATTCCATCTATAAACAGTGAATATGACGATATTACGTACTTATTCGAGCTTTTATTGCAATTAATGTGTGATTGTAGAAATGTTTCTAGATGTGTTTTCATATGTGATGTATATCTCTGAATATCTCGAATTCCATCTATAAACAGTGATTATGACGATATTACATACTTATTCGAGCTCCTGTTACATACTATTGCATTTGATGTGAGTTTGTAGAAATGTGTTTCCAGATGCGTTGTACGCTTCTGAATATCGCATATTGAAACTTTAAACAGTGAATTTGATACTAATATAGCCTAATTCGAGTTCTTATTGTACTTATTGTGCTATTTCCGAAATGTGTTTGCATATGTGATTTATGTTTCTGAACATCGCGAATTCCATCTATAAACAGTGAATATGACGATATTACATACTTATTCGAGCTCCTGTTACATACTATTGCATTTAATTTGAGTTTGTAGAAATGTGTTTTCAGATGCGTTGTACGTTACTGAATATCGCATACTGAAATTTTAAACAGTGAATTTGATACTAGTACAGCCTTATTCGAGTTCCTTTTGTACTTATTGTGCTATTTCCGAAAAGTGTTTTCATATGCGAATCATGTTTCTGAGCATCGCGAATTCCATCTATAAACAGTGAATATGACGATATTACATAGCCTACTTATTCTAGCTCCTCCTACATGCTATTGCACTTAATGTGAGTTTCTAGAAATGTGTTTTCAAATGCGTAACCTATAAACGGTGAATTTGATGCTAATACAGTATTATTCAAGTTCCTTTTGTACTTAATATGCAATTTCCTAAAGTTGTTTTCATATGTGATATATGTTTCTGAATATCTCGAATTCCATCTATAAACAGTGAATATGACGATATTACATACTTATTCGATTTCCTGTTACATACTATTGCATTTCCGTTTTACGTTTCTGAATATCGCATATTGAGACTTTAAACAGTGAATTTGATACAAATATAGTCTAATTCGAGTTCTTATTGATCTTATTGTGCTATTTCCGAAATATGTTTTCATATGTGATTTATGTTTCTGAACATCGCGAATTCCATCTATAAACAGTGAATATGACGATATTACGTACTTATTCAAGCTTTTATTGCAATTAATGTGTGATTGTAGAAATGTGTTTCTAGATGCGTTGTCCGTTTCTGAATATCACATGTTCAACATATAAACGTTGAATGTAACGCTAATACAGCCTTATTCAAATTCCTTTTATACACAATGTGCAATTTCCTAAATGTGTTTTCTTATGTGATTTATGATTCTGAATATTGCAAATTCCTTCTATAAACAGTGAATATGACGATGTCTTATATTTATTCCTGCTCCAGATAATTACTATTCCACTTAATGTGTGTTTGTAGAAATGTGTTTATAAATGCGTTGTGCATTTCTGAATATCGCATATTGAAACATTAAATAGTGAATTTGAAACTAGTACAGCCTTATTCGAGTTCCTCTTGTACTTATTGTGCAATTTCCGAAAAGTGTTTTCATATGTGAATTATGTTTCTGAACATCGCGAAGTCCATCTATAAACAGTGAATATGACGATGTCTCATATTTATTCCAGCTCCAGATAATTACTATTCCACTTAATATGTGATTGTAGAAATCTGTTTATGGATGTGTTGTCCGTTTCTGAATTCCGCATATTCAATTTGAACAGTGAATTTTACGCTAACTCATCCTTATTCGAGTTCCTTTTGTACTTTTTCTTCCATTTCCGAAATGTGTTTTCACATGTGATATATGTTTCCGAATATCACGAATTCCATCTATTAACAGTGAATATGACAATATTACATACTTATTTGAGCTCTTGTTACAAACTATTGCACTTAATGTGAGTTTGTAGAAATGTTTTTTCAGATGCGGTGTACGTTTCTGAATATCACATATTCAACCTATAAACGGTGAATTTGATGCTAATACAGCATTATTCATGTTCCTTTTGTACTTAATATGCAATTTCCTAAATGTGTTTTCATATGTGATTTATGTCTCTGAACAATTCGAATTCCATCTATAAACAGTGAATATGACGATATTACATACTTATTCGAGCTCCTGTTACATACTATTGCATTTAATGTGAGTTTGTAGAAATGTGTTTTCAGATGCGTTGTACGTTACTGAATATCGCATACTGAAACTTTAAACAGTGAATTTGATACTAGTACAGCCTTATTCGAGTTCCTTTTGTACTCATTGTGCTACTTACGAAAAGTGTTTTCATATGTGAATCATGTTTCTGAGCATCGCGAATTCCATCTATAAACAGTGAATATGACGATATTACATAGCCTACTTATTCTAGCTCCTCCTACATGCTATTGCACTTAATGTGAGTTTCTAGAAATGTGTTTTCAAAAGCGTAACCTATAAACGGTGAATTTGACGCTAATACATGCTATTGCTGCTATTCAAGTTCCTTTTGTACATAATATGCAATTTCCTAAATGTGTTTTCTTATGTGATTTATGTTTCTGAATATTGCAAATTCCTTCTATAAAGAGTGAATATGACGATGTCTCATATTTATTCCTGCTCCAGATAATTACTATTCCACTTAAAGTATGTTTGTAGAAATGTGTTTATAAATGCGTTGTGCATTTCTGAATATCGCATATTGAAACATTAAATAGTGAATTTGATACTAGTACAGCCTTATTCGAGTTCCTTTTGTACTTATTGTGCTATTTCCGAAAAGTGTTTTCATATGTGAATTATGTTTCTGAACATCGCGAATTCCATCTATAAACAGTGAATATGACGATATTACATACTTATTCGAGCTCCTCTTACATGCTATTGAACTTAATGTGAGTTTCTAAAAATGTGTTTTCAAATGCGTTGTCCGTTTCTGAATATCACATATTTAACTTATAAACGGTGAATTTGACGCTAATACATGCTATTGCTGCTTTTCAAGTTCCTTTTGAACTTAATATGCAATTTCCTAAATGTGTTTTCTTATGTGATTTATGTTTCTGAATATTGCAAATTCCTTCTATAAACAGTGAATATGACGATGTCTCATATTTATTCCTGCTCGAGATAATTACTATTCCACTTAATGTGTGTTTGAAGAAATGTGTTTATAAATGCGTTGTGCATTTCTGAATATCGCATATTGAAACGTTATATAGTGAATTTGATACTAGTATAATACTGATTCGAGTTCCTTTTGTACTTATTGTGCTATTTCCGAAAAGTGTGTTCATATGTGAATCATGTTTCTGAACATCGCGAATTCCATCTATAAACAGTGAATATGACGATATTACATACTTATTTAAACACTTGTTACACACTATTGCACTTGAGTTTGTAGAAATGTTTTTTTCAGATGCGCTGTACGTTTCTGAATATCACATATTCAACCTATTCTTGTTACATAATATTGCATTTAATGTGAGTTTGTAGAAATGTGTTTTCAGATGCGTTGTACGTTTCTGAATATCGCATATTGAAACTTTAAACAGTGAATTTCATACTAATATAGCCTAATTCGAGTTCTTATTGTACTTATTGTGCTATTTCCGAAATGTGTTTTCTTATGTGATTTATGTTTCTGAACATCGCGAATTCCATCTATAAACAGTGACTATGACGATATTACGTAATTATTTGAGCTTTTATTGCAATTAATGTGTGATTGTAGAAATGTGTTTCTAGATGCGTTGTCCGTTTCTGAATATCACATATTCAACATATAAACGTTGAATGTGACGCTAATACAGCCTTATTCAAGTTCCTTTTGTACACAATGTGCAATTTCCTAAATGTGTTTTCTTATGTGATTTATGTTTCTGAATATTGCAAATTCCTTCTGGAAACAGTGAATATGACGATATCTCATACTTATTACAGCTCCAGATGATTACTATTCCACTTAATGTGTGAATGTAGAAATGTGTTTATAAATGCGTTTTCCGTTTCTGAATATCGCATATAGAATCTTTAAACAGTGAATTTGAAACTAATACAGCATAATTCGAGTTCTTTTTGTACTTATTGTGCTTTTTTCGGAATGTGTATTCATGTGTGATTCATGTTTCTGAATATCGCGAATTCCATCTATAAACAGTGAATATGACGATATTACATACTTTTTTGAGCTCTTGTTAAAAACTATTGCACTTAATGTGAGTTTGTAGAAATGTTTTTTCAGATGCGTTGTACGTTTCTGAATATCACATATTCAACCTATAAACGGTGAATTTGATGCTAATACAGCGTTATTCAAGTTCCTTTTGTACTTAATATGCAATTTCCTAAATGTGTTTTCATATGTGATTTATGTTTCTGAATATTGCAAATTCCTTCTATAAACAATGAATATGACGATATCTCATACTTTTCCAGCTCCAGATAATTAGTATTCCACTTAATGTGTAATTGTAGAAATCTGTTTATGGATGTGTTGTCCGTTTCTGAATTTCGGATATTCAAGCTTTAAACAGTGAATTTTACGCTAATTCATCCTTATTCGAGTTCCATTTGTACTTTTTCTTCCATTTCCGAAATATTTTTTCACATGTGATATATGTTTCTGATTATCGCGAATTCCATCTATAAACAGTGAATAAGACGATATTACATACTTATTCGAGCTCCTCTTACATACTATTGCACTTAATGTGAGTTTGTAGAAATGTATTTCAGATGCGTTGTACGTTTCTGAATACACATATTCAACCTATAAACGGTGAATTTGATGCTAATACAGCATTATTCATGTTCCTTTTGTACTTCATATGCAGTTTACTAAATGTGTTTTCATATGTGATTTATGTCTCTGAATATCTCGAATTCCATCTATAAACAGTGAATATGACGATATTACATACTTATTCGAGCTCCTGTTACATACTATTGCATTTAATGTGAGTTTGTAGAAATGTGTTTCCAGATGCGTTGTACGTTTCTGAATATCGCATATTGAAACTTTAAACAGTGAATTTGATACTAGTACAGCCTTATTCGAGTTCCTTTTGTACTTATTGTGCTATTTCCGAAATGTGTTTTCATATGTGAATCATGTTTCTGAGCATCGCGAATTCCATCTATAAACAGTGAATATGACGATATTACGTACTTATTTGAGCTTTTATTGCAATTAATGTGTGATTGTAGAAATGTGTTTCTAGATGCGTTGTCGGTTTCTGAATATCACATATTCAACATATAAACGTTGAATGTGACGCTAATACAGCCTTATTCAAGTTCCTTTTGTACACAATGTGCAATTTCCTAAATGTGTTTTGTTATGTGATTTATGTTTCTGAATATTGCAAATTCCTTCTAGAAACAGTGAATATGACGATATCTCATACTTATTACAGCTCCAGATGATTACTATTCCACTTAATGTGTGATTGTAGAAATGTGTTTATAAATGCGTTTTCCGTTTTTGAATATCGCATATAGAATCTTTAAACAGTGAATTTGATACTAATACAGCATAATTTGAGTTCTTTTTGTACTTATTGTGCTTTCTTCGGAATGTGTATTCATGTGTGATTCATGTTTCTGAATATCGCGAATTCCATCTATAAACAGTGAATATGACGATATTACATACTTATTTGAGCTCTTGTTACAAACTATTGCACTTAATGTGAGTTTGTAGAAATGTTTTTTCAGATGCGTTGTACGTTTCTGAATATCACATATTCAACCTATAAACGGTGAATTTGATGCTAATACAGCATTATTCAAGTTCCTTTTGTACTTAATATGCAATTTCCTAAATGTGTTTTCATATGTGATTTATGTTTCTGAATATTGCAAATTCCTTCTATAAACAATGAATATGACGATATCTCATACTTTTCCAGCTCCAGATAATTAGTATTCCTCTTAATGTGTGATTGTAGAAATCTGTTTATGGATGTGTTGTCCGTTTCTGAATTTCGCATATTCAAGCTTTAAACAGTGAATTTTGGAAAAAAACACATTACGACCCGACCGAGCCCCCCACCACTACTCTCTTAACGGGACAGCGAGGAAAGTAGGGGTTTTGGGTGGGGAGGTTCTTTAATACAGTCGGGAGAACCTAGCGGCGGCATTAGAACTACTAGGAGAGTAGCGACGGTGGCGACATCAAGTAAGGAAATGGTGAAAGAGAAAAATAATTTATTTCTCCTTTATTCTCTTCTTCTCTTCCTTTCCCGTCTCTTTCCTCTCTTCCTCTCACCTCCTCTACACCCTACCTACTTATTCGAGACCTATTCCTAACATTAAATTTTGGATCGAACGCATGACCCTTAGCATCGTAGCCAAGAGACTTATCCATTACGCCACGAAGGCTAGTTGAGCAGTGAAGGAAGTTCCGATATATTTTAGTTATCTATTGCGTTAGCGAGTGTTAACGCAAGAATCGGGTTTTCTAATTTTGAGATGGTTTGTTTGTTATGAAAAGAGTAGTGTTGGTGCAAGGGAATTTTCTGCATCATTTAAACCATGTTTTATGTCATAACACGGCGTTTTTTGAAATTGGGAAACATTATGTTAATTTCGATTTTTTTATATATATATATAAGTTATATATATATAAAATTGTGAAATATCCTGTTGGCATGAAATATTATGTTTGTTGCAAGGGTTTTTGGCATTTTGTATTTTTTTTATCGTGAATTATTATTTTTTTATAATTTGTGAAATATTATGTTTGTTGGTGTTGCAAGGGTATTTTGTTATTGTGAAATATTATTTTATCTGTTTAAAGATCGTGAAATATGATGGGGAGATGTTTGGTACAAGGGTATTTTTTAATTGTTCGACATTTTCTATAGTTCGTGAAATTTTATTTTGTGTTTTATAATAGTTTTTAAAAATTGTGGAATATTATGTATGGTGCAAGGGTCTTTTGTTATTGTGAATTTTTTTCTTCTTTCAAATCGGTGTTTAAAGAAATATGATGGGGAGATGTTTGGTACAAGGGTATTTTTTAATTGTTCGACATTTTCTATAGTTCGTGAAATTTTATTTTGTGTTTTATAATAGTTTTTAAAAATTGTGAAATATTATTTATGGTGCAAGGGTCCTGTTTTGTTGTTAAATATTGTTTTTTATAATACTGAAATAATATGTTGGCGTTGGTGCAAGGGTAATTTTTCTTTTAAATGTGAAATATTATGTTGGCTCTAATAAGAGCCTTTTGGTGCAAGGGTAATTTTTTTAAATCTGAAATATTATGTTGGCTCTGAAAAGAGCCGTTTTGGTGCAAGGGGGGGGGAGGGAATGTTCATTTCCGAAGCATTAATTAATTAATTAATTATTCGGCTCCAGGGATTTTTTGTGTGGGTTACCATTGAGGTCTAAGACTTGTCTTTCGGCAATATCATAGTACCACCTTTTAGCCCTTCTGTCCCAGTTTTCGTCCCAATACGTGTAATAGTATCTCATAGTACGATCCATATGTGGCTTCGTTATGAAATATCTATTAATGCTGCGGAGGCATTCTATGAGTGTTTCAACAGATAGGCCATTACCGTATGCAAAGCAGGCTAAGAATTGCGATTAACTCTCCGCATTTCTTTATTGCAAGTTGGGACTTGGAGAGCTAGGCCACCGTAAAAACGGCTCTTTTCAGAGCCAACAGGGGCCCTACGGGAAGTGATGTGTCAAATATAACCTCTCCTTCCCAAATCAACCTCTGCCTTCACGTGGCGGGCCCTGAGTAATGCTAAAGAGGCTCTGGTGACATGGTAATTGCAATCATTAGAGTAAGCCGCGGCTTAACACAGGAAGCTGTATTACCGGCGCTTAGTAGCGGCCGGCATGAGCTATATGCGCGCGGGATGATGCGTGGTAGGTGTAGGGGAGGCGAGCACGCAGGCAAGCTGGCGGAGAAGGCGACCAGGCCGATGGAAAGGGGAGCCGCTCGGGTCGCAAAGTGTTTACTTGCCGTGAATTTTACGCTAATTCATCCTTATTCGAGTTCCATTTGTACTTTTTCTTCCATTTCCGAAATGTGTTTTCACATGTGATATATGTTTCTGATTATCGCGAATTCCATCTATAAACAGTGAATAAGACGATATTACATACTTATTCGAGCTCCTCTTACATACTATTGCACTTAATGTGAGTTTGTAGAAATGTGTTTTCAGATGCGTTGTACGTTTCTGAATATCACATATTCAACCTATTAACGGTGAATGTTGGAGAAAGCTATAGGTTCTACTAGCATTTTTCTACATGTCTAGTATGAGTGTATATTCAAATGTTCCACTCAATGCATTTCTCAATCTCAGCGCATTGATATTAGTATAAGTCCGCTTATTTCTGTGAATCCCCTTTCATCGACAGGTGCAGGTTTAGCGGCAGCATGACATCACAGCGTCATGTTAGTTAGTCAGTTTGCATCGAGCCTCCACGCATGAGAGACGTGCTGGAGCGCCGTCTAAAATCCCGCCTATTTCAGACAATAGAACAGAGGTTTTCTATTAAGTAGCGAATAAATACATAATACTTCCATTTACAAGTATTATCGCGTGTTATTAATTAATCTACACTAATTACAGTAGATTCAGTGTTATCGGCTTCTTAGATTAGTCTAAAAGTTCGTGTTTCAGTGCGGCAACGTTGTGCAACCAAGCGATCACATTCGCTCGGCTATAAAGTTCAGTAGATTCAAGATTTCAGTGTGAAATCCTATTAGAATTAATACAGCTATCCTTACGATCAGTTTAATATATAATTTACATTGCTGGCATAATTAGAGAAATTATTCGCCACGTGTGTACCAAGTTCCCGCCAACGCACATTCCATTGTGCAGTGCAAGTGCACCTATCTCAGATTAATTATATATCTTGTTTCAGTGTTTCTATTAATATTTCAATTACATTATTTAGCCTATATCGTGTGAGATCAGATTGTGTATTTTTTCGCGACAAGTGAAAATCGCTTTTCATTTGCTCCTCTCGGTCCGGATATATGCCGTTTTTGCTTTCATTTGGTTCCTCTATCGGGCCGGATGTAATTTTGATAAATCTCGACATCTCACACATATACGGTTTATCTCGGTACCATCGGAAAGGAATTCAGATTCCAATCGGTTCTCGGGTACGCCCAATAGATCATAGCAGCCGCGTTTCGGACGTCTACATTGAATTCATGGTCCAGCGGACATCAAGTGTGCAGTGCCCAAGTCACTCCAAGCAGAAGCTACAAGGCTCCAGCCTACAAGCAGTAAAGCTACAGATGTGCAGTGAGAAAAGGCTATCATCTCTACAGCGGTGACTAGCAGAACAACAGAGATTCTTCAGAGCGAAGAACATCAACATTCCATTTCTACAAGTAGTGTTTTCCATTAAACATGGAACAACAGGTTAAAGCTTTAACTAAAAGAAGAGGAATAATCAAGCGAGAACTCACTTATCTTCAAAAGGTTTGTGCTGATCTTAATGAAGATACAGATGTTTTCATGTTAAAAGTGCATTTCGACAGTTTGAATGAAATCTGGAACAGTTACGTAGATATTCAAACACAAATTGAATCCATTGTAGAAACAGAAGCAGAATTAGATTCACATTTTGAACATAAAGAGGCTACAAGAACTTGCTACAAGGAGATTAAAGCAAAACTTAGTGCTCTTATATGTCATCATGACCAGCCATTTCGTAGTGCAAGTCCAGTGAACAGTGAACAATCACAGTGCAGTGTTACATCACATCACACAGTGCATTCTTGCAATACACAGAGCAGAAATATCCCTCTACCGGCTTTAGAATTACCTGTCTTCAATGGAGATGTCACGAAATTCAAACACTTCCATGATACGTTCAATAGCCTAATTGTAAACAATGAATCTCTAGATCCAATTCAGAAATTCCATTACCTCGTATCAGCTCTTCAAGACGAAGCAAAAGTGCTAATCTCAAATCTTCCTATCACCAATGACAATTTCCCAGTAGCCTGGAAATTGGTTTGTGATCGCTATAATAATACACGATTAATAGCAACATCACATGTGCAACAACTGCTATCATTGCCAGAAATGAGAGCAGACAATGTAATAGAACTGAGAAATCTTCTGAGCAGCTTTCAGAGTAATTTAAACGCAGTGGAAGCTCTTTCTCTAGAAATTCCGCTACAAGAAGTTTTATTAACTCAGCTTCTGTTAAACAGCTTAACAGACAGCACACGCAAAGAATTCGAGAGTAAAATCGATTCTCAGCATTTTACCTCTCTACAAGATCTAATACAGTTCCTAGAATCTAAAGCACATACTTTAGAGATTTTAGCAACTTCCAACAACATGTCCAGCCCATCACCTGCAAGAAAGGTTGAGCTGCGATCGCCACAATACACTGTCCAGGAGCCGCGACAGTCGTACGGAGGTACAAACAGATTATCTTGTACCTATTGTCAACGAAATCACAAGCTGTACCATTGTGATGAATTTCGGCAAATTCCAGTCAACGAGCGATGGAATTTCGTCAACTCTCAGCACCTGTGTGTCAATTGTTTCTCATCGAGTCATCAGGTACAACAGTGCAAATTAGAGTCCTTCTGTGGTTGTCAAGAATCAGTCCACAGTCAGCTATTGCATCGTGACATGAATAGTGTTTCTTCCCCTTTGGAGACCCACTTAACGACAGACGAGGAATCAGAAATGCATTCTTTCGTTGTCACGAGCAAATCTACACATCAGCAAGTTTGTCCTCTGTGTAAACTAAATCACGCTTTACACAAGTGCCACAAATTTAGCAAATGTACCATACTACATCGATGGAAATTTATACGATCCAAGAAGCTGTGTTTCAATTGCTTCTCTTCTGAACACAAGGTACAAATGTGTTCTCTTCAGACTTATTGTAAGTGTGGCTCAAATCACAGCAAGCTATTACACTTTACAACTAAGAAAGTTCAGTCCAAAGCATACTCTTTCACATGCTTTAACATCAGTCGAAGTCAACAGAGTGCTTCACTACATAGCAATTCTAAACAAGCTAGAATTCGCAATAACTCAAGCAAGGCCTCTCATCACATGCAGAGCAAACGCTTCGAAACAAATAGACCCAGTGCAGCGGTCACACCAGTTCGCAATAGCTTCGCTTCCTTCAAAAACAGGAACGAACATTTGCACGCATCCATTCGCAATAAGATTTAGAACAAGTGATAGTGGAAATTCAAGATGTAAAATAGATCCGTTTTACAGAGCTTTACATTCGCAAAGCAACACTCAGCAGTGTATGTCTTCAGAGCGAAACAACACTCCAGTGTCTGCCGGTATGCCTTCATCGAAAAACAGTACTCCGCAGTGTCTGTCTTCAGAGCGAAACAACACTCAACAGTATCTGTATTCATCTAAAACCAATACCAAGCAGTGTTTACCATATTCAAAATAGTGAAAAGCTATACGTGCATCATCTGCATATGTCCAGTTGTAGAGCTGCTATATCAGCAAGAAATCTACAAAGTAGCCAAACCGTTACGCTGTGATATATGTAAGAAAGTAACTCTTTAGCACTGATTGTGTTATAAACTCACTTAATGGTTATCTAATGGTCTTTCTCCATTATTTCAAGATACCATGTTATTAATATAAGATCATCAGCTGTGCCCTGAATGATATTCAGAAATCATCATGCATTTCTTTACCAAGATTCTACAAATTTTATTTCAACAAGCCACCTGATCTACACTACATGTTCCTGATTCAGCTGTTGTGCACAAGTCGAAATCTTCACTTATGGATGCTACAACAACGGTTTGGACTCAGACATCATCCACCTAGACCTTCACAACCTTACGTGTGTTGCCAGTCTAAATAGTGTAGAGTCAGTGCTTTACGTGTGTATACAAGTGAATCTTCTTTATCATAGCTTTCTCCTTAGTTATTTTTCTTAAAGTTAATACTTTAACGGGGGGAGTTATGTTGGAGAAAGCTATAGGTTCTACTAGCATTTTTCTACATGTCTAGTATGAGTGTATATTCAAATGTTCCGCTCAATGCATTTCTCAATCTCAGCGCATTGATATTAGTATAAGTCCGCTTATTTCTGTGAATCCCCTTTCATCGACAGGTGCAGGTTTGGCGGCAGCATGACATCACAGCGTCATGTTAGTTAGTCAGTTAGCATCGAGCCTCCACGCATGAGAGACGTGCTGGAGCGCCGTCTAAAATCCCGCCTATTTCAGACAATAGAACAGAGGCTTTCTATTAAGTAGCGAATAAATACATAATACTTCCATTTACAAGTATTATCGCGTGTTATTAATTAATCTACACTAATTACAGTAGATTCAGTGTTATCGGTTTCTTAGATTAGTCTAAAAGTTCGTGTTTCAGTGCGGCAACGTTGTGCAACCAAGCGATCACAATCGCTCGGCTATAAAGTTCAGTAGATTCAAGATTTCAGTGTGAAATCCTATTAGAATTAATACAGCTATCCTTACGATCAGTTTAATATATAATTTACATTGCTGGCATAATTAGAGAAATTATTCGCCACGTGTGTACCAAGTTCCCGCCAACGCACATTCCATTGTGCAGTGCAAGTGCACCTATCTCAGATTAATTATATATCTTGTTTCAGTGTTTCTATTAATATTTCAAGTGCATTCTTTACCCATATGTTGTGAGAATAAATGTCCATAGTTTATTACATGATACAGGGTTCACTCCAATATTACATCCGAAGATCCCTGTTCCAGCACCTGAGAATTATAAGTCCACTTAGCTCTACTCATTTTATTATTGTTTAATGCAATAATTGGTCGTCCAGCTCCAGAGATTCTTTCTAACATCCTTTCCCATCTTTTCCCTTGACGGCAGGGTCATAAGCCGCTCTTGTACCCAACAGTGAATGTGATGCTAATACACCATTATTCAAGTTCCTTTTGTACTTATAATGCAATTTCCTAAATGTGGTTTCATACGTGATTTATGTCTCTGAATATCTCGAATTCCATCTATAAACAGTGAATATGACGATATTACATACTTATTCGAGCTCCTGTTACATACTATTGCATTTAATGTGAGTTTGTAGAAAAGTGTTTCCAGATGCGTTGTACGTTTCTGAATATCGCATATTGAAACTTTAAACAGTGAATTTGATACTAATATAGCCTAATTCGAGTTCTTATCGTACTTATTGTGCTATTTCCGAAATGTGTTTTCATATGTGTTTTATGTTTCTGAACATCGCGAATTCCATCTATAAACAGTGAATATGACGATATTACGTACTTATTCGAGCTTTTATTGCAATTAATGTGTGATTGTAGAAATGTTTCCTGATGCGTTGTCCGTTTCTGAATATCACATATTCAACATATAAACGTTGAATGTGACGCTAATACAGCCTTATTCAAGTTCCGTTTGTACTCAATGTGCAATTTCCTAAATGTGTTTTCTTATGTGATTTATGATTCTGAATATTGCAAATTCCTTCTATAAACAGTGAATATGAAGATATCTCATACTTTTCCAGCTCCAGATAATTTGTATTCCACTTAATGTGTGATTGTAGAAATCTGTTTATGGATGTGTATTCCTTTTCTGAATTTCGCATATTCAAGCTTTAAACAGTGAATTTGACGCTAATTCATCCTTATTCGAGTTCCTTTTGTACTTTTTCTTCCATTTCCAAAATGTGTTCTTACATGTGATATATGTTTCTGAATATCGCGAATTCCATTTATAAACAGTGAATAAGACGATATTACATAAGTATATAATAAGTATTCGAGCTCCTCTTACATACTATTACACTTAATGTGAGATTGTAGAAATGTGTTTTCAGATGCGTTGTACGTTTCTGAATATCACATATTCAACCTATAAACGGTGAATTTGATGCTAATACAGCATTATTCAAGTTCCTTTTGTACACAATGTGCAATTTCCTAAATGTGTTTTCTTATGTGATTTATGTTTCTGAACAACGCGAATTCCATCTATAAACAGTGAATATGACGATATTACATACTTATTTGAGCTCTTGTTAAACACTGTTGCACTTAATGTGAGTTTGTAGAAATGTATTTCAGATGCGTTGTACGATTCTGAATACACATATTCAACCTATAAACGGTGAATTTGATGCTAATACAGCATTATTCAAGTTCCTTTTGTACTTCATATGCAATTTCCTAAATGTGTTTTCATATGTGATTTATGTCTCTGAATATCTCGAATTCCATCTATAAACAGTGAATATGACGATATTACATACTTATTCGAGCTCCTGTTACATACTATTGCATTTAATGTGAGTTTGTAGAAATGTGTTTCCAGATGCGTAGTACGTTTCTGAATATCGCATATTGAAACTCTAAACAGTGAATTTGATACTAGTACAGCCTTATTCGAGTTCCTTTTGTACTTATTGTGCTATTTCCGAAAAGTGTTTTCATATGTGAATCATGTTTCTGAGCATCGCGAATTCCATCTATAAACAGTGAATATGACGATATTACATAGCCTACTTATTCTAGCTCCTCCTACATGCTATTGCACATAATGTGAGTTTCTAGAAATGTGTTTTCAAATGCGTAACCTATAAACGGTGAATTTGATGCTAATACAGCATTATTCAAGTTCCTTTAGTACTTAATATGCTATTTCCGAAATATGTTTTCATATGTGATTTATGTTTCTGAACATCGCGAATTCCATCTACAAACAGTGAATATGACGATACATACATACATACTAAATGTGTTTTCTTATGTGATTTATGATTCTGAATATTGCAAATTCCTTCTATAAACAGTGAATATGACGATGTCTCATATTTATTCCAGCTCCAGATAATTACTATTCTACTTAATTTGTGTTTGTAGAAATGTGTTTTTAAATGCGTTGTGCATTTCTGAATATCGCATAATGAAACATTAAATAGTGAATTTGATACTAGTACAGCCTTATTCGAGTTCCTTTTGTACTTATTGTGCTATTTCCGAAAAGTGTTTTCATATGTGAATCATGTTTCTGAACATCGCGAATTCCATCGAGCTCCTGTTACATACTATTGCATTCAATGTGAGTTTGTAGAAATGTGTTTCCAGATGCGTTGTACGTTTCTGAATATCGCATATTGAAACTTTAAACAGTGAATTTGATACTAATATAGCCTTATTCGAGTTCCTTTTGTACATATTGTGCTATTTACGAAATGTGTTTTCATATGTGATTTATGTTTCTGAACATCGCAAATTCCATCTATAAACAGTGAATATGACGACATTACATACTTATTTGAGCTCTTGTTTCACACTATTGCACTTAAGGGTATATATACGTGAACTACCACAAAAATATAAAAAAAATGCAGGTTCTAAAATATTAAAATTTTACAAGAAAATGAACTCAAAAGTGGACTAAAATTACAGGATCTTATAAGAAGCCTTACTAGAACATAACTAGCTGATAAAAGTATAAAAAATTGACCAAGTTATTTTTAAATTACATGTTTTATAGGAGCATGAAAAAAATTAATTCAGATGCACTTATCACTTCCTGTAGAGATAGCATTTTTCTGGTTTCTCTGACACCTTTTATTTTTTTAATGCATATAATGAACATATTTTTCTACAAAGTAGACTACTATTATACAGCTAACGTTAATATTTTTAATGCAATTAATTTTTATATATCGCATATAAAATATATTGAAATTTGATCAATATTTCATGACACATTTTCTTTAATTTTATACCTATGGGCATCATTGTAGTCTACTTTATGCATATATGCATGTAAAATTAGTGTAAAAAATTTCAGCCTTCTATCTCTAATGGTTGTGGAGCTATCTAACAATATGTGTGAAAAATAAGAGTTACTGGGAAATTCAATTTTAAGTTCATAGTGAATAGTAGCTCAGAGCACGTAAACATATTTAAATGTCCATTTAAATGGCACCAATAATTTCTAAACCTATATAAACTATATACCAATGGATGCAGAAAATTCAGCACAATTTTTTAGTGCTATAAACAAAAAAACATAAATTTCAAAATAATTCACGTACATATACCCTTAATGTGAGTTTGTAGAAATGTTTTTTCAGATGCGTTGTACGTTTCTGAATATCACATATTCAACCTATAAACGGTGAATTTGTTGCTAATACAGCATTATTCAAGTTCCTTTTGTACTTAATATGCAATTTCCTAAATGTGTTTTCATATGTGATTTATGTTTCTGAATATCTCGAATTCCATCTATAAACAGTGAATATGACGATATTACATACTTATTCGATCTCCTGTTACATACTATTGCATTTCCGTTGTACGTTTCTGAATATCGCATATTGAGACTTTAAACAGTGAATTTGATACAAATATAGTCTAATTCGAGTTCTTATTGATCTTATTGTGCTTTTTCCGAAATAAGTTTTCATATGTGATTTATGTTTCTGAACATCGCGAATTCCATCTATAAACAGTAAAAATGACGATATTACGTACTTATTCAAGCTTTTATTGCAATTAATGTGTGATTGTAGAAATGTGTTTCTAGATGCGTTGTCCGTTTCTGAATATCACATATTCAACATATAAACGTTGAATGCGACGCTAATACAGCCTTATTCAAATTCCTTTTATACACAATGTGCAATTTCCTAAAAGAGTTTTCTTATGTGATTTATGATACTAGTACAGCCTTATTTGAGTTCCTTTTGTACTTATTATGCTATTTCCGAAAAGTGTTTTCATATGTGAATTATGTTTCTGAACATCGCGAATTCCATCTATAAACAGTGAATATGACGATATTACATACTTATTCGTGCTCCTGTTACATACTAATGCATTTAATGTGAGTTTGTATAAATGTGTTTCCAAATGCGTTGTACGATTCTGAATATCGCATATTGAAACTTTAAACAGTGAATTTGATACTAATATAGCCTAATTCGAGTTCTTATTGTACTTATTGTGCTATTTCCGAAATGTGTTTTCATATGTGATTTATGTTTCTGAACATCGCGAATTCCATCTATAAACAGTGAATATGACGATATTACGTACTTATTCGAGCTTTTATTGCAATTAATGTTTGATTGCAGAAATGTTTCTAGATGTGTTTTCATATGTGATTTATGTCTCTGAATATCTCGAATTCCATCTACAAACAGTGAATATGACGATATTACATACTTATTCGAGCTCCTGTTACATACTATTGCATTCAATGTGAGTTTGTAGAAATGTGTTTCCAGATGCGTTGTACGTTTCTGAATATCGCATATTGAAACTTTAAACAGTGAATTTGATACTAATATAGCCTTATTCGAGTTCCTTTTGTACTTATTGTGCTATTTACGAAATGTGTTTTCATATGTGATTTATGTTTCTGAACATCGCAAATTCCATCTATAAACAGTGAATATGACGATATTACATACTTATTTGAGCTCTTATTACACACTATTGCACTTAATGTGAGTTTGTAGAAATGCTTTTTCAGATGCGTTGTACGTTTCTGAATATCACATATTCAACCTATAAACGGTGAATTTGATGCTAATACAGCATTATTCAAGTTCCTTTTGTACTTAATATGCAATTTCCTAAATGTGTTTTCATATGTGATTTATGTTTCTGAATATCTCGAATTCCATCTATAAACAGTGAATATGACGATATTACATACTTATTCGATCTCCTGTTACATACTATTGCATTTCCGTTGTACGTTTCTGAATATCGCATATTGAGACTTTAAACAGTGAATTTGATACAAATATAGTCTAATTCGAGTTCTTATTGATCTTATTGTGCTTTTTCCGAAATATGTTTTCATATGTGATTTATGTTTCTGAACATCGCGAATTCCATCTATAAACAGTGAATATGACGATATTACATACTTATTTAAACACTTGTTACACACTATTGCACTTGAGTTTGTAGAAATGTTTTTTCAGATGCGTTGTACGATTATAGATGGCGTACGCGATTTCAGAAACATATATCACATGTGAAAACACATTTCGGAAATGGAAGCAAAAGTACTAAACGAACTCGAATAAGGATGAATTAGCGTAAAATTCACTGTTTAAAGCTTGAAGCTCCTCTTACATACTATTGCACTTAATGTGAGTTTGTAGAAATGTGTTTTCAGATGCGTTGTACGTTTATCCATATCACATACTCAACCTATAAATGGTGAATTTGGTGCTAATACAGCATTATTCAAGTTCCTTTTGTACGCAATGTGCAATTTCGTAAATGTGTTTTCTTATGTGATTGATGTTTCTGAATATTGCAAATTCCTTCTAGAAACAGTGAATATGACGATATCTCATACTTATTAAAGCTCCAGATGATTACTATTCCACTTAATGTGTGATTGTAGAAATGTGTTTATAAATGCGTTTTCCGTTTCTGAATATCGCATATAGAATCTTTAAACAGTGAATTTGATACTAATCAGCCTAATTCGAGTTCTTTTTGTACTTATTGTGCTTTTTTCGAAATGTGTATTTATGTGTGATTCATGTTTCTGAATATCGCGAATTCCATCTATAAACAGTGAATATGCCGATATCTCATACTTATTCCAGCTCCAGATAATTACTATTCCACTTAATGTGTGTTTGTAGAAATGTGTTTATAACTGCGTTGTGCATTTCTGAATATCGCATATTGAAACACTAAATAGTGAATTAGATACTAGTACATCCTTATTCGAGTTCCATTTGTACTTAAGTGTTTTCATATGTGAATTATGTTTCTGAACATCTCGAATTCCATCTATAAACACTGAATATGACGATATTACATACTTATTTGAGCTCTTGTTACACACTGTTGCACTTAATGTGAATTTGTAGAAATTTATTTCAGATGCGTTGTACGTTTCTGAATATCACATATTCAACCTATAAACGGTGAATGTGATGCGAATACAGCATTATTCAAGTTCCTTTTGTACTTAGTATGCAATTTCCTAAATGTATTTTCATATGTGATTTATGTCTCTGAATAACTCGAATTCCATCTATAAACAGTGAATATGACGATATTACATACTTATTCGAGCTCCTGTTACATACTATTGCATTTCATGTGAGTTTGTAGAAATGTGTTTTCAGATGCGTTGTACGTTACTGAATATCGCATATTGAAACTTTAAACACTGAATTTGATACTAGTACATGCTATTGCTGCTATTCAAGTTCCTTTTATACTTAATATGCAATTTCCTAAATGTGTTTTCTTATGTGATTTATGTTTCTGAATGTGGCAAATTCCTTCTATAAACAGTGAATATGACGATGTCTCATATTTATTCCTGCTCCAGATAATTACTATTCCACTTAATGTGTGTTTGTAGAAATGTGTTTATAAATGCGTTGTGCATTTCTGAATATCGCATATTGAAACATTAAATAGTGAATTTGATACTAGTACAGCCTTAATTGACTCGTATTATGCTATTTCCGAAAAGTGTTTTCATATGTGAATTATGTTTCTGAACATCGCGAATTCCATCTATAAACAGTGAATATGACGATATTACATACTTATTCGTGCTCCTGTTACGTACTAATGCATTTAATGTGAGTTTGTAGAAATGTGTTTCCAAATGCGTTGTACGATTCTGAATATCGCATATTGAAACTTTAAACAGTGAATTTGATACTAATATAGCCTAATTCGAGTTCTTATTGTACTTATTGTGCTATTTCCGAAATGTGTTTTCATATGTGATTTATGTTTCTGAACATCGCGAATTCCATCTATAAACAGTGAATATGACGATATTACGTACTTATTCGAGCTTTTATTGCAATTAATGTTTGATTGTAGAAATGTTTCTAGATGTGTTTTCATATGTGATTTATGTCTCTGAATATCTCGAATTCCATCTACAAACTGTGAATATGACGATATTACATACTTATTCGAGCTCCTGTTACATACTATTGCATTCAATGTGAGTTTGTATAAATGTTTTTTTCAGATGCGTTGTACCTTTCTGAATATCACATATTCAACCTATAAACGGTGAATGCTATGCTAATACAGCATTATTCAAGTTCCTTTTGTACTTAATATGCAATTTCCTAAATGTGTTTTCATATGTGATTTATGTTTCTGAATATCTCGAATTCCATCTATAAACAGTGAATATGACGATATTACATACTTATTCGATCTCCTGTTACATACTATTGCATTTCCGTTGTACGTTTCTGAATATCGCATATTGAGACTTTAAACAGTGAATTTGATACAAATATAGCCTAATTCGAGTTCTTATTGATCTTATTGTGCTATTTCCGAAATATGTTTTCATATGTGATTTATGTTTCTGAATATCGCGAATTCCATCTATAAACAGTGAATATGACGATATTACATACTTATTCGAGCTCCTCTTACATGCTATTGCACTTAATGTGAGTTTCTAGAAATGTGTTTATAAATGCGTTGTGCATTTCTGAATATCGCATATTGAAACATTAAATAGTGAATTTGATACTAGTACAGCCTTATTCGAGTTCCTTTTGTACTTATTGTGCTATTTCCGAACAGAGTTTTCATATGTGAATCATGTTTCTGAACATCGCGAATTCCATCTATAAACAGTGAATATGACGATATTACATACTTATTCGAGCTCCTCTTACATGCTATTGCACATAATGTGAGTTTCTAGAAATGTGTTTTCAAATGCGTTGTCCGGTTCTGAATATCACATATTTAACTTATAAACGGTGAATTTGACGCTAATACGTGCTATTGCTTCTTTTCAAGTTCCTTTTGAAATTAATATGCAATATCCTAAATGTGTTTTCTTATGTGATTTATGTTTCTGAATATTGCAGTGTCCAACAGAGACAATAATCTGTGGTTCATGATTGCTTATATATCTATCTTGCAAATTCCTTCTATAAACAGTGAATATGACGATGTCTCATATTTATTCCTGCTCCAGATAATTACTATTCCACTTAATGTGTGTTTGTATAAATGTGTTTACAAATGCGTTGTGCATTTCTGAATATCGCATATTGAAACGTTAAATAGTGAATTTGATACTAGTACAGCCTTATTCGAGTTCCTTTTGTATTTATTGTGCTATTTCCGAAAAGTGTTTTCATATGTAAATCATGTTTTGAACATCGCGAATTCCATCTATAAACAGTGAATATGACGATATTACATACTTATTTAAACACTTGTTACACACTATTGCACTTGAGTTTGTAGAAATGTTTTTTCAGATGCGTTGTACGATTATAGATGGCATTCGCGATATTCAGAAACATATATCACATGTGAAAACACATTTCGGAAATGGAAGAAAAAGTACAAAACGAACTCGAATAAGGATGAATTAGCGTAAAATTCACTGTTTAAAGCTTGAAGCTCCTCTTACATACTATTGCACTTAATGTGAGTTTGTAGAAATGTGTTTTCAGATGCGTTGTACGTTTCTCCATATCAGTTCTATCTGAATCTGCCTATGGAGCCTGTTTGTATTTGCGCTCTTATAGTCTCTCCAGCAATGTTCAAAGTTTCTTGCTATGCGCCAAATCTAGAATCGCGCCTGTAAAGCCTACCACGATTCCTAGGTTAGAGCTATTAGCTGCTCATCTTCTAGCAAACCTAATTCGTAAGGTTCTGCCCATGTTACTCCTGAATATTGATGAAATATTCCTCTGGAGTGATTCCAACATTGTGCTATGCTGGTTATCTCGTTCACCTGATACCCTGCAAACCTTTGTCAGAAACAGAGTTTCGGATATTGTTGAGTTCACCTCAACCTGCCAATGGCGCCATGTATCCTCAAAGGATAATCCGGCCGATCTTATTTCTAGAGGTGTTTCTCCTTCTGACCTCATACACAATCAGCTTTGGCGGTCAGGTCCAAAATGGCTTCTTACTCCTCAACCTGATTGGCCAGGCAATAGCCCACTTGTAGTTCCTACTCCATTGCCAGAAGTTAAGCGAGTGGCTGTAATTCAATCCAAGAATTTTGAAATGAACTCTAAGGTCTTAGAATTTCAGCACCTAAAGACTTTAAGAATCATGGCCTATGTATTAAGGTTCATTGGTAGGATCCGCAATCCTCATTCCATTATTAAGGGTCCATTGTTGTCTTTTGAACTTGACAAGGCCCTCAAATATTGTATCAGAGTGGTACAACATCAGTCTTATTCAACAGAAATAAATTTTCTGTCCTTAGGACAAGCCATACCTACTGCTAGCAAACTATTGCAGTTTTCACCATTCCTTGATAAGAATGGTCTTCTTCGCGTAGGCGGACGCCTCAAGCATTCTGCCTTGCCATTCGAAATAAAACATCAGATTCTGTTACCATCATCTCATAAGTTTACTAAAAACTTCCTTGAATACACGCATCGTAAGCTGCATCATGCAGGCTTACAATCTATCATTGCTCATGTAAGAGAAAATTATTGGATAGCTTCTATTAGGAAGGTTGTTCGTGGGGTCGTAAACAAATGTATCATTTGTTTTCGTTTTAAGGCTCAGTCATTGCAGCAGAAGATGGCTGACCTTCCTCCTTCTCGAGTTAATTCTATACCCCCATTTACGAATGTTAGCATTGACTACGCAGGCCCATTTACCATTAAGTATGGTGGTCCTCGTTCTAAGACCTCTATCAAGGCTTATTTATCTATATTTCTGTGCATGTCCACTAAGGCCATCCACATTGAGCTTGTCACGGCGCTTACTTCGCGTGCCTTTCTTGCGGCTTTCTCTCGCTTTACAGGGCGTAGAGGTCTCCCGTTTTCTGTCACCTCTGATAATGGAACTAATTTTGTACGTGCCAACACAGATCTTCAACGAACTCCTGCATTCAGAAGAGCATCAATCATCAGTGCAAGATGCTACTTCTCATTTGAATGTTCTTTGGCATTTCTTGCCGTCTAATTCTCCTCGCATGGGAGGTTTACATGAAGCGGCTGTACGCTCTATAAAGTACCATCTTAAAAGGATGTTATCTTCATTCAACTTCACTTATGAGGAGTTTAGCACAGTATTGATCCAGGTAGAGGCATTACTGAACTCACGTCCTTTAATTCCACTAAATGAGGACATTGATGACTTCGCTTATCTTTCACCTGGTCACTTCCTTATAGGAAAGCCTTTAATCTCTATTTCTAGCCCTGATTTGACAGGTGGCTATACTTTACGTTCACGTTGGGATGCCTTGCACCAACTTAACATTAATCTTTGGAAAAAGTGGTCCAAAGACTATTTACTTACCCTACTACGACGTGCTAAATGGACCAAGGTCCAAGACAATGTATCTATTGGCACACCAGTGCTAATTATAGATGATAATGTCCCTCCTCAGAGATGGATATTGGGCATTATTCATCAGATTCACCCTGGCAATGACGGACTTGTTCGAGTTGTAACAGTTCGAACTGCCACTGGTTTTTATGTGCGACCAATCATTAAATTGGCGCCATTGCCAATCTCAGAAGATGACGAATAGCTTAGTCATTTTCTGCATTTGTTCATATTTTTCAATCTATTTAATTATTTGTTCTCATGTTTTGTTTTATTTTTATTATTTTCTCTTCACTTTATTTTATTTTTTTAAGTGACATAACTCCACATGTGATTTTTAAAAAGTATGCCACAAGTGTCATAATTTGCGGGCAATATGTTCCGTTATGTATTATGTCTTAGAAGGTCATGCATTCAATTCAATTTTAGGCTTTGGTTGTTATTATGTGTTATTTATAAAACAATTGAATATCACTTAATTTGTTTATTCCTATTGTGCCGCTTATTCCCGGCACGTTGTTTATTTCGCATTTATTTAGCTTTTCTATCTATTTTTCTATGCTATTTACTCTTACCTGTTAGCTTCAGTATTTCTATATTTTCGTAACTTGTACTATTTACGTACACATTTCTCTTTGTTTTGCTTGCGCTAGCTTCCTTCCGTTGTTTTGAGTGATTTCATTATTTTGCCCTTCCGGCATATATCGATATTTTTTTCTTGCCTGGAAATGCCCTCTTTATGTGGTAGTTGGTACTACGTTTGGGGGGGCGTTTTCCGGCAGGGTCTTAAGTTCCCGAGCGGGGGACGGAGGGTGGTTCTTGGATCGTCGAAGCGAGAACTTGTGCTCCGATTCCTGTATCTACCGCCGTCCTCCGTTTCACCGAGGGGCCTTGCTGTGGATTACTTTTGGTGGTGTACTTATTGGTACAGTCTGTAACTTACAAGCATGTAACTTCATTCTACACCTTCCGACTTAATTAGCAGGTATGTTTTGTTAGTCTTTATTTTGCTGGTGGGTTTTATGTTCAGTTTAGTTCGGTTTGTTTAATTTCACCCACCAGCTTCTGTTTCGTTTCACCATTTTATTATTTTCGATTTTCTTTTTTCTACGGTTGCTTCTCAGGGTACCGTTGTTTGTTATTGTGATTCAGCTCAGCTCATGAAAACTACAGTATGGTTATTAATCTTGTTTTGACGGTGTAATAAACCTGGCATTAATGAAATGTTCATTTAGTGATTGTATTTGCATCCTTGTTTCCTACCACTATTTCATTGCTATTTGCATATTGTTACGGCCTTGGGTGTTCAGCCCGTGGAGCACGTTTCAAAGTAGTAGCACTCGGTCGTCCTTTTGACACCGTTTTCAGTTTTTTTTGCTAGTTATCGCCATGGCTCAAGCTATTTGTAATTCTCAACAATTATTTCGTTTCAAAGAAGCTGAACTTCCTCATCCATTGCAAGATTTGATAAAAACCTGCCCGGAAGTTATATTGAAGGACCCGGTTAGCATCCTTTCATTTTTGAAATTTTTGGTTCAATTTGGTAGGCTGGTAGACGTTTTTCGTCTCCAGCAAGACCAGGCTTTACAGTTGATTTTTCCTTTCGTTAATGAGCAATTTCTTTATTATATGAATGAAGCTATTAATTCACGGCGTACGGTGCAGGAGTTTCAGGCTTCTATTATTAGAGATTTCTTGCCTGGCCGTATGAAGCATGACCTGGTTACTAGTTATTATTTCCGCGCTCAAGGCCCCGGGGAAAAATTTTTAACTTACATTGAAGATGTTGAGTTGGTTGCCGCGGCTTTACAGCTAGAGTTCACAGAGGAACAATCAGTTGCTGTTGTTGGTGCAGGTGCCGAGTTGGCGGGCGCTATTTCTTAGCGAGTTACCGCCGATTTCTTGGGAGCAACTCAGGCGTATCGCTCCGAAATTGGACGATATGACCATCGCTCGAGGCGGTTTGGCGGAGGTCCGTTCGGAGGCAGAGTTTTGTTCGCGGAATAGTCAGTTTCCTCATCCAAGGTCTAACCTGACAAGGAAAAGGGATAGAAACTTTTTTTGTTATAACTGTATTTTGAGGGGCCATATTAGGAAGCATTGTAAGAAGGTAGTGAGAGAGAGGAGTTCACGTTCCCGGAGTGACCCTTCTCCCCGTACTTCTAGGCCTAACCTTCAGGTGGGCAGTTTTGCAAATCCTAGCCCTCTTGCTACTGCGTTGTCTCTCTCTTGCCATTCTCTTCCGTTAGTTAATAATGGTGAATGCGAAACTTGTGTTGAGCTGCAGAAGCAAATCCTTGCTTTGAGTAATCAATTAGAAACGGTTAAGCAGAGTAAACCAGATCTTAAAAAACAACTTTCAGACCTTAATAGTGTTAAATCAAAACCGCAGAAGATTAATCAAAGCTTAAAGAAGGAAAATGTATAGCTTCAGCAGAAGTTACTTTCTGCCAACCAACGGAAGTTAGAACTGGACGAACGTATTAACGAGCTCACAGTTATGAGCTTAAATGCAGAAATTGACCAGCTGCGAGACACTGTTAATGCTCAGAAGCAGAAGATTGCTATTTTGGAAAGTGCTCGTCCACCGTCAGTTACTAGTTGTAATTTGCATTTTGTTGAGGAAGTCCCGACTGTAAGAAAGAAAGGCAAACGCCGAGCTGGTGTAGGTGGGAAGTCTGAAAAAGTCCCGGTTCATATTCAGGAGGCCGCTTCAGCTGCCGGCCCTTCTAACCTAACCTGTTTGGTGAAAGCTAAGATTTCCAAAAATGATCCCAGTCACCTTAATAGCAATAAACAGATAGATGGTTGGAATTCTACAGATCCCCCTAAGCACTCGCCATTAATTATGCCTCGGGATGTGGTTTTGAAGGAATTGGGTCCCGATGCTTGCCCATTTCAAGATTTTGCAGAATTCTGTGCGGAAGTCTTAAAATAGCTCTCAACTTAAGGTAGGCTCTTATAGCTGACCATTCTCAGGGGTCTTCATGTGTGGGCATGGATATATGGGAGCCGACGTTCCCAAGTGGCCCGTGTCAGGCGGGGATTTTTTCTCTTGTTTTCTTGGGGTTTTCATTCTTTGGGGTTTTTTCTACTGTCGTCTTGTTTCTCCTTCTCTATTCTTTGTTAGCTCTCCTTTTTCAAAAAAAATCTGCTAAGATCTAAGTTCTCTTTGATTGGTCTATATATTGTATATATACAATGTCAATAATTTACATAATATAAAATTATATATCTAGTTTGGCTATTTCTGTATATATATATATATAATTTTAGAGTCTCTACTTTTGAAAATTTAAGCATTTCTCTCTTCTTCCTTCTTCCTTTTTTTCTTATTTCTCTTTCTTTTCTCCTTTTCCTCTATCTAGACCCACCTTTTGCCACAAAAACATGAATAGGCGAACCTTTTCCAAATTTCAGTCTCCCGTTTTGAGGGGTTTTTTCTTTATGATAGATTTTGATATTATTGTACTAGCCTATAAATGTTTTGGTTTTCGCGTATTCATGTTTCTCTGTTTTTTCTACCGTATAGCCACTGAGTATAATGGATTTTTGCTTTTGGGTTTTGGATTTGAGCGTGCTGTCATTGGGCTAGGATAAATAGGTATTCTGGGTCTCTCTTATAGTATTTATATTTATTTCTATACAGTCAAGTTTTACCATTCCCATTATTACATTCAGTCTAGTAGTTATATTGCTTATGTTGCGCCCGTTATTCTTGTAGCGTTGCTCTGCGTAGACGTTCGTTCTCTTGTTTGTTTGTTTGGCTGCCATCCTCCGTCTTGTTTTGATTAATTGTTTGTTCATTTTCCTTTTGTTTGGTTTTCCAAACCTGCTGTTTTTTTTTCTGTAAGCATAAAATTTCAATATTAAGATTATAATAATTAATTTTTCTATTTTTCTTCTATAAACCTTCAAAACTTCATACAGTATACATTATACATTATTTTGTTTACTTGTGCATTAATTACAAGAAATTAATATGCTCTACCAAAACCTCTCTGAAATGTAAAGCATTGTCCACTCGCAGTAATAAAGAGGCGGAATTAAAACAAAGTAAACTCAATATTCTACAATTAAATTAACCATTCTTGAATATGGTTTAATTCTTCCTACATAATAAATGATACAACATAAAATAAATGTTGCATAATTACCCTATACTAGTCGAATGTTGGAATTTCAATTGGTTCTCACTGGTTTTAAACAAGTCAAACCAATTTTGTTTAGACCAAACTATGCCAGTGTTTGAAACTAAATATTCAAATCTTTCTAAAATGGATTAAATCATTATGAAAAGGTTATTTCCAAGGATTTTGAAAAAAAAAGAGAGAAAACTTTCTTTCTCGTTCATTCTACTTTCGCGGTTTCTGGCGGTGCCGTTTCGCCGTTGTTTTTGTCGGGTGTTTTTTCTTACTCCTTCATGAGAGGACGTGCCTGGTTTCGGTACGCGGCTTCCGGGCACGTCTGCTAATTTCATGAAGGAGGTTGCTTTTTCCCTTCTATGTCCTCGGGCGGCTGAGGAGTTACCGGGAATTCCTTTTCAGCGGGACGTGGACAATGGTTTCCGTTGCCGGGGTATTGCACCCCGAGGTTTTGGTTTCTTTATTTTTCAGACCCCCGAACGGCTGGTGGAAGAATCTAGAGTCAGAGCTTGACTTCTATGAGGCCCGACCTGAGAGGCGGTCTCTTGCTCCGTCAGAGTGCATCTGACGTGGAAGCAACTATGAAGAATCCTGCCTACCTTTTCTTTCCTAAAATTTATTCCTCTTTGGCATCCGTCTACTATACCGTTTCATTTTCCATCCCTCACTTTTCATTCATTGCATTCTTGTGCTAGCGCTAGTCATTCACATCATACTCTGTCATTTCTATCATCTTGTTTCATTTTTAGCATTTAAATTCATCAATTTTCACCTAAAAAAATTTAAAAAAATAATAATAAATAAAAATAACCCTAATTTGAGCCGATTTAAAATCATTTTGGTATTTTTAAATTGTTTAATGTTTTCCTCTTTCAAAATTTTCTGTATATATATGTAAAGAAGAGGAATTACTGGTGGTAATCTTTGTATGCCAGGTTTTCTCAAAATATTGTAACAATTAATTATTATTACCCCTTCAGGGATTTATTCTCTAAGAGACTTTCTAATGTGTACGTACCTGTTTTTCATATAAGTTTTGTGTATTTCAGATTGTTTTGTGCTTCGATGAGCTGCCCTCCTCTACAGCCCACTTAATTCTCTGCCGAGCTAAATTTTTCACCATTCTGCTTTGGGCCACCCTCTACTCTACTGTTGGGTTGGCGCGCTGGGGACGCCTAGCGTTCGTCTTCCTGTAAACCAGTACCAAGAACCAGCCATATACTATATGCTACTGCTGCTCACCAAATACTGAAAACTGGTCTACTGCACAATTTCTACTCACCAGTTATCTACCGCTACTATAATCTACAATCCGTCACCAGCCAATTGGTTAAACCTATTACACAAACTACTGGTTACTACTGGATGTTATACTCTACTACTACACGATGTTAATGGACTACATTGTGTTTCTGTGTTGGTGATATGGCTATTCAAGTTTAAGACTCTGGGTTTTCTCTTTAGTATGTTTCGTGGTGGACCCTAAAAAAAATTTATCATTATGGTGTTTGAACTTTATGCTCGTCTCGGCAGATTTAAATTCTCAAATGGACAAAGTTTGTTCCAAAAAAAAGATTTTCAATTTTTTTTCCCGGGTCGCAGAGGATGTGCCGCTTATTCCCGGCACGTTGTTTATTTCGCATTTATTTAGCTTTTCTATCTATTTTTCTATGCTATTTACTCTTACCTGTTAGCTTCAGTATTTCTATATTTTCGTAACTTGTACTATTTACGTACACATTTCTCTTTGTTTTGCTTGCGCTAGCTTCCTTCCGTTGTTTTGAGTGATTTCATTATTTTGCCCTTCCGGCATATATCGATATTTTTTTCTTGCCTGGAAATGCCCTCTTTATGTGGTAGTTGGTACTACGTTTGGGGGGGCGTTTTCCGGCAGGGTCTTAAGTTCCCGAGCGGGGGACGGAGGGTGGTTCTTGGATCGTCGAAGCGAGAACTTGTGCTCCGATTCCTGTATCTACCGCCGTCCTCCGTTTCACCGAGGGGCCTTGCTGTGGATTACTTTTGGTGGTGTACTTATTGGTACAGTCTGTAACTTACAAGCATGTAACTTCATTCTACACCTTCCGACTTAATTAGCAGGTATGTTTTGTTAGTCTTTATTTTGCTGGTGGGTTTTATGTTCAGTTTAGTTCGGTTTGTTTAATTTCACCCACCAGCTTCTGTTTCGTTTCACCATTTTATTAATTTCGATTTTCTTTTTTCTACGGTTGGATGCTAGCCAAACAATCAGGTTTCTTCCGAGCCTTCAGCTCCTGGTATAGTACACTTCATGCTACAGCCTATCTTAAACTCGTGTACTCCTGCTTCTCAAGGTACCGTTGTTTGTTATTGTGATTCAGCTCAGCTCATGAAAACTACAGTATGGTTATTAATCTTGTTTTGAAGGTGTAATAAACCTGGCATTAATGAAATGTTCATTTAGTGATTGTATTTGCATCCTTGCTTCCTACCACTATTTCATTGCTATTTGCATATTGTTACGGCCTTGGGTATTCAGCCCGTGGAGCACGCTTCACTATTGTACTTTCTAACTATGCTAATTGTAATTTCGTCCAATCAGAGACTGAATAATCTTTTATCATTGTTTTAACAGCCAATAAGGCTTCTTCTTCATTACTCTTAAATTATCTTCCACGTTCTACAAATCTATTGGAATTGTCTATCATTAAATACTCATAAAGACATGAGTTCTAGGCTTGCAAATGCCTATCTTCATTCTTCTTAAAAATGTCTTCTACATTCTACAATTCTATTGGAATTGTTTATCATTAAATACTCATAAAGACATTAGTTCTAGGCTTGCAAATGCCTATTTATCCATCGACCAAGTTTGATGGCTTCAACTATCAATTTATAAAGAAGGCAACTCTTCAAGACAAGTTTAAGCTTCAAATGCTTGATATTTTGATGACTGAAAATAATCTCAATATTTCCAACGTACGTCTTGTGGTTCAATGAATCTTCTCATCTGGTTTTTGACGTCGTAAGGATCTCCAAGCCAGAAGCCTTAACATTCAGGATTGGTAATTATAATATCTCAAGACAAAGGTATGTCTGTTTATTATTCAACACGATCTGAGAATCACTCAGACATAAACTCATCATTTATAAGGTTTTCGTGTGGTTACTAACTTTGAATTAGCCATCTCGAGGATACTGCATTACCCTTAATAATTAAGGAAATTATTGTTTCAAGAACTGTGACTTTCATATTTAATAGTGCTTATAAATAGCATTCATCTCGACCAAGTGATCCGGTTCTGCATAATTTGATTATGAATTATGTATTGTCAATTGTGGTAATAAATTGTTATGTGCCATCTCTATCAAATTTTTAAAAATGTATTGGGCAACTGTAATTAATCTGTCTTCCAGGTTAAGTCTTCGTTTCGTAAGAAGTGTGTAATCACCCTACGGATATTTGCTACAGTCTACCAGAGCTCTGTTGCCCGTACATCTAGTATAACACATTAAGTGGAAAAGTACGTAAGAGAAGCTCAAATAAGTATGTAATATCGTCATGTTCACTGTTTATAGGTGGAATATGTGATATTCAGAAACGTAAGACACAAATGAAAACACATTCGAGTATTGTACATTATGTGCAAAAGTAACTCGACTAAGACTGACATAGCGTGAAATTCACTGTTTGTACTTGGAATATGCTATATTCAGAAACGGACCTGAAAACACATTTCTACTATCACATATTAAGTGGAAAGGTATGTAAAAGGAGCTGGAATAAGTATGTAATATCGTCATATTCACTGTTTATAGATGGAATATATGATATTCAGAAAAGTGCAAAACAACCAGAAACACATTAATATTATAACCACATTAAATGCAAAAGTGTATAAGAGAAATGCGTATAAGCTTTAGTAACGTCTTATTCAATCTATATAGGCAGAATTGCCATCTTCAGAGACGTATAAACACGACTGGAAACACTTTTTGACAATCACGCATTAAGTACAGAAGTTCATATTATGACCTCGAATAAGGATGCAGTAGTATCGTATTCACTTTTTATAAGTAGAATAAGTGAAATTCAGAAACGGACAACACAACTGAAAACACATTTCTACTATCACACATTAAGTGCAAATGTATGTAACTGGAACTCCAGTTAGTATGTAGCATAGTCATATTCAATGTTTATAGGTGGAATATGCGATATTCAGAAACGTAAAACACATTCGTCTATTGCACATTAAGTATAAGAGGAACTCGTATAAGACTGAAGTATCGTCAAATTCACTGTTTGTATGTGGAATATGTCACATTCATAAAGGGACAACACAACTGAGGACACATATCTAGTATAACACATTAAATAGAAAAGTATGTAAGAGGAGCTCGAAAACACATTTCTACTATCACACATTAAGTGGAAATGTAATGTAACAGGAACTCGAGTATGTATGAAACATAGTCATATTCACTGTTTATAGGTGGAATATGCAAGATTAAGAAACGTAAAACACAAATTAAAAACACATTCGTACGTACAATATGTGATATTCAGAAACCCACAACACGACTAAAAACACATTTGGACAACCACGTATTAAGTGCAAAGTTTATAACATGAATTCGAATAAGCATCATATTCAGTGTTTATATTTGATTTTGTGATATTCAGAAACAAACAACGAAACTGAAAACGTTACACATTAAATGAAAACTGTATAAGAGAAATACAAATAAGCATGTAGGAGCGTCATATTTAATCTTTATAAATAGGATATGTCATATTTAGAAAAGTACAACACAACTGAAATCTCATTTGGACAATCACGCTTTAATGCAAAAGTTTAAAACAGGAACACGAAAAAGCATGTAGTAGCATGTTATACACTGTTTATATGTGGAATATAATAATAATTAAGGAATCGCGCACAATGTGCATTATCTAAACCTACCCAGTCCTGAACCGGGGAGGGGATCTTTCACTACTGAAAAATCCCCACGGCGGAATATGTGATTTTCAGAAACGTACAAAATGACTGAAAACACATTTGAACATTCTCGCATTAAGTGCATAAGTTCATAACAGGAACTCATATAAGGATGCTCTAGCATACTATTCGCTTATTATGTGTGGAATATGTGATATTCAGAAACACATAACACAACTGAAAACTCATTCTTGCTGTCACACATTAAATTCAAAAGTGTATAAGACGAACGCGAATACGATTATAGTAGCGTCATCTTTATAAGTGCATTATGTGTTATTCAGAAACGTACAACAAGACTGAAAACACATTTGGACAATCAAGTATTAAGTGCAAACGTTTATATTAGGAACTCCCATAAGAATACAAACCATCGTAAACGTTCTTTATGGGTGGAATGAGTGATATTCAGAAAAAGACAACACAACTGAAAACACATTTCTACTACCACACGTCAAATGCAAAAGTGTATGAGAGGAACGCAAATAAGCACGTGGCAGCGTCATATTCACTGTTTGTAGGTGGAATATGTGATATTCAGAAAAGGACAAAACAACTGAAAACACATTTCTACTATAACACATTACATGCAAAAGTGTATAAGAGGAACGCGTGTAAGCATTTGGCAAGCATTATAGGTACAATATGTCATCTTCAGAAGCCTTCAAAAAGACTGAAAACACATTTGGACAATCACGCATTAAGTGCAAGAGTTTATAATTGGAACTCAAGTAAGGATGTATTAGCATCGTATTAGCTTTTTATAGATGGAATTTGTGATATTAAGAGACGGAAAGTGCAACTGAAAACACATTTTTACTATTACACATTAAATGCAAAACTGTATAAGAGGAAGGCGAATAAGCATGTAGTAGCATCATATTCAATGTTTATAGGTTTAATATGTGATGTACAGAAAGGGACAACACAACTGAAATTACATTTCTGCACTCCCACATTAAAATCAAAAGTGTACTCCAGGAACACGAATAAGCATGTAGTAGTGTCATATTCATTTATGATGGGTACAATATGTCATCTTCAGAAACGTACAAAACGACTGAAAACGCATTTGGACAATCACGCATTAAATGCAAGAGTTTATAATTGAACTCAAATAAGGATGCACTAGCTTCGTATTAGCTTTTTGCGGGTGGAATATGTAATATTCAGAAATGGAAAAAGCAACTGAAAACTCATTTCTACTATCAGAAATTAACTGCAAAAGAGTATAAGAGTAACGCGAATAAGCATGTAGTAGCATCTTATAAACTGTTGATATGTTTAATATGTGATTGTGAGAAACGTACAAAACGACTGAAAACACATTTGGACGTTCTCGCATTAAACTCATAAGTTCATAACAGGAACTCAAATAAGGATGCTCTAGCATCGTATTCGCTTTTGGTATGTGGAATATGTGTTATTCCGAAAAAGACAACACACCTGAAAACTCATTTTGGCTGTCACACATTAAATTCAAAAGTGTATAAGAGGAACGCGAATACGAGTATAGTAGGGTCATCATTATAAGTAGAAAATGTGATATTCAGAAACGTACAACAAGACTGAAAACACATTTGGCAAATCAAGCATTAAGTGCAAACGATTACATTTGGAATTCCCATAAGAATGCATAGCATCGTAAACGCTCTTTCTGGCTGGAATGAGTGATATTCAGAAACAGAACACAACTGAAAACACATTTCAACTATAACACATTACCTGCAAAAGTGTATGAGGAACCCGTAATGTCATATTCAATCATTATAGGTACAATATGTCATCTTCAGAAGCGTTCAAAATGACTTAAAACACATTTGGACAATCACGCATTAAGTGCAAAAGTTTATTACAGGAATTCGAATAAGCATATAGTAGCATAATATTCAATGTTCATGGGTGAAATATGTGATATTCAGTATCACACAACCCAACTGAAAACTCATTTCTGCGATCACGCATTAAATGCAAAAGTGTATAAAAGGAACGCAAATACGTGTGTAGTACAGTCATATTCAATCTTTATTGGTAGATTATGTGTAATTCAGAATCGTACAACACGACAGAAATCACATTTGCACAATCACGCATTAAATGCAAAGGTTAATAACAGGAACGCGAATAAGCGTAATAATATTCATGGTTTATAGGTTGAATATGTGATTTTCAGAAACGTCCAACAAGACTGAAAACACATTTGGACAATCACGCATTAAGTGCAGGAACTCAAATAAGGATGCACTAGCATCATATTAGCTTTTTACAGGTGGAATATGTAATATTCAGAAACGGAAAATGCAACTGAAAACACATTTATACAATCACACATTAAATACAAAACTGTATAAGCGGAACGCGAATAAGAATGAAGAAACACCTTATACACTGATTATATGTGGAATATGAGACTTTCAGAATCGTACAAAATGACTGAAAACACATTTGGAAATTCTAACATTTAGTGCAAAAGTTCATAACATTAACTCAAATCAGGATGCTCTAGCATCGTATTCGCTTTTCATATGTGAAATATGTCATATTCAGAAACAGACAACACAACTGAAAACTCTTTTTTGCTGTCACACATTACATTTAAAAGTGTATAAGATTTAAGTGTATGGAGGATTAGTCAAGATGGCGGAATAGTGAGATAGCTGGGAAAATAGTGAGAAGCAAATTTCAAGTTTAAAAGGCATATAAGACGAATTATAAGATTATAACAATAACAGAGAGTCAGGAAGTTATAAAGAAAGGGGACAAATAAAGGTAAGCGCTAATACAACATATTACTGGGCATACCGAAAAAAGGGAAAACGAGAAGACTAATAATTGAGGTTAAGGCGGGGCATAAGCAATTAATAGAAAAGCCAAAGTAACGGTCGAGCTGAAACAAAGCAGTCAACACGCCAGAGTAACCTAGCGGCGGACAAAGGAAACACTGCACACTCCCCGACGGACAGCGACAATAGGAAGAACGGCGGAACTACTAGCGGATAGCAAAAACAGGAGATTGGAAGGAAAATAGCCGACACAACAGACTAGAGATGCCTCAGAATAAATGACGTACAAACAAAATAACGTCAAACAGCGACATGGAGGACGATCAAACGTCTTGCTCAAATAGCATCCTGGAAACAATACTTAAGGAAGTAAGAGAGATAAAAGAACAAAATAAGAACTTGAAAGAGGAAACCAAAAAAGAATTTGAAACAATAAGGAAAGAATTCCAACAAAGAGATGAGGCATGGAACGCAGACAGGGAAAAAAATTAAGGTCAGACTAGATGAGATAGAAAAGAAAGTAGACATTAACATAAGCGGAATGGAGAACAAAATCCAACGACTAGCAAATATAGAGGAAAAGAGACAGAAAGCAGAGAGAAAAGAAAACATCATAATAAAATGCACAACATCTGCAGAGGAAAAGGACATAAATATACAACAAGAAGTTAACAAGATTCTAGATAAAATAGAAGTGAAGGTCAATTACCAGCAAGCAAGATATATAGGAAATGACTGGAACGGAAGAAAAATTATGGTAGTCAAAATGAAAAGTTTCGAAGACAAATTAAAGGTAATGAAAAACAAGAGAAAACTAGTCGGTACAGATTGCTACATTGAGAATGATATGACCAGAGAAGAGAGGAGCATTCAAGCAGACCTGAGAAGAAAAGCTAAGGAAGAAGCAAGTAAAGGACATACAGTGAAAGTAGGTTACCAGAAAATTCAGATCAACGGACAGTGGCAACAATACAATCCAGAAGATTCAAAAAACGAGCAAAGGGGGATAGAGTCAAAACAGGAGACCCGAAGAAGAACGTTATAAACAATACAATGTACATAGGAACTTTCAACGTAAGAACACTGAGAACCAAGGAAAAAGAGTGGGAGCTAGACAATGCCTTACAGGTCATAAAGTTCGACATATTAGGATTATGTGAGTTAAGGAAAATGGGCGAAAATATTTTGGAAAAAGAAAATGGTAACCTATTATACTACATTGGGCAAACAAAAGGTCAAAGAGGGGTAGGTTTCCTGGTACAGAAGGGACTAAAGCATCAAATAAAGGAATTCATTGGCGTAAATGAAAGAATAGCTGCAATAAAACTGGAGGTCAACAAAATAAAAACCACATTAATTCAAATATATGCACCAACAGAAAATAGCACGGAAGAAGAGTCAGAGAAGTTCTATGAAGAGCTGGAAGATACCTTGGAGAAGCACACGGCTCAGAGAGTGTTAATAATGGGTGACTTTAACTGCAAAATAGGGACAAGAAAGGAAGGAGAAACTCTGGTAGGCCCATATGGCATTGGAATTAGAAGCAGCAGAGGAGACAGGCTCATAAAATTCGCACAAGAACATAAATTATATATCCTGAACACTTTCTACAAAAAATCAGCAGCAGCAAAGTGGACCTGGAAATCTCCAGATGGAAAAACACGTAATGAAATAGACTTTATACTCAGCAACAGTAAGGAAAGCATAATGGACGTGCAGGTGCTAAATGGCGTTAAATTTGATTCGGACCATAGAATGGTAAGGGCAGTACTGAAAATAAACAAAAGGAGCAGAAAGGGGAAGAGAACCCATAAGCTTAAGATGAACCAAATCAACAGTGAAACCTACAAAGCAGCACTAAATAACAGAATTCTACTAATGAAAAACAGTCTCAAAGAGGGGGTACAGGATCTATACAGAGAAATTCAATCAAACATCTTACTAGCGGCAAAAGATGCCAAACAGAAAGACTCAAGGATCAAAAACAGACATAAACTATCAGAAAATACGATAAAACTCATCAATGAAAGAGAAAAATGAAGGAAGTAAACCCAAAAACAGAAGAGGAGAAGAGGGAATACTCCGAAATTAACCAGAGAACAAAGAGGGAAATAAGGAAGGACATTAGAACGTATGAACTACAAACAACAATTAACATACTAGAGGAATCGAAATCAATAAAGAAAATAAGGAAAGAGCTAAGCAAGGAAAAGCTATGGTTGATAGAGGCTAAAGATACTGAAGGAAAAATAAAGAGAGATAGAGAAGACATAGTTAAACCAGCCACACATTTCTACAAGGAATTATATGACAGCAAAGCCAAAATTGAAGAAAAGCATCTAAAGAAAACGGATGAGGAGGAAACTATCCCACCAATCCTAAAAGATGAAGTAAGAATCATAGTAAAACACCTAAAAAGTAATAAAGCACCCGGTGAAGACGGTATTACCAACGAATACTTACAATGGGGAGGTGAAGAATTAATAGAGCAAATCACACACCTCATGAACACCATCATTGAAACAGAGATCATACCAGAGCCATGGCACACAAGCAACATAATCCTTATCCACAAAAAGGGAAACAGAGAAGACCTGAACAATTACAGACCCATAAGTCTTATGGCCAACCTTTATAAAGTGTTTACGAAACTGCTGACAAATAGACTCACCAAAATAATGGATGAAAACCAACCGCCAGAACAGGCAGGCTTCCGCACTCACTACAGCACTATAGATCATTTACACACAATCAATCAGGTAATAGAGAAAATGTCAGAGTATAACCAACATCTTTATATAGCACTCATCGACTACAGAAAAGCTTTCGACACAGTAGAGCATAATAAAGTACTGGAAGCAATGAAATCTATAGGGATCCATCCGAAATATATAAGACTATAAGGACAAATATATGCAAACAGCAAAGCAAAAGTAACAACGGAAATAGAAGGAGAATCATTTGAGATAAAACGAGGGGTGAAGCAGGGAGACCCAATTTCACCAAAGTTGTTTACAAACGTCTTGGAAGAGATATTCAGATATACAGCATGGAACAGGAAAGGATATGGCATAGACATAAATGGGAGAAAACGTACTAATTTTAGGGTTGCGGACGATATTGCATTATCGCAAAGTCTCAAAGGGAACTGCAAAAGATGATAACAGATCTAAACAATGGAAGCAAGAAAGTAAGGCTAGAAATGAATCCTTCAAAAACTAAAATAATGACAAACCATATAGAAATACCGGTATTTGTAGAAGGAAAGGCAATAGAGTATTGTGCAGAATATACTTACCTGGGTCAATCAATCAACATGTCAAATAACGGAAATGCAGAAATCAACAGGAGAATTAGGCTCGCATGGGGAAAGTTCTGGAGCTTAAAGTTTATCCTCCTAGACTGGCACATAAATATCAAGAAGAGATTGGAAGTGCTAAAAATGTGCGTCATACCAGCCCTACTATATGGCTGCCAGACATGGGCATTAAGAAAGGAACAAGTTAACATGATAGAGATTTGTCAGAGAAAGATGGAAAGAAAACTGTTGGGAATAAATCTAAGGGACAGGATAAGAAATGAGGAGTTAAGAAAAAGAAGTGAACTGGAAAACGCAGCGATTGTTGTAAGAAAAACCAAATGGAATTGGGGAGGTCACGTCATCAGAATGAATCAAGAAAGATGGGCGTATGCAACAACTGTTTGGGACCAGAGGAAGGGTAAAAGAAGCAGAGGCAGACCTCGACGCAGATGGGAGGACGAATTCAGGGAGGAGTTAGGAATGAGATGGACAAGACAGGCCAAAGAAAGAGTGTACTGGAAACAAGTGATAAAACATTTAAATCATTAGGAAAACAGTGATCTAGGAAAGGAAGAAGAGTTCAGGGAGGAGGCAGAAACGAGATGTTCAGGATAGGTCACAGAAAAAGTGAACTGAAAACAAATGATAGAGCATTTAATTCATTAGGAAAACAGTGTCCTAGGAAAGTGTTGTTAATACGAGTATATAGGTCTTAACCCACCAGGAGGCAAAAACCCAACTCTCCAAGGAAATAGCTCACCTTGGGAGAGTAAAACAGAGCCAGCCCTACCATGGTAGGAGGCCCTTGCCCTGTAAGGGATTGTGACGGGCTTATTTATTTATTTATTTTATTTATTTATAAGAGCAACGCGAATACCAGTATAGTAGTGTCATCTTTATAAGTAGAATATGTGATATTCAGAAACGTACAACTAGATTGAAAACACATTTGGACAATCAAGGATTATGTGCGAACGTTTATATTTGGAACTCCCATAAGAATGCATAGCATCGTAAACGCTCTTTATGGATGGAATGAGTGATATTCAGAAACAGACAACACAACTGAAAACACATTTCTACTATCACACGTTAAATGCAAAAGGGTATAAGAGGAACGCCAATAAGCACGTGGTAGCATCATATTCACTGTTTGTAGGTGGAATATGTGATATTCAGAAAAGTACAGAACAACTGAAAATACATTTCTACTATAACACATTACATGCAAAAGTGTATAAGAGGAACGCGTATAAGCATTTGGTAATGTCATATTCAATCATTATAAGTACAATATGTCATCTTCAGAAGCGTTCAAAATGACTGAAAACACACTTGGACAATCACGCTTTAAGTGCAAAAGTTTATAACAGGAATTCGAATAAGCATGTAGTAGCATCATATTCAATGTTTATAGGTGAAATAAGTGATGTTCAGAAACAGACAACACAAAGTCTGAAAACTCATTTCTGCCATCACACATTAAATGCAAAAGAGTATAAGAGGAACGCAAATACGCGTGTAGTAGAATCATATTCAATCTTTATTGGTAGAATATGTGTAATTCAGAATCGTACACTACGACTGAAATCACATTTGGACAATCACGCATTAAATGCAAAGGAACGCGAATAAGAATGTAGTAGCATAATATTCATTGAATATGAGATTTTCAGAAACGTCCAACACAACTGAAAACACATTTCGACAATCACGCATTAAGTGCAAGAGTTTATAATTGAAACTCAAATAAGGAGGCTAGCATCGTATTAGCTTTCTACAGGTGGAATATGTGACATTCAGAAACAAAAAAAATGCTACTGAAAGCACATTTCCATTATCACACATTAAATGCAAAGGTGTACAAGAGGAACGCGAATATGCATATAGTAGCGTCATTTTCACTGTTTGTATTTGGAATATGTCATATTTAGAAACGTACAACACATCTGAAATCTCAAGTAGACAATCACGTATTAAATGCAAAAGTTTAAAACAGGAACAAAAAAAAAGCATGTAGTAGTATCTTATACACTGTTTATATGAGGAATATGTGATTTTAAGAAACGTACAACACGACTGAAAACACATTTGGACATTGTCGCATTAAGTACAAAAGTTCATAATAGGAACTCAAATAAGGATGCACTAGCATCGTATTCGCTTTTTATGGGTGGAATTATGAGACTCAGAAACGGACAACGCAACTGAAAACAGAATTCTACATTACATTAAGTGGAAAAGTATGTAACAGTACCTCGAATAAGAAGGTAATATCGTCAAATTCACTTTTTATAGGAGGAATATGCGATATTTAGACACGGACAACAGAATTGAAAACACATTTCTACTATCACACGTTAAATGCAAAATTATATGAGGAAGGCGAATAAGCATGTAGTAGCGTCATATTCACTGTTTCTAGGTGGAATATGTGATACTACGAAAAGAACAAAACTGAGAACACGTTTCTTAATGATAGGCACCATCCACTCGATATCCGTGATGGTAATTTTACTAACTTCTCCTTTGGTGACATTGATCGTGTTTTTCGATCTCATGAGAACAAGTTCCATCTTACAATTGACGAATATTTTATCATAATCTTCAGCGATCCCAAGGATGAGGCTTAGAGGAATGCATACATTAAATTTTTTTGTTTTTATTATAGTCTCCACATCATCATCGACGGGGTGAATCCACCCAGCGTTTTCCAATCTTTCACTATCCAGAACGGTGTAAGAACAAATTGCTTTCAATAAGCTTGTAATTCCGGGATTTCTGCTACGATCAACTGTTTCTCCATGAAGATTTAATTTTATTTCGTCGAATAGGTACAGGAAACCATTATTTACCACCTTTCCCTTATATTCAGCATCCTTATCGTCGGTTATATTTCCAGAAACCATAATAAAACTCCTGCTTACTAATGCATACGAGTTTTCAGCCTGAATAGGAATCCGTATTTCATCGTTTTCGCCAAGAGCCGAGTTGTTATACGGTTTAAAACCATGATATTGAAAATTTTCTAAGGCATCTTCAAATATAGCCTTGGAGAGTACAGCGAAGATATCCATATTAGCACACTTTGTATCCTAGAGACTTGAGATACTTCTTATTCGCACGTGTTACCTTCTCGACGTTACGACTTGGAGTGTGACCTCTTTCACAATGCGTAGGTTTATAAACCTTTTTAATCTTAACGGTGTCAAGACGTAGAGTACTTATTTTTTGAGATTGCTTCGTGGTGGGCACGTATTTGTTGAAATCACGACCCATTTTTCCTAATTGCAATTCTCACAGATACACACTCTCCTCTAAAGTCGATAAGACATCCTTTCTGGTCCACAAGAGAGACTGTAATGTCAGATATCTTTGTATGTTGATTAAAGGTAAGAAAATCAAATATGATGGAACTTCGGTGATCTTGTATCCAGGAGGCACCAGGGGGAAAATTCATGAATGGTATGAGTCGACTGCCCATTCAGAAATGAACCGCTTGCGAGATTACACTCTACTCTTATAACGTCAACACCGTTTATGTCTGGAGGTCTCTTGGAAACGACGGCGGTCCTTTTAGGAATTCTATCGGTCTTTTCAAATCCCAGTCAATTCGCCACAGTTTGGAACGTCGAAAGAAACTTCGAGGAAAGAGTAGATTGTTGTTAGCAGCGTGTTGGTGTTGGCAATAACTCTAAATATTTCACTAAGGTCTCAAGTAGAATTTGTCATAGCTTTTATTTCGTACGCTATATAATCAGAATTATCTTCAATCTCGTACGTTCAAGTTGGAATGATGATATGTTCCTTGCCTCCTTCATCGAACACTATCAACGAATTGTTGTTTTCAGGCACATTAGGTATCAAATTGTATGCTTCATACCGCAGCAAAGCAATCTCGTAGTCTGCTCCATCTTCCAACTCGATAGGAGGATGAAACGTGTTGGAGATTTCGGACGTGGATCCGCTTAGTGTGAACGTAAAAGTCATTTTAACACATAAATATTAGAGCTGGTGGTTTTTATAGTAAAAATGCTAGACACAAGTGTCCACAAATCAAAGTGTTGTATTTATGATAACGTGTAACGTTGTAAAGTAGTTTTGTATGCGGTCCAACGTAATTTACTATTTCCATAGGAGGTGGCAAGTCTCCGTAGCTGTCGAAATAGAAAGCATTCTTGTTACACTTTTTTAAGGCTACCCAATGCGTACCAGGACCTTTGGCATCATCGAGGTTTATAATGATTCGCTCCTGTTTATATGGTTTGGATGGTAAGTCGTTTCTCATGTACACGCCTCTAAAATGTGCAATATCTAGTTTCTTATCGTATCGTTCCAAGTCGTAGTCCTTTACCGGTCGAAGTCCTTTACCGGTCGTATAAGGTTTTAGATACAATCCTTTTCCATGCATCACGATACCAGATCCTTTTTCCCTAAGGCTATGCTCTCCATCATATGGTTATGACGAATGTTTTCTCGCAACTGTTTCTTGTTGGACTTTGCAGAATTTACAGCTTTAGCGATCTGTGCTCCTGCATCACCGAGAGCCCCAAGTGCAGATAAACCTGAAAATATAGGTGGCAGAGGTAGTATACCACCAATTTTATTCGACGATTTCAACACTCTCTTCTTTTTCTTGTTCTTCTTATTCGACAGTAACTTTCTATATGCCGCTTTTAGTTTCTTAATTGTATCCATTCCAGCACCCATTTTCGCTTTTCCTTTCATAGTTTTAGAAACGTTCCCCAAGACTCGCGTCGGCAGCCTTGACACGATTGGAGGCTTGTTGTACCAATTTCAAGTCTGCTTTATGTCGATCGCTTATATCTGAGCTCTGTGCGTAACTTATATCGTGCTCCTTACAGGCTTCGTCTAGAGGATTGATACCCTTATCACCTCTTTGCAGTCGTTTTTCCAATTTAGTTCCAGGTCCGCAAAAGCGATACCCAGGTATGTGTAATTCCACAGGCAATTTATCAATCAAAGTGTTTATTAATTTGCCTCCACGAGCGTTGTGTCGACGTCTGCTTCGTTCTACTTGCGGCGCCATACTGATTACAATATCCACATGTTATAACTTTTTATATAAATGCATTTGCTTCATTGTAAAAATCTCATTTACAGTCATGAAGGTTGAGAAGCAATACGTGTCTCTGGAGATCCTCCCAATGGATGGTTTATGTCGAGAAGACGAATGCAAGCACAGCGTACTATTTCCCAGCAGCACTAAGTGTATTATATGCGGTCCTAGTAATTCCAGAAAGACCAACGTGCTTATAAATATTCTTCTCCATCCTAACGGAATAAAGTTTTCAAATATTTACATATTTTCGAGATTTCTGTTTCAATCAAAGTACAAAAAGCTTGAAGAAATTTTACCAAAGTTCCAGAAATTGGTTACTTCAAGTTTGAAAGCAGCGACCGAACCATGCCTGAGCCGACAGAAGTCAAAGAGAATTCAGTGGTGATTTTCGACGATGTGATGTGCGATCCGCAATTACCTATTAGAAATTACTTTAGCATGGGACGACATAAATCTTTAGATATGTTTTATCTTGCACAATCGTATGCGAGAATACCTAAACATCTGATAAGAGACAACTGTAACTTGGTGATCGTATTTAACCAGGACGCGTTAAATTTAAGACATTTATACAACGACTACGTAAATGCAGACATGACGTTCGATAAATTTCAACAGTTATGTCGTGAATGTTGGTCATCTCAAAAGTATGGATTCTTAACAATTTGTAAAGAAAACGATCGTGAACATGGAAGATACAGGCGTGGCATAGATGAATATATTGTTATGTAAAACCTAAATTTGCATTAGTCGTTGAGCAAGGAGCAGATACGAGTGAAACAAGACATTGCTAAACATGTTAAATCTATACGGAATAAATATTTCGCGCTAAAAAAATCCAATCTTCAGACCAAACAAGAAATTGGTGAGATTATAAACCCGATAACGAAACCCTTGGAAGAGCTCGTGAACATCGGTAAACATGAATCTGAAGAGACGGAGATGGAATACGAATCGTTTCAGTCCTCTAAACAATCTCCTCATAAACATTATAAATCAATGCTGCAAAGAGTTTACGGGCCAGTGATTACACCTTACATTCAAAAACTCATATCGCATAAGCCGAGAAATATCGATCCAATCTATGGATTGAGAATGGACACTGACAGACAATTATTCTACATTGATCAACACTTGTGACCATTAGAAACGATCGCCTCGTTATCGGCAAGCAGACATATATTGGACGCCCTGGGTTATATGAATTGCTTATGAAAAATGTTCCTGACAAAAAATTGTACAAGGATCGTGATTTAGATTTGTATAAGGAGATTTTGAAAAAAACTAGCGCGCACAAAGTAAATTATGACGAAAGCGAAAACATTCGTAGAATCAATACTCACAAATATCTACACGTCATCAAGAAATTATTTTCTGGTGAAGAATCATCCGACGAGGGATCACCACATCGTGTTTTAGGTAACGGTATGATGAAAGAAGTACATCCAAATCGTAAAATTGAATATAAATACTGGGACGATCCGAATGAACTCATTGATCGACTTAGGCTTCTCGTGTCCTCGTCTGCAGCAGGGAATAATCCTCACCACAACAAGATACAAGAAATCATATCTGAATTGAGGGAGAGAAAAATCAAAGAATGAAAAAGCGGGAAATCGCGTACGAACTTCATGCACCAGCTAGAATAAATTATCAAAGACGTCATGTTACAATGAAAGGTCTAAACGATTTGTGGCAAAGCGATTTGATTGAAATGATTCTATATCATAGAGAGAACAGAGGTTTCAAGTATATTTTAGTCTGCATAAACGCATATTCCAAGTTTGCTTATGCGAGACTGTTGAAAAGTAAAAGCGGCAAAGATGTTGCCGCAGCCATGCAAGATATACTGCAATCTATTAATATTCCACCCAAAAATTTAAAGACCGACATGGGAAAGGAATATTATAACGTTAATTTTGAAGCGTTAATGAAACAATATGGCATCAATCATTATTCTACGTACTCTAATGTTAAGGCGTGCATCGCTGAACGCTTCAACAGAATTTGGAAAACTATCATGTATCGAGAATTTTCTGCAAGAGTGAGTTACAAATGGGTGGACATGTTGCAAGAACTCATTAGACATTACAACAATAGGTATCACTTTATCATTAAAATGAAACCTAACCAAGAAATGGACGATAGTCTACTTAAAACAGTGTATCGCTATAAGGAATGCTATACGAAACCAAAGTTTGCTAAAGGTGATTACGTAAGAGTTTCAAAACATCGGAAATTATTTAGTAAAGGATACTTACCGTCGTGGACTACGGAGATTTTCAAGATACAGAAGATCCAATCGACATTTCCTCCCACGTACCTGCTTCAGGATTCAGAGGGTAGCAGCATTGAAGGTGCTTTTTATGCTGAAGAACTCCAGAAAACTAAGTTTCCAGACTGTTATTTAATTGAAAAAGTGTTAAAGAACAAAGGACAGAAGGTGTTTGTAAAGTGGTTAGGATTCCAAAGCTCAAAAAATTCATAGGTTAATATTAAGGATATTGTATGTGATTAGAGAAAATAAAAGATAGAATCATTTTTATAACTTTTTTCTTTTATTTGTATCCCACATGAACCCAAAGTTATCATACTTTACTGTCTTACACAACATCATATATACTTTTATTCTTTCACACATCATAGATTGTTCTTCAACATAACAAATCATATAAAATTACAAATATTGTTTAACATACACCATATACACAAATATACATTTTTTACACAAATCATACACATAAATATACATTTTTTACAATTTACATTTCTTAGTAGGAGGTTCCTCATCACACTTCTCCTCCTCCTCCCTGATTTTGTAGTGTCCGTGAGCGAGAGTGTCCACACAATTTTCCATAATATGACGTTTATCGTCGTTGCCAGATAAAGTTAATTTATTCATAGAAATCTAAAATACATTATGCTTATATGATCTGATGGATCTGTTTAACGAGAATGTTGACTGTCCGCTCAGTAGACAACCAACATAATCTTCAAAGTTGACATCTTTGTCAATGACGTTTTTCTTAACGCCTTTCAATTTTTTGATTACCATATCATTAAATTTTATGGCGTACATTTTCGCTCGCAGACATACGAACGCCTTTATGGAGTGACCAGCTCCTTCATCCTTGAATTTCCCGACCACTGCCTTGTTTTCGTCTGAATACAAAGGATGTTCAGGTGGGTAGACGCTAGTATCCAGCTCATCTCGGAAATGCATCATATCATGGAAGAGGTCATCCGTTTCAATTCCATAAACGAAACTGTCAGTGTCCATGTAGCACAATTTCATACCTTCTTTATAAAAATTTTTCATCGTGTCATAATGGAACTCAAACATCCTAGTTTTCGAAATTTCCAAAATAGACATGCCAACATAGATGGCCTTATCAAACGCTAAGCTAGTTTTTGCAAGATGGACACCAACCAAGTTTTCGCTATAAATTGTCCTATCCATAAAGTTACTTTTGGCTACCAGCTTTCGAATTTCTTTTTCACTTGATACAAACCTAAAATTTATGCGTTTCCTCACATTTTCCATAGTCTTACCAAAACCAGCGTTATTCATTAATTTAAAAAAGTCTTTCTCGAAGTTGTTGGCTGCAGCCCTACGCTTGGACGTGTTATAGTCAATGTAGGGTTTCAACCAGCAGCTTTGTTGAAATTCTATAACTCGATGGATCTTGGATAACCTCAGTCCGTGTTGCACGGCTTGCATAAGTACCGTGTGATGAACAACATATTTTTCTTTTGAATCTAAAGTGGTCAATAATTTTTTGTTTTTACCACCTGCGGGAATTTTCATCTCAGCACAGAACGGTAGATCAGAATGAGCTTCGTGAAGTTGGTCTGGATACTCAATGTCAACCTCAAGTACATATTCTAATTTAGAATTGACCGGTATGGACATGATGTCAAAGGATGCTATCTCATCTTTATCGAGCCAACGAAACTCACCTGTTGGCAATGCCTGTGACATTGCATACCCATAGAGATTATTGGCATCGACGTAATAGAGAAAAGATTTTTTGCAGACTCATCAAATTCCTCACACAATTCGTTGTTTGCTACAGCGTGCCTTGTGACACACTGACAAATTCCTCCTCGTATCCCTCGTTCAAACATCTGAATCATATCCATATCGGTCAAAAGCGGTAATTTTACCTTTGTGAACTTTAGCATCGCAGAATATGCGAAACCTGGAACAGTGGAATAGTACAAACAATCCAGCTCATACGTCTCAAAACACATCTGTCTAAAGTTTTCAAAGACATCTGTTAGAATCAAAACATCGGATTTCAAATACAAATTCACCTAATGAGTTGATCGAAAAAGAATTCCAGACGATCCTCGCCTGAGAGTAGTCTTGGTCAGAGACGTTCTCATTCGCGAGTCTATTATAAAATGCATCTTTCGGAGGTAATTTCTTCTCCTTCAAAATTTCAACTGAGGTGACGTAGTCGTAGGGAAACACTCCCTTTTGACACACCAAATCGGCGTTTTCACCAAACACTTTTACTGTTTCCATAAATTTATCCTTGGGCAGATTGTTTGCCAACTTTTCCAGGCTGCTTGCCATGAACCGAAACGAATCTACAAACCTCAACTCCATACATCCCCTTTTCAAATAAGAGGAGGGAATAAATTTTGAAAATGTCACATACTTTTCTTGTGTATTGCATTTGACGTTTATTCTATTCTGATCGAATCCAAGTTCTGTCACAATAAAATGAGCGTCATAGCTAGATAGGTTATGCAATACAAAAGGGACAAATGCCTGGTTTCTATAATTCAAATTACAATTCCTGTGAGCGGCCCCTCTGAAACGACCGCTGACATCACAATGGCCCCTTACTTTATAGTTCACATAGGTAAAGTTACCCTCGCCACATATATGGAAAATAGTTGCACTGTTGTATGTCCTAATTTCATCTTCTGTCAGAGGGGTCATGGGCTTATTTACACTATTCAAGATCTTATCAATTTCTTTAACATTAGTGACGAGCGAGCGCATAAACTCACCGCTGGCATCCTCCCCTCTAAACAATCTCAATTGAGAATATGCGCCCTCAGCATCTTTAATAAAATAGCAAAAACTAAAAGGATTATGCTTCTGATAAGGCGTACTCCAGCTTTTCTGCGGATCTCCCAAACATCCCGAAATTGGTTCCAGCAAACACTCGAAATCCGCATAGATGACAAACCTGATCTTTCGCGAATATTCGGGCTTGTTGAATACTTCAGGATTTTTAGGAATTTCGCATCTGACTGGGCTGAACGAGTTGCATAACGCCAAATGCTCTTTCAACCTTACGTCAGCAGACTTTTCAGCGTACGCTTGGAAATGTGTAAAACACCGTTTGAAAACTCTGACTTGACGGGTGTAAGATGTTACAAAAGGTCATACAAAAGCATCGAAATCTGAAATGACTATATAGAGGGAATTTTCCTCGTTACACTCATACAAAAGATCTCTATGATCATCTAGCTCCTTTTCAACAATTTTGATAGGAAACACGAAATGAGAAATGTGACTCCCATCCCGTTTTTCCTCTAGGCCGAAAACATTGATCGAAATATTATTTATTTTTGAAGACTTTTCGATATCGTGAAACGAAACGGGGAATTTCACACAGTCCCAATCGTACTTCTTATCCAACTCTGGTCTGGGAAGATAACTGGCCCACATTTCCTTATCAGACTCAATAAATTTCGATAAAACACAATACTTGAAACAAAATTCATCATCACTACGAATATTAATTAATGACTTAAGATGCTGGAATTTATCAGGGAGGATCATATGCCCACGCCCTGCAAATGGCAAGTACTCATTGATACGAATTTCAATCTTGTGGATTTTATTGTAAAACCACCCAGACCCTCGTAATTCACTATCTTGCATCTCAGGCTGAATTTTAGAAATGTGACTAGATACTACCTCATGAATATTAGATGTTTGGAGCAGCGATTCATTTTTTGTTTTAAAATTCCTCAAACATGAATTTAGCTCTAGATGTTTAAATTCGCACTCTACAAAAAGGTTAAATTTAATTGATGCAAATTTTGATAGTGACCCTGACAGAAGATTTTCAATTTTATACTGTCACGACGACAGGATAGATTCCATATCGCCGGCTTGGAAATTTTTTGCTGCGTATGTTGCCAGTCGTGACCTAAATGCTGTTTCAACAGGTAAAAACTCACATGTTTCTGCATATGGTGAGTTGGTCTCAGCGGTGCGATCCATTCCACCTTGATTCTGTAATAACGAAAAAACATCGACATTAGCAATCGAAACTTACGTAAGCGAATGGCATAATAAAAGACTAAGACATTTCACTGTACATACCTGTGGAATATCACGCGTATGCATGATGACACTAGGTCTCGACAAATTCGACAAGAGATAGCACGTGAATACATTACCCAAGAAAACACTCAACCTTTTGACGCCATAGACTTGCAAATAGCCCTCGACAAAACACAAAGTAAAAAATCACCTGGAATAGACGGAATTAACCCGGAACTGGTAACTAAGGGAGGAGCAGCACTTCATGCGCACCTCCTAGACATATATAATGCATGTCTCAGACTCAAAATGTTCCCGAACGCCTGGAAGAAGGGAACTTTATTCCCACTACTAAAATCAAAAGACAAAGACCCTACTAATCCGAAATCATACAGACCAATCTGCCTGCTCCCAGTCTTAGGAAAAGTGCTGGAGAGACTTCTTCTCTCTAGATTACTAGATAAGTTACAGGCGTCGAACTCCGAAGTCCAATTTGGATTCCGATCTGACAGGTCCACGGAGGACGCTACATCTAAACTTCAAGACATCGTACGAAACTCAAACTCAAAATACGTTCTTGGAATATTTATAGATATAGAAGGCGCTTTTGACAACGTATGATGGCCCTTAGTCCTCAAACGCCTAAGAGAAATAGAATGTCCCTCCGACATCTATGAAGTAATCAGAAACTATTTCCAACACAGAGAAATAATAATCAAAAACAGCCTACACACTAAATCAAAATTAGTAACCAAAGGATGCCCACAGGGCTCCGTGTTAGGACCAAAACTTTGGAATTTAATTTTCGATGAAGCAATAGAGACCATTGCGGCAAATAACGAAGCCAAACCCATAGCGTTTGCTGATGATCTAGTATTGCTAATAGAGGCCGAGGGCCGACCGACGTTAGAACGAAAAGAGACTACAACCATGTTGCAATTCACCGATTGGTGCAAGAAGGCCAAATTACAACTCTCGACGGAGAAAACAAAAATTTTAGTACTAAAAGGGAAGCTTCATCCCAGACGACCGCCGACAATTCGCACGCGAGGTAGAATTATACAAGCTGTACGACAAATTAGAAATCTAGGAGTAGAACTTCAGGAAGGAAATAGAATGGAGGCACAAGTCAATAAGATCTGTGCCACCTCAACTAGACTTTTTTACGCATTAGGACAATTATCTGGCCAAGCATGGGGCTACAAATACACGAATTACAAAAGATTGTACAATGCCGTAGTCGTAGCAATAATAACATATGCGGCCCATAATTGGGCACCATATTTGCTAGTCCGACACAAAAACAAGCTGCTCAACGGAAAGCCTTACTAAAAGTAGCAAGAGCATATTCGACAATTTCAAGCGACGCACTCGCCGTGATCGCGGGAGAAATCCCAATAGATATTTTACTAGAAGAAAAGGTCACTTCCTACAAGTTAAGAAAACAATATCCTACGAGGATCGGAGAAGTTGACATAACAGAGGAAATTTACGAAACTAGAAATAAAGCGGAGCTTAACTCTCAACTAAGGCAACACACGCTTGCAGTGTGGGAAAGACGATGGAAAGATACGCCACGAGGACTAATAACGAAAGACTACTTTCCAATCGTCAGAGTTAGACTCAAACAGAAACATATCAAGACAGATTATGCAACAACACAATTTTATTCTGGCCATGGGTACTTCACAGCAAACCTCCATAGGTTCAATCTAGCAGAGGACTTCCTCTGCTACTGTGAGGACAGCGAACAAGACACGATGTATCACGCGTTGTACACATGCCCGCAATACAGGGAAGTACGCCGAGAACTCATTCACACAGCTACACAAGCAGGAAAAAGATGGTCTCCAGAACTGACGTTCTGGACAACAAAAGACGCAAATGAAGCATTTAAGGAATTTGCAACACATGTAATAGGTATACGTAAACAACAAGAACTCGACGATGTCTAGACGCATAATATTGAGACAACACAATTAGAGAGACATACACCCTAGGAGATTGCTCAGGCTCCTGGGGTTAACCGAGCACCAAAATAAAGACAATTGTCTAAAGTGCACGGGTTGCTATGGGCTTCACTCATAGCAGCCGATCCGAGTGAGGTTTTACGGAGTTTTCCTCACTCTTAAGGCGAATGCCGGATCGGAGACACTACCCCCGATAAACAGATAGGACTACACAAACAAGGAAACACATTTCTATAGCGCTGAAGCAAACAGCCAGCTCTAACAACCATTTCCCCAAGTTCAGTAACTATTAGAAGGAAAAGAGCAATAGAAAGCATCGCCGAACAGTTGTTGGGAGCGGAGTATGGCCTATGGTCGTGGATCTCCGTGGGTGGTGGTGGGCCAACAAAAAAGAATGGCGGTTGGACTCTGTATTCTGTAACAAAGGATAAATAAAATATTATGATTTATGAGAACAAATACCTTTTATGTCTTGTTTTTAACCATTCTGTACCAATAAAAAAAAAGCATATTGAGTTTTATTTCCGTGTACTATGAGAGAGAAATAAGTTTGAAGTCTTGTACAATAATAATAATAATAAAATCACTACATACCTGTAAATGTACACCGGAAGGCCCAGGTTGGTACAGCGCAACACTTGGATGGACGGCTGACGGCATAGGTCGCAACTGTTTGATGGATTCTATATTAAGTCTCACACTCTGTAACAAGGAAAAAAGCAGATTGAGTTTTATTCAATGTACTATGAGAGAGAAATAAGTTGGATGTCTTGTACAATCACTGAAATAATAATAATAATAAAAATAATAATAATATCATCACATACCTGTAGTTGTACACCTGAAGGCCCAGGTTGGCACAGCGCTACACTTGGATGGACGGCTGACGGCATAGGTCGCAACTGGTTGATGGATTCTATATTAAGTCTCACACTCTGTAACAAGGAAAAAAGCAGATTGAGTTTTATTCAATGTACTATGAGAGAGAAATAAGTTGGATGGGTTGTACAATAATAATGCCGCTACATACCTGTGGTTGTACACCGGAAAGCATAGCCTCCTCTCCCAGCATCGGTGGACGGGATGTTCCTGCTCCTACGTCCGCAGTATGCGCTGGCAGATGGAAGCGCCCGGTGTTGGTATAGTTACCAATGTGCTTGGGTTCCACCTTACTCGATGGGTGGTGGACGGTCTGCATGTGGTCAACCAAATATATCTCCGTCTTGAATGTGCCGTTGCATATTTTACACACGACGTTAACGTTGGAGTGATTTTCACGGACGTGTCTTTTTAAAACATCACTACATGTAAATAACACGTTGCAGATATCACACTTGTAGTCAGATTTTTTATGTTGTGTGTTGATGTGCCTATTCAGATCCTTCTTATACCTAAATTTGGCATCACACTCGGAGCACTTAGCAAAGATAACGTTTCCCATTTTTCTGAAGAGATCTGTAGTCGTCCACGGTTGAATAAGAAGTGAGCCTAATGCATGACGTCATTGGTTTATATAGTGACGCTATGAAATAGCCTCGCGACGGTAGGAATAAAATCCTCCAATGAGAAATAATGATGACGTAATGAATTCTAACCTCACGACTGCACAAATATATTTTCCACCAATGAAATGATAAAAATTTAAAAACTGCTGACTCACAACGGGAAAATACACGGTAAAGTTTAAAAATGATGAAATCAGCAGTAATCAGATATCCATTTCCGAACAGTGTTTTCCTCAAAGCGTGAAGCCTATGACGTTATAGGCTTGTGAAAATGTATGATCATAATTTCTCACAATAAATTGATGACAGATGTAAATTCTATCCTCGGAACGGGAAAAATATTCATTTGCGATGAAATAAGCAGATATCCGATATTTAATTCCATTCAGCACTTTTCTCAAAACGTGAAGCCTAGAACATTATATACTTGTGAAAATGTATGATCATAATTTCACACAATAAATTGCTGACGTATGTAAATTATATCCTCGGAACGGGAAAAATATTCATTTTCCTGCAATAAATGCTGACAAATGTGTTATGATATACTCTATATGAAAACGGAAGCTATATATATTTATAATAATATAAGGTTCCTTCAGAAATGAGACAGTGTTTTAATATGTAATACATGACATATGAATGGTTTTTAATTAAAGGGACAAGCAAGGGGTATTGAGATTTAAAGAGACTGTTTTAACATGCGAGAAATACGTACACACATGCAAGTCGACTTTTGATTACGGTAGTGATACGAGGTCGATCTAAAGAGGCTTTTAATATAGTCTATAATTTTCCTAGGTGATGTTCAGTCCTGAACCCAGGGATTCTTCATTACTGAAAAGCCCTCTACCTGGCCAGGAATCGAACCCAGACCCATTCTGCCATGAAATATTACAATATCAGCTTTTAATATACCGCAATAGAATAACGTTGATTATCAAATTAGTCATACAACACAAAATGAATAGGCATTTAAAAATTAAAGGGAATGTGAGTGTGATGTTATAATATTACGATTTTAGATTTAAAGAGAGTAACTGCATATGTATCACCCGAGCGTTGATAAGAGATACTAGAAACTCTCGCATCAGCTAAACTAGTGTTGCAATGCTGTGTGTGATATGAGACTTTGAAACACTTCCGCTTAACTAAGCAATTCTCTCACGTACGATACTATCATACCATATGTTTAAAAACATTCACTGGCTTTATGTACACAAATTTTATAATGCCGTAATGTGGATTAGACATACAATATCTGAAAATTATCATCCTTACGCAACATATACCTTTGAAGATTAATAGTAAAATCTATTGTTTTAACTTGTAAGCCGGAGGCTGAGTCGACCCAGGGCTAGGTTTTAGGGAAATTATCATCTTACGATCAAAATTGTATGATAAAATATAGGTTAAAGTCATTAGCTACCATATTTATAAAAATTTATGAAGGCTTAAAATATCGCTATCTCTACAGTTCCGATCGCGTCTGATGATAATAATAATAATAAATTAGGAGGCCCAGATTTTTGACATTCGGCACGGTTGTCAGCCTTAGGCACCGGCCACATTTACTCCAGGCTGAGTCATCCTCAGGGCTATTTTTTAGGGAAATAGACATCTTACGGAAAACTTGTATGGATGAATATAATTATAAAATAATGATGACGTTGCATTTATGCGTTGTGAGAAACAGTAGCGTAATACGATATATATCCAATTTCCACCATTCACAATTTTAAAATCAGCCGCCATCTACCAATAAACAAATTTCAAATTTCCCACCTTACGTCATTTGTAATTGTAATATTCAATTTCCAACATTCACAATTTTCAAATCACCCGCCATCTACCAAAATAAAATTTTTAAATTTCCCACCATCCGCCATTTGAAATAGGAACCGGAAACGTAGCCATTTTTATATATACCGCTATTATGAATAGCTAAATTTTGAATTTCGCGCTTGGTCCGCCATTTGAAATAGGAACCGGAAACTACGCCATTTTGAATCACGTGATCATGACAAAGGTCATAACGTCATAGCCACGCCTACTATGACGTAAAGTAGTAACGTCATAACCGCGCCACCCTCCCCTACCGGGCCACCTGTCACATGATCCGTGACGTCATAACCGGGCCACCTTCCCCTTCGTGACGTCATAGCCGCGCCCACCTTCCCCTACCGGGCCACCTGTCACGTGACCCAATCCAGCCAATCAGAATCCGTGATATTATAAGCCACGCCCACCTTCCCCTCCATGACGTCATAGCCGCGCCACCTTCCCCTACCGGGCCACCTGGGCCACCTGTGACGTCACATATAAAACCATACTACTAAAACACATTTGGACAATCACGCATTAAGTGCAAGAGTTTATAATTGGAACTCAAATAAGGATACACTAGCATCGTATTAGCTTTATGCGGGTGGAATATGTAATATTCAGAAACGGAAAATGCAACTGAAAACTCATTTCTACTATCACAAATTAAATGCAAAATTGTATAAAAGGAACGCGAATAAATTTGTAGTAGCATCTTATACTCTGTTTATATGTTTAATATGTGATTGTCAGAAACGTACAAAACGAGCGAAAACACATTTGGGCATTCTCGCATTAAACGCATAAGGAACTCAAATAAGGATGCTCTAGCATCGTATTCGCTTTTTATATGTGGAATATGTGATATTCAGAAACAGACAACAAACTGAAAACTCATTTTTGCTGTCAGACATTAAATTCAAAAGTGTATAAGAGGAACGCGAATACCAGTATAGTAGGGTCATCATTATAAGTAGAAGATGTGATATTCAGAAGACTGAAAACACATTTGGCAAATCAAGCATTAAGTGCAAACGATTACATTTGGAACTCCCATAAGAATGCATAGCATCGTAAACGCTCTTTATGGGTGGAATGAGTGATATTCAGAAACAGAACGCAACTGAAAACACATTTCAACTATCACACGTTAAATGCAAGAGTGTATAAGAGGAAGGCCAATAAGCACGTGGTAGCGTAATATTCACTGTTTGTAGGTGGAATATGTGGTATTCATAAAAGTTCAAAACAACTGAAAACACATTTCTACTATAACACATTACATGCAAAAGTGTATAAGAGGAACGCGTAATGTCATATTCAATCATTATAGGTACAATATGTCATCTTCAGAAGCGTTCAAAATGACTGAAAACACATTTGGACAATCACGCATTAAGTGCAAAACTTTATAACAGGAATTCGAATAAGCATATAGTAGCATCATATTCAATGTTTATAGGTGAAATATGTGATATTCAGAATCAGACAACACAACTGAAAACTCATTTCTGCGATCACGCATTAAATGCAAAAGTGTATAAGAGGAACGCACATACGTGTGTAGTACAGTCATATTCAATCTTTATTGGTAGAGTATGTGTAATTCAAAATCGTACAACACGACAGAAATCACATTTGCACAATCACGCATTAAATGCAAATGTTCCTAACAGGAACGCGAATAAGCGTGTAGTAACATTATATTCATCGGTTATAGGTTGAATATGTGATTTTCAGAAACGTCCAACACGACTGAAAACACATTTGGACAATCACGCATTAAGTGCAGGAGTTTATAATTGGAACTCAAATAAAATCAGGTAAACTGATATAACCAAGTGCCAGTATGTTTTTTTTTAATCAGTGATACACGCAATTACGATAGGCCCATGCAAAAAAGTTATTTTTGTAATAGATGTCCGAGTTAACTCCAAAAACAAAATGTGCCGGCAATAATAATAATGATGCAATAGACCTACGATTCGCTGATATCTCTGTTTCAATTTAAAGCAGCCTTAAAGGTTATGAATGAATAATAAGCATATGAAATCTATCTGTCAGGAATTACATTAGGTATACTGCTGCACAGGAACGATAAGAAAAATACTCACAGTAAAATATAGCCTAATGTAATTGTAATTGTAATTGTAATTTATTATCCACCTTAAGTATTACAAGAATACATGGCTTCGTCAGTCAGATCTTAACCTAAGCCTTAACCTAGATACAATAACCATACAATAGTCTACATAACCATAGAATACACATTATAATATCAATATTCAACGGCTAGTTGTTATAAATCGTTTATTTAAGTTATTATTTAGCCACATTGACATCGTTATGAAGAAACAAATCAATGAAGGCTGCTAACAATATGAATAAACGATTGGCAATTTGTTAAGTTTTTTTAATACATTGTGGGCCTTGAAAGAATATTGATTACAAAATTAATATTGATATACGCGTTACTTCGGTACCGATCAACCGATTTGGCCCTAATTCAATAGGCTTGTACCCAAAAACGTCATAAATTCGTATACCAAGTTTCAAGAAAATCCGATAAAGCGTATTTGAGTTATCCACGCCTTTGTGATATATTACCATAAAAAGGCACTAAATTGGGCATTATTCCGGTACCGCCCAACCGATCTGGTCCAATATCAATAGACATCTTCCCATGGACATTATAAATAGGTATTCCAAGTTTCATGAAAATCCGATAAAGCGTATGTGAGTTATGGCGCCTTTAAAATATACACTAAATTGGGTTTTACTCCGGTACCGGTGAACCGATTTGGTCCAATTTCAATAGGGTTCTTCCCATGGACATTATAAACGCGTATACCAAGTTTCATTAAAATTCGATAAAGCGTATTTGAGTTAGAGCGCGTACAGACACACGGACGGACGGACAGACGGACAGACATTTTTCGTCCACCACACAATCTCATAAAGTACCATACTGGCACTTAATAAGGATGAACTAGCATCATATTAGCTTTTTACAGGTGGAATATGTCATATTCAGAAATGGAAAATGCAACTGAAAACACATTTACAGGGTGTCTTCTATTAACGTTTAAAACTCTCCGTGGCGTCGTAGATGACATTGAGACAAGTAATTTGATATAGGACACATGGGGTCGCAAATGTCGGAAAATGCCTTAAAAATGAAGGAGAAATGTGAAACATATGACGTCACCAGTGACGACACACTGCTAGCTGCCGGGCTCGTTGACTCCGACGCACACCTAAGCATTCTAATGTCACATCACTGTAGTTCTGTGTCTGCGTGTGCGACTCGAGCGCGTAGGGTTGAAGGTTCCCCTGGGTCTGACCCATTTTTTTTATATTTATTATTATTTTTTAAAATATTTTTTTTAATTTTTATTTTTGGTCACTCGTGTCAGCAACCCTTTTTCTTCGCTCACATGTCAGAAAACATTTTTCTGTTATGTACCATTAGACCACAATTACGCACAGTACTGTCAAGCAGATGTGCGCAATGCTGAGCAATTACTTATTTTCTCTCGTATTTTATTTTATTAAATTTGAAGAAACAAGAGAAAAATAAAACCACGAAAACGTGCGTTTTGTAACACAAAAAATGTATTTTTACTATACTTAGTCTGTTAACACAGTTCTGCCACAAAAGAAAGTTTTGTTTTGCTTCAACATTAGACCACAATAATTATGTACAGGAGAGTACTGTTAATAAGTGTATGCAAAGTTCAGGAATACCGTAATTTTTTGTGTCTCGTACAGTATTTGTGTTTTATTTTGTTTTTGAAGAATCAACATACATAATACAGTACCGGTACCGTGCGTTTTTTAACACACAAAGTTAGTTTTATCGTTCGCAGTCTGTTAACAAAGATGTGCCATAGAAAGAGAAAGAGAGAGAGAGAGAGAGAGAGAGAGAGAGAGAGAGAGAGAGAAAGGAAAACAACATTTATGTGCTAGTTGTTTGTTGTTAGACCACACTACAGTACAGTAAAACACAGTACTGTCAAGTAAATGTACAGTTTGCGAAGTTCATGCATGAATAACTTTTTTTCTCTCGTATTTAAATCTCCTCGATGTTTTCTTAACGATTGGGATTCGTTAAATTTGAAGAAACGAAAGAACACGAAAAGAAAAGTTCCAAGCGTTTTGTAATACACAAGGTATTTTTAGTGTAGGTACTTATCTGTTAATGAAGATGTGCCAAAAAAATTGTTTTTCTTGTTCTCCGCTCATGTGTCAGCAAATTGTTGTTTACATTACGTAGAACACTTCGTCTTACTAATGTGATCGGAAGCGCAGATCTGTGTTAACAGACTGAGTACAATAAAAGTACATTTTTATGTTACAAAACGTTGTTTTATTTTTCTGTTGTTTCTTAAAATTTAATCAAATAAAATACGAGAAAAGAAGTAACTGCTCAGCATTGCGTACATCTGCTTGATAGTAATGTATGTAATTGTGGTCTAATGGTACATAACAGAAAAAGAATGTCTGCTGACATGTGAGCGAAGAAAAAGGGTTGCTGACACGAGTGACAAAAAAAAGCAAAACAAAAAAAGCTAGTCGACAGACCCAGGGGAACCTTCAACCCTACGCACTCGAGTCGCACACGCAGACACAGAGCTACAGTGATGTGACATTCGAATGCTTAGGTGTGCGTCGGAGTCAACGAGCCCGGCAGCTAGCAGTGTGTCGTCACTGGTGACGTCATATGTTTCACATTTCTCCTTCATTTTTAAGGCATTTCCCGACATTTGCGACCCTATGTGTCCTATATCAAATTACTTGTCTCAATGTCATCTACGTCGCTACGGAGAGTTTTAAACGATAATAGAAGACACCATGTATACTATCACCCATTAAGGGGAGATGGTAGTTACCGCTAGCAAAATCATAGAAAATATAGCGTATGTTCAAGAAGCCATAACTCAGGTGTTAATAGTCAGATTTAGTTGAATTTTATTAAGATTTGCAAGTGCACTCTGCAGTTTAAAATAAGCAGAAAATGGTTGTTCTTGATCTCGTTGTTTGGTAGGAAAGAATTTTTAACATATAGGCGTTAATTTTGATTTATAGTTACTTCCCTTGACATAGATAGGCTTTATTCAATTTCTGTAACTTATATTTTTGTGAAACTGTGGGAACTTACTAACAATAGGTATTACTATTTATCCTAGCACAATCAGTCTAATATGTACATTATTACTGCATGAAAACTGCATGAAAACAACACGTCTAAGAAAAAAAAAACTTTTTTTTAATAAAAATAGTTGAAAAATCTATATAGTCAAGGCTTTTCCCATAATTCTGCTAAGGGAGATTTGTTATTCATCTATAATGAATTCCTGAAAGTTTCATTATTTTAGCATGAATAGCTTTTCAGAAAATGGTACCTGAAGTACAAAAAATGTAATTTTACAGGAGAGCGAAAAAAAATGACGTGCCTTATGGTATTTTATCCATTTTAGAAAGCTCCAGGTCGCTCTGCTTGGCTTAATAATAACGCAACATATAAGACCTGTATATCAAAATGTTTACAAAACTATGATCTATTACATGAGCCTAAGAAAAAAAATCGATTTTTTGGCACTTGATAACTACCATCTCCCATTAAATACAAAACTGTATGTGGAATATGTGACTTTCAGAACCGTACAAAATGACTGAAAACACATTTGGACATTCTCGCATTAAGTACAAAAGTTCATAACATTAACTCAAATAAGGATGCTCTAGCATCGTATTCGCTTTTCATATGATATTTTCATATGTGATATTCAGAAAAATACAAAACAACTGAAAACACCATTCTACTATAACACATTACATGCAAAAGTGTATAAGAGGAACGCGTGTAGACATTTGGTAAGCATTATAGGTAAAATATGTCATCTTCGGAAGCCTTCGAAACGACTGAAAACACATTTGGACAATCACGCATTAAGTGCAAAAGTTTATAATTTGAACTCAAATAAGGATGTATTAGCATCGTATTAGCTTTTTACAGATGGAATTTGTGATATTCAGAGACGGAAAATGCAACTGAAAACACATTTCTACAATCACAATGTTTATAGGCTCAATATGTCATGTACAGAAAGAGATAACACAACTGTAATTTCATTTCTGCTCTCCCACATTAAATTCAAAAGTGTACTCCAGGAACACGAATAAGCACGTAGTAGTGTCATATTCAATTATAATGGGTACAATATGTTATCTTCGGAAACGTACAAAACGAATGAAAAAACATTTTGACAATCACGCATTAAGTGCAAGAGTTTATAATTGGAACTCAAATAAGGATGCACTAGCATCGTATTAGCTTCTTACAGATGGAATTTGTGATATTCAGAGACGGAAAATGCAACTGAAACCACATTTCTATTATCACACATTAAATGCAAAACTGTATAACAGGAAGGCGAATAAGCATGTAGTAGCATCATATTCAATGTTTATAGGTTCAATATGTGATGTACAGAAAGAGACAACACAACTGAAATTTCATTTCTGTTCTCCCACATTAAATTCAAAAGTGTACTCCAGGAACACGAATAAGCATGTAGTAGCGTCATATTCAATTATGATAGGTACAATATTTCATCTTCAGAAACGTACAAAACGATTGAAAACACATTTGGACAATCGCGCAATAAGTGACAAAGTTTATAACAGGAATTCGAATGTTATAGGTGAAATGTGTGATATTCAGGCACAGACAACACAACTAAAAACTCATTTCTGCGATCACACATTAAATACAAAAGTGTATAAGAGGAACACAAATACGCGTTTATTGCGTAGAATATTTAATCTTTATTGGTAGATTATGTGTAATGGAGAATCGTACAACACGACTGAATTCACATTTGGAAAATCACGCAGTAAATGCAAAGGTTTATAACAGGAACGGTTAAAATTGGAACTCAAATAAGGATGCACTAGCATCGTATTAGCTTTCTACAGGTGGAATATGTGAAATTCAGAAACGGAAAATGCTACTGAAAACGCACTTCTACTATCACACATTAAATGCAAAAGTGTATAAGAGGAACGCGAATAAGCATGTAGTTGTGTCATATTCACTGATTGTACTTGGAATATGTGATATTCAGAAAAGTACAAAACAACTGAAAACACATTTCTACTATAGCACATTACATGCAAAAGTGTATAAGTGGAACGCGTTTAGCAACGTAATATTCAGTCATGATAGGTACAATGTCATCTTCTGAAACGTACAAAACGATTGAAAACACATTTGGACAATCACGCATTAAGTGCAAAAGTTTATAACAGGAATTCGAATAAGCATGTAGTAGCATCATATTCAATGTTTATAGGTAAAATATGTGATATTCAGAAACAAATAAAACAAAACTGAAAACTCATTTCTGTTATCACACATTAAATGAATACTGTATCAGAGAAACGCAAAGAAGAATGTAGTAGGGTCATATTCAATCTTTATAGGTAAAATATGTCATATTTAGAAACGCACATCACAACTGAAATCTCGATTGGACAATCACGCATTAAATGTAAAAGTCTAAACATTAACACGAAAAAGCATGTAATAGCATCTTATACACTGTTTATATTTGGAATATATGATATTCAGAAACGTACAAAACGACTGAAAACACATTTGGACATTCTCGCATTAAGTGCAAAAGTTCATAACAGGAACTCAAATAAGGATGCTCTAGCATCGTATTCGCTTTTTATATGTGGAATATGTGATATTCAGAAACAGACAAAACAACCGAAAACTCATTTTTGCTGTCACACATTAAATTCAAAAGTGTATGAGAGGAACGCGAATACGAGTGTAGTAACGTCATCTTTATAAGTAGAATATGTGATATTCAGAAACGTAACAAGACTGAAAACACATTTGGACAATCAAGCATTAAGTGCAAACGTTTATATTATGAACTCCCATAAGAATGCATAGAATCGTAAACGCTTTTTATGGGTGGAATGAGTGATATTCGGAAACAGACAACACAACTGAAAACACATTTCTACTATCACACGTTAAATGCAAAAGTGTATAAGAGGAACACCAATAAGCACGTGGTGGCGTCATATTCACTGTTTGTAGGTGGAATATGTGATATTCACAAAAATACAATACAACTGAAAACACATTTCTACTATAACACATTACATCTGGATGGCCGCTAGTAGCTAAAACGTGTACTAACGCTCCGCATTCACAATCGCTGTTTGGAGGTGAAAAGAGAAGATTTGTGAAGATAACTGAGTGAGTATCTTTGTGACACTACTTCCGAACATTTATAAGAGTAATTGTACAAGCAATAATGTCACAAACACGACAATCACGAAAGAATGAATCGGTAGAGGACGCCGTCCGGCGTGTTGTTAAAGAAATGTGGCAAGATGAAGCCATGCTCCGCAATGTTGCCAACCTCATCAAAGACTCCCTAGTTAGTGAGCTGCAGAAAACCATTCAAAAGAATACAGAGGTAATTCAAAGACTTGAACAGACTCTTGCTGCTAGAGATAAGAAGATTATGGAATTGGAATGCCAAATCACTAAAAAAAACAGACGATCTTGAACAATACCAGCGACGCCAGTGCCTGAGAATTTTCGGTATAAAGGAATCGGAAGGTGAAAACACCGACGAAATCGTGAAGTCTGTGGCAGCGAAAGTTGGTGTAGACTTACAAATAAGTGACATTGACAGAAGTCATCGAGTGGGTAAATTTACCAGTGAAAAGCCAAGGCCGATAATCGCGAAGTTTGTAAGCTACCGGAAGAGGAATGAAGTCTTTCGCAATAAACGGCAACTTAAAGGGAGTTCGGTAACAGTTCGAGAAGACCTCACCAGGTGGCGCCACAAGCTGCTCCAAGAATGCATCGGGAAATACGGCCTGCCAAATGTATGGACCATGGATGGAGTCATAATGGTAAAGAGAGGTGATAGGAAAATAAGAATATCAAGTGAAGAAGACATGATGTGAATAGCGTGTGCGTGCACCTGAACTAAGTACAGCACTAGCAGTTAATAAATAAGAGTAATAATATTAGAAATAGTAAGTTAAATCTTAACATATTTTTAGTTAGTTTAGATTTCTGTGAACGACTCAGTTGGCACCATTGATTTGAACCATGTGTCTGCAAGTTTGACAGTTCCAGAGTTCGCTGACCTTGACTTAAGCGCCCTCAGAGAATTCCCGCAGTCATCCTTCATTGGACCCTCTGATTCAACAACAGATCTTCTTTCTAAAGCTCTCTCTTCCCACCCCTCTGCTCTCCATGTCATTCACATCAATGCACAAAGCTTACTGTCTCACTTCCAAGAATTATATTCAATTATCTCCCCTTTGCATTTGCACGCCATACTAATTTCTGAATCTTGGCTAAAACCAACTCTTTCCTCTTCTCTTGTAAACATCCCCGGGTACGTTTTATGCCGAAACGATAGGACAGGCAAAAGAGGGGGAGGAGTAGCAGCTTATATCAGAACGGACTTGAAACCTAAAATAATTCATCACTCCCCTAGTGAATATTCAGGCAGTACCGAATTTATGTTAATAGAGATTGTTACATCCTATCAGAAATGTCTTTTATGTGTAGTGTATAAAGCCCCTAATGCTCAACTTTCAAATGATTTAGAAACAGCACTACAAAATACAATGCTAGATTATGAACACTGTTTGATACTAGGAGCCCTCAATACTAATTTATTGCAGAGGAATTGTACTAAAGTAACACAACTACGCACTGTAATTAATTCCCTAGACATGACCATTCTACCACTTGATCCTACCCATCACACTGAGAAAAGCGAAACCCTTTTAGACCTCATCATTGTTGACGATGCAAATAAAGTACTATCACACAGTCAATTGCCCGTACCAGGAATCTCTGCACATGACCTAATACATGTTTCGTATTCTGTTCAGTGCTCGAAGATGGCGCCAAAAATCATTACGTATAGAGACCTTAAACGTATTGACGAGACAGTTTGAATTGAAGATGCTATTGCATTACCTTGGTACACAATATTCAATATTCGCACCGTTGATGAAAAAGTAGAAACATTTAACAAATTGATTTTGGAACTATATGACAAACATGCCCCCTCAAGAAGAAAACGGACAAACCGGCCTCCAGCCCCCTGGATGACAGAAACTATTCGAAAACAAATGACGGAGAGAGACGCGGCTTACAGAAATTATATACGTAACAAAAGTGAAACTAACCTACAAAACTATAAAACACTAAGAAACAGGACAAATCAAATTATTAGAAATGCGAAACTTAGACATATGCACACACTCATTTCGCCAGGGACAACCTGTGAAAGTATGTGGCGTAACTTACGCTCACTAGGACTAGGTAAAACAAAAGACCAGACTCAAACTATAAATATTCCTGTAGACAGACTTAATGAACACTTTACTAGAAGACCTAACGTGCACACAGATCCAGAAACATATGCAAACACTATCAAAGAAATCCATGCACTTCCCCCTCCCAATCGTGATAAATTCCACTTTACACAAGTTACCCCAATTGAAATAAAATCGGCAATAAAACGCATAAAATCCAAGGCCACGGGCGCAGACAACATTAGCATAACTCTCATTCATAAAATCATAGACATCATTCTTCCAATATTGACACATATTTTTAACGCATCACTGTTGACTGCTACGTATCCTTCCCACTGGAAGAAGGCATTCATCTCTCCCATAGCCAAAATTAAATCACCGTCAACCCCTAATGACTATAGACCAATCTCCATACTCCCAGCAATGTCCAAAGCTCTTGAAAGAATTGTACATAAGCAACTGACAGATTACTTGAACAAATACAGACTGCTTGACCCATACCAATCTGGATTTAGAACTGGTCACAGTACAGCAACGGCACTGCTTAACGTAAATGAAGACATTCGACTAGCCCTAGATGACGGTCTTACAACCGTGTTAGTATTACTAGACTTAAGCAAAGCATTCGACTCAGTGAACATTGAACTACTAACGCATAAACTCACTGCATTGCATCTATCAGACAACGTAGTATCCTGGTTCATCTCCTATCTCACTGATCGCCTACAATGCATATCAACTCCAAACCAAAACTCAAAATGGCGGCCAGTACAGAGGAGAGTACCCCAGGGTTCCGTATTAGCACCATTACTGTTCTCTATCTACATAAATGACATTTCTAAATCCCTAAAACACTGTAAATATCATCTGTATGCTGACGACTTCCAACTATACATACACTCAAGACCGGAGACAATACACCATGCAATTGAAAAACTCAATAAAGACATAGACACTATATCCACATGGACAGGAAAGTTTGACCTAACTATCAATGCAGAAAAGTCACAAGCAATCATCATTGGACGACAGCAAATGTTTTGCCATTTGGATATGAACAACATTACCCCTGTAACAGTAAATGCATCAATTGTCCCTTTTGTACATCAAGTAAAAAACCTTGGCATCATTATGGACAAAAATCTTAACTGGAAACTACAAACTACTGAGATATGCCGAAAAGTCTTCTCTACATTACACTCGTTAAAGCGACTCAAGAATTTCCTCCCCTTTAAACTAAAAAAAAATCCTGGTGCAAACATTAATCATGCCCCATTTTGATTACTGCGACGTACTATATACAGACTTAAACACCGACTTGGGACAACGACTGCAACGGGCTCATAATCTATGCGTTCGTTACATTTGCAACATCCGTAAATATGAACATATCACCCCCTCTTTTGAAATGCTGTCCTGGGCTAGACTAAACGAACGACGATTGACACACTCCATCACTCTACTATTCAACATCCTCAAGTCCTCTACACCAACTTATTTGTATGAACGTTTTCAACGGTTATCTTCTCATCATGATCTCGGTACTCGCTCACAAAGAAACTCTATTCTAAGTATCCCTCGTCATAAAACAACCCATTACTCTTGCTCCTTTGTTGTCTCCATGTCGCGATCTTGGAATGCTTTACCTGAGAACTGTAGGAACTGTCAAACACAAATGCAATTCTTGCGTAAGCTTACCAATGATGCCATAGTTAGGGACTTGGTTTTACATTAATAACAATAAATCATCACATATCTAAATACTGAAAACGTTTCCAATTGTTCACAACTTTTCATTTTTATTTCACATTATATTTCTTAGTAATAGTTAATATTTTAGTAATAGTTTAAATCTTTTCACATCATATTTCTTAGTAATAGTTAATATTTTAGTAATAGTTTAAATCTTTTCACATCATATTTCTTAGTAATAGTTAATATTTTAGTAATAGTTTAAATCTTAGTAAGTAGCAAACTATTTTAACATATTTTTTTTATGTATTGTATTATCTCTAGTGAACTAGTTCTAAGTCTTAAATGATAATAATAGAATCATGTTCCTGTGTATTTGTAACTTTGTACTTGTATCATACTTATTTTATTGTAAGATTGTAAAGCTCAGTTGTATTAATCCTGGTTGAATGGAAGAGAAGGCCTAATGGCCTTAATTCCACCAGGTAAAATAAAACAATTCTAATTCTAATTCTAATTCTAATTACATGCAAAAGTGTATAAGAGGAACGCGTATAAGCATTTGGTAATGGCATATTCAATCATTATAGGTACAATATGTCATCTTCTGAAACGTACAAAACGACTGGAAACACAATTGGACATTCACGCATAAAGTGCAAAAGTTTATTACAGGAATTCGAATAAGCATGTAGTAGCATCATTTTCAATGTTTATAGGCGAAATATGTGATATTCAGAAACAGACAACAAAACTGAAAACTCATTTCTGTTATCACAGATTAAATGAAAACTGTATAAGAGAAACGCAAATAAGAATGTAGTGCGTCATATTCAATTTTTATAGGTAGAATGTGTCATATTTAGAAACGTACAACACAACTGAAATCTCAATTGGACAACCACGCATTATATGCAAAAGTTTAAAACAGGAACACGAAAAAGCATGTAGTAGCATCTTATACACTGTTTATATGTGGAATATGCGATTTTCAGAAGAGTACAACACGACTGAAAACACATTTGGACATTCTCGCATTCAGTGCAAAAGTTCATAGCAGAAACTCAAAAAGGATGCACTTGCATCGTATTCGCTTTTTATGGGTGGAATATGTGATATTCAGAAACGGACAACACAACTGAAAACACTTCTATCACACATTAAATGCAAAATTGTATAAGAGTTAGGCGAATAAGCATGTAGTAGCGTCATATTCACTGTTTCTAGGTGGAATATGTGATATTCAGAAAAGAAATAAACTGAGAACACATTTCTACATTAACACATTAAATGCAAAAGTGTAAACATTTAGAAGCCTCATATTCAGTCATCATAGGTACAATATGTTATCTTGAGAATCGTAGAAAACATCTGAAGACACATTTGCACAATCAATAGGATGTAGAGGGCCTCCATGGGCAATTCGGTGGTATCCGTTGATTGAACCAACCAGGCAGATAGTGTTGATAGCGCCGACATGGCAATGTGTCGGAACGTTAAAGTCTTCTCATTTGTGTAGCACAGAGCAAATCCGGGAACATTGCCAAGCGTCCTTCGCGACAAGCCAATTTCACGAAAAAAGTCAGGCCGGGCCCACGACGCCAACAGGTCGCGAATCCGGCCGATATACAATATACGTTCTATCTGGCTTCGCTATGAATTGTGCCTATCTGCAGCCGTCATCTATCGAGTTCCAGCAGTTCTGTCACATGGATGCTGTGGAATTTCTATCTGCCATTTTGGATGTTTTGGCAGAATCTGCTACTGCAGCTTATTTCATCCTTGCGGTGATTCCGAGCTTCTGTGGGATCAGCTGTCTTCCGGTCCTGCTCATCATCTCGAAGTTGTTCTGGCTCCTCAACTATATTCTTCAAAAAATCAGGTACATGCCGATTTATTACTGATATTCATGTACATAAGAGTTCTTCACAGGCTGACAGCCGAGTCAAGGGTTTGATGAACTCCGAGCTTTCGGACTCCATATCTCTGAGTCCTTCTTCTGGGAAAGTGATGAGAAGGCGGAAGGGGCCTGTATATATATATATATAAAGAGTCTACGCCGCTTAGACCAATAGTCAGCGCCATTGGGTCTCCTACCTATCTGCTAGCTAAACATCTTACTGGTCTGCTTCAGCCTCTCGTAGGAAACTGTGCACATTACGTAAAAAACTCGACAGATTTCATTAAGACATTAGACAACATTAAGATAAATCCCACAGATCTTCTTGTCAGTTTCGATGTGGAATCCTTATTCACACGTGTACCTCTGGATGAGACCATGAGATTGTTGGAACCTCATTTTACAACAGAGATCGTCCGACTTTTCAAACACACGCTCACTTCAACATTCTTTGTATATAGAGATACCTTTTATGAACAGACGGATGGCGTGGCAATGGGCTCACCCTTGTCACCTGCTATTGCTAATTTTTACATGGAGGAGTTCGAGCATTTGGCCCTCAGAACGACCGTTTTCCAACCATCACATTTTTTCCGCTATGTTGATGATACATTTGTTGTGTGGCCGCATGGAAGGGATAAATTACAGGATTTTCTCACCCACCTCAATGGGATACATCCAAAGATCCGTTTCACTATGGAAATAGAACAGAACGGCTGCCTTCCATTTTTGGACATATGCATATACAGAAAACAGGATGGTACACTAGGACACAAAGTGTACAGGAAGCCAACTCACACGGACTTGTACCTAAATGGTCAGAGTTTCCACCATCCATCCCAGAAACGTGCTGTCATTTCAACTTTGTTACATAGAGCCGTTGCTATTTCCGACACTCAGAGTCTACCCACAGAAATAGCTCATCTAGAAACCACATTCCTCCAAAATTCATACAGCAGCAGAGAATTTAGATTGGCCCTGAAAAGGACCGATAAAATGGAAGGACAGAGAAGAGCTGACCCAGAAGGTATTCAAAGACCCAATAGAGCTTTCATTCCTTTCTGCGGACCTGTCTCACATCAGATTGGGAGGATTCTACGTAGACACAAAATCCAAACGGTGTCGCTTCCACCACCAAAAATAAAAGACCACCTTAGATCAGTGAAAGACAACCTAGGTCTGAAGTCTTCTGGAGTCTACAGCATTCCTTGTGAGTGCGGGATGGAATATATTGGCCAGACTGGACGCACCGTGGCAGACAGATGCAAGGAACATCATAGGTGTACCAGACTATTCTATCCGGACAAGTCTGCTGTAGCACAACATAGCATCGAGCATAATCACAGAATGCTCTACGACCAGATCAAGATCCTGGACAGGACGAATGGGTATATGGACCGGCTGGTTAAAGAGGCCATTGAAATCAGTCTCAGTAACATCATAAACAGAGACAAAGGCCTTCCTCTAAGCGAGGCTTGGAAACCGGCACTCAACATTTTAAAGAAGAGACCCACATAACCTGTGTTCCCCGTGGCGTCCGTCTTTTTCGACTAGACGATTTTTCAAGAGAGTTTAACTGAAGCTGCCATTGGCCGGATCCCACTAACTGCTCTGGCGTATATATACAGGCCCCTTCCGCCTTCTCATCACTTTCCCAGAAGAAGGACTCAGAGATATGGAGTCCGAAAGCTCGGAGTTCATCAAACCCTTGACTCGGCTGTCAGCCTGTGAAGAACTCTTATGTAATATTCGCCGAGAAAAGTTCAAATCTTATATGATATTCATGTAGTTCAATTATTTCTATATTATTTATGCTCTTGGATTTTTTTGTTTTTTTCTATCTTAAATCGGATGTTCACATTCAGCGAATTTATCTGACCTTTCATTGGTAAAATTTTTCTTCTAATATTATGGAATCTGTCATAATGGTATTAATGGGGTCGCTGTTGTGCTCGCCTCGTTACCTCGAGTTGTGATTTTTCTAGCGCCAGTACTTGGAATTTTTAATTCTGGAGTATCTTCACTCTTAAGCTGGTTGCTGGGATTTTCCATTTCGAGTGACTGTGGTGGGTTCTTCAGTTCTTTCATTTACCATTTAGCTGATTCATGTTCGTGTTCAGTATGCATAGATTTCTATACATATAGTCTTGTTTATTCTTAAATCAGTTCAAGTTTGTATTATATATCTTTTGCAGTGCTATTTCAATTAACTTGATACATTACGCTGTTATTGCGTTATTTTTTGGTCAGTCTATACAGTACTTCTAGGCCTATTTGATTCTGTGATAACAGTTTGTTCGCGAGCTATAGTGATTTAGATTGTTTTGTATAAGTTTTTTTTTTTTGCATTTATTTATGGGTGGTAAATTTTTCTTGGTCACTTATTGTAGTCTATTGCTACGTTGGATCTTAATAATTAGATCTGCAATAGGATTTATAATACTGCCGTGTTATGAAATTTTTTGGTGCGTAAAATTAAACTGTGGTGTACTGTATTGTTATTGTCTGGTTCTTGCTGCTACGTTGCATCTTTGTCTAGATGTTCCGAGACATTTCAATTTGGTGCGTTGTATTTGTGTCTGATATTTGTTATCGTATGCGAATTGTATTTGTGTCTGATATTTGTTATTGTATGCGGTTTGTATTATGTATATTTGGTGCTGTTTATTTATTATTTGCTTTGGCCTATATCTCCTCCATTTCTTGTATATGGATTCTTGTTCTTGCCTCTGTATTTATAAAGTTACTTGCTTATTCGCTTTCCTGTTATAAAATTTTGCACTTAATGTGTGATGGTCCAAATTATTGCAGTTCAGGTACCTCAGCAAAAGTAATAAATAAGATAATAAAATTAAATACATTAAATGAATGATTAATTGCTCAAATCAATTCATAGTAGAATCATAAAATCTCATAGCCCGTGTTTGGTCTCAAAATTACCTATTATATTACCTATTATATTACCAATGAAATTTATTATGTCTAACCTAACTTAGCATGTCTCAATAAGTCTAATAAAACTGCAAGTTCAATATTCTTCAAATACTGATTCACTAAAATAATTCATTAATAAAGAAAACATGAAGTTAGGTTAGAATGAAATTTTAAATTTTGATTATTAACCAATTTCATGTTGATTATTCTTGATTCCAGATGGACAATTAATTGTATTCTGTATATGTATACTGCTCTATATATATTTGTTTTTGGATGACATAACTTAATTAGACAAAAAGTAAAGTTAGAATAAATTTGAACATTGGTTTAAGGCTACTATTTTATTAAAGGAAAAAATATATTACTTTTAACCTAACTTAGTATTTATTGATAAGTCTAAAAAAACTGTAAGAAAAGCAAGCAATCTTCAATTAAAACTTCATTATCGTTGGATTCAATAAATATATGGTGTTTATTAAGAATACTAGTATATAGGTGGAAATCTTACCATATAAATTGACTTATACTATACTAGTTGAAATTTCTTACATTAAGCTTCATAATGAAGTTTATTAATAATCCTGTTACATACTTTTCCACTTAATGTGTGATAGTAGAAATGTGTTTTAAGTTGTGTAGTTCGTGTCTGAATATCACATATTCCACCTATAAACAGTGAATATGACGATATTACGTACTTATAAGAGCTCCTGTTGCACACTCTTCCACTAAATGTGTGATAGTAAAAATGTGTTTTCTGTTGCGTTGTAAGTTTCTGAAAAATCCAATATTCCACCTAAAAAAGTGAATATGATGCTAATACATCCTTATTCTAGTTCCTGTTATAGAATTTTGCACTTAATGCGTGAGTGTCCAAATATGTTCTCAGTCGTGTTGTACGTTTAAGATTACCACATATATTGTATATATAAGGATTGAATATGACGCTACTACATGCTTATTCGCGTTCGTCTTAAACACTTTTCCACGTAATGTGTGATAGTAGAAATGTGTTTTCAGTTGTGTAGTCCGTTTCTGAATATCACATATTCCACCTATAAACAGTGAATTTGACGCTACTACAGTCTTATTCGAACTCCTTTTCACTTAATGTGTGATAGCCGAAATGTGTTTCCATATGTGTTGTACGTCTCAGAATATTACATATCCTACTACATGCTTACTCGTGTTCCTGAAATAAACTTTTTCAATTGTGAAGGTAGAAATGTGTGTTCAGTTGTTTTGTACTTTTCTGAAAATTACCTATTCCACCTATAAACAGTGAATATGACGCTACTACATGCTTAATCGTGTTCCGCTGATACACTTTTGCATTTAATGTGTGATAATAGAAATGTGATTTCAGTTGTGTTGTCCGTTTCTAAATATTGCATATTCCACCTATAAACAGTGAATATGACGATTTACATTCCTATTCGAGCTCCTGTTACATACTTTCCCACTTATTGTGTGATAGTAGAAATGTGTTTTCAATCGTGTTGTAGGTTTCTGAATATCACATATTGTACCTATGTGACGCTACTTGTACCATTATTTAGATTTATATTTATTTTTCGCGCATAATGGTACATGTTTTTAAGTTTGGTCGCTGGATGGCGCGACCTTCTCTGTTGTATATGCTTCCGCGGGCGTAGGTCCGCTAGCCTCCCCCCTCATCCTTTGGTACAGCCTCCTAGCGAGTGTTTATCTTTTCTGGCATCAGTTACGGGCATGGTTTATTTCGGCATTGACGTGTTTTCGTAGTTGCATTTCGTTAGTTTGTTTATAAGTAATTTCTTCGGTATTTGTGCTTTTGTTCGTGGGATAATGTAGTCCCAGTGTATCCTTCAGGTTTGCAACAGGTTTTTAGTTTATCTTTCTTGTGTTTTAACTTAGTAATTATGTAACTGTAGAATTCCCTTCCCCTCTATCTGCGCTTGGTAGCTGGTAGTTTCTCTGATTGATTTGGTAGTGTATTTTTGGTAGAATCTTCGTAGAAACCATACGTTCTGTCTCCTTTTGCTTGGGTAGTAATATTTAAAGGGTTTTCTGTTTATTTGAGTTGCTGGGGGGTTTCTTAGTAATAGCCTAAGTAGTCGGCGTCATCAAGCTATAATGATGGCGTCTGTATCTTTCTCTTCTCCCCTGTGCCTGCTTGCAAATCTGATGTGTCGCGGTCTGGTAAGTCATTTTTAAATTCGTGTTTCTTCAATTATTTTGTTTATTTAGTTTTTGTGCCATGCCCGTTTTTCCTGTTCATCGGGATTTTAAAGGCATCCCGATGGCAGTAATGTTTCCCGCCTTTTACTAAATTTTCCCCCCTGTTAAAGATTGTTTGTAGGCCTACATTATATTTTCCCCGGTTTGTTTCGATTCTGGCCTTTATGAAATAAAGCCATCGTCCCTTGTGTCATTTTACTGAGTAAACCCCTCCCCTTTTTCTATTGTAAAGTCACCTTCTTTTGTGTGTTAATATTTATTTAAATTTGTTATAATGGTTAGGTTGCTCTTTCACCTTGTGATTTTGATGTAAACAGAATAATTATTTCACCGGAAGGTCCAAATTGTTGGATTATTATTCAAAAGTGTAAATGTAACAGTGCTGTAAATTACTATTGTTTTTCTATTTCAGGCTATACTAATTTTGTAATTTCCTTTGTCTTGTAAAAATCTGGTTCTAAATTATATATTATCTGTTATTGTTTTTGAATCAGGAACTTTTACATTCTGTTTTGTGCCCCCTCCGGGATGTCCTACTAGACCTATGGGTGGGCCCGTTTTCAGGGAATAGGCTAACTTCCCTGGGGTTGGTTTCCCAAGCTTCCTTCCACACATTTCATCCCTTAGGGCGGGGTTGCAATTGGTAGCAGAGCGTGGTTTTGTCCACGATTCTCTGTTGTTTTTTTTTTGCTCTGAATTAAATGCTGGTAGTCTGCAGAGTGTGCTTTTCGTCCTCTTTTTCCTTTTGTCTATTAACTTAATTAATATTTCAGTTTGTAAAGGTTCTTGGTTCAATCTACTGATAGCCTAGGCCTAATGTTTTGTACTAATGAAAGATTGTATTTCAGGCACTAGAAGTATTTAAACACTGTTTATTTCAAGTTAATAATATAATCATTTTTTTCTAGCATTCATTTTAATTTGTATGGTGTTTATAAAAAAAAAAGAGAAACTATGTACTGAAAGAAATTTTATGATTTGGGTATAACATGTTATAACTGTGATTTCATGTGTGGGCTGGGTGTGCTGGTTGGGGTCCTGATTGCAAGCTTTTCTGACACCTGTGTTGTGATGTTTAGAGCAGTGATTCTTTGGCCTTTTGTTACATCAGCTGACAGTGGGCGTCTTGTAAAAGAAGTTCTTTGAATTCTTGTAAATGCTTCAGTGGATCAACTCTGGCTTGGTGAGTTTTCTCCATCTTATTTATTTTGCTAACCGTGACTAGTTTAAACAGATGATAGGAAAAAGCTTGTAGAAGTGAGGTTAGTAACGACCAAGAATAGACTAGTTGTATTCAATATTCCCCAATTTGACTTCTAATTTGATTAAAACAAAAGATGTTGTGTTTGTGCAGGTGTGAAAGTTAGTAGGTTCAGGCTCATGGAGTAGTGACTATTTGGTGGGAGTTTTGACCAGTCTGTTAAAGCTGAGAGCTTCATGGACTCTCCAGGTACCAGGAGGGGACATGTTGTTTGTTGCTGGTGGGTCAAGGCTTCTGCCGGTTGTCTAGAAGCTGTGATGTGTTTATTGTATATAGTTTGTATATAGTAGCCTATAGTAGTGAGGTTAGGATGTAAATTTTTGTACAGTGGGTAAGTTAGTTGTGAGATTTATGTGACTGAATAAATGTGTAGATTAGATAGTAATTGTAATTGTTGAATTTTAACTTCAAGAATAGTGTCAATTAATTATCTGCTGTTCGCCTGTGAAGCCTAGTTGTTCGGCCGCTGCTGGGTTTTTCACACTCGATTGGTCAGATTAGTTTACTGTCCCGATAGTGTCAAAATAAATAATGAAATAGATGCAGTAAGTCCTGAATTTATGAATTGTAATGGAATTTGAGTGCAGCGTCGTGTATTTAGGCGCAGTAATTGTTTGTCATTGTTGTCTCTATGATAGATATGTGTTCTCTTTTCTTGGTGGGGTTTTCAGTCCCGTTAGCCTGGGGAAAAGGTGAGGAGCTCAGCGGTGTATGCTGTTGCTGGCCTCTGCAAAGTACTGGCTAAGTGTGGCGTTTGCTGGTGCATCCAAGTTGGATGTACTATGGGTAGGTGTAGCCAAAGGGAAGGGTTCATTTCTTTTCAGTGGGGGCGACTTGAGCAGATTGTACTATAGCCACCAGATGACTGCGTTCCAGTGTGTATGTGAATAGAGGTTATGTTGACAGAAGTAGACAAAGTGATTGAGGTAGTAATTCAGGCATGTTTAAGTTTAATGAATCTTGTCAGATTTTCTGTTCAAGTTTCTAGCTAGCTCACCTAGCAGTACTATACAGAATTCATATAGTAAAGAATAAGTCCAGCAATTTGTTGTAGCTCGTCAGTTTTTGATCCACTGAACTGCTTGGGGTAATAGATTTGGGCCAACTGGGTAAACCTTTGTAATTTATGTGTATTGGTGTTTAATTTTATACCTGTGTTTCAGCCACTTTGAAGTCTGAGGTCCCACATGAAATCTTTTCTAGTATTGGTGTAAGATAATGAATTTTTTTTTAACTTCAATGAAGATAAATGTAGTAAGAGTTTGTCTTGGACTTTAAAACTTGAGTTATTAATTTCAACATAACTAAAGTTGGTATAAAACTAAAGGTAATTTTGTAATTAATACTATGTCAAAAACTTTTGTCTTCTTCAGTTTTATAGATTGAGGGAAGACCTTTAATTTAATTTCTCCTTTAAGTAAACATTTAGTACTGCAGAAAGTTACAGTTAAATTTCAATTTTAAAGTAACTGTCCTTGTAAAATGCTCTAATTTTGAACCTGTAACTATGTATGACCCTACGGGGGACCTTCCTGTTTGAATATTTTTTCTGCCGCTTGATATTGGAATGTTTCAGTGTAAACTCCTGTACTTCTGGTGGAAATGGTGATGCACATGGTACTCTCAATGTCTCGGCTCTGAAATGGAGCTGGGGACTTACTCACAAACAACTATAAGTCACACACCATCAAGAAATGGGTTACCCAAATAACTACCTCCTGTGCTGGTTGAGCTGACGCAGTCTTTCAGCTGAAAAATATCATCTTGAAGATCCTCGTCTGCAATGTCAGCCAACAGTCAAATTTCACCATGAGTCGCTGCAGACTGGTTTAGTGAGGATGGTCACCAGTGAATGTGAGTGTGCAACCAATATGGTAGGCGGGACCGGACGCGATGCCTACCAAATCAAGGTATGACACCGCCTATTATTACTGTGACCCTCCCCTCCTCTTCTAAGTAATTGTTACTACGCAGTCAATATTCAGTCTCCTGGCCAGAGACAGTAAGTTGACTGGTTTTGGATTTTAAGGGATTAGTCCAATCCTAGCATTGCCCTGCCTGTCCAGTTGTAGCTGGTATTAGCTGTCGTGTGAAACAAGTAATGAAGAAGTGTCAAGAAATATTTCAGAGCATCTAATTGAACAATGTCTTCGATTTCTGAACTCGTGTGCATTGTCCTATCCCATTTTCCTACCAGACTGTTCTTTTATTTGTAATCTGCATTAATTTTTTTTATTTCACCAGGATCAGTGTGTATTTTGGTTAAAGTCTCTTTTTCCCTCATTCTATTTAAGTGTTTCTTCAAATTTAAAACCCTTGGTTTTTAGTTTAGGGGGTGCTGATTGTACCATTATTTAGATTTATATTTATTTTTCGCGCATAATGGTACATGTTTTTAAGTTTGGTCGCTGGATGGCGCGACCTTCTCTGTTGTATATGCTTCCGCGGGCGTAGGTCCGCTAGCCTCCCCCCTCATCCTTTGGTACAGCCTCCTAGCGAGTGTTTATCTTTTCTGGCATCAGTTACGGGCATGGTTTATTTCGGCATTGACGTGTTTTCGTAGTTGCATTTCGTTAGTTTGTTTATAAGTAATTTCTTCGGTATTTGTGCTTTTGTTCGTGGGATAATGTAGTCCCAGTGTATCCTTCAGGTTTGCAACAGGTTTTTAGTTTATCTTTCTTGTGTTTTAACTTAGTAATTATGTAACTGTAGAATTCCCTTCCCCTCTATCTGCGCTTGGTAGCTGGTAGTTTCTCTGATTGATTTGGTAGTGTATTTTTGGTAGAATCTTCGTAGAAACCATACGTTCTGTCTCCTTTTGCTTGGGTAGTAATATTTAAAGGGTTTTCTGTTTATTTGAGTTGCTGGGGGGTTTCTTAGTAATAGCCTAAGTAGTCGGCGTCATCAAGCTATAATGATGGCGTCTGTATCTTTCTCTTCTCCCCTGTGCCTGCTTGCAAATCTGATGTGTCGCGGTCTGGTAAGTCATTCTTAAATTCGTGTTTCTTCAATTATTTTGTTTATTTAGTTTTTGTGCCATGCCCGTTTCTCCTGTGCATCGGGATTTTAAAGGCATCCCGATGGCAGTAATGTTTCCCGCCTTTTACTAAATTTTCCCCCTTGTTAAAGATTATTTGTAGGCCTACATTATATTTTCCCCGGTTTGTTTCGATTCTGGCCTTTATGAAATAAAGCCATCGTCCCTTGTGTCATTTTACTGAGTAAACCCCTCCCCTTTTTCTATTGTAAAGTCACCTTCTTCTGTGTGTTAATATTTATTTAAATTTGTTATAATGGTTAGGTTGCTCTTTCACCTTGTGATTTTGATGTAAACAGAATAATTATTTCACCGGAAGGTCCAAATTGTTGAATTATTATTCAAAAGTGTAAATGTAACAGTGCTGTAAATTACTATTGTTTTTCTATTTCAGGCTATACTAATTTTGTAATTTCCTTTGTCTTGTAAAAATCTGGTTCTAAATTATATATTATCTGTTATTGTTTTTGAATCAGGAACTTTTACATTCTGTTTTGTGCCCCTACGGGATGTCCTACTAGACCTATGGGTGGGCCCGTTTTCAGGGAATAGGCTAACTTCCCTGGGGTTGGTTTCCCAAGCTTCCTTCCACACATTTCATCCCTTAGGGCGGGGTTGCATACTACATGCGTATTCGCGTTCCTCTTATATACTTTTGCATTCAGTGTGTTATAGTACAAATGTGTTCTCAGTTGTGTTGTCCATTTCTGATTATAGCATATTCCACTTATAAATAGTGAATATGACGATGCTAATGCTTATTCGACATCCTGTTACACACTTTTCGACTTAATGTGTTGTTCCTTTGTGGATATCACATATTCCACCTATAAACAGTGAATATGACGCTGCTTATTCGCGTTCCTTTTATACACTTTTGCATTTAGTGTGTTATAGTAGAAATGTGTTCTCAGTTGTGTTGTCCGGTTCTAAATATCGCATTGTCCACCTATAAACAGTGAATATGTTGAAATTACATTTCTATTCGAACTCCTGTTACATACTTTCTCCCACTTAATGTGTGACAGTAGATATGTGTTTTCAGTTGTGTGGTCCATTTCTGAATAATACATATTCCACCTATAAGGATTGAATATTATGCTACTACATCCTTATTCAAGTTCCTGTTATAAGATTTTGCACTTAATGCGTGATTGTCCAAATGTGTTTCTCAGTAGTGTTGTAGGTTTCTGAATATCACATATTGTGCATGTATGACGCTACTACATGCGTATTCACGTTCCTCTTATACACTCTTGCATTTAATGTGTGATAGTAGAAATGTTTTCAGTTGTTTTATGCTTTTCTGAATATCACATATTCCAACTATAAACAGTGAATTTGACGCTAATACAGTATTATTCAAGTTCCTTTTGTACTTAATGTGCAATAGCCAAAATGTGTTTTCATTTGTGTTTTACGTTTCTGGATTTCGCAAATTCCATCTAAAAATAGTGAATATGACGATGTTACATACTGTTACATACTTTTCCACTTAATGTGTGATAGTAGAAATATGTTTTGAGTTGTGTTGTCCGTTTCTGAATATCACATATTCATATACCTATAATAAGTGAATACGATGCTACTGCATCCTTATTCGAGTACCTGTTATAAACTTTTGCACTTAATGAGTTTCCAGTCTTGTTATACGTTTCTGAAGATGACATATTGTAGCTATAAAGATTGAACATTACGCAACTATATGTTTATTCACGTTCTTCTTATACACTTTTGGATATAGTGTGTTATAATAGAACTGTGTTTCCATTTGTTTTGTTCTGAATATCACATATTCCACCTATAAACAGTGGATATGATGCTACTACATGCTTAATTGCGTTTCTCTTATACACTTGTGCATTTAATGTGTGATAGTAGAAATAGAAATGTGTGTATGTAATATCGTCATTATCACAGTTTATAGGTGGAATATGTGATATTCAGAAAAGTATAAAACAACTGAAAACACATTTTTATTTTCAATTCTTCCTGTAATACTCACAGGCTGCCTTATGAGAAAGAGTACCAAACATTGAAATATAGAAGGAAATAATCAAATATAAACTTAAACCAATGACCCCAACTATGTAACATAATAACGTTGCACTTTAATACACACATAGGAAACACAAACAAAATAAATTAAATATATGGTCCCTATACATGCTTTCGAAATAAGTCCAAAGATTCTTTCAATGCTGCCAAAGCAATGTCTTCCAGAATGTGTTTTAGAAGGCTACATTTTTGACAGACATTGGCCATTATATTAGGGATGGTTCCTCGGGCCCCTAACATTAAACCCATCACACTGATAGTCGTAAGGTTGTATTTTTGTTTGTAAAAATTTACAGTGGGTTCGTAATTCTTTCGTTTCTATGCATCCACCTCTTCTGGCTGCTGTTCATGGGATTCGAACCTGATGGTAGGGTCCAGTATATATCCTTCAGATGACGAAGGTTTGAAGGCAATGATGTGAATCCTCCTATTGCTGCCTTCACTGGAAATGCCATGAACCTCTTCGTACACATTGTAACCAACTCCCCTTAAAGCTTTGGCAATGATGGATCTTACAGTATGATGCCGAGAATTACGTAAAAGTTCACCATGAGAACAGGCTCCCAGGGTTTCAAACTCCCTGTGGCAACGCTGACAGAGGTTATTGCCTTGGGACCTGCCAGGTACACTACGAACTGCTGACACGTTTGCCGTCATCTTGATGGCTTCCCTCCATTCATTATATGTTAGACCCTTATGGTCTCTAAACCATCTGTTTGCCGGAGTATATTGCTTGTATAATATGACACCTTTTCCTTTATGTTCTTTCTTACTCCATTGTTCGAATGACTTTTCTCTCAATAGCTTTCTAACTTTTTGTGTCTCGATTTGTCCATGTCTATCATACAACTTATCACACTCTGTGATGTTTAATTCTGCAAAACTAGATGAGATCTCCTGGGAAAGTTGTCTTGTACTGTGTATAATAGGGTTGTTTGGCTTAATAAGCATTTTGCAATTATTCAGATGTTGTAAATGCATTTCCCATGCAGAATAAAATAAATTCAAACCCTTGAACTTAGCAGGTGCATATAACATGTCATTATGGAGGTCATTAGGAAGCTGGAGAATTTCTTTACGAGTCCCTCTTGTCATGACATTTGCGTCGGTTATGAATTTTTTGGGACTATCAAGCGTATTTATGACATAGAAGTAAAAAACAAGAAACGTCTCCAGATTATGAAAATATATCTGAATCACAAAATAGAAACAAAAGAAATTTGGAACACCATTAACAAAGAAAGAAACAACCATAGAGAAACTGAAGAAGAAATACATCTAAATATAAATGGAAAACTAGAAACTGAGCCACAACATATCAGCAACATTTTCAATAAATACTTCATATCCATAGGAAAAAACACCACAAATGTCACACCAAATAACCAAAGTACCTCACGTCAACATAATAACCAAAACCTACCTTCCTTTAAAACAATAACAGTACAAGAACTATAAAAAAATTCACTCAAATACCATCAACAAATTCTGCAGGAAAAGATGAAATCTCAAACAAAATTGCTACGCACTGTCAAGAGGAATTAATTGCCCCATTACTACACATAATAAACACCTCTATCACACAAGGAACTGTATCCTTCACTTCACTTTTATTTATTTATTTATAGACGTCATACCCTGGGATTTTGACGTCCGTACATGTGGTTGATGTTATTAACTAAAAATTATGTACTTTGTATGTATTACCTAACTTTTACAGTTTCATTTTGCACTTATGTAGGAATCTTGATAATGCGCTTGCTGCTTTGTGTGGTTGATCCTCAGTAAATGCTGTTAAGTTCCAAGGGCTGTACCCATATGCTTGTACGTAATTCGTTATAAAAGTCATGAGTTCTAGTATTAGCTTCTGGACAGGAAAAAAGTATGTGTTCAATGGTGCCAAGCTGACCACAGTGGCATTGTGGAGAATCCTTCCTTTTGATCCTATGTAGATAGTATGGTGTGATAGCCGTTTTGAATTTCACTTTATATAAGATGGATATTTCGGAACGAGAAGCAGGAACTTTTAGGAACCAGGGTTTATCTTGCTTCGGAGGGGTAGGCCTATGTATGCGTAGACGATATGAGATGTAATCTTGTATATTCATTGGATATTTTTCCTGAGCATGGAGTTCAGTAGCCTGTTTTGCTAATTGGTCAGCAATTTCATTGCCTCTAATATTATGATGACCTGGTATCCAAACAAATCGGAGAGAGTTATTAGCAAGGATTCCTTTGATCAATTGTTTAATACTGACTTCAAGCCATGAGAACTTAGTGTGTATATTATTAGTAGTTATTGATTCCAGAGCGCTTTGTGAATCGGAGAAAATAATTATATTAGCACCTTGTATGTTTCTAAGGCTCATGATCGCCTGACGGATTGCTATGATTTCTGCAGTGTATACGCTGCTGTTATGCTGGATGTTAAATTGTTGTTTTTCATTAAAGGAATCATTGAAGAATGCAGCACCCGTACCCACGTCCGTTTTTGATCCATCAGTGAGCATTATAATAGTTTCTTGTTGTGCAAAAACTGATATATAATCCAAAAATGTTTGACTAGAATTAATATCATTTTTTGTGAAAGCTGTGAAGTCTTTATCAATGGGAAGGATGAGGGTACTATAATCTGTACAATAGGCAGGATATTTCGGGAAAGGTTGGATTTGTTGGTCACAGTAAAAGGATTTGAAGACTTCGAAGATAATGGGCAATCTATTGAGAATCCGGGAAGAGTTTGTATTCTCTCGCAGTTCAGTAATATATTTTAGTTTCGTGTATAACGGGTGTGAGCTATTAAGAAATAAAAATTTCATATACTTGATACATGCTCCTGTCATGCGTTCTCGATAAGTCTGTAAGTGAAGTTCTTTGAAGACATGTACTTTGTTAGGTTTACCGCCTGTGCCTAAAATTCTTTCCCCAATGTTGTAGATGATGGAGCTTATTTTTGTATGCATTTTCTTCGTTGGAAGGGGCAAAACCTGAATTCCATATTCTAGAGTAGATCTTATGAAATTATTGTACAGTAGGTAAAGAGCTTTTGGATGGTTTCCCCAATATCGTCCTGTTATAAATCGGAATATATTTTGTTTGTTGTTGAGTTTTTTCATTACCATTTGATAGTGAGAATTTCCTGAAAGATTGTAGTCAAGGTGCACACCAAGGTATTTTAGAGAGTGACGGTATTGTATCGGTTCCTTATTTATCATTATTTGAGGTAACTGAGGGAGGAGGATCCTCTTCTTGGAGAATATGGTGAAGGCACTCTTGTCAGCATTTATGTCCATTCCCAATATGTCAAGTTCTTGGGTCAAGGTCGCTATATCTTCCTGAAGATCCTGGGTATTGATGGGGTTACTCTTTTTTAATCTATAGTACAATATGATGTCGTCAGCGAAGCAAAGTAGTCTGATGGTCTTAAATTGAATCTTATGAAGCTGATTAGTATAAATATTAAATAAAGTTGGGCTAAGTGACGACCCTTGAGGCAAGCCCATTGACGTCTTACGGTTTTGACGATAACTGTAGTATGTTGATAATTCTAAAGATTGGTTAGTCATTAAGGATATAATATTATTAATATATGTAGATGGTATTCCTATGTTGCTTAATTTCTCACAGTATTTGAAGATTAACTCTATCGTAAGCACTACTCAGATCAATCGTAATAGCCAGGGTGTTTTCATTTTTTAACCACCCAGTATATACCTCAGTGATTAGGTATAAGATACTCGCCATGGTATTGTATCCCTTACGAAAACCAAAATGTTTGGCGTTGATAATATTAAATCTTTCTATGTAGAACGAAATACATTGATTCAGCAATTGTTCGTATATTTTTCGAAGAGTCGAGCTCAAAATGATTGGTCTGTAATGTGTTGGATGTATTCCGGTTTTAGGATAGGTATCACTGTCATCTTGTTCCAGAGCGACGGATATACATTCCCTTGTAGTATTGCATTAAAGCTGAATTGTAAATGTGGTAATATACACTGTTGGGCATGAGATATCATCTCGTATGTTATTAGATCAGGTCCTGGAGCTGATCGTTTGTTCCCTTTGTTGCGTAGGATGCTGGCTATTTCACTCTGTGTAAAAGGGATCTCTAAAGATGGATGAGGCTCTGATGTGTATCCCTGGCATGGGGCATACACTTGGTCCGGTGCCACATGTTGTAAGAAATCTGCCTGTAGCAAGATATAAAAAAACAATCGGAATGGAAGAGTAATCTTTCTTTCCAGTAAACCACTTCACATGTTCCCAAATCTGTTGTGTTTTGGTAGAATAATCAATGGTGGAACAATACTGGTACCAATTTTGTCTTTTAGCAGAGATGATAAGATATTTCACATGAGCAATATGTCTTCTCAGATCCAAATACGTCTTAAAGTCTAAATGTGTTTTGAATTTCTTAAGTAGGAGTTTTCGTTTGGCTATGGCATGTTTAATTTCTGTACTCCACCAACAAGGTTTAGTTCGAACCGGGGGTTTATGAGACGTAAAGAGCGGATGATGTAAGTTTAGGTAATCTTGGAAGGTTGAGGTGAGAAGATCAATAGATGTATCGGAAGACTGGAGCTTATTTAACTTGGACTGGATTTCCTGGTTAAATTTTGTCCAGTTTTTTATTTGTGTTCGATGTGGTATGGATTGGACAGGAAAAAGAGGTGAATGGTTGTTTACCGCTATAATGATGGGGAAGTGGTCACTACCTAAAGGTATCTGTCAGTAGTTGCCATTCTGTGTGAGGGATGAAACTTGCCGAAATGAAGGTCAGGTCCGGTGAAGTGTTTTGTTGACCTCTATAGCCAAGTCGAGTAGGAGTAATCTTATTGATAAGATGGATATTTTGCCGTTTGAGCTCTTCAATGAAGTATATGTTATTGCTGTTGTATAAGTCTTCTATGGCTTTTCCTAAATTGAAATCTCCCAATAAAATGTATTTAAAATCTCTGTCTACGTTGAAGTTATTGTTCCAGAAAGTAGCTGTAATATGGTTGGAACTAGTGTTATAAATACCAATGATTTATAGGTTTCTCATTGTTACTTCTATGGCTTGAAATGTATATGCATAATTGTTAATGATACGGAAATTGGTTATTGTGATATCTTTTTTAATAAATATGGCAACGCCTCCTCCTTTTCCATCCCTGTCATTTCTGATTGGCGTGTAGTTAGGAATTTTTATTTTTTTGTAGTAGAGAGCCAAGATTCAAGGATGACTATGATGTCAAATTTATGTTGATGGTTTAAAATTAAAAGTTCTTCCAATTTGTTTTTTTAAGCTCTGTGCGTTCCATTGTAGTATTTTCATTCCAGACATAAGATTATACGTGGAATTAATGATAAAATTGAATTGGTAGTCTTCGAGCCTTACAGCCTCTTAATTGAAAAAAAATGAAGATTTATTCTAGAAGCTCTTTGATTTGATGTTTGACTTTCTCAAGATCACCCCTAAGGTGTTCCGGTGCCTCACTAAGTATCTTACTGATGGTTGTTAAAACTTTAGGTCTTATCGGTTGTCGTAAGCTGGAGGTTTTTCCTATTGCCGGAATCCTCTTAGGTTGATGTGTCGAGGATGATTCATCATTCAGTGTCAAAGTTGACCCATTCCCCGATGGCAAGTCTGCTGTGTATTTACAGGAATTGTTGGCTCTGGCACTCGGCCATTGGGATAAATTAATGCTTTCTTGAATTTGTGCATTTCAGAGCGTTGAGGGCTCTCTTGTTCCTTTTGTTTAGTTGGTGTATGAGTGATGCGTGTCATGGATACTTGTGATTGGTGAGATGTGACCTTTTTTTCCCGCTGTGGTTGAGAGTTGTCTGCTAAGGTCGTTTTGTTATCCAGCCGTGGAAATTGGTTGAAATTGCTGAATATTGTGCTTGTTTGTTGTTGCACCATTTGTGCATAAGATGAGCGTCCCAGGGCTATCTGCTTCGCTTCAAATCTAGAAACTGGAAGTGATGCCAGTTTATCGTTCATTTGCTTTTCCAGTTTATATGCTGGGCACTTCTCGATGTCAGTTGCTTTATGATTGCCTTTGCAATTTATGCATCTCCGGTCTTCTACTGGCCACTCCCCCTGATGTGGTTCCTTGCCACAGTAAAGGCACTTAGGTGACGATCTACAATTTTCCGCAGTTGAGACATGTTTGTGTGCGTTCAATCTATGGATCAACATTACATTTTTGGTGGTATAATGTGACTGAACGTGGCAGCCGTTGACTGCGAAATGTTACTTTTACAGTTTCAGTCGGAACATAGGAATTATTTCCTTGCCCATCTGTTATACGTCGATTGAATCTATATACATTTATGATTTGAAAACCTTCAGGTACAATAGTGTCCATCTTAATCCCTTCAGGAGTGATACTTGACTCAACACCTCTAATGACACCAGAAGAAAATAAATTATATGCCGGAATGAAGGAATTTGTTTGATGCGTTTTATCGAAATCAGAATTCAAAAATGCATTAGCTGCGTTTTGAGTCTGGAAGTGTACGTCAATCTGAGTATACGTCAAGCTTTATTGATATAATGCACATCATAATTAGCTCGAAACAGCCATCGTCCAATTGTCATAGGGTGCAAATTTCCAATGGCTTGCCCTGGTTGTTTGATGGATACATAGTATGGACCTGTATCCGAAGATAAATATCGATGTGAAACTTTTGGCTGGGGGTGATCATTTATTACATTCTCAATTATTATCGTACTTGTTTCATGATTTGATTTTTCTTTTATATTTGAAGCTAAGTTCTGTTGGAGTGTATTGTCTTGTTGACAAGGATTAGTTATTTCTGTATCCATTGATACTATTTTATGCAGAGAATTGTCAGGTTGGGTATTCGTAACATCACTTGATACGTCCGACAAAATTAAAATATTTTATACTTCAACAAAAACAACAACACAAAACCTCCCCTCCTGAGGAGAACGGAATGTTAACACAATCCACTGATTAATATGATGGAGTAAATATATTAGCAATTATGTAATACTACTCAGAAAATCGAGATCGTTTATACAGAATAAGCACTCGATTACCGATAAATACTAGGTCTCTGCCGCACTTGTGCAGTTCTATATTACTTAAAATTAAGACTTCACACGATTCTTACAGAAAGAATTAAACAAGAACCACTAATTGTTGCTATTATATGGAGACCACACAAAATATTCAATTGAATAATCCGCCATTACCGAACAACAATGGAACTGTATCCAAAGAAATGAAATGTGCTACAGTATACCCTAAATTTAAAAAATGAAACAAAACACAAATAGAAAACTACCAACCGATATCTATCCTACCAACCTCCTCAAAATACCTAAAAAAAGTAATTCATACCCAACTTACAGATTACTTAAACAGTCTTAAAATTATTTCAAATTCTCAACATGGATTTCGAAAAGGAAATCAATCAACACAGCTATAAACCAACTTTGTGAAACAGTAACATCCATTTAGGAAAAAAAAAGAACCATAGAAAAACCTTCAAAAAGCTTTTGACTGCATTAATAGAAAACTATTAATAAACAAGCTTCAAAACCTCAACATTGCAAATACAGCTATAAAATGGATTGAAAACTATCTTACAGACTGGATACAGCAAGTAGAAATCAAACATTACTTAAAAAACACAAAAATGCAAACTAGATCTTTGCCACAAAAAACTATAAATGGAATCCCATAGGGATCCATACAGGTGCCACTGTTTTTCATAATTTATGTCAATACCATTCCAGAAAATTTTAATGAAGATACTACCTGCTTAATGTTTGCTGACGACACCATTATAATGCCGACTACAACTCAACACTGAAAACAGTGACCCTTAGCATTTGTAAACCAGGGGTGCCCACAGGGGGAGGGGGTTAAGACGCAGACTGCGTCATTGAAATTTCTGGGGGGGGGGGAAATATTATCATTTATGAATCTTCTGGGGGGGGGGTTGAAAATTGTTGCAAAATTAGAGTTTTATATGTTAAAAATAAAAAGTCAAGTTCTATAACTTCAAACGGTCTCTTCTAATTCTTTATAAAGATAAAGATGAAGAATTTCGACAGCCATGGGTGCCCATACCTGGGGGCGAGGGGGCTCAAGGGAAAAAAATGTAAGTTATATTAATAATTATTATAGTCAGGTGTTTTTCTTTTAAGACAATTATTTGAATTGCAGAAGTTTTACCAAATCGACAACATGGAAGCAGAATCCACAGTGGATTAAGAAAGGGGGGTTCAGGGGGTTTGGACCTCCAAAAATCAAAACCTAAAATTCTATATTTGTATTTTAAAAAAAATTAATTAAACAAGATTTGTTGGTGTGTCAAATATGATATAGCAGTTATTTTCTTTTCATAACATAATGAGTAGGCCTATTATGTCCACTGTTCCATGTGTTACTCAGCTTTTCTTATAAATAGTAATAAGTATTATAACTTAGGTAACAATTTTTTGTTTATGTTGCCATGTCTTAGAGTATAGTAAACAAATTTGCTAACTAGTTTTTCAGTGCTAAAATTTCCCGGGGGTGGACACCCGACTTAGGTAACATTTTCTTGTTTACATTGGCATGTCTTAGAGTATGGTAAACAAATTTCCTAACTAGTTTTTTAGTGCTAAAATAGTGTAAAATGTGATTTCCATTAATTCAATATTTAAAAATTTTCCGGGGGTGGACCCCCCACTTAGGCAATGATTTCTTGTGTACATTGGCATGTCTTAGAGTATGGTAAACGAATTTCCTAACTAGTTTTTCAGTGCTAAAATAGCATAAAATCTGATTTTCATTAGTTCAATATTTAAAAATTTCCCGGGGGTGGACATCCGACTTAGGTAATGATTTCTTATTTACATTGGCATGTCTTAGAGTATGGTAAACAAATTTCCTAACTAGTTTTTCTGTGCTAAAATAGCGTAAAATGTGATTTTCATTAGTTCAATATTTAAAAATTTTCTGGGGATGGACTCCGGCACTTCCGACCCTCCCCGCAATTATTTCCTGGCTACGTCATTGTTGCACTTATTATATTATTAATATAATGTTACAAAGTGGCCAAAGAAGTTAAAGCAACAAAAAATAAATGAATTTTAAAAAAATGCCCCCCCCCCCCCCAGAAAATATTATATGGGAGCCTTTGTCGACAGCCAATTGGGTTGGGGGTGAGCAATGAAGTTTGGGGGGTGAGCAATAAAGTTTGGGGGTGAGCAATGATGTTTGGGGGGGTGAGTCATGACCTTGGGGGGGGGGGGCACCCCTGTGTAAACTAATAGACCTGTTAATTTCTGAGGAATTTTAATGGATCTGGAAAGTAATAAATTCAACTGTCATTAAATTCAGTGTTGTTTATATAGTAGCAATAGAAAAGTAAATTGAAAGAGAATGAGTAGAAAATAAGTGAGAAGCATCCATCCATACAGTACGAGTCCCAGTAATTCGAATGAATTCAGTATTGCCTTAAATTACAAGGAAATAAGAGCAATTCAAAGAATAAATTTATAATGAGCAAAGGAAGAAAGTTAATACAGTGTTAGATATCAAATCAAAAGAAAGTTCAAAAGTCTGTGGTACTGTAAATGTGGAAAACATATATGGAAGAAACTTTCATTTTCCTAAGAATCACTCGAAGTATAGTGGAGGCTAAACCTATGTAGACAGTCGGGATGCTTTGAGGATTAAGCCATTGTCTGGCACTTAAGGAGTGGTATGGTATTGACTGAACGGCACTCGTCTGGTGCCCACGTGGAGTCATAGCTTAAATGTCAAAAATTCAGAAATGAGCACTGATTGGTTGCACACGAAATTCTATTGGCTGTCAGGCAAGTTCAACGCCCAAGAAACTCGCTGAAAATCCAGAATATACAATTCTATTGTCCAAGACACCCTCATTTCAAGTTATTTACTGCGGATTATAAGGGTCTGTCGGCATTGCCTTGAAGAAAGTTGTATATGTAGAAGTTGCCTCCACTATACCAGAACCTTAAAATACTGGGGCTCAAATTACCAAGGCTGTACTGCAGTATAAGAATTAATTTGACAAAAAAATCATGACAATGTCCACTTGATCTTTAAATTTGCAGAAATAGAAACGGTATCCATATATGATAGTAAAAAAATGTTATAACTGTCTGAATTTTCAGTCATAGCTCCCCTTAAGTTTAATACAGTGCGTTTCACATACGAGTTGGCCAATCTTGGGGGGTTTCTGCATCGCGGTGGCCACAGCTCCAACTCCCGAGTGAAATACCTACGCAAATAAAGCTGCCAACAGTCTAATGATTCAGGTTCTCACAATTAAAGTTGAAATTATAATGAAAATAACCACATACCTCATCACAAGAGATGTTGGAAATGTCCTCCTCTGCAACCATACAACACTGGCAACATTTTAGGAAATTTTCTTTCACGCGCGCAAGTTCAGCTTCCGAGATAGTTAATTTATCTTGTGATATTGTCTTTAAGTTCTTCTAACAGTATGTGACTATTATTTATGGGGGAACTTAAAAATTATAAAGTGCATAGATCAATTTCCCATACATTAGAAGAACTTAATAGACAATATCACAAGAGAAACGAACTCTGTCTCAGAAGCTGAAAACTTATGTGGGAAAGAGAATGTACTAAAAAGGATGCAAGACGAGGACATTTCCAACATCTCTTGTGATGAAGTGCATGGTTATTTTCATTGTAATTATAACCGTAACTGTGAGAACTTGAATCATTACACCATTAGCGGCTTTATTTGTGTACATATTCCACCAGATCGCTTGGGAGATAGAGCTGTGGCTGCCACAACTCAGAAACCTGCATGACTGGCCAACATGTATGTGAAACGCACTGTATATGATCAGTAGAGTTCTGATGTTTATAACATGTCATATTTTTATCTTAACCTTCATTCTCGCCACAAACACAAATTAAACACGAATTGACAATTATTAGTTATCCTAATCGAATCGTTTTTATTTTGCATATAAAGTCATATTTTAGTCCTTTTTTACGAAATAGGTCATATTTTGTCACACTTGTAATTTAACGTTATATTTCAGTCATAAATCTGGTACAGGAGCACAATTATTATACAGTGTATGTACTACATGGACAAGTTAAACTTGAAATTTATTTTTTAATTTAATGTCTATGCCAAATTAAGGGGTAACTTAAATTTTAAAATTAATGCAATTGTTCATATTTTATAGGGATATGCAAGGTCTATAAAATATTACGAGTATTTGGAGCTGATGAAGCGAGCATACAGGAGAAAATTCATTACAAGTAAAAGTATAAATCAAAATTGTCAAAAAGCGAATAATTACCTGACTGAATTCCTGTGATTCAATAATTTAGTGTCTTTAAACGTTTGAAATTGGAACATATATTTTTTGAAAATACATTATTTTATTAGGTCATGGGTCTTATTTAACATTTTTAAGGGCATATTTGAAATAATATTTTCCACTTTTTTGTCATAAACATCCAAACCCTAATGATCAGTGGTGACTGAATGACAAATGAATAAGAAACATTGCCACCATTATGTGCATTTATAAAAACATAGCTCAGATGCTATATCAAGTGGAGTGGATCAAAGCTATAATTAATACAAAGCTGTTCAACCTGAAATTCAGATATCTGGTACTCCAATGATAACAATCCACTCTCAACAATTTCCTCTACTTGTAATACATGAAATATAGATTCAGGCATTTCAATCAAGACATGCAATATTTTAAGAATTTATTTTTGAAGTAAAACTTCTTTAGGCATGCTAGTAGTAGGTCGAGAGCTAACTCAAAGTTGCATTAGCTCTATGAACAAAATCGTCAGGAAAGTATTTGTGGTAAGGATTAATAAACAATATATAAATAATAAAACTCATAAGATTGGACTATTCTGAAAATTTATTAAATTTGCTCCTAAATGCTATTACATATCACACAATTGCTTGCGAAGTATAAATCCAATTTAGATAATGACATCCCAAGTACTTTGAGAATTCTGCTCAAAAAATTATAAATGCACTTGGAACACATTTTATTAACTGTGCTGTTAAAAGAAGTAACTGACTTCTTCAGATCATCACAAAGAACACTTCAGACATTGTTGAGAGCATCCATATTAAATGTATTTATGTCTTCCATGTTCTTCAAATGTCACTACCATAAATGCATGTAGATCACTATCAATTCTTGTTTTCCTCAATTTAAAAAAAAATTGCTTTTATTTTGGTATTCACTTTCTATTATGCATTACTCTAATGTTCTAATTTCTGTGTTCTTACAAGACTTTTTCTTACACTTTTTCTTGTGTGCCTTTTCTCAAACTAAAAATGTTAAAAACAATAGGCCTCAAATCCTACAGATTACATTAAAATATTAGTAAACAAACTAACAAAAATATGGAATGTAAAACGAAAAGCTATATACAGAGCTCCTCTAAAACAAAACATAATAAAATCAAACTGCAAGATAACTTATATTGGGGTGAATACGAACACTTTTCAAATTTTAATTTAAAACAAACATAATAAATATTTTCTTGAGTAAAAGAATTCTAGACAATTATTTGGGTTTTGTCTTCTTCTTTTGAAACCAATATATTAGAAAATGTTAAAGTTAACTGTTAAAGAAAATAATAAAAATAATACTAATAATAATAATAATAATAATAATAATAATAATAATAAAATGGTATTCCTATTCACCCCAATGAGAGGGAGAGAGGTGAATAGGAACACGTAATAAATTCTTTGTTTGTTCCTATTTGTACAAGTGTAGAGCAACTGGAATGACCACTAACTGTGAGGGATGTAAAGGAACACACAGTTATCATGAAAAAAATTAAATAAAAAAACACATCGATATCTGTGGGGTGAATAGGAACACATAAATCTCTCCAGCTATGCATGTGGCAGACTTCTTGTGTGTGAGCTCTTTATTAGATTGGATTAGATTAGATTTGTTAAAGTATTGACATACATGCCTAAAGTGTATACATTTTACTGATATAACCAGTGCTTTTTTTAAAAGAAAATTTAAGGGATACTCTCGCTTTTGATTTGACGGAACATTGCCAGACTTGCCCTCATATTTTAGAATGAAAATGGAATCACACACAATATACATAAGGTTATACAACTGTAAATCCTCCGAGATGGAGCCAGTTCGTACACATTAATTCTGCAAATCCTCCGAGATAGTCAGTTCTTACACATTAATTCTGCAATTTAATCTATGATACACTCATAGGGTTTCTTCCACCCTACACAAATACATCAGGGAACAAAACTTATAGTCCTTTATATTCAGAGTCAGTTCGTACAAAACATAAGGGTACATGACTTTTAGTTCTCTATTCAGAGTGAGCTCGTTTACCCATATGTTTTAATTTGGTGGCTCAGACAGCAGATTACAACAATTTCCAAACTTCACATTTCCTCTCCTTGCTAAATCTATGCACATACTAATGCTAAAACAGTAACAAGGACAAGTTTTCTTCCGATCGCAGTGTTAATGTCAAGGCCTATCTTGCAAAAATTACTAACAAACACTAAACAATAAAAATAGCAACTTTAATGCAAATTATGTGTATAATTGCTTTTCTTATTTTGTTTGGCATAAAGTTCTCCTGATTTTAAAATTGTGGAAAATAATTACTTTCTCCTATATGAAATTGGACAAATCTTTAAGGGGCATGCATACCCCCCCCCCCCCCCGCATACCCCCAGAAAAAATAAAATATAAAAGGTATTTAAAAAATATGAATACATATTTATAAAAAATATTTCAAATTCTAACATCATGTATCATCACCTACAGATACCTATAGCCTCACAGCTAGTATTTGTTTTTCAAATTCACTGTGAAAAGGAACATGTGTTATGACTTATGACATTGTTAAATAGGCCTATAGGAAATTGAAAAATAATAAACTTGCATCTACATTGACAGTAATTTTGTATTTAAAGTAGAAGTTTTTTTATTTTTAACGCAATTGTTCACATTCCCATATATATGAAAACAGGGATTAAGACAACACAAAACTTGATTTCCTAACGTATTATCATGTTAGCCAAAAGGAAAAGTTTAAACATCTTTAAAATGAGAATATTTTTTTGCAGGGCAATGTTTTTCTTATTACAAGAAGTTTCGTTCCTATTCACCCCATTTTATGGTACACATATATAAAATAATCTTTAAATAAAAATAAAATTTGGTTTATCTGAAATCAGAAGCCTCAATATCTTATATCTTATGTACAATATATAACAACTTAAGTTATAAGATGTTCTTTCATATTTGTAAATCCATCTAGGCCAGGGGTCGGCAACCTTTTGAGTTGGAAGAGTAAAAAATTACAATTTACAAAATTTCAAAGTTTTTAAAGAGCCACAAATTTTTTTCTTGCCAACAATAAATAGTACTCGCATAAATAAAGTTTTTTGATAAAAAGAACTAATCTATTTATTCATAAGAAAAAAATATATTTATTCATAAGAAAAAATATCTATTTATTCATATATAAGTAGTGTTTTTCACAACAAATTAGATAATATATATATGGCATTATTAGATAATTACTTATTATTTAAGTAAAAAATTAAAACAATTAAACATTTACTTACAACAGTAACTTGTACTTCAATAACATACATTTGAGGAAACAAATTCAATGGGAGCGTTGGCTTTGCAAGGTTTTAGAAAGTTTGGATAAATTTGGCTCATAACTTGTTGTTTTAAGTTTCAAACACGACTCTAAATTTTCATTTGTTAGTTGACTTCTTACTTTACTTTTAATTATATTCATGCAAGAGAACGCTTGCTCGCACGAATATGTCGATCCGAAGATAGTCAGCACTCCAAATGCCAACTCCTTCACCTCACTGTAACAATCTGGAAGACTATTCCATGCGTCGAATATAAGTGCCTCAACTCGCAGTATTTCTTTTAAAGCTGTCCACTTTTGTTGCGTTACGTACATACATTTCTGGACCTCCAACTCTTCCAACTTGCTTTTCAACTCTGTAAATTTTCCACTCCACAAAGCTTTACTTTTTAAATCGATCAATTGCATTTCTAGAGATCCAGTATTAATTCCAAATGGCTCAATGTGGATTTCGTTACTATTTGTGTTGAGAGGATTTACTATGAATGCTAGAGTGGTTTTGTTGGTTTTGAATTGCTCAAATCTGTCAGCAAATTCAGCTTTAATTTTTTTAATAACTGTGCTGAAGTAATTCATGTCAACAAATGCACTGGTTTTATCGAGATATTGCTTTAGAAATTGAAAATGAAGTAATTTACCGCTCTGAATATCTTCTGCAAAAAGAATTAATTTTTCTTCAAAACAAACCAATTCTTCTAAAAAAAAACATAGGCTGGGTTTCCCTTTCCTTGCAGTTTTAGATTCAGCTCATTAATTTCGCTGTGATATCCACCATAAAGTAAAATTTTTGCAACCATTTGTCGTTCTCTAATTCAGGGTGATTAATACCTTTTCATTTAGGAATGTATTTATTTAATTCAACAACAAAGCAAAACGTTTCAACACCTTACCTTTGAAAAGCCATCGCACTTTATTGTGAAGAAGGAGGTCGGAATACTGAGTCTCCATTTTGTTTAAGAATTCTTTAAACTGACGTAGAGTGCTTTTGATAAGATGCTGTTAACAATCTTGATTACCAAATTCATGACCTCAACTATTTCGGCCGGAAATGTTTGGACACAAATCGCTTCTTGGTGTATTATGCAGTGAAACGTAAGAATTTCGTGGTATAATTTGCTCTGAAAGAATCGTTGTTGCCCCTATATTTTTTCCTGTCATACTTCTGGCTCCATCAGTTGCTATTGAAACGATTTTATTTAAATCGATCTTATTGTCTCAAGGCATTTTTGCACGGCATTCGCTATAACAAACTACACGTCACTGCCAAAGCACTGGTGAAGACGCCAAATTGTCTTGCGTCAAAAGCGAATTAAAACCTACATAGAAACATCTGACGACGGCGTCATTTGAGAGCTTCTGACAGACTGACGACAGTGACGACGCGTGTCACGGGGAAGGGGTACGGTGAAAAGTGAGTACAAGTGGCTGAGAGATAGAATCGGTGCCTAATCCTCGTTAATCGATTCAGAACGATTTTTAAATGTTTTTTTTTTTTAATACAATAAATAATATTTGCGTATGGAATTAAAGAGCCGCAGCTTCACATCCAAAGAGCCGCATGTGGCTCACGAGCCGCAGGTTGCCGACCCCTGATCTAGGCCAGTGAATTCCCAATTTACAATCCCTGGGAATCAACTTGGCTTGATATGAAATGTAAATTATTCCACCTCCATTTCTGTCCTGCTGTGAAAGAGAGATGTTATTCCAAGCTAATGTATAAAATATCAGATAAGAGAACTACAGAATAGTGAAAGTCATTTTTACTGGCTGTATTTCCAGCAGGCTATTGCACATGACCTACTGAAAAGATGTTTTAGAGGGTGGAATCCAGAATGCTAATGAATCCCTACATTGCTCTATATGGAACAAATGACCAAAAGAAAAGTTTGTCACCGAAAGAAGGATAACCAAAATTATGTGTAAAGCTGGGAATATAATTTTGGGCACACCCACTCCATTTCCTAGAGGCAGAGCAAATCTCAACCCACAAAACAGAGGCAATAATATTTCATACTAAAAATACATTAAAATCAAAGTTTACTTTAATTTTTGTAATGAAAAAAGTCACTGCAAGAGGTTCAGGTAGAAGCAGAAGACATTGATTTCAATCCTGTGACTCAATTACCTGATTAGGTTTCCTCCCAAAGTCTTTCATTAAACTAACAAGATGCATGTCAAACAATTTTTCCGGCTTTGTGAGTTCCATATCTCATGCCCATCATACCTACACCTCATCATACCAGAACAACAGAAAAGCTGTCAAGCTTGCAAAAGAAGCAAGAAAGAAGCATGAAGGGATATCATATGGGGTAGGAGAGTTCCAGTGCAGAAAAAGAGAGATTTACATTCCTGAAATGCATTGCTGTTTCCATATAACTTCATTTTTCACAACATTGCCAGACTAAAATTGATATATCTTCTGAACTATTAAAGATACATGCATGAAATTTATAACCCACATTCTCTAAACTATTACAAAACTTTTCTATGAGCTCTCTGTATACCAAATAAGAAAAAAAACTTTTAAAAAGTACCAACCTCTCCCCTTAGAAAGCATAAAAGGTAATTACTGCAATCTGGGCTTAATGAACTGACAATATTTTAATTCTGAAACAAATCTATCAAATTCAGATATTATTTGTAAGCATAAATATTTCATACTAAAAATACAATAAAATCAAAGTTTACTTTAATTTTTGTAATGAAAAAAGTCACTGCAAGAGGTTCAGGTAGAAGCAGTCTGCATTATATTCACAGAAGACATTGATTTCAATCCTGCGACTCAATTACCTGATTAGGTTTTCTGCCAAAGTCTTTCATTAAACTAACAAGATGCATGTCAAACAATTTTTCCGGCTTTGTGAGTTCCATATCTCATGCCCATCATACCTACACCTCATGGAAGGCAACTGAAAACCAACATTAGTTTTTCATTTCCAGGTAACAACTATCTCATAAAGTCTTAGTGACTTCCATGGTATAATGCCCACTAACCGAAGACCTGAGGAGAGAAAGATAGTTCACTAAAATAATAAAGAGATCTGTGAAAATAGTTTCATTTTAAAAATATAATCAATACATGCAAATTTTACAGACCACCCACCGTATACTTAAGTCTACTAAAAGCAGGTTTTTTCTTGTTACCTTAAATCAAATTTTCTATCTCTTATATTTTGTTTATTGTAGGAAATATTTATTTATTTTGAATTTTTATAAGTTCATAGTGAGTATTCATTGGGTATTCATATCTGCAAGAAATTCAGGAATAAATATTTTTAAAAAATGTAATTGAATTTGTATTCCACAATACCAAAAAGAGAATGACTGGGAAACCATGGAAGTTAACATTTATGGAGCAATCCTGAATTCTAATTGTGCTGCAACATGCACTGCATCGCAGGTTCTTTCTCCTTGACTGCATGATGTTCAGTGAGCAATTCGTTTTGGAGCAAAAATTGCAACTCTATAGAGACATGGCTGAGAAAGCCATCAGGGAATAAGTACAATAATTACGAAAATATTTCTTAAAACTGAATTACCAGTAATGTTTAAGATTTTGTTCAATTAAAACAAATTTTGCTTGAATTTGTTTAAAAAGTGGGATTATATTTATTTTTTGTGTTACGGTATGAATTTGCGGTATTTCATGATCAAAAAAGTATGTTTTTTTGTGGTTGTGGGCAGCGGTAAAACAATGAATGCAATGTTCTTTCATAGCTTTTGATCACATTAATTACTTTTTGCTACAAAAAATGCTAGAATTTGGATTAATAATCTAAGGAATGGATGCTTTCTAACAGTCTTGATTAATAACCTAAGTAATGGATGCTTTCTAACAGTCTTCATCATTTCATTCTTATCCACCCTACCTCCTGCACTGACCTTCACTTTCACTTGTAGCTTATTTAATGGGAAGTTAATTTTGAACTACCAACATAAGCAACAATGTACCAGTTTAAATTAAATGTGTACCATTTTCCTGGTTTAACATAATGAAGTTTCTGTTTCATGTTTCAATAATTCAGGAGATTGTGATTGAATAAACATGTAATGAATCAACTTTGGAGAATTTTAAGACTAGGTGTGTACCGGTAATTCTTTTTTTCAGACTTTCCTGACTACATTATGAACCATAATTGTCAAACTGAAAACTCTCTTCCACAGTTGGACTACAAGACAAGAAAGAACACATGAGAAAATGTTATATGCACAATTCAATAGGTATATGTCTACTTAATGTCAGTAACAATATTCCACATTTCCACTCTCATTTGATGTTATTCTTGTCAGTGAAAGGATTTCAGAAGCTGCTTACTGAATACAAAATACTGAAGGTAACACACATGAAACAAATACTGCAACTGCAAGTCCATACCAAAAATTTGTGTTTCTAGATATTATTATTTCTATGTGAAATATAAAAACATAAACTAACTGTAATACAGTATACCTATATCATTCAAGTAATTCAATTGATTGGTGTTTGCTTTTCTTTGAATATATTCAAAGAAAACTATGTCAAAATCCCCCAAATTTTGTAAACATGTACATAATAAATTGATACAAACACTGTAGTTGAATTATAAACTTCCTTGGAGTCAGAATGCAATATCTTACAATTCAGAAGGAAGACATGCTAGAAATTCAGATCTAGTAACTGTTTACAAGTATTACATAAATTAAAAATAAAGGCCTAGGAGGCTTAATACTGCTAACACTAGAATTCTTATCTCTAATTTAAAGTACCGTAAATGATTTTACACTAAAAGAATAATAATAGTTACATGTAATAATATAATGCGCGATGCAAAAAGACTTGCAGAAATACAGAGGTCAAGAAATTTAAATGTACATTATACTGATGACATTTTTACTTCCTCTGCCCTTGCCATTGGTACTATACGTAGAGGAAGCATTGCTTTTGACCCCCAAATTCAAAGTTGAGTTTTTAACATAAATACATGTTTTGAGGTCCCTGAATCCAAAAATACTATTTTCGGAAATATGTCTGTGTGTGTTTGTCAGTGTATTTGTGAACAGCCTAGCTCCAGAATGGAAAATCGTATGTACACAAAATTACGTATTTTGGATTAGGTACCTTCTGAGGATGTGACACGAAGATTGGCGACAAGTTTTTATTATTCTTAAGGGGACTTTACATAAATAAATTTTAATTGTTCACAATTTTCTCAAAAACGGCTTTAAATTTTGCACATTAGTTACCTATGGCCGCCTGCGTGGTCTCATGGTGTGGTTAGTGTCACTGGCTACAGATCCGCAGGCTCGGGTTCAGTCCCCAGTACCTCCTCGGATTTTTCTGAGGTAGGGAGGTCTGAAATGGGGTGCACTCAGCCTTGTGATGCAAACTGAGGAGCTAATTGATAGAGAAGTAGTGGCTCCAGTCACGGAAACCACCATTAACGGCTGTGGGTGTTGGCATGCTGACCACATGCCCCCCAATCCTTCCATCTGCCTATGGTAGATGACGCAGCGGTCGGGTGGTAGGTAGTTGCCTATACCAAGAGCTAAAACTTTTAATTGAAACATTTTTTCGAAAAAAATTCGCTGAAGGGTAGTTATAAGCCACCCACTCTGAATATGTGCTCTTTTAGTTTTTCGTGATTTTTTCAAAAACAGCTATTACAATTTTGTTAATGTTATACACATGGGGTGCATATTGTAAGAGCTAAAATTATTATTTGAAACATTAAAAAAAATTATTTGAATATGTGCTCTTTGCAGTATGGCCTCTTGTTCTATATCAGAATGTCAAGTGATAAAAATGTATTGGCTATGCTTAAAAAAATAAAAATAAAATAATAATAATAATAATAATAATAATAATTATTATTATTATTATTTCAAGAGTACATTAATCAGATTTTATATGGGTTATGTATCCTTCAGGGATGCAATGTAATGTGCTAATAACATTCTCTTAATTCTAACAACCAATTTACATGAAGAGAATGTCATACACAATAATTGTATTGGTTTAACACAATGCTACAGAAGATAAGAATTTTTATCAATAGCAGCAGCATTTACTAGGACATTAATTAGCTGCCAGCACAATAATAGCTCACAATGGAATGACTTGAATTACACACTCTCATGTACACTACACGTCACTGTACATCATCACTGCAAGTATACCAACAACTGAGCAGTCTTGTTAATTTAAGTTATTGTTATTTCTATATTTAAAAAAAGACATGAACATAACATGCGAAGTCATATCAAGCTGTGATTTACAATGTGTAAATATACTGAAGTTTCTTGTTTCACAAAATAGATGAAGCCAATTTAACACTCTCCAGTCTCTATATGAGAGCCAACAAACTGATTATGACACCTGATTTATCAACTTGGACTCTTCTTATTATTCACTTTAAGTAGTACAGGTATCACCAGACTGAGAAGATGTATTGACATGATTTCTTGCCTTAAAAACATAAAGGGAGTCTGACATAAAGGCTGACACATTTCTTCATTTACCCAGAAAAGCAATGCTAAATACTAGACTAATTACTACATGGACGGAGCTCTAAGTCAAATATAATACTGATACAAAAATGACTACTGCAGTGTCTAGCAAGCAAAACATTCAGGCTAGCTGCCATGTCTTTGTGACAAAATTACCTTGCATTTGTTGCCTTTTTTCTTTGGTTCACTGTCCAAAAAGAATAATCATAATTCATGAGTGATTAAGATAAAAAAAAATCATTGTCCACTAAAACAATGCCAAATAAAAATTTTAGTTGACAAATTATTTCAATTAATATGTAGGCTATTCATAACCATCAAATATATTTTTTAAACTTCCTATTTCACAATCACCTTCAATTAGTCTGTTATGCAGGTTTCTCTTTTATAGGTCTATTCAGAAAAGATGGAAGTGTGCCATAGCCACTGTCAGCCAAGACTATTTCCAAAATATAATTAATAGATCTGAGCATATTTTTAAGCAAATCTTTAAAACCCAATGAATTATTATAACAGTTAATAGCTATTTATGTATCAAGTACACAAAATAACATTTTAGTAGATAAATCTAGAAATACTGGATGAGTCCGATAAAGCTTTTGCATATGTGGTGCATACATTATTTTTTAGTAAAAGCTCTCTAAATTATATGAAATAAAATAAAAATATTGTATAATTAAATAAAATGAAAGGTAAAATCAGCCATTTGTTAACGTCATATTCTCACAGTGACTTGAATCGCAGAACAAGAATGAACCTTATCAATATGAAATGTGTTACAGGTGCATTATATATGACTCGCTTGTTTGTTAACAATAATGCATAGAACTGGTATTTATAAAAAGCTTGTGAAAATATGAGTGATAATCCCGAGGAAATTTCAATCCAAGCCAGAAACATTGAATTGGAGCTGCTGCCAGTAAAATCTCGGAAGGGTAGACTAAGAGAAGGAAGATTTTATTGCAATTAAATGCTGGTGCATCTATGGTAAGCAATGTTTCTCTTGTGAAAAAATGATGACTTGTCGTTACAGAGGAAGTAGGCTACCGTGTTTTGCGAAAAACGATGGTAAAGTTTCTGATTATCATAAATTAATCTGGCTTAAATTTGTGACCAAATATGACCAAATATATGCTTAAATCCATGTTAAAGTAGGTGTGACTGGTCACTGCCATCTGGATTTTGTTTATAGATAGCCATGACAATAAAACTGCAATTTAAATGCAGTTTAATGCAATTTTAGCAGCCTAGGTTGCTAAATGTCGGCCGCGGTGGTCTAGAGGTAGCGTGCCCGCCTCTAGATCCGCAGGGCGCGGGTCGATGGATTTTTCAGGACGTAAAAATCCTGGGCACGGAGTCCTCTGAGAGGGATTTTAAGCTGGGGGTCCCGTGTCGTAGATTTACGGCACGTAAAAGAACTCCAAGCCTAAATTAGAGCCTCTGGACAAAATTTCTCGGCCCTTTCACGTCCAAGAAATACTTAGTTTCCAGACGGGGGTTGCGAGGCGATGGGCTTACCACCCGTCCTTCTACCCTCTCTCGGAAAATCAGCATATCAAAATTAGTATAGGTAATGAAACCTCCATTGGAGGCCCCTTCGCCCCACCTGGGGATCATAGGGTACCAGATACAGATACAGGTTGCTAAATGCAATTTTTCAGCATGTTAAAAGTCTGACAAGCAGCTGTTTTAGAGTGTATATATCCCATTTATTTATGATTTTTTTAATGAGAAATATAGCACAGGCATGAAAATTAAAGTTTTGGATGGATAAGTTTTCTCATTCTACAAATGAAAAAAGACCAATATGTGTAATTTAAAAAAAACTACAAATTTAAAGACATATCTAATAATGAAAAAAGTAAATGTAAAAGATGTTAACAACACTTCACTTCTACGTTTGTTTTACCTGCCATTCGTCCCTTTTTCCTGGGACAGTCACTTTTTTACATAAAATGTCCCACTGTCCCAAACATTTTATTAGGCACACTCAAATGTCCCACTTTTTTGTGATAAGTGAAATGTATAGTGACAATGAGGCATCTACTTCTGTGGAATAAGTTACCTACACCAGTCTGGAGAAGATGTTTAAGAAGTCATTTGAGATAATTTGTGTGCATGAGACAAAGGTAAACTGTAAATATGCCCTAAATTTAGTGAATTAAATTTTTGTCCTCTTTTTTTCCTCAACAGTTCCAGTTAAAAACAATAATTAAATGTCCTGTTTTTATATTATAAACATTATATGGGCACCCTACATTATCTACAAGTTGTTTGCTTTTCATCCTTCCATTGTTACTTATCAAAACAGTCCGTTGACTTTTGCAGCATAAAGATTAATACAGAATATCTAACCTGGGATGAAAACACTGACCCAGATATAAAAAATTCTTAGATCTTAGGCCCACATAATTTTAAATTCAAACATTCACTAATGCACACTAATTCACAGTAACATAAATTATGATGTTTTTAACACCCTTGTTGTTCACAATTCGTATGAAAGGTACAGTTATCTCATCTCATTTCTAATTAATATAACAGTAATCATTAAACAACTATCAAGTCCTGATCATGTTACAGATGCAGTGCACCAGTATCTTTTCTCCATCAAAACAATTCTGTCAGCTGACATAATTTAGAGAATGCTATTCTTTAAATGACAAATGAAGCCATTTCACTTTCTTATTTTCATTACTGAACTAAATAATATGGTTACTTTTAATATGCCTTTTCTCTGTAATCCTTACTTGCAAGCTATTTCAGACCACTTGACTCGGCTTATAGCCCATCAAACTGTTAATCAGCGCTGAGAAAGCCTCAAGTTTTATTACTACCCGCGCGCCACTTCTTGGGCGCTGGATTTACGGGGAAGTGAGGGTCAGGGGGAACAAAACATAGCTATTCCGCCAGTCTTTCTGCATGTTGTCAACCAAAGAAATAACGTTTCAGCAGAATCGCGCGTACGGTATTTTATGTAGTGACTTTAATGTACAACGATTTTAATGCAGTCCAATAATATAACGTGGTGATGGTATTGCGTAACAATTAATTACACGTCATAAGCCTTTGGTTATCAAATAAGTCATCAAATAAGAATATTATAAATATTTTTACACTGGATGACTAATTTTAAGCATAAAGAAGAGTCTTAGCAGAACATGCTTCACCATTTCGTGTTTTAAAATGTAAGAGAGGTAAGGCATCTAAAAGTGGAGAAAGCTATAGGCCTAATTTTAAATGTATTTAATACAAATTGTGAAAAGTTCGCTCAACTTTCTGTCAATGAAATTGACATCAGAGTTCACGGGATCGTCAGAAATTAGCACATACGGAATTCTTAAAGAGGTGAGGAAAGTGTTGGATGTACAATGAAGTGTTTGTGAAATCAGCAGTTCGAAAGATTGTATTTTTCCCCATAACTCGATGCGTCAGAAAAGATAATGCCAATAAATAAATAAGAATCCTGAGACAGAATGAAAGCTTAGTATTGAAGCCACTAGATGTCAGGGTGTATAGCGTACTTCGTGTTTCAATGTTGTCAGCTTAACCTACGAAGTTGAACGAAACCTACCGAATGAGGACTAGGAAGCAGAAGGCTCAAGAAATCGCGCGCGGGTAGTACCTACAAATATCTGATACTTCTTATACATTTTATATTACTCAAATAAAGCAGATGTCCCACTATGCAATTTTTCATACAAATTTTTACAAACCATCAAATTGGACTGTGAGACATTGGTGAGTGATGCTATTATATTACTTTGATTCTAAGTGCCACTACTGAATCAGACTGCCATCCAAAAAATATAAACTGAATCAATGAAATCAGCTCTCTCATGTAACCTATATGAGATAGAAACATGGCAGCTTGCTTGAAATAGCTATTTCCTTGAATTGTGTAAAGAAAATAAATTAAAAATTGGAATCAAGATGATGAATGATGCCAACGCTCGCTTTGGATTTATAATAATATTAAGAGTTACCATTATCATAAATGATATAAACAGAGAAAATGCTCTGTAAAAGATTCAAACAACAGTGCAAATAGCAAAGCCAGAAATCATATGTACACAGATCTTACATTATGTTTTAGAAAGAGTTTTGTGTGAAATGCTGATAAATATTTGAACCAAAACATGATTTCATGTGTTCCAACAAATTACCGTATTTATCCGAATATATGCCGCACCTGCCTTTTTAACAGTAAAGTAAAAGGAAAAAATTAAAATAACCCCAAGTGAAAAAATAAATTGCTTCATATTCTTTACATTAAAGTAACACATTTTTTAGCTGAAATTGCCCTGAAGTAAGAAAAAGAAAGTATCAATTGACTTAAATGAAATTAAAATTTTATTTAATATAATGAAATATAACTGGCGGAAAAGAAAACAGAAATCAGTACTTTACACTTCATATGATTTTCAGTGTGGAATTTCTTGTGATTTTTCTATTTTTCATAACTGCACTTTCAGTTACCATCAGTTTAAAATTACCATTTTTGCATTCCCATACATTATGGCATTTTGTTACTTCTGAGTAACTCATAATACTTGCATATTTCGTAATAACGCTATCAAATGTGACAAAATACGCAAAACATATATCACAATATGAGTATCGCTTGCACAATTTTACGCATTTTCTATGATGCTTCGATTAAGATCAATGTAATTCTAAAAGTATATTTATATTTCAACCATGTGCACTAGTATTGAAAGAAGAAATAATTCGACGTTGAGAAGGAATCAATAAGAAGAGTTAAGTAGATTGTCAAAATTACACTGTATTGAGTTAAAATATAAAAGAACTAGTATATAGGCCTACTATTCAAAGGTATGTACACAATATCTAGATTAAAAAACTAAAAGACAATCAGTATGTAATCTTAAAAGCTAGGAATCTGTTGAAGCATTACCATATTTTAAGAAAGTAGATTATGTTCATATATAAGCATAAATAGAGTATGTTCTTATACAAGCATAAGAAAACTTAAAAACAATCATAGAAGATACGTCAAAAGTTTTTTAAAAACATATGTACAACTTGTAGAACAATCTTGCAGAATTAATCTTCTATAATGTAGTCACATTCAAGAATAGTTGTGTGCATCGAAGTTAGGTTAAAAAATTTTCACACAAATTTGTTATCGTAGTTTGTAAAACACATGTAGAAATTTATAAATTGGTGCAGTATGGTGTTGATTATATTGATTCCTTATCAATCTATTATTTCATTCTATAAATATTTTTAGGATATGCATTTCGAAGCCATATGCTTCATCATCAGTCCCAATGGTACACTAGAAAAATAAAAGTAGAAAAATAAATATTATATGTGATATATGTGAAATATAAATATACTTTTAGAATTACAATTAGCACTAGCGGCAAAATGAAATTTATTAATAAGATCATTGTATTTTTGGTGTTGAACTGATTAATATATCGATAATTCTAGAGATTCGAGATAATTGATAAGTGGCAGTGCTTGGATGAGGGGAACCAGCCATGGTAGATCAACCGGCTATAATGTGCACATTTTTAATACAACTATTGCATAAAAAAAATATTTGTTTGTTATTCAATGATGATGGTGTATTGTTATATAGGTCTGTAACTGTCGCCTCTAAGCTGGAATTTTGTCACGCAGGTGTTTTGTTTTGTTTTTGTTTGTTTTTTTTTATTATTTTAAATATGCCTGTAACTCTACAGATATGGACTGTAGCACACTTAAATATTACGTACCTGGTCCTGAACTGGTCTGATGAACTTGGAAACATTGCCTTACCAACTGTACCACCAAGCTGATACCAAAAATTGGATCACTGGATACCATCTGAAGGAGCAGTGGCACAATGGGGTTCATAACCCATGCAGTTTTGTGCTTCATTAAGTAATTTGAAACTTCTTATCCCCCTTATCAAATAAAACATGAGACCAGGATAGCAATCAGATATAATACAACCATGGAAACATTTTGTAATTTTATCAATCTGAACTGCATATAAATAGGTTGGATTTTTGTTATTCTAATATTCAACACAATCACATGAGGGCACTCACTCCCTCAACCAAAATAAAATTAATGTAAAGTGAAGCAGGGCTATCTTGTTTGATATGATTTGTAAACTAATGCACTGCAAACTGGAACCTAGAAGTTTAACTTACTATCAACAAGTTTTAATTATGAATAGTTCACATTGCCAAGAATCCAGGATTCAAACTACCAAAATATTAGATTTAATTACAGCAACGTACCGAAATTTGATAGCATTATTTAAATATAAAATGTAAAGCTGCAATAAAATTAGCATCTATAAAATGCATCAAGCTTGCACAATCTTTGTTAGAAATATGTCTCAGATCACTGAATGTGGGCAGGACAGTGATTCCCCATTAAAAATTAGGCCTTATAGCTTATTTACATTTTTTTCATTATCAAAGGGTGTTCTATTCAGAAGATAAGCATTTTCTGGATCAGGATAAATACTGATACTGCATATTGCAAATGAATATTATTATACATTGGATAAAACTAACTGATCGTCTTCCTCCTGAAGAAGTTTCTTTTCACAAGATATGATAAACATTAATTTTGTTTATCGAACATTGGTTCTTACTTATTTGTTTGTAAGAAATGAGACGCTACTGCTGTATATTGCTCCACACTTTGGATAAAATGTGAATTGACAGTAACAATAGAAATTACAGATGACAGCTCTCAAAATGACAATTTTTATAATAAAACCTCAAGCGATTTCAGTACTGTATTTGTTTACATTAATTGGGAAAACATTGTGGAGTGTCAATATTATATATTAGAATTGGAGTAGATTTTAGCTGATGATGACAGGGAACCCATCGTAACATATATTCTAATTTGACAAGTTTACATATTAAGTGAAGTTAAAAGTTTAATATGATTTTAGTAGCTTTTGGTATTTAAGTTTATTTGCTTATGTACAGAGAATTTTGTGCCAAGTACAGCCATATCTTCTTTAAATTACAGGGTTTCCAGTGGAAAGTAATCACTTGAGGAACCCAGCAATATATTATGTTTTATGAGGTAATTTCTTTCACTTTAACAATTAATACAATTAAATATTCAGATCCGCAAAACAAAAATTATTCTGATTTCTGAAAGAAGTCTGCTACAAGGGGACTTTACTATAACGAGGCAACACCAGTTGTCTGTTACAACTATGTGTATGGAGTTGTTCAATATTAAATTTCAACTTAATAAAGTTTGAGGAAGGTGGTGTCAGAAAACCCAACAAGATCGAAGTGTCTTGAGATTGGCGACTATAAATTTGGAAAGGTGACTGAATTTAAGCATTTAGGCTCCTTGATGACATCAGACAACAAAGTTAGTGCAGAAATCCACAATAGACTGTTAACAGCAAATAGATGTTACTACGGACTTAAAGGAAAGCTAACATCACGTCACATCAGCTGTAGTTCTAAGTGCAAAATGTAAGACCTTAATAAGACCAGTGTTGCTGTAAGGCTCTGAAACTTGGGCTTTTGGGACCACTGACATGAACAGATTGGGCATATTTGAGAGGAAGGTGTTGCAGAAGATCTATGGAGCAGTCAATGATCATGGCTGCTGGCGAATAAGGTACAACCAGGAACTATACAAACTGTTCAAGGAACATGATGTTGTTAGTGAAATCAAAGCAAGGAGATTGAGATGGTTAGGGCATGTTTATAGAAAGGATGGAAATGGCCCTTGTAGGAAGGTGACCTTTACTGAACCTTATAGCACCAGGAGAGTAGGACGATCCCCACTGAGATGGTTGGATGAAGTAGAGAAAGACGTAAGGGAAGCAGGAGTCAGAGGATGGAAGATGAACGCAGAGGAACGGGTAATCTGGAAGCGTATAGTTGAGGCGGTCAAAGCTGGAACCCGGCTGTGGAACCAATGAAGAAGAGAAGAAGAATGTTTGAGAAAAAGACCTGTCATAATATATTTTTATAATTATGCAATAAAGAAAGATATATTTCTTTACATTTTAAGTTTTAATTGTATTGGTGGCATGCAAGTATTATAAAAAGTTTGTGATTCTGTGGGAGTTATTTGAGACTAATAAAGAAACACCGAATTCAGTAAAAGAAATGTTTTTTCAAACAACTGATGCAAGGTTTGTACTATGTAACAATTAAAATATATACTGACTTCTGAATAACAACCACACACAAACTGTGGTTTAAGCTACGAATGGGACATCAGAAGCAAAATATCGATCCTGATATTGATAACAGTATAATATTGGTAAGAAAATATCAATATCTGATAGTATCGAAAGTTTTACTAAGATAGCAGATTTATTGCTAGAGCACTCAGAAACCGTTAACACATAGATCCTGCATGCCCACATTGACAGTCTCGCTGCACAATGTATGGAAGCTGACATTGTGCGCTTGCATGAACTGGGTGTTCATGGTTCCCAGAAAAAGAAAAAAATAAAGAAGAAAAATTACAATATACTCATGGTTTCACGTAATCCTGTCCAGTAGATTGTTATGTGAGCTCATTTTACAAAAATTGGCACTCAATTCATCAATGACTTGGCTTGAATTTTACAGAAATATGCATACTTCCAGTATGCGACAGCCTAGAAAATGATTATCAAAAGCTTCATTGAGAATGAACACTGGGAATCACTGTTAAAAAGTATACAATAAACCTTGCAAAATGAAGCAGCGATGAGTCAGTGGCAGTGTGTGTACAAACATACAAACTCCAGTATCAGATAAACCACTCTCTCTTTTTCTGTACTTGGTGTCCTGTTGTGGAGCGAACTACTGCAGAGTCTGGATCCAATGCTGATTCTGCACCTTTATCTTCTTGTGTTAAATACTCACCTTTGTGGCGTGCCAAATACCTCCCAATTAGTAGTGCCATTATCACTAGCGCCAGGAAGATTATGGCCAAGATACCTGATGAATATGAATGATTAGATTACTAAGTGTTGTATACATACGGTTCTAACCATCCTATGTCTCAGTTCTCTTACCCCTTCAGACCACAACATTCTGACCATAAATCATGAGAATTCAAAATTAATTGTGGGAAATTAAAAATTTCATACCCCATTATATCCATATTCCAGTGGCAAAGGAATATTATATACAGTGAAATCTCTGTACGACAATTACTTATGTAACAATAATACTCTGTATAACATTAAAATATTATAGTCCCACATTTATTTCATTAAAATTATGTAATATTCCCCTCAATTTTACGATACACCTAATAATGATAAATATCTCTATCGTGATTACATTCAGAATTCTTGTAATATACTTTTTCCCCAGTACAACAATAAAATAGGTCACGAATGTGTAAATCAGAACAAACAGGCAGAAGAAGAAGAGGAAGAACGTATGAATCTACCAACCAATCCACATTTGAAACCAATGCCTCTTTTGTGAAGCTATACAGAAATTTCTATCAATTATCTTGTGTGATCTAGATGGTCACTTAGTCACCATCGGCACAATAAAGTCATTGTGTGTTTCCATGAACAAAGTGAAACAGACTGTCATATCTGACTTTTTCAAAGAGAGCCAAAAATAAAATGTATCCTATTTGTTCATGTTCATGTTTTCCTTGTAATGCAAAATGTGTTCACTCAATATGAGCAAAAAGTGAGTTGACATAATGCGAATTATGTATTGCATTAATTTAAGGGTAGTGTAGAAAGTTAATGAGCTAATATTACATTAGTTTGTCTTAAATAGTTAAAAATAACTTCAATTATGGGACTGGTTCCCTAAATAGCATACTATCAAAATTAGAAAACTTTTTATAAATTCTCAATATAACAATAGCACTTTCTACAACAATATTTCTTCTAGTCCATGCAAAATCGTTATATAGATATTTCACTGCACACACAATTATTGTTAATGAAAACTCCGAGTATAATGAGCATTATGACAAATTTAGTAGCATTTACAATCTATTAAAACCACATTAGACTTCATAACACTGCCTGAAGCTAGAATAGTAATAATTCTAATGTTCAGATTATTCATACAATTCACAGTCTCAATTAACTCAGATAACAGTGGTTTTTAATAATTTATAACAAACTAGCATCTCCAAGTGGCAGTGACTAAGTGAGCACAACGAAGTAAAAGCGACAAGAAAACAACGACAAAGAGTAAAAAGTAGAGCCTCCAGGTTGAGAAAAATAGTCGCAAGGTACGAAGAAAGAGATATTAGTCACAAAAGGGGTAGTTCCCCCAAAAACATAGCACCAATATTTCGAAATCCGTACACAATCAAGCACAAGAGGCGCCATATTGGAGCAAGCCAACAGGGCAACGCACACAATCACGGCCACTTAGAAGATACAAATCAAAGGAAAGCTCACAGATATGCCTCAAAATACGAAAGAAAGCATAGATGAAAGTTGCCCCCAATGCAAACACCAATTTGATACCGATAGTGAAAACTCCGCAGTTGGCTGCAATGGGAACTGCCGGAGATGGTACCGCAAAGACTGCACTAACTTAACCACCACTGAATTCAATGCCCTGAAAATAAAAAAGGGAAACCTATTATGGATGTGCAGCAAATGCAGAAACCACCTAGACTCATACAAAGTAAACACCTCCACGCCAGAGGAAAAGCAAATAGGGGAAGAAATCAAACAAGCCATGAAAGAAAGCAAAACATCATGCAACGAAATACGTGGAAAAAATGGATGAGTTGAGTAACACACTAATCCAAAAAATGTCACTATTACTCGAGGCCCAACTCCAACAAACAGAATTCCTATCCATCGCTTCAAACGAAAAACATACACAACAGAAGACTAAAAATGATGAAAGCAAGAGTATTGATAATGAAGAAGATATATTACAAGGTAAAAAGACAGAAAAAGAAAAGCCCCTAACAGAGAAAACAGGAACCAGGAAAGCAGGAATAAAACCGGCCTACACCCAACAGGCAAGAGAAACACAAGAACCATATGAAAAGGAGGAAGCACCCGCAAACACGGGAACAAAGAAAAATTCAAACATGAAAATCAGAGCAGCACCCAAAAACGCATGGATGTTCATCGGAAGATTAGACCCAGAAACCACAGAAGAGGACCTAAAGCAATTCCTACTAGAAAATGGAATATCAAAAATTGCTGAATGTACAGAAATACACTCAAGAGATAACTAACTAGCAGGTGCCCACAATTATTTACTCAACTGCTAGATCTTTCGTTTAAATCATTTATTTACAGAAAAACAATTAAAACACATTTATCAACATTAACATTGTTTTTACATAAATTGCAGGAATTACATAATTTTATTCTTATTTATATTGTTTAACGCTAAAAATATAAATAATTGAACAAACAAAATGAATCTTATGCTGCCAGATGGGCATACAAATTCAAAGTGAAAAGATTAAAATGAACCTTAGATTCATAAACCTTACCTAAATCATTCATAAACAATTTTGTTATAATGATTGATAATATAATTAAAAACTAAAAACCCAGCTTCAAGGTGCATTTCACCAACATAGTGAGCCAACCGTGGGGGGGGGGGGGGGAAAGACCTCAGATTCGAGTTCCCTAGCCCCAAAAAAACCTGCATAGTGTGTTTCATCCAAATCATTCAATGTTTTCCCATTAAGGCATGCAATTCTTTCTCCCCTTCTGTCCACCTATGTTAAAAAAATCAGATCTCTGCAAATCGTAAACAAGTGAATGAAGATAGCAACCTAGCAAGGCCATCTTGAATTAATTTCACAATTAGATACTGTTTTGCTAATAGGAACATTTTCCCCAACAATCAAATTGCTCGTGTGTTTCTTATGGAAGGTATTTCATCTCCTCAAAAACATTTGATTTTTTATATTAAAAATTGCAATTTTTCAAAATCCTCTCTTACTGTGCACTTACAATATGAAACGAAAGTACTGTCAAAATTCCAAGCCTCTACATATTATAGTTTAGGCTCTAAGTTGATTCTCTGTCTGTCAGTAAGTCAGTCAGGACAAAGCCGCTTATATAGAGATAATAATGAAAACAATCTTGTCAGCAAGATTTTCCTTATTGTTTCAGACAGAAAAAAATAGGACCGAATGTCAGTGAACAGTTTATTCATTGCAGACAGCATTCTACATTATGTCAAAACTTCGCATAGTTCCTCAAAATGCTGCTAGAATAAAGAACTACAGAGGAACACTTTCTGAGTCTGTTACTTTTGTTAGAAAAAGGGACCGTTTATTGGTTTCCATGTTATTCTTTATAAGACATTTGGAATTCTTTCCTAGCCTCCAAAAAACTTGCATCTTCTATTGCTGATGTTCAAATTTGAACTCTATATTCCTGCCCTCTTTTATAGTCTATTAACTATGGTTTGGTACTGCTAGTAAACTAAGGTAATTACATAATTTCATAATGCTCTGACTTACCTCCTAGTATGGCAGAATCAGTGCGTTGATATATCTGTCTCAATTTATCCTCGTCTACTTCGGGTGGTGGTCTAGTTTCTGTTATGTCAGGAGGGTGCGTTATTGGTTCTACACCACAGTAATCTTCATTCAAAGGTTCTGTAACATTCAAAGTGATATCAGCAAAAACATACACAGTGAAATACCTCTGACAGCTAGAAAGTAATGTTTGAATTCTTCATAAATCGTTTAAAAACATTAACCAGAGCCAACTGAGGCTTGGGACTATGAAATTTAATATGTCTATATCCAAGTTTGCAGTCATGAATACTACTTAATTAATCATAAAAGATTAATTATTTGTATGAATCACAAATATTCTTGTGCTCAAAATAAGTTTTATTGCATATATAAATGCATGTTTAGGCTCTTTTAAACAGGCCTGTGCTGGACTCTTTCAGAGGGGGGTGGATGTACAATTCAAGAGGGCACCATACACCGAGAGATCTTGCTTCTGGTCATGGTGTAAAACCACCTGGGGTAATGAGGATAGTGGTTTTATGTACTTAATAATATTTACGTACAAAAAATTATAAAACATTCAGTAATCAAACGTTTGGTATTAAAAATTGAGAAGGTTAGCACAAAAGTGGTCTAACCTGATTTTTAAAAAAAGTTTAGAGAAAAAGCAAATTAAAGTTCTACACTTGGGGTTTCTAATGCAATTTGAGAATACAGTTTTGTTGGTAGTGGGGTATTCTATAGGGCTTGTTCAACTTAACTACAATGTTACATAGATTACCAGTCAGATGTTTCAGAGATATCATGTTTATAAGACCCTACAACACAGTTTTCTTGGTTAGACAACTGTTGCATTGACATTTATTTCTATTTGACAAAGGAGAAAAATATAATTTCAATTAATGTTGGATTTTTAAATGTAGTGGAACATTATCTTAAGAGGAATGGATTTGTATTAGTTTTATTTATAAGTTCCAATAATTACTCAGTTCTACAAACGATGAAGTACATGATTAAGCTCACTGCCATTCTCCACAGTTTCTTCAACACTTACCCCATTTACAAAAATCAGATTATCATGAAATTAATTATGAATGGGCGATACTTGAGAATATCATCAATAGCCTCCAGTTTCTTTGGATTTACTAATTTTGGTTTTCAGAATATTGGTTGCATTTATACAAGAGAAATTTTGTTTCAAGAAACAGATGACTATCAATCCAGAAGTAATCGGTTCAACCTTAATATAATAATAAAGTTCACCCCCCAAGTCATGCAGATAGCATCACTATCTAATTTTTTATTTCGGAGGGGTAGAACACTGTTGCACTGACCCCCTCAATTAAAGTATTCAAATTTAGTTTAAAACTCTTTTAATAATGTATTAATTAAATATATAGAAGAATACATATTAAAAACTAAAACAACTTATACATCAGTTCCTATCAGTCTGCAGAGCTGTGCAGACGTATTTCTGTGGTGCAGTAAAAGGTGCTGTAAACTAGGAAATGGGTAGATGGCAATCCCATGACAACGAAATGGCATATGAATATGATCTAATGATTTCTTCAATGTGAAAAATGTTTGAGGACTTCAAAGCATCATTACAAGAAAAAGTAAGTAACTTAAAGTCGGCAGAATTCATGTCTTGCAAATTTGATGAATTTTGTGTACAACTGAGACAAAAGCTGAACTAAAATCTAAGCAAGCAGAACTGAATTCTCTGTGGGAAGAAAGTGATTCTCATGCTGAGACAATATAATGGTTTATGGAATCCCAGAAACTGTAAATGAAAGTGTGAATGATTTGATAAGCAAATTATCTGAAGTAATTGGAGCCATTGCATACGTATCAGACATTACAGTATTTTTCAAATGAGAAGCCAATTCCTTCACCGCCAATCACGTGTACGAGCTAATGAAGTGCCGCTAGCAGTAACAGTCTTCCCTCCGTCTCTGATTGGACCGCGTATTTTAAGCTGGAGAAGGACAAACAGCTTGTCATCTCCAAAACACTTTAGTGTTGTGCATCGCCTGCCTACTAAACCAGGTGATTCATGGCTAAAAAGTTTCAGTAATGAAGCGAAGAAGAAAGTCAATGGACTAGGTCTTCCACTTCGCATGCCAATCTGCAAGTAGAATTACGGCTAGCGATCACCTATCAGCAGCAACCCATGACCTTCTAAATAGCACAAGAGATGCAGCAAAAATGAAAAGGTACCAGTTTGTATGATCAAGAGATGGCAAAGTTTTTGCCCGCAGGAATGAAGTAAGTCCTGTGAAAAAAAATTAACGACTTGAAAGACATAGATAATCTGTAAATAACCTCAGACACATTAATTTTTAATGTATGAACGTTTAATGTATTTATGAAGAATCAAGAGATAATGGAACTTAATACAGTGAAGCAACAAATTGTGTAATTAACTAAGTTGTTGTTTAATGTATTGTTTTTAGTGATTTTATATAAGTTGTAAATGTTTAATTTTGTATAATTTGTAAGTGTTTATCTAATTTATGTTTGTAATTTAATATTCCCAATAATGGACAGTCTAACATATCAGTTAAATTTTATCCCCAATACTAATCCCCCTACCACAGTTTTGAACTCTACCAATTGCTTTAATTATTTCATTAAGAATACTCCGGATGTTTTTAAATTATTCCATTTAAACATTCATAGTTTAACCCTTAGGTAGGAACATCATCTAATACCCCTTTAGGAGGAATTTCTGTCTATGAGACGGATATACAATTTTTTGCTAAAATTCACTTAATATTCTTTCTAAAATGAATCAAGATATACAATTTTTTTGCTAAAATTCCCTTAATATTCTTTCTAAAATGAATCAATACTATAACATACATTTATTTCTAAAATTAGAGACAGTTTAGAGTTACATAGTATTTATATAAATTGTCTCCACTGCTACAGTTTCTAGTTAAAGCTAATTTGTTTCATGCCTACTAGTGATGTGTCTAAGCCGGAATCTCGAATCTCAAATCTACCGAATTTCCAGAAAAGATTCGGAACCAAGAATCGATTGACATGATTCGACAATCGAATCTTGAATAATAAAACAAAACAAATGCCGTCTGTCTTTGTGATGGTCGATTGATGAATCGATATTGGCGTTGGTGATGAATCACGAAGGGAGACGGAAGTGCCCGAGCCTGGCCGATGCAAATTCTGTGCTCTCGTATGCTGCTTCTACCAATAATGCAATCGATGAATCGATATTGGCAATGGCGATGAGTCTCGAAGGAAGACGGAAGTGCCCGAGCCGACATGAATTTTTGGTGCTCTCTTAAGCTATGGTTTGTCTATAGCGTTCATCAACGGCGATCATCGTTGTAGGGGTGGTTTCTTTTACGGGCAATCATCGTCCATGATATTGTTGCTATCCACAGTTATAGTTGGCCATGTCAAACAGTTCGGTGAGGTGGGGGAGGACATGGAATTTGGAAATTTGTTAGCTTTCATAACCTCAACATGCCTATAATATTATACTCACTCAAGAGAAAACGCTGATTGGAACAAAGGAAAGTCACTTTTGATGAACTAAATGTTAAATGGTTCAATGAATAAAAAAATAATGAACCTGATCGAAAATATTTTTACTAATAAATGAACTGGTAATTTTACTGTATGTTACATAAATTGTAATTTCAGATTAATTTCTAACAATCTATCTACCATTTGCCACACATTTTCTTTTGTGTAGCTATCTTTATGGTCCTTTAAGCTCATGTTATACAGGGCAATGTGTTTAGACACGAAATCTATTACATTTCATCTGCCACTTGGGAAAAATTACAGTATTTCGTGCAAAAAAGCTGTCTTCTGCTTTTCTTGACCTACTATATACATGATAATGTGCGGCGTTCATCGCCCTGAATTTGCCTCAGAAGCAACTACCGGTGACCCTGGTGCTCATCGCTGGCGTTCATCGTCATAGACAAACCGGGTGCATTGATTTACATGGAGAGCAACAGGCAGCGATGAACGCCGTAGACAAATTTTAGCTTTACGGTAATTCCCCTTCAGATCAAAAGTTAATAGCCCAAGAATGCTTATGTTGCTTATGTGTTCTGTGGTTGTGTCTTTGCTAAATTGCTACTTAGAGATTTAAACTACAGTGCGTGGCATCAATTTCCAGTAAAATACTCGAGTTAGTCATTAGTTCTGAGGTATGGAAGTAGTTTACCATTCATGTTGCACATTCCAATTATGCCAAGTGTAAATATTGTTCAAAGTTATTCTCTCAAGTAGCATTTAGGTGTACTTGTGAAAGTGGACTAAAAGATACTTGGATGAAAACCCCTTAATTCTAAGGAGGAAGTTATAAAACCTTTCATTATTGGCATATGAGCCAATATTCTAGGCTAAGAAAGGTCATCACTAAATACTTGTGCATACCCCCTGCAACAGTTTTTAGTGAGCCGGGCTCGTGTGCGATAAAAATAAGAAACCTCCTCGACCCTGGCTAGGTGAAAATGCTCGTGTTTTTACACAAAAACTTGCATAATGCCTGTTGCTCACGGTCAAATTTTTCTTTAAATTTATTGCACAACTATCACTTTTCAACAAATTGGTATTGCTAACGATCAAATTCGCCTTTTGTCAAGCGTTTGGTTATTCGCGTCGGCATATAGGACTTGTTCTAATTCTAGCAAAAAGGCTGTCAAAAGCCAATCAGCGCAACGAACGTGAACAGCCCGCGCCCCGGGCGGCATTGTGGAGAACTTGCTGTCTGCAAGCCAAAAGATTGCAGTGCAGCCATTTTCCTTGCTCACATATTCTTCTTTTCCTAGCGTAGCAACTACATCAAAATAGCATGGGTATATACCTGTGTAGATATCGTTATTCCGAACGGATTAGTATAAAAATCATGACGAGAACACGACTTGTTGCCATACAAAAACGAAATGAAAATTCGAAGCGGGATGGCATAGGAGCCGTATTTGTATATGCACGATTCATGCATGCTTCCATCATTCCTTCATAGCCTTGTGGTAGGATGCTAGACTGTGGAGCTAGAGGTCTCGGGTTCGATTCTTGGTATAGTAATTTTTTTTTCTTTCATAATTATTTTAAATGATCGTAAACAATATATGATTTTAATATTTCAAAGCTTCACGCATTGTTTGCTTTCTTTTATATGAAAAATTCAAATACACAGGGCAAAGGAAACAACAGGATGTGAAATGTATAAAATTACAATAATAATTATAAATAGCTAAAGTATTAATGTTCGGCAGATTTAAAGGACAACTTTAATAAAATCATGGCAAAAACCAAATATAAGGTGCATCGTCGCATGAGAAATAGCCCTCCCCCAGCGAAGCACTTTCTTTTATACCACGATCTAGCGAATTCTTTGAGGATACACAGGCTGACAAACTGTTGGGTACAAGGCAAACCTGTGGGAACTCTCGAATTTTTTATATTTGGTACAAGGGGCACTCTCGAATTTTTAATATTAGGTACAAGGGACACACTCACAGTTTTAATATTTTTTTACAAGGGGCACTTCCGCATTTTTAATATTTGGTATGGTCGGGAGTGTCGGCGACAATATACAAGGATAGTTTGTCGCCATGCTGCGCGGAGAAACAAAATGTGAATATCGAGTGGGCGGAGCTTAAACAGCACGTTATATTTGTCTTTCGTAAATATCATAACACTGAAATAAATTATTTATAAGTTTTGTAAATTATCTTAATAATGTGATCTTGTCCCATCCCAATTAATCTGGATAATTGTTGTCTTTTAATGTAAACGATACAACAAACTACCATTTCCAGCAGAGTATGAGTAGCATTTCCAGCAGAGTATGAGTAGTCTACCACTAGGTGGCAGGGTAATACTACGATGTTGCGAAATTTAGTACACAGAGGGAGAATCATTAGGTTTGTTCGCAAAGCAGTCAGAAACCAGGAACAAATCGTTCGCGCATGCGCTCTTTCTCCACACGCGTTCGCAAAGCGAGAATCCGTGATTCTGATTTCAATCTTCTGTTCGCAAAGCTCTCGCGGACAGTTTCTGTACTATAAGAAAAGTTTGCAGGCTCTAGCATGAATTGTTATCACAGACATGCGCAGTAACCTATTTTCACGCGCCTGACTCCTCCCTCCTATAACATTGCGCCAGATTTATAAACATAGGCTACTTATTGTATGAATAATGGAAGATAATTAAAAGTTTCCCAAAATATAGATTATATTGTCGATGTATATTGCATTTATAACATGTCAAAGGGAAATATATATTTTATTTGCATATCATATCGATTAAACGCAGAAACTATCGATTCCAAATTCTTGTAACCGTTCGCAAAGTGCAAATCACGGGTAAGTTACAGACTGGACATGCGCAGTACAACAAATTCTCAAGCGGTCACGGATTTGCTTTGCGAACAAACCTATTTGCTAGTATCCATTTGATGACTCATTTTACCGTTAGCAAAGGTGGTTTTGTTTAAACGTTTGCTTAAATTTGTTGTACAATAAATTTAACGAAACAATTTGACCGTGAGCAACAGGCATTAGGCCTAACTTTACAAGATAAATGTGTTTTAATTCATTTTCATGAATAGGCCTAATATAATTACAGCTGTGTTAAAAATTAGGTCAATTATAATTAACTTTGGGAAAATTATTGCTTACTTTTTATATATAACCATTTTAAAGATTAATGTTAATTACATTAAACGTTTCACAATTCCTTTCACAATGGCAGAAATTGGTTTGGTGATGACTTTATTCCAAGTAAACTTAGGCAAAAAGAACATTTAGGATTCGAGTATCGGGAATTGATTTTTTAAGATTCGAATTCGGATTTGAGATTCAAAATTTCTGGATTTGGCCATCACTAATGCCTATGTTTCCTGGGCCTATCGAAATATGCCATGATGATGAGCACAAATTACAAATAACTATTATTTTTCATAAATCATCAATTGTGTAACAAATTGGGTAGGCATGTCATACTTTCATCTTTATTTTCCATGTTCTCATGAAAATAATCTAGTTTACAGTTAGTTCTCATGGAAATTTCATCTATAATGTCTTCTATGAAGAAAAGCTGCCATATTTGTTTAATATGAAAACTAATTTCACAGGTAGACGTACAGAAATTGTGCGTTAAAAGGAATATCAGTCTAGAGGACGAGCGATTTTTACTTTAATACAGTTCTGAATAGCCCACCAAGACTAAATAATATTAATTAAAATATACTCATATTAAAACAGTAGGTGATTAAATGAAGGATAATTATTATTCATAAAATAATATCAAATTGCCAATAGTCATGTTTGGTATCAAAATAAGCAGAAATAGGATAAAATTTCATTGCAATTGTTAATAATTTACCTAATGTCGATAATAATGAACAAACAGAATTTATAAATAAGTACATTTTTCTGAATAAGCAATATGCAATGTGAGGGAACGGCTGAAAAGTTAGCTGGAATTCCCATTCCTAACATGACTGTATGCCACTGCGACCGCAAAACAGCCAGGTAGCAACCCTTAAACCACCGGTCTAACTGTATAGACAGAGACTTCATTGTACATTTCTAAAGGACTGGTAATTTTAAGATTTATGTTAAGATAATAGTCTTTTGAATGAAACTAAATGTGTATACCCAAAATTCGCTAGCACAATAGCAAACTCATGGTATCGCATAGGCCTTCTCGGAGGCGAGAATAATCAAACACTTAATGGGTTTCTTGTAGAAAGAAAAGGGAAAATCCATTATGCCAGTTTAGAAAGTCAATCTTATACTATTGGCTGATAGTAAAATTGTTAGCTTCCAATTATATGTAGCATAAGTGTCACGTGGGGTTGAAAGTATGGGAGTAAAGGGCGGTCCTTATAGGGATTTTTCAGTTGTTAAAATTTATGCTAGAGTAAGGCCATCACTCTGCGATCACAAGTCTTTTGGGACAGTTGGTCCCACAGCACCACGATTCTTCGCGGAAGAAAATATCTCACTTAGAATATTTTCTGACATTAATTTATCATACTTAAACATTTGAGGGTTATAATTTATTCCACTAAGGCCCAGTTGCATAAAAATCGCTAACTGTAGTTCAGTTTTAATCGAAGTTCAGAATTGAACCTAGATTAATTCGCTGCTCGAGTTGTATAACGCTAATCGTAGATCACACGAATTTGGTTTAGTGCTAATCGAAGATCACAGAAAGACGTTTGACAACAGCGCCAAGTTCGAGGGAAATGCGAGGGAAATACATAATATTATCGCATCGAATGTCAGTTGTCTACGCTATTCGATTTTCTTTTGTCTCAGTTAATATTACGTAATTGTCTGTTGTTTTTACAGCTAATTGTTAAAAGGAAAATTACACATGTCATAAAAGCATCGCATTACACGGCTTTTTCATTCTCGTCAGTAGGCATCTTGATGAACTGGGGTCTTAAATTTGCAATTTATCTTGCTACTTTTATATGGTTCTACTTGCAGTTCCTTTATTCACATGGAAAATATTCCCAATTACCATCCGGAAGCTACCATTGCAAAGAATCGCAGGGTGAGCAGAATCATAAACATTGAATTCGATGCATGATTGATTGCTTTTAGTTTGAGTTTCTAGCTGTGGACGCAGTCTTTGTTCTAGTTCCTCGACTATATGTTGACTTAATCGGAATCTCATTTTAAAGTGGTGTTACTGAGTTCTGTGTTGAAATACACGAAGGTCCCGGGGAAACTCAAAATCTTCATTTTCGGATGAACCATAAGCTCATAAGCTCGAAACAATGCGTTTAGCGAATGGTTGAAATGCGAAATTTCCATACAAATTCTCTATACAAGTAATTAAATACATAACGACTTACCATTTCAGTTTTATATATTTAAAAAATATATAAATGCAATTTCGTATCTTTGCTAATCTAAGTTCATACAGATTAACCTTAGAAAGTTTGCCGGTTAAATCTGATCTTAGATCAAGATGAATTAATCTTGGATTAGCTTTTATACAACCAAAATTCTAAGTTTAGCTTGACTGTAGATTAGTTTCAGCGCTTAAACTTCGATTAATGTTTTATGCAACTGGGCCTTAGAAAATTGTTTTTAACCACGGGATTTTTCATACTCAGCAACGTGCGAGTGAATATTAAATTGGACTTTAAAAATTATTCACTACATCAGTTTGCTATTAAAATACTCACCAGTAATAATTAACGAGCATTGTATTAATTATTGTACAAGTTGTATTTCTGCCATCTGGAATCTGATTAGTATTACGAATAAAAGTTTGATATTCAACTTTAAATTCATTATCATTTATAAAAGTGAAGTGTCATCGATCTGCAAGCCTACCATTCCCGCCCTGAGAAGAAACAAACCCTGCTTGTAACCGGCTTGATGCTACCGGAGGGTCATCATCATCATTTTTTATATAGTTGCGCTATATCTGGCGCCCACACTATTAAAACCGACCCACCGCACATAACGCCCAAAGTTGGGGCTCGAAAAGGAGGAAACTGCTCGACAAGGAGGAAACTGCTTTACAAGAAAGGGAACTTCGAGAACTTCTAGATCATCGAACATTAAGAGGAATAGTCAACCCGACCTACCCAGTTACGGCATGGAGGCATCATCGCAGAACCTCGAGACCTTCTACCTTTAAGTTGGACTTCAAGGAAATGTGGTACACCAGTTCCAGCCAACATAGGACACCAGCCCACCAGCCAGCGGACATCAGCATCAACAGAACTTTCAGATAAGAAATATAAACTAGTAATTTTGAGTTCCAGAATAAATGCCTTCAGCATTATATGAACATTAATATTCAGAGAGTATTTTCATAATTAAAAACTTTCATTTGAATTATTGTAATTAACAGTAAATTAACTCAAAAAGTAATTTAAAATTCAAAGATCAATCTGGAACTTATTAAAATCTTGAGAATTTGATAAAATCTAAAATCAATTCACCTGTTTATAATACTGCATGTTGTTAGTGTATTGTATTATTGTAGTGTGATATATGTATGTACTTGTCAATCTACACAAGGTAAGGTAGTATTAAGAGGGTAATATACATATATGTGGTTACGTAGTGGAAAACTTATAGGTAATATGGAGAGTATGGCCGAGAGTAGTAATATTGTTGGAGATGATATGGAAAACTCAGTAATTAGATTAGATAACGTGACGACATCAGATTCAAGTCTGGGGTGTATGTCTGGAGAGGGGCAAAATGCCGATAACATTGTTGGAGATAATATGGAAAACTCAGTAATAGGGTTAGGTGACGTGGCAACATCAGAAAATACTAACGATGATGTAAGAGGTGTTATTCAGGGTGCAAATAATATTGTAGAAGAAACCGAACAGGGTTCTAAAAATGATCAGAGAGAGGATAGTAGACTTGGCGAGCAAGTAATAACTAAATAAATGCTCACCATATTGTTAGCCGCGATACAGGAGAGTCGTAAAGAATCCCAAGAAAATAGTAGGGTAATACAGGAGGAATTAACTAAAAAAATGGAGAATCTAACTAGAAAGATGGCAGAAAATCAGGAAAGTTTCATGAAAGAACTCCAAGATAGCCGTAGGGAATTTAGGGAAGGTCAAGAAAAATTAGCAAAAGAATTGCAAGAGACCCGTAGAGAATCCCAGGAAACATGTAGGGAACTTAGAGAAAGTCAGGAGGTTTTTAGGCAAGAAATAGATGAGGAGAATCTGAAAATTGAACTTAATAAAGATGGAAGATATCGGTAATAAGGTAGAATTGCAAAGTAAAAAGTTTGACGAGAAGTTAGTTCATAGTGTAAGGTCAATTGAGAATTTAGTAGTACAATCTGAGACAAATACATTAAAGAAAGTAGACAGTCAAATGAGTAATTGTGAAAATGAGCTAGGAGGCAAAATGGCCGAGGTTAACTCTAGGATAGATGGTGTTGGTAAAATTAGAAACGAGTTATCTAATAAAATATTAGAAGCAGGTAACATCACTAAGAAATTTAAAGAAAAATTAACTCAGGACATAAATACTAGAATCTCAGAACTGGAAAACAAAATCTCAGAAAAAGTAGGCCTAATTACTAAACAAGTAAGCCTAATATCAAAAGAATTGGATAGCGGTAGGCCTATTCATCAAAGTGTCGAGGGAGCCAGCATTTTAAGAGGGAGGGTACCAAGTTATAATTCTAATAATTATTCAGCTATTCCCAGTGATAGATTGTGTAATGGAAGGGAAAATGTTTGTAGGTCGCCCATCCAAAATGCTGACTCACAGGCATCTGCAACTATGATTACACCCCCTATAAATCCTGTAACATACGACGAAAGAATAAGTTTAAGTCAGTTGGTAGGCGGGGACATCACTTTACCCCATTTTAACGGATGGAGCGATAGTCCTCACAAATTGTTGGGAAATCTTGACAAATATTTCGAAATACGTATAGTACCACCTCAGTATAGGATGTTGATAATTAGTCATACTCTAGAAGGGAAGGCCCGGGAATGGTATGATCTCACCATTGACCCGAATTGAGCAATTTAAGACACTATTTTTGGCAAGATTCTGGAACGAATCGGAAAGAGCACAAGCTCGTAATGATCTATACAATGGCCAATTTCCGACTCGGGGAAATATTTCTCTTTCTGACTATCTCATCAAGAAAGCAAGTATAGCTAAATTATTATTATATGTCAGAAAAAGATGTGATAAAGCTTGTCAGGTGCCACTATTCTGCCGACGTGTATAATTTACTCGTCGTAGCAGATCCCGCAACATTTAACAGAACATTGGAGTTGCTATCGAGTTTTGAAATGAAGGCGCAAAGAGGGAATGTGGGAGAACAATTTAGAGGAAATGGACCAGACTAAGCCTATAGGCCTAATGAACATAACAGAGGTACAAATAATGACACACCGATAGGAATCGATGGCAACGGGATAACTCTGACAGGACCCGAGACACGAACAGGGGACCGTCAAATAATAACTCCTATCGTAACAGAAACGACGATAATAGGATAAATCAGAATTCTAATGGGAGGCAAGTGACTAACGGCCAAGTGAACAATGCTAGTTTTACAGAAAGACTTCCAAGCCGTAGTACGCAAGGTGTTAGATTTTTATCCCAGAATAACGGGCCAGAGGAGACTTTAAATCCCAGGGTGAATGACTATGTTCCGAGAAATGGGGAATTGCGTGACAGAAACGTAAACAGTTCTGGATCACCACGCAATGAAGATTTAAACTGCTAAAATTGTATTATTACGAAGTCCCGAATGAAATCACACACCGATGACATTTATTAAAGTTTTAAAGAAGTCAGTAAAATAATAAACATGCCCTAAGTAAAAAGGAAAACAGAACAAAATATGTTAGTCAAAGAAAAATACCAGTAGGAAAGAGAAAGAGCGAAAATGAACTGAAACATCTATAACCATATATTGTTACACTAAAAAGCATCTAAATGGCAAAATAATTCTCGTTGGGTTCAATGTCTTCTTCTAAATAGCCTAAGTGCTTAAACTCCTTGAAAATCATTGAAGGAAAGATTATAAAAGTACGTGTATTATGTTGCATTAAGAAAATGCAGAAGTTTATTCTATTATTGTAGGTATTTAGCAATGCGTGTATGCAGCTATGCCGATATCTTTATTACGTTGAGGGAGAATATTAAATACGTCGAGGATGCCAGAAAGCAATCCTAATATAGCAATTTACGTCGAGGATGCCAAGTGTGCTATCCTAAATGTGGAGATTAGTAGGAGGAAGAAGAATAATGTTGGAGATGAATAGCTCCGGTGGTAATTTCTATAAACAATAAAATACACGTGAGTTCAGATGATACAAATTCATAATAAGTCAACGGGCGAAAACGCCTGAGACAAAGAATCATTTACGAGAACATGTTAAAAGGAGGATACTTTATAGTGGTCGAAAGCAAATATTGCATATTATATTAAATAAGAAAACGCTCTTTTATACTCGAATACTGGTATTATTGAAGAAAGTTGATATCGGCCTAGAAATAGTACACTCTTGTAACTTGAATATTACGTGTGCAGGGAACCTACAAAAAATTAAGTAGCAGAACTAATAATGAAGTTCTTAAAATAAAAAAAGAATATATCATCAGTAAATAAAACCAATTTTGAAGCAGAGAAGAATTTTATTTTGGGCAATCAACCAAGGAAATTATTTGGTCAAATATCAGTAGCGGGTGTGTGAAGTCATTCATGGGAAAGATCTGTAAGGCAAGATAGCAGTTATTGAAAGGTGAATTATGCAGTAGAAGATAGCTAAAATCTATAAGTTATAGTTATTATAGGAAGAAAGAAGAGGAGGATAGTAGGCAAATATAACCTATGATGCATTAAAGCCATATATAAGGGCTGGATAAAATGGAATCCAACTTATACTGAGGTGTAATCACTGTAATATGTTGTTAAGGCAGAGATTTATTTGCCATTCAGAAAGTCATGTTACAGGATGTATAGGTTAAATGTTCCACTTAGAGCCTATTTTAGGATGAGTGGGTGTAATTGGTAACCAGAATGTCGAACATGGTGGCAAAAAGTGCCGACAAGTTTCATTTTCACTTATATATTCTGAACACTACGGAGTAGATTGCCAGTGTCAAATATTTATGTAAATAAGTGAGTATCTATATTTTTTGTTTGCTTAATATGAAAAGTTGAAGTAGATTTTTCACTGTATATTAAGCTTTTATTCGAGTCAATTTTCTTTTTAAAATATATTCGAGTCAAGTGTATTATCTAAGTGTAATTTTTTTTTTTGTATTTGTCTGGTAATTGACAAAATAATCTAGCCAGAAAATAAGCAGATTTCTGTGCTATATAAGTGTATTGTATTCCTCCAATGCAAGAAAAATATCTCGTGCAAATTGGGAGTGTCGAACCCAAGAGTGTCACATACTAGTGTGCGAAGTGGATGCCGCTTATAAACAAGATACCATCAACACAGAAGACAAGAATGAACTATGTATGCAACTTAAGAAACATTAGCATGTAAAAAGTGGAACATATTTTAAGGGGAAATCTTAGGCTAGTATAAAGTGAAGCTATCCTTAAGTGTTCCCACGCTAATACAAAATGAAATGAAAAATTTTGGAGAGATATGACATACTGAGTATAAAATTCCATCATATGTTAGTGTAATTATATCCTCAATATATCAGGGCATGTAATACAGTTCTGAATAGCCCACAAAGACTAAATAATATTAATTAAAATATACTCATATTTAAACAGTAGGTGATTAAATGAAGGATAATATTATTCATAAAATAATATCAAATTGCCAATAGTCATGTTTGGTATCAAAATAAGCAGAATTAGGATAACATTTCTTTGCAATTGTTAATAATTTACCTAATGTTGATAATAATGAACGAACAGAATTTATAAATAAGTACATTTTTCTGAATAAGCAATATGCAATGTGAGGGAACGGCTGAAAAGTTAGCTGGAATTCCCATTCCTAACATGAGTGTATGCCACTGCGACCGCAAAACAGCCAGGTAGCAACCCTTAAACCACTGGTCTAACTGTATAGACAGAGACTTCATTGTACATTTCTAAAGGACTGGTAATTTTAAGATTTATGTTAAGATAATAGTCTTTTGTATGAAACTAAATGTGTATACCCAAAATTCGCTAGCACAATAGCAAACTCATGGTATCGCATAGGCCTTCTCGGAGGCGAGAATAATCAAACACTTAATGGGTTTCTTGTAGAAAGAAAAGGGAAAATCCATTATGCCAGTTTAGAAAGTCAATCTTATACTATTGGCTGATAGTAAAATTGTTAGCTTCCAATTATATGTAGCATAAGTGTCACGTGGGGTTGAAAGTATGGGAGTAAAGGGCGGTCCTTATAGGGATTTTTCAGTTGTTAAAATTTATGCTAGAGTAAGAGCCATCACTCTGCGATCACAAGTCTTTTGGGACAGTTGGTCCCACAGCACCGCGATTGTTCGCGGACGAAAATATATCACTTAGAATATTTTCTGACATTAATTTGTCATACTTAAAAATTTGAGGGATATAATTTATTCCACTTAGAAAAATATTTTTAACCACGGGATTTTTCATACTCAGCAACGTGCGAGTGAATGTTAAATTGGACTTTAAAAATTATTCACTACATCAGTTTGCTATTAAAATACTCACCATTAATAATTAACGAGCATTGTATTAATTATTGTACAAGTTGTATTTCTGCCATCTGGAATCTGATTAGTATTACGAATAAAAGTTTGATATTCAACTTTAAATTCATTATCATTTATAAAAGTGAAGTGTCATCGATCTGCAAGCCTACCATTCCCGCCCTGAGAAGAGACGAAACCTGCTTGTAACCGGCTTGATGCTACCGGAGGGTCATCATCATCATTTTGATATAGTTGCACTATACCTGGCGCCCACCCTGTATTATCAATTGTACAACTCTGTTGTCTGCCAACTGAACTTCATTAACCGACCCGCCGCAACTTACACTGTTAGGAACATCCGACTGTCTGGCGGCATAGCTCCTACCGAATCATTTGGTGTTACCGTGATAATCACATTGGTGAACAGGCTTGGCAAGCAATGCACTGAGAGTGAGAAGTTCTCTACCCCTACGCTCGCCCCATCCCCATTCCTTCTACCTGAGAGGTAGGCAGACTCGTGGCGCATGCTACAGTGGCGGTACCACGGATATTGGATGAGAGATCTTTTAAGTAATGAATATCTCTTGAACTGCTGAAGAGTTGGCTAGGAAGGCACAAAGAAAGGTAATGGCACAACCATGAGGAAAGATGCAATGGCAACGTTGAAGCACAGTTCTAATATTCTTACCAAACCTTGAGCTTAGAAAAGCAGGTCTATATAATTAACATTATTTATTAATTAGTTCTACTTATTTCCCTTATGTTATTAGTGGCATTTAAGTGATTTCTACACCGTAATTCTCAAAATAAACGTCACAACTCAGCTGAATAGTGTATTGACATTATTTAGACGTACATTATTACATATTGGCGTATTCTTAATGGCACTGTGTTAATTTAGACAGTTGGCATCTTTTTAGTCTCTTTGCAGATATTATCTTTTTTAATATCCGACTACGAACTCGATGAACTTAAACCTAGAACACATCGTAGATATTCATCAGAAATGTGACTTCCCAGCAAGCTCTTATTCAAGGTCAATAGGCTGAAAAGTTGTTCAAATTGATAAGTATAGTAGGTCTGTCTTAAGATGGCACAGTTCAGAATAAAGAGACAGAAAATGTTTGGCAGAAGTCAGGTATTGGAAAGAAAGAGATAGAAACAGATACTACTGTAAAAGGTAACTCGCTCCAAAAATGTGCTGCTGCCACTATGGCGAGGGTTGAAGGGGCGAAACACCATCCGTGTAACTACAAGAAGCAGTGGTGGTCAGTGAAGTTGAGGAGTCTAGATTATTTTCATCTTCTGATCCTACGTCACTTTCATCAGAATCTGAATCGTCTAAATTTATAACGAATTTGTCCAACACCTCGTCCACAAGACCGTCTTTGACCCAATAAAATTCCTCAATTGTTTTTACATGATCACACGCATTTTTCCACTGCACTGAATTAACTTTTTCCACTGCATCCCTGAACAGTTTTTCTACGTCACTAATTCTAAAATTAATATTCGTTTTTGCCACGTGACCCTTAACCTGTGCCCATATTAGTTCAATAGGGTTTAAGTCACAATGGTATGGCGGTAGACGTACAACAGTGTGCCCATGTTGTTGCTCTATCGTATCTATCTCGTAATGCCTGTGCTTATCCTTTACTGATTTAATTATGTCATACAGTACCAGGGGCGGATCCACGGGGGGGGGGGGGGGGGGAAATGGGGGAAATTCCCCCCCCCCAAAAAAATTTGTAACATTAAGCAAAAATTATTCAAAATTGATTAGAACATAACCCAAATACTTAAATTAAAGCAACGACATTCATTATTTTGAAATACCTTTGTAAGAAAATGCTGAAATGTTCATTTTGTTTTCAATTGTGTACTGGGAATAATTGATTTTTATGAGTAAAAACTTCCCTCTCTACTTTGGTCCCCCCCCCCAAATGTCTCGCTGGATCCGCCCCTGTACAGTACTGGTTTTGTTGACATGACATGACATGATATCTCGTTCACTTAACCATTTTTGCATGTCTGCCTTTAACGTGGAGGATGTTGGAGGTTTGTTTAGTTCTTTCGAATGGTAGCTAGCGTTATCCATTACTATTACAGAATTTGGAGGAATATTAGGAATTAAATTTTGAACAAACCAGTTCTTAAAAACGGTTGCATCCATCTCTTCATGGAAATCCTTGGTGGATTTAGACTTGAAACATAATAGAGCATTGGGGATAAAACCAGATTAAGATCCCGCATGCACCACTATAAATCTTTGTCCTTTTCCTAAGGGCATTCGCAGAGGTGGTTCAAGTTCGCCATCAGGGTTTTCACTAGGGTTGTACCGATTAATTGAGCTGATTAATCGATTAAATATTTAATCGTCGATCAATTACATTTTCCGATTAATCGGTTTAGTCGAATTCTGAAAAACGTGTTTCGAGAAATGGGTCAAATGACCAAACTCTTGTCTCAGTGCCGAGTGAGAGAGTTTTTAGTGCTACCGGTATTATTGTAAACAAGCTAAGATCGTCTCTTGAACATTCAAATATCAACAAACTCGTATGTCTCAAGTCTTGACTGAAAAAGTAACCGGAAATGTAAGTTTTGTATATATTCTTTCACTAGTTAACTAATAATGGTATTCATTAATTCAGGATTTCTTCTGATTATCTGTAGTGTAGTAGTTATTAAACGTGTAAAACAATATTAAATGTACACTTTGGTTTCGTCTAAAATACCGACCTATTTGTCGATTTATCAGTCGATTAATCGATTAAAGTCAAGCGTTAACTCGATTAGAAATTTTAATCGATTTTCAGCCCTAGTTTTCACACATCCAAACCTTGCCTTTGGTGTGGTTTATATTAACCTACGTTTCGTCTAAATAAATAATCCGACGGTTAGAATTGCGTAAGACTTTCAGTTCCCGTAAGTATTTGAACCGTTTGACAACGACATCAGATCTTTCCATTAACATTTTTTGTCCCTGGCTATTTCTTACATATCGGAATTTTAATTGTTCTAATATCTTATGCAGCGCCCATTTACTTCCATTAAACAGATTTCCTTGTGTTAGTGCTACGCGTATTTTTTCCAATGCCGGTAGAAAGCGTGATGAGTTTTAATCATATATCGCACGGCGTATGGCAGCAGCATTGAATGGATCAATTGTAGACTTCACAGGAGTCCTATCAGGTCGCTTTTTTCCAGGTGTGCGTAGAACATTTCCATTTTCCACCGATTTTATTTTCTCGTCTAATATTCGGTACACTGTTCTTCAAGAAACACCAGTAGCAGCAGAAGTTCTGTCAATAACATTTGTCACTGATATGGTCGGCCTTCCGTTTTTAAGAGCGTCCAACTCTTCTTCAAAGAATTTATGTATATTGCATACATCTGATTGTAAGGGTTTTCCTCGTTTACCAACACCAAACACGATTATTACGAATGTCAATGAAATAAAAAACGCAATAAAAGCTAAATCGAATAAAGATGAATATTATAATACATTTTGGAAATCTAATATATAAAATCGAAAGTGTGTATGTTTATGTTTGTTCCCTATACAAATCTACATTTCTTTACCAAATTACACGAAATTTTGCACACATACCCAGTTAAGCCCGGGAAGTAACGCGGTCAACATTAAAATTGAAGAAAATCACTCCTTCCCTTGAAAATTATATAATTTGTGAGAATATTATACTAAAAAAATGAAATCCCATTCAGTTGTCAAGACAAAAGTTTATTGTTTACACAGTTCATATGGGGCTTTGGACACTACATAATATTGGACTTTAACGAATTTTGATGCTATCGATGTAATACATTTGTAAAAATAATTCTTGAAGTATAAAATCCACGAAAATAAAGCACGTTGTGATGCAGTCACATAACTTTCTCTGGACATAAGAAATATTTTCTCACTTCACATTTTGATGTAGAATAAGAGGTCGTATTGCAGGGACAACTTAAGTGTGTGAGTATGCTATATCAGAAGTCTGTAAATAATCCTTTCTGCTGATACGTTATCCATAGCTGTAGGCTTTGTATTAGTTGAGAAATAGGGATGTTTATCATAGGCCCTAAGCATGGGATGGAACATTTTGAGTCCTATGCTCGCAGTATATTATGTCCCGGGTTTTAGGGGAGGAAAGTATGAAAGTTTCTCATTTCTCTTTTATTTCAGCCCCGAAACGATTGTATGGTAACATGAGAATGAGAAGTAAAATTTTCCGTCAAGTCAGTACAATCTTTTGTAATTTATGTTTCTTCTTATTTCAACCCCTCTCAAGCATGATGTGTAGAAGCAACGGAATGCAGCATTCGACATCCTCTATGAACCATAAAAAGCAATATCTAGCGTTTTCTGATGGAATAGTTTGAGTGTGATAAATCTTTTTCTTCATTTCAAGTTCTACATACATATTATATAAGGACCTAGAGTTTCAAAATCGAAAGTTCTCCATAAGTTAATTTCAAATTAAAAAATACAAAGCCCGGGCGACGCCGGGCCTTTTCAGCTAGTATAAAATAAATAAATATTTAGTACAACACTCTTCACAATAACAAGCCGCCACGTCTGCTTTTAAAACGACAACTGAATGACATCTGGAAATACTTGGACTACAAATTTCTGTATTACCCCACAACTTTCTCTACCACTCTGCCAGTGGGGGGTAGTGGAGTGAGTAACTTTCAGCTGCCTGCTGTATTCTGTGCCAACTTAAAACAGCCCTACTATAGTACCAAACATGGCCAGTAATTTACTTGCAAAAAGGCGCAGCTTGGGAAATGTTTTCGGCTGTGAAGTGTATAAATCCAATAGTATATTGCGATACAAGTGCCGTAAGGCACGTTTACGGGTCGAGGAAACAGATTGAAAACCCGAGGCGCAGCCGAGGGTTTTTAAGTTTTCGAGACCCGTAAATGCCTTTACGGCCCGTGTGTTGCATGCTATTTTTTGCACGATGATTATTTATATCAATTTAATTATATTAATTGTGATATTACCTGAAAATATTATGTAAATACATTCTTGAAAATAGATGTTTATTTCAGAAAGTGATTCGCATGTGTTTGTTGTTATGGGAACCGAATATTTGTCCTGGGGGCCGTGCCCATAAAGGCTTGTATTATGAAGTGTATCGTAATGAATTATGACGTAGCGCTTGGACCGTAAGTAATTTAACCTCATCGCAACCGCCCTTAGCAACAAGACTGTGTGGGAATGTCAACTTATGACCCATGTAAACAACGTTCGTAAGTACCACTTACTAGCTAAGGAGTGCAAAAACCAAGTTTTCCTGAACTGTGCAATGGTGTGCTACTTTGAAGGTTAATTGATTCCAATTACAGTTCGTCATGGCCCACCAAAGGATCATAATGTAAATGGATTTTCGAAAAGCCTGCAGTCATTGTCTAACGCTTGCACGGCTACAAATTTATCTGAGAATGCTCCTGATAACTCCTGTAATAGTGCCATATATTTTTCTTTCATCTCAAGCAATTCATCTTTCATGACCGATTTTAAGGATGGGAAATGGTACAATTTATTCTCTCCTATTTGACTCTGCCACATATTTAATTTCTGATTGAATGTTTTCACACAGTCTGTTAAAACTTAAATGTACGATCTTGTTGTGTTTAACTTGTAAACATAGGTTAAGTTCATTTACGTGAACCGTTAAATCGCTTAAGAACGCACAATCACAAACAAAAGTATCATCTTTAAGTTCTGCTACTGCAATCCCTTTGGTTGCTAGGATAGTATTATTTCCGTAGATCAAACATTCTTTGCAACATTTTGCCTCTGGTTAGCCATCTTACCTGGCAGAAGTATGGTAAATCTAAGTATTCGGAATCTGTGAGTATCAAAATTTCCTGAAATTGTCTATGCCGCAGAGCAAGCGCTCTGATTACATTCACAATCTTAACACAGGTATCCATTACGTTATTCAAAGTAGCTGATTTTGCACACAGTGCTTCCCTGTGAATAATGCAGTGAATGGCTACAAAGCTACAAAGGAATTTTCGCAGTCTCACTATTAGACTTTTTTTTCCCACCATTGCTGGAGCTGTAGCTACGCAGACCAACTTGTCCCATTCAAGCTTAAACTTTCACGCTTTCATCATCACTGCCACAAAAATATCTTCACCGCGTGCGTGATCTTTCATTGAATAAATGTCCAGCAGCTCCTCGATCACAGCTAATTCTGTATCTACACGTCTTATAAACACAGCAAGTTGAGCAGTATCTTTATTTTCAGTAGTTTCGTCCATGGCAAGGGAAAATGAACAATGTCTATCAATCGTTTCTCCAAACTTTTGCCAGATCAACAATTCTGTTGGTAATAGAACCTCGCCTTTGGTTCCAACATGAGCCGAATTGAAATTCCTCCTGATGGTAAAGCTTGTAATGTAGTCAATAATAGTAGGACATATCAAACCCTGTGCTTTATCATCTTGAAGAAAAAAAATACTTGTTCTCCCAGTCCCGAATTAGATACTCTTCGTTCACTCATGTTGCAAACAAGCCAGCACTGAACAGGTTTATTGCCACACGACTAGTCTCTGAGTCAACCGGTTTAGTTGTCATTACCTCGCTCATGAAATAGAGTAGTGGGGACGAGAGGGAGGGTAACTTCGCGCCTTCAGTGCCTTCGTTCCCCACCCTGACATAGAAGATTAATACATAAACGAGATTCTTTGAATAGATGAGCGTGATAGAAGCATAAACTGCGCTCTGATAGCAAAAGACAATACCATATCTGTCTGTGAGACGGATGTTCCACTCTAAGGGTCAAATAAGCACTTCCTTGAATTGTGTTGTGTCTTACAAAAGATCTCAGATACTTTTGATCTCATTATTTTAATGGAAGCCTGGTTAAATGACGATTTCGGTTACGATATGTAACTATGTAAAATAGTTAAATCCAATAAACACAATAAATACAACAGTTTGGTAGTTAATAGTAAAAATATCCTTGACATTACCATAATAGATATAGATATACAATTAATGTAATTCTTTTCATCTAAATTTCACTTTTAATTATAACTATTTCACAAACAGCTATCTATAGGTCCCCAAAACTTATGTAAAAATGACTTTCTAGAAGATTTTGAACAATTTTTGACAAATACAGTAACCATATCATTGTTGGGGATATTAACATACAAATTCTGGAAAATTAGATTGATATTTCTGACAATAGGTACATGGACATCCTACATGAATATGGTTTTGTAAATTTTCTGAATTCTATTACTAGACCTGCTTCCAAAGCATGCTTGGATCACTTTTTTTTAAAAAACACAGTAACTGTACAATTATACCTGCAGTTTTTTGTTGTGCTACTACCAACCACTATGCTGTTCTAGCTCTGTTTAAATTTAAAGGCAACAATATAAAGTCTCTTGCTTTCACTTATAATGTTTCTACAAACGTAAATTGTGATTACTTAGATCTACTTGTGAAAACTGAATAGTGGCTTTTAAGTTTATTATCTGAGGATGTGTTTTTCACAACAGCTGTGCAAAACATGTAAGTAGTATTAAACTTATAGATGACAATTCTGTGCAGTGCTGTGTAAACATGGAAGAAAATCCCCTACAACCTGAGAGTTCAGAAGTGGATGTAAATTCTAAGAAAGAGGAAAACGACATGCAAATGTATGACTTACTACATGACCTCTCTGACTCAGATAAAAAGCTGGATATAAGACTCATGAAATTCATCCTCAAGCAGAAAGATAAGGTCACTTTTGAGCTTCAAGATAGAAAAAACTTACTGATGCGACATGTTAATTTACTAACTCAACAGTGGAACTCTAAAATAACTGAGAGCAGAGAACTAATAAGAGTGTACAAACAGAGTGTAGAATCTTTGAGAGATGGTGAACTGGTATGATTCAAGTTAGAGAAAAGGTAGTACAATGCAATAACTTTCAGAGCAAAAAAAGAGACAAACATTGAGGATATTTTGTATGATAAAAATGACTGATATCGCTGGCTCAACAAACTCTAGTTCTGTATCAACATCACTTGGAGTCAAGTGGTGTGCAGAAAAAGAAGTGCTATCATGGTAGGAAACAATCATATCAAAAGTGCAAAACCCAGTAAGTTACTAGGAGTTCCTAAGTTTGCGCCTCTTCATGTTTTCAGGCTAGCACCCGATACTCAAATTCAACAAGTGTTAGATTTCCTGAAACCAAAATTTCCTGTGGTTACATGTGACCAGCTAAATTCCAAACATCCCTAGCAGTACGCCTCTTTTAAAGTCAATGTATATGAACAGAATGTGGAATCAGAAAATACTCGTGTTCATTATTTTTTAATGCTTCGAACAAACAAGGACAATCTAACCTAACTGGACTCAATGACAAGGCAAACAGTAGGAATTATTCATTATGCAACAATACGACCAAGGCAGACAATATTTTAAGCATATGTTTACCTAACAAGATTGATTTGTTCAGTGTATTCTTATTAGCGCTCACTTTCAATGTACTATGTTTTGTAGAACATTGGATGACTGAGGAGGAGCTCACTTTAATTAATTTTGGGTGTTATGCTCTGGTCAGTTTTTATGCAAGAACAAATTTTATACATGGGGCACAGTTATATTTGTTAGGAACAGTCTTGATTTTATTACTTTAGATTTACTTTAGTATTGCGTTGAGAAGCAGTTTGAAACCTGTGGTATTTTAATAAAATCATATAATGTAATCAATGCTACAATATATAGATCACCCTCTGGCCTTTTATGTGTGTTTTTTGGTAAGTTGGAATGTTTAGTTAGTTCTTTATCCAAACTCAAAGCAAATACAATAATCACAGGTGATTTTAATGTAGATTTTCTAACAGATTCCAATGATAACTTTTCCTTAAATAATATTTTTAGATCTTATGATTGTTATCTGACAGTCAGGGAGCCAACCAAAGGTAGAACTTGTTTGGATAACTTGTTTACCAACATTCCCCCTGATCTTTTCAAAGTTCAGGTTGATGACCATGGAATGTAGTCTTCGCTTTCGGCGATCTGCATTTATGACCATTTGACATTTTCTTTACATGGTTATATGAATTATTTTGTATCTATTTTCCATTAATCGAATGCGAAAGTAAAAATACATACAAGGCTCCTAAAAATAACTGGTATAACAATGAGCTATACAAAATGAGAAATAAAATTTTATTTCTATACTCGGCAGCTAAGGATTCTAGTTATTTATAGTAATTATAGTATACAATAAACTACAGCATTAATCTATTTTCACATATTATTCTTTATTTTGTCTTCTTCATCCAAGCATCTTTTATATATCGGAAATGTATATTGGCACTTGGAGAGTGCAAGTTTGAGAAATCAGCTGACTTCGAAGGTCACTGAACTCTTCTGCTCCCTTACAGTAGGCCAGCCGTGATAACTTCAAAGTCAGAGCAACTCTCCACAAAAGAAATATGTGTATGAAATAAGTTTTAATTACTAAAAATGGAACAGGAGACTGAAAATCTTAATCAGGAAACTGCGCATGAAAAAATATGCTGGTAGGAGGGAATTAAATTATCGTGACAATTAATAGAAAACGGAATATTTGTAGGCCTACTTATTAACTTTTTAAATAGCTTGTATTGTTTAAAATGTACTCGGCACTACGAAAGGATAGGTTTGTATAATTTCACAAAATTACCTACGCCATTACCTAAGAAAATCAAATATTAATGTGCTAACTTGTATATTACTGGAGCTAGAAGCATTGTCGTGACACCTTCTTAGAAATCAGATTTTAGGCCTAAACACACGCATTCTTCATCTGTGAACCTAATTCTGTTCAATTTCCTCCTCAGTAAGCAATTCTATGACAGGTCTTTTGGTACATACGTGTTTCAGAAAAGGTGGTCTTGGTAAAGTGGGGGGAAAGTTCGTAACAAATCCCGATATTCCGATCTTGGACAGAAACACTGTATGTAAACTTGTAATTAATTTTAAGGAAACAAGTTATCTGTCTTGAATAAATATCAAGAAAGTACGCAGGCATGTTTTCTGAAAAGTTTGATGAAATAAGAGAAATTAGAACAGTATCTGAATAGAATTAAGCAGGATTCATGGAATAGGAATACGTCTGTATAGGCCTAATTCTTTGTGGACCATGCGCTCGTTCAGTTACCGGGACTTGTTGCAATAACTGCCGGGAGAAGGAGCTCTCAGGAACCCGTGAAAATAACAGATTGCCTAGTTTATTATTATAACTAATAGCCTACTTGTAATATTATTATTGATAAAACAATGCTATTATTGAACTTTTTAATTTCTTTCCATGACATCAATTGCTTAATTTACAACAGCCATTTTAGCCCCGAGTTAGGCTTTTAACCCAAGGGAAGGTACGGGTTAACTTAACCCCAGGGGCTAAAACTAACTCGTGTCGATGAAACAAAATTTCCGTCAAATCGAGAGTTTAGAACGTGTAACCCAGGGTTAATTCTTAACCCCTGTCGATGAAACCGGACGTAAGCGTAGTTTATTTAACCTTAGTAGAATCCGTTATTCAGTATGTTTTTATTGGATGGAGAAGCATTAATAAAACTGTTCTTACTCACACTTATTATAAAAACGCATAGTAAAAATGTTTCAAAAATGGCTGGACTATCCAACTGAACTAATGTATTCCAATTTTAATGTATTTAGCATTGACCAAATCTATATATACTCCTTATTAAAATTCTACCATAAAAATAAGACAAAATTCCTAGCTGTTCCACATGAACTCAGCACTAGACGGAGTAAAACTAGTACATTAGTAGAACCCAAATGTTTCACTTCTGCTGGTCTGTCACATAGCTCTAGTTTCGGCCCTAGTCTGTATATTTCTAAAATCATATTACATCCAGTTTTAGCCAAATATATTTTTATATCAATTGAGTCATGTCTTTACTCTCAGCTTTTGTCTTTTCTCCTAGTACTATTTCACAATATTTTGTTTATTTAGATTTAAGGTAATTTTAGGTTTTATATTTCAATAATGTAAAACATGTAAATATAAGCATGGAACTGCCCCTGAGCACGAGCTCCTGCTCTTTCGGGGTTTCAGGACCTTATATATTGTGCATTGCATTTATGTGATTTTAAACTAAATAAGATTTAAAAAAATAATTAAATTAAATTTAAACATATTAGTTTTTGGATCGCAAGTGTTATTGTTGAATCGCAAGTGTTATTGTTGAATTATCCAAGAGGATGATAGATAATCCTTTTTATTTTATGTTATTAAATACATATAAAATATACAGATATCTTTAAAATAAAGCTTTATGAAGAGCAAAAACAAGATAAAGTTAAAGGATTATGGACGAGATACAAGCCAATGATTTTAAAAAAAAAACTCTTAGTTTGACCTCTCCAGTTGTGAAGTAATCATATCCTCGGCTATGATAGATAAAATGATAAGGCAGTAATAATTATTCATTAATAATATACATTACATATTATGATTAAAGTAGGAGATAGCATATTAAAATAAGCATTCATAGGTGAAGGTAACAAGTTAATAACAGTAATTAATAACCAGATATTAACCATTTTATAATATTAAAATATAATATTACAGGGAGAATTTCAGTATACCAAGCATTGGAAAAGTAGAAGTTTGTGAAATCTTTAGTAAGGCCAGACAAAATTCGGAGAATAAGTCAATGGGAATCCGTGCACACTATTGAAACACAGTAGGAAAGTGGAGACAGGGTATTGTTCAGACTTGCACTTCTTTTCACGGCAAAACTGGAAGAATAGATAGTAAGTTGGAGTGAAAAGATAAATTCTAAGAACTTTAAATGGGGAAAAGATTGTGAATAGTTATACTGGGAATTTTAGTATTTTAACTAGAAAGTGAAGATGGGGAAAAACACATCGTACTGATTTTTGAGCATCAGGATGCTATTGGTAAAAAGCCAATCAGAATAAAGCTTGTAATAGAAAATATCCATAAATGCTTTAAACTAAAATATGATTTGTTTAAGTGTTAAGTGGGAGAAATGCTAGCTGAACAGCGATATTGCAAAGTATGCCATGTACCAACGATACTTCTTGCTGCTTCGCTACCGCCGAAGGAAGTCACAAGACTTGCTACTTCGCTACTGAACTAGTAACTCGTACCGGCATTGTGGCCAATATGAAAGGTATACTTTAATATAAATATACTATAAATTCAGTTGTAGTATTCGTGTGTTTGTGGTAGGGCTCAATTATAGCCTATACCAGTGTAAGCTCAGTGAACAAGTAAGTAATTATCGACAAAATAGAATATTAATTGTGAACGAGTTACTACCTTGAAACATTACATAATATTTACGTAGGAAGTTGCATGGTAAAATTAACTAACAGTATAACGACTTTGCAATATCAAACCTTCATATAGCAGATTTCCGAGAACTACCTCGAATAGTATTACATCGTTATAACGTGTGTTATTATCTGGACTTGAACATTGTGATATCAATCTATCTAATATTAAGAGCCCCCCATTACCCAAATGTGCTCGAGACTAAAGAAGAGAAACTCATTGCGACCGCTGACTACCGTGGCCAATTCAACAGAAAAAGCTTGGAGGACTACAAGACAACAAGTGAGTATCTATGAATTGTTGATCGGACCACTGGACCTTATCAGTTGTAGGGGTTTTTATGTGGCCACACCTGCCAGGCCTTACAGGACTGTGGCAAAAATGAAATTTCAAATGAATTTAAATAATATTTTTTAAAAGACTGTGTTCATACAAGCTACATGTATAGTGTTTTATTCCATTCAAATGCCCGCTCAGTTTTTCCGCAAGCTGATTTAGCATTTCATCATGTTGTGCAATTGTGGCAGGTGTTTCCTGCGTGGCTTTTTCATGTGCAATGCTCCTAGCATCCATTGCTAGCGTCCTTTAGTCCTCTTCTAGTGTTCGTACCGTTCAGATGTGTCGAAGCTACGATCAGTTTGGCAGGTTTTTTAGCAACTGTGTGTTTCCAGGCTCAACACAATAGGCAGTTCACCGCATCTTAAGTTTCTCTACAAAACTACAACTATTAAAGTTTTGTTCACAGAAACTAGCATCTCACTTGCTAGCAGTAGCTATAGTATATTTCAATCATTTCAGCTAACACACATCTGTGTTACGATATACTAGGCTCTTTGTTATCGTGTGCAAACCTTGTTTCACAGTGCATAATCCAATCCTAGTTCTAATCAGTTCTAATATTGATACTACATAGCAGCGACCATAAAGCAAATATGTAGCCATCTACATGTTCGTTTTAAAAAAGAACGCACGGCATAAGTTCATATCCTTAACTAGCTGGTTACCTGCCCTTCGTACGGGAGTAGTTGTGTTTTGCCGATGACATCACAGGTGGAGCGCGGGTGGAGCAACTGACCACTGTCCACTCCCCACCCCACTGACCGCTGGCCACTGCCCATTGGCCATCTGGGTGCTTGCACCCTTATTGACCACTGCCCTTTTGACCATCTGGGTGCTTGTGCCATCTGTGTAGAGCAACTACCTAAGTGTTTTGTGCAAATTATCGGTTTGCTATTGGGATATATTTCGCTATTGGTAAATATTTGTGATATTGTAATATTTCCCCACCTCAGCGGGGGTCCGACTGGCTTTCGTGTCTCGCTGTATCAGCGGGAGTCCATCAAGATCATACCCACCGGATGTTGTATAGATAGGCTTTCGCATCTCGGTGGGAGTCCAAGCTCCACGTCCGAAAGGAGCCCAGCTTACCGCGGCAAGGGTCCTGCATGCACGCCGACACCGTACCTATGCGTGGGGGACCGTTATAAGCATGCGCGTGGACGCTGTACCTTTGCGTGGGTCGCATAAATACATAACCTGCGGACGATTTACTTCATTCAACTGAAAACCTACTGTTATTTTTATAGTGGCTATATTTTAGAATTCATTTTGCTATTACCATTTTTAAATCCGATTTCTCATTGTTTATATTTACGAGAGATCGACGCCAAGCAATATCGCTACGATGAATAAATTTATCGATTGATTTTTATTTTATCCCCCGCCAGATTGGCCGAGCGGTCGAAGGCGCTAGAGTTAAGTTCCGGTCCCCCAAAGTGGTCGCAGGTTCGAATCCTGCATCTGGCATACATTTTAATTTTAATATTCAATAGTTTTATCCTATCCAGGTCTAAAAATAGACTAACTCAGCGTAGGTCATCAGAAGGATGCAAATGTTTTAAAGAGCACAAGCTAACGATATAATGCAGCGAACATTATATTCAACATTTAAACAGTAAAAACTAAGAGAAAATCGTGTGTAATCTTCAGACCCCCGAGTAGAAGAAACACCTTTAAATTTTGTTCACCATCATTTAATTCTGTTTTCATATAGCACACGTGATGTATGGATTTATTTTATTTAACACTCTGATTGATTTTTTTTATTTGAGTATTGAAAATAATATCAAAGTATGGAGAACAATTAGGAAATTTCCACAAGTAATTCTATTTCGGAAGTCGTTTTATAAGAGATGTCAGACGATACTTGCATTATGCTAAAAGCATTAGGCTATTTCTTATCTAATAACATGAGCGTTTAAAGTGATATGAATTTTTTACGATTCAGTCAATTTTATATCTTAAAAAATATAACTACAACCATGTTTTGGTTAGTCATTCTATAAGTGTTATCATATAATACGGATAAATATTTCTGTCCCCATCACAAATTATATATATATGAGGAAATGCGCACAATGTGCAAAGTTTAAATAAATGTTATTCGTTTTTGTCACTGCAGAACTGGGTCAGAGATTGCTTTCTCTGTTCGCACCACATTACATGATACCTATCATATCGTCTGCCGCACAACGAGCATTCACATCCGGGTTCTGGCTGGTGGTAGTTCTTGTTCTTACAAACTCTGAAATGGAACCCATGCACTGAAAATCTTGTGACTATGTGCCTCAGGTCATATGAGCTTTTCATCCAGTCTCTGGTGAGCATTGCGTCAGTTGTGAAGAACTCTTCCCAGACTTCAGATCTCTTTAGTTTCATCGTCTCCACCAGCGCCACAAAGCTGGGTGTTGATGGCAGAAGCAGCTCCAACCTTAACTCTTCCATCCAAGGAGGCTCTCTTGTCAGCAAATACACGAGCCGCGAAGGAGTAAACTTTGACAGGCATAGCACTCGTTTCAAAAATGTGGCTTTGACAGCTTCCATTTCCATCAATTGCTTACGCTTCAGGTGTGGCCACATTAGTTCCAAACCATATGTTATTATCGGAGCAATTTTTATCTTAAAAAGACTCATCGCAGTCGCAAGTGATAATCTTTGTATATGTTTTATGTCACTCATCGCTCTTGTCGCCGCGTTCACTTTATCTTGGATGTGTATTGTAAAAACGTTTCCAGGTGTCTGAAGAGTCAAAGAGTCAAAGAGTCGATTGCCCTAGCGTCTGGTGAAGAGAGTCAGTGAACAAGTCCGAAGCAAAAGTGACTACATTGAGGAAGATAGGGAAGTTACAAGTGTGGGAAAGTTAAAGTCTTAAGAAGCAGCCCCAAAAGTTGCAGTGTGAATATTAGAAAATCGGAAGGAGAGTTCGTAGAGTGAATTTTTTGGTGAAATAAATACCCTTCATTCTAACGGATCACAACAGAGGAAGTGACGTAATTCACGGTCTACTTGACATCATGCCGGACGTAAGCACACAACACGAGTCCGATCAGGACGACGGCGATCACTGCCCCATATGTGAGCGGCGGGTAGAAGATGAGAACGCTGTATTATGTGATGGTCTATGCCAGAAATGGCATCATCTGTATTGCGCTGAATTACAAAATGGTCAATTCAATGCCCTAAAGGCATCAAACAAAAAGAAGTCAAAACTGATGTGGCTTTGTTATAGTTGCGAACAGGACTTTCTTCTCTATAAGGCGGGGAAAACGCTAAGGATGGATTTAGAGAATATAAAAGCGGAATTGAACAGAAAACTCGACTCACTCTCAGAGGCAATATTGGAGGTGAAGAATCATACAAAGATGTGCGCACGGGAAACAGTCGTTAAAAAGGCGACGTCTCAAGGAACACAGTCCCAGATAATAGAGCGCATGGAGAAACAGGACAAAAATCCTCAATTCCAATACAGGAAAGAAGAAATAGGCAAGAAACAAGGTCCGCGAGATGAGCAAATAGAGACGTGGACAGGTTCTGGCGAAACGGCAGGACTAGACCTCCCACCGACAGGCACAGAGCCAACAACTCAAGCACCCGATGCCCACGCTTCTCAAGATGAGTGTCAAGAGGAAGCAGAGTTAGCTGAACATAAAGAACAAAAGAAAGTAGAAAGAGAAGAAACAAATGACAATCAACAATGGATAGAAGTACATCGACGAAGAAGATCGGTGCAACCAGACTCACAGAGAGAGGAAGAAGAGGAAGATAACGAAGGTGTCGTTTTCTCACCAATGAGAAGAAGAACAAATAGAAGGGAACAAAGACAAAAAGTTACCATCGGTACAGACGACTCAGCAGACCTAGGCCTCAAAGCTGGAGACAGAACCGCGTGGCTATATGTGGGTCGCCTGTCAAAAGAAACCACCAAGGAGAAACTGATAGAATTCCTGACAAAGAAAGGAATTAATGAGGTAACCTGCGAGGAATTGAGAACCATGGGAACAAATAAGGCCTTCAAGACAGGAATTCCGTTCCAATACCTCGAAGAAACAGAAAAGGCTGATTTCTGGCCAAAAGGAATTCTAGTAAGGCTTTTTCGAGCCCCCAGGCAGAGAAGAGGCTACGGAGGAGTTGACCTGGAATAATTCAAAACCAAGTAAAGAGAAGAAACGGAATATAAAAATGCTCCTGTGGAATATTGAAGGACTTAAAAGTGCAACAGAAATAATAGCGGACGACATGTTTGAACAATACGATGTAGTTGTGTTGACAGAAACAATGCTTACGGTAGAATGGACAGCAAGGAAACTCTATACAATAAACAATCTAGCAAGACAAGGGCCCAGAGGGAGACCTTCAGGGGGCATCACATGCCTTCTCAATCGAAAATTCTCACCGTTCAAGATTTCTCATACCACAGATAACGTACTCATGATAAGCACAAACATAGGAATACTTCTGTGCGCATATTTCCAACCTGATATGAGCTCCAGGGATATAATAGAAGAAATATCCATTGCCCTAGGAAAGACAACTTCCAATGACACGGTCATCCTAGCAGGGGATTTGAACTGCCGAACGGACAAAATATCGATCAAGACAACCCAAGTATTGGAATACCTAGAGGAGGAGGGACTCACCTTAGTCAACGATCCTCATATGATAACATATATATGCTCGAATGGATCTAGTGCAATAGACCTAGTGTTTACTAATAGAACGCACATCACAGCGATTTGCCAAAACACAGTTGGAGAAACACTCAGGAAACACCTGCCTGTAGAAACCTTCTTCAAACAAGACAAAACCGACATTCAAAACAGCAAACCGCTCAAAAGGGTTTCTAGAAGGATAAAGAAGGAAATGATACAACAAGAAGATATCAGTGCCACACTAGAGCTAATCTCAGCTGGGGATGTGAATGGAGCAGCAGCAACACTAGAAAAGCTCATCACCCAAGCATCACCACTCACAGATAGGAGAAAAAAGGGTAAGGAATGGTTTAACGAAAAGTGCTATGTAGCTCGTAGAGAAGCCCTTAACGCCCTACACCTCGTACGAAGAAATAAGTCAGAAAGCAGTCTCCATAAATATCATCTTTTAAGATGCCAATACAAGGCCCTTGTGAAGGAAACAAAGGATATCTTCCAACTAGAAATGGAAAGGAAACTTATAGAGGAGGCTGAGGAGCATCCCTACAAGGCTCTGGACCCGAGACAGCCAAAGTACCCGAGAAACATTCCAATAAAGACCTGGGAAGAACATCTTACGAAAGTTCTGCAAGAGAAAGAAACACGACCTATATGTCAGTATACCAATGACTCAGACATAACAGAAGAAATAGAACTGTTCACGGAGAGAGAAGTGACATCGGCCATCAAAGCCTCCAAAAACAATAAAGCGTGCGGACCAGACCTTATCTATAACGAACATCTCAAAGACACAACTGAAGATCTGGGGAAATGTATTGTCGCGCTGTTCAATGAATGCCTGAGGAAGGGGACCATCCCAGAAAGATGGAAAACCTCAACAGTGAAAATGCTATATAAAGGTAAAGGAGACAGCAGTGACCCGAATTCCTATAGAGGCATCGCATTGGAATGCACACTGTTAAAGTTACTAACAAAATTGTTATGCGAGCGACTGACAAAAGCAGTTGAGGCACGTATACCGGAAGAACAGTTCGGTTTCAGAAAACGCAGATCCACAATCCAGGCCATACAGTGCCTATTAAAGGACATAGAGGAAGCACTGTCGACCCCACGAGGCAAGTTGCACGCAGTCTTCCTAGACTATTCAAAAGCCTTCGACTCTGTCAATAGGCAAATGCTGATGAACAAACTGGAAGGCATAGTTGGGAAAGACAAACACATAGTCAGACTAATTAAAAACTTACTGAGCGGCAACTGGATAGAAGTATGTGACGACATCTCAAAATCTAAACCCATACAGCAAACGAATGGGGTCCTGCAGGGAGACCCCCTCAGTCCCATATTGTTCTCCATCGCCACGGCAGATGTTGTAAGAGTGATACCAGCAAATGTAAAACTATACATGTATGCTGATGATATGGTATTAACATCAACCAATCACGAGGATCTTCAGACAGCGTTCAACAAGGTGGCAGTTTGGGCGGAAAGGAACGAACTACGGCTGAACAAGACAAAAACTGTATCAATGACATTCAGGAAAGGCGGAAAAGGGACACCCATAAACTACAGGGACAAGCCGCTCACGCTTGCGACACATTTCAAGTATCACAAATTATATCATTAGGTACTATATTGTTAGCTAGGTTACCATTTGCGGACAAAAAGAGCCAAGAAATAACGCGAATTTCGTAAATAAAACCACAAACACCATAATCAGTGACGCCATTTTGAAAAAATATTGAGGAAGCTTTGTTCAGGTAAGGGTAGCCAACAGTCGTTTTACCTGTAGTTATTTTACCCTAATTTCTTCTAAATTAGACTTAATTTTTATTTTTTATTTTTTTATATTATTATTATTTGTGTAAAGTTATTATTAATTGCAACATTATTAGTGAATAACAGAGTTTAATGACAGCTGCATATGTAATTTAAGATTTTTTAATATTATATTGAGCACTGTTTTCAAACTAAAATTAAGAAAAGTAGAATAGGCATGCATATGGACCTACGCAAAGCGTAGTGTAACAGCTGGACCAACGCAAAGCGTTTATAATGTGAAAGTGTACGTTGGAGGCATATGGACCTACGCAAAGCGTAGTGTAACAGGTGGACCTATGCAAAGCGTTTATAATGTGTAAGTGTACGTGGGACCCATGTGGACCCATGCTGTGGCACGAGCCACGCGTGCGGTCTCTTCAAATCATATATAAGGAATGATACGTGCGAAGCTCATCATTTTAAAACAACAGTATGTCTTCTCAAGAACTAGTACGTCAACTATCAGAGGAGATCCCGGACTCAGCGTTTGCAGAGAATATAATCCCCGATATGGAACCTGAGGTAGAAGACTGTCCGGAGCCGCCATCACCCGAGCCAACAGAGACGTCTATAGTATCCACTCTTAAGCGATATTCAACTATGTACATCCCCGATGTGAGATGTAACAAGTCGTTGAGCGAGCTACAAATTGGACTTGCGTATCCGATAAAGGAAGCTCGTTCCGTGTATACAAGGCGTGGACGAAGAGTCGTTGTAGATTTAAAGATTGGGTACAGCGTTTTCCTACCACGAAGGTTTGGGAAGTTGAGTGAAGATCAGCTTCAACAGATGAACGAGGAGAAACTTTCATTGATGTACTACGCTAGGGAGCCGAATTCACGTGGTTACCATTATTACGTTTTCAGTTTTGACTCATTGTGAAGTGTGTGTAACAGACTAGGGAAGCATTTTTTCATGATATACACTGCGGCCAGGGGCCGGATGCAACCTCTCAGACCACACAACGAAGAACAACTTCGACAAATGCTTAAAGTTGTAATAAAAAAAAAATAATGTATAGTATAAAGGAAAACCAGTGTAAAAATCATTTCAATCCAAGTTTTTTCATTTTATGAATGAGAAACCTCGGTCACGACCTTAAGTACACCCAATCCCTTAATTCCTTCACATGTCATAGGCCACAAGCATGTTTTATTTATTTTTTACAGGAAGCTGTTCGCCCTTGGAAAGAATGTGTAAATAACAAACACACAATCTTATGAATGAATTTATTTCAACTCATGATTACAAAACTCTTTAAAATTATACCGTGCTTGCATCCAGAGTTTAAGCACCATTACATTCTGCAGGGCACACTTCATCCCACTACGTGAGTGAAATAAGCACTTTACGTTACAGTCTCTTAATTTGTCCAGCTTTGGTACACCAAGATCGCCCATGTTTATAACAGGTCTCTGCAATAGTTTTTCAAAAAATCTTGCTTTTTCTAGTCCCTTAGAATAAAGTCTGTCTTCGCACTGTAATACACTTTCAAGAACAGGTTTCAAGTCGTCGTAAGGTAAGTATCCACTCTGCAATGGTATCCCATGCAGATACGATTCCGAGTACCACTGGGATTTTACATCTGGATATACGTCTTTAGGTGGCCACAGCACGAAATGCCGCATTCTGCCATCATGCGATAATAGAGCTGCCTCTTTAGACACAAACTCTTTGCAGGTGGAATGATAGCCTTGGACATCCAATATGGTGAATTTCTCACACGACATTGGTGATGATGTTGGTCAGAGCAGTATACTCTACACAACGATCGTGCAGGATTAAACAGTAGGACTTTGTGTTTGCAGGAATGTTGCTTTCCGCTGAAATTTCAACTCTGGTAGTACAGGCTCCCGATTTAAGATCCTCGCTCTGCTTGCTGCAATCGATCACAAAGACTAGCATAATTTTTGTGAGATCGCACCTTTTAAGTAGCAGACAGTATTAGCAGATGTCATATTTCACCATGCAGGTCAGTATCGGCGCGAATGTATTTGTAAAAGTTTACACGAATAACAGTTTTTTTTCATTGGGTTTGGTCCATCGAAATAACAATCGACGTAATGATTCTCACACCTCAAACACTGCTTTATAATTTCAAGCTCTTTTACATTTTCTGGAAGTCTGTCATAAACCCTATAAATAGTCCCAGCCGCGCAATCAGATAGAAACTCAGGATGCAGCAATGCCAGCTCTTCATCGGTGTGACTGATCAAATGCATATTATGAAAGAACTTTATGATCGACCACCACACCATATGTTCCATGACCACTGGAGCGATCAAACCTTCCCGTATCTTTATAGGTATAGATTACATTATCCAGACGAACTCTATCGGTGAAACAAAACACTACACATCTTGTGGGAGTGGGTTCGAGGTTTAGTTGAGCAATGCAGTTTAATAGGTCGATGGCACAACCTTTGCATTATTTAAAAAAACCAAGACTGAGCCAGCATTACGTCACTGTTTTATTATAACAGATGTCGGTGTGTGGCGCGAGACTGGAGAGTGAGCGAGATGGAGAGAGGATCACTCCGACAGCACATCTGTTTCCTTAGCACAAAAAAACTTTTCATATTGTACGAATTAAATTTATCTCTTACCACACATGTAAGCATACTACCTAGTAATGGTAACGTTTTTCTGCTTCAACATATATCATAGCCATTTCTAGGATATTAAAGATTCACTGATCCACTTATACTTTGAGACCATATCGTGATACTTTATTGTTGTTGTGTTAGTAAATATCCATTTTAACATGCAGCCTTCGATAATTTATTCGAGCAGGTTTATGAAGCTCGTAAGCAATTTCGCGTTTAATCATTGTATCACGCCGCTTTCTCTTAACTCTGTTATAATCTCCAATATTTCGTTGTTATGCGAGTGATTCCCCGCCTCAGATGATGACACCAACAAACGAAGTCTATGAACCAATTCATTCGGATCATCCCAATACTTATAGTCTATTTTGTGATTCGCATGTAAGTCTTTCCACATGCCTGTACAGTGCGACGAAGCCTCATCGGATGAATCTGAATATCGTTCTTCCTCCTTTTCCGGAAATAATTCTGAACATTGTTCCTCCTCCTCCTCCTCCTCCTCTTATTCTTCTTTACCCTCCTCTTCTGGAAATAATGTTTTAATCATGTAATGATATTTTTGAGCATTGACTCTACGTATGTTTGCGCTCTCGTCGTAATTTTCTTTATGAGTTCTAGTCTTCTCCAAAATCTCCTTATACGTGGTTAAGTCATAACGGTTGTATAAATCTTTATTTGGTTTACTTTTCGTTAGTAAATCGAGTAGTCCAGGACAGCCGATATACCTCTCGTTACCAATATAAATGTCGTTTTTAATGGTGATGGGCGATTTACCAATGGTGAATACCTGCCTATCAGGATTCCATTTTATTCCATAAACGTCTTCATATGATCCATATTCCATTTCTGGATCCTGTGATTCATGCTGATTTTTGTCTTTATTCTACTTCACGATTTCTTCCAAGGGGTAGGTTATCGGATTTACAATATCGCTCGCGTTTTCTTAATGTTAAATATTTTTTCATATAGAATTGTCATATATCACATTGTCTGACGATATATGTATATCTTGTACTCGTGGGACAAGTTTCTGTGATTCATCCTAGTTCTAGACTATACTAAGCTTCAGCAAAAACGAGCGTCAAGGTCGCTGGCTGTCTTCAACCCCCTGATCCCCCAAGTCTAAATGTTTAACACTACGTTGCCAATCTGGAGAACAGGTGTACCCTTACAAGTTCAACACCCTCACGTTTCAATACAAGAAAACTGGTTCGCTCCCCCACGTCCAACCCGCCAAAAAGAGGGATTTAGCCTAAAGGAGATACTGTACATCTTGAAACTATCAGTCTCTTTTCAGAAATGAGTGGTTGCAGGTTGTTCTGTGAGAAGCGAATTTTCAACGATATCGTTACTTTTTTGTTTTGTTTCATTGATTATTGTTTTAATATTTATTCTTTATTGTTTTATTAATCATATATAATTTTTATGCTTTGTTAGTTTCTCTATAATTTTTATTCGTGCATTTATAAACGTGATGTCGGGAATTATTAGACGTTCTCCTAATCTTAATACACCAGTAAAAAAAGGAAGAGGAACTGGAAATTCTGATCTGAGAAGCAACACTAAAAAAATTATATTTAATGTTTATGGCTTCTTGAAGAATCTTGCGGAACACCCAGAAAAGATTTCTACGCTCAATTTTAATAAAACCCGAGTGTTAACAGCGGAAATGTGTGGAGTATCGCGGTGGACAGTGCAAAGAGTGTGTATGCCACGCTGGGTCTGACAGAACTGGATTCATTCCTGAAAGCAAATTAGCATATTAATTTAATACATCATATTAATTCATTACTCTTAGCCGAGAACTCGTGCACTTCAGGTCCCATGTTGGACATCCTATCCCCTTGAACAGGTTCAGAGTTTATATAATGCATTTGTAACATTTTATTAACTTAATCAATATATTGCATGTTATTGTATAATATTGAAAGTAGGATTTGAAAAGGATGGTTGGATAGAGTTAGCAAAGAATAGGGTTGAATGGCGGGCTCAGGTATGCGCGGCAATGAACCGCCGGGTTCCATAAATAGGTAATTTTCCTTTCGCTTATTGAGGAATTGTTTATTGCCATTTAGTAGGCCTATGTATATATACATAACATACATACAGTACTGTCTAAAATTAAAATATTCAATAGAATTATAATTTATAACAGTTATTCGTAATGGTCCTTCGTTATATTACAAATTGTTTTAAAAGAATTGTGTTGGAAACAGAGAGGGTCAAATGGTTTCAAAAGATCCATAACAATGAATGAATCGACTGGTTTATTGCTTTTTGGGAATTTCCTGGAAGAATTGTATTACGTTACCGCGGTAACGAAACGGCTGAGAAAACCGGAGAATGGTGCATTCGGGCATTATTGATTTTCTATTTTCCTCCAAGAGACATGGCATCTTTTCTTGATAAATATTATTATCGTGTTCAGAGTGAGAGGGAGACCTTTTCTGAATATGCTCAATGCATTCGTCAGTATGCCTAGGTTTTCCTTATGAATTGTTCGGAACTTGATATTGTTAAGAATATTTTAGATGGCATGTCACCGCGGACTAGAAGTATGGCGGTTCTTGAGTCTCGCCCATGTAGTTTTGCCGAATTAGATCTTTTGTGCGCCCGCGTGAATGCCATTGCTTATTCTGATACTCTGAGATCTGGCAGTTCAAATATTGCGTCTTTTTCTGAGCAGCGACCTAATACTGTTAGAGATCTTACTGTTCAGGGGCCTCGTAATGAGCGGAGGCCTTTATTTTGTAATGGATGTAGGCGATCTGGACACACTATAGATAGGTGCTCGGCTAATGGCCGCCGTAATGGTAACGGAGGTGACCGTCGTGGCAACGGTCGTGTGTATCAGTCTAGTACAAATAATCATTTATGACTAGAAAATGAACCGAGAAATCTTTTAGCCAATTGTAATTATGGATTTGAGGCTAAAACCTTTAATAATTTACCGATGTTTCAGATTTTCATAAATAAGATTTTGTGTTTGGCTCTTCTAGATTCTGGATGTGTATTATCATTAATATCTGCTGAATTTGCTTTAAAGAATAAAATTAAATTTGACACTTATCAACTTTTTTGTCAAAGTGTGGACCAGACGCTTGTATCCGTTATAGGTAAAGCATGCCTTCGGATAAATTTACATAAATATGCCTGGAAATTCCAGTTCTTTATTGTGCAGAATTTAGCTGTTGATGTTATCCTAGGAGTGGATTTTTTGTTTAAAGCCAGTATATCATTAGACTTAGGCCAAAGAGTGTTGCGCTTTGGGTTTGACCCGAAGGCCCAAGTGCCATTCAATCTGGAAGCCTACACCAGTCGCTATGAGACTTTAGCTGCTACCAGTGATCCGTTGTTTGCTACTGAGCCTTCGACGGAAATAAAACTGGAACATCTTTCTTCTGGTGTGAAGAGGGATGTTATAAAGTTGGTAGAACAATACCCGGATGTTCTTACTAACCTGTTAGGGCTGACTGACCTTATAGAATATGATATCATACTTAATGATCAGACTCCTGTCAGACTTCCCCCTTATCGTCTGGCCCCGCCTAGGATGCAGGTTCTAAAAAAGAAAATTCAGGATATGCTTGAACAAGGCGTTATACAACCATCTAAGTCAAATTATTCTAGTCCAATATTTTTGGTTCCGAAACCTGGTAATGATTTCAGGCCGGTGGTCGATTATAGGGTACTTAACAGTAAAATTTCTATTCCTGAATGACATTCTTCTTCTTATGGTGAGGAATGATATGTACTGTAAATAGATTATTGGGCAACACTCACCAATGTTTGTTGATCCCTTTGTGAAGCCGTTGTCAATAGTTGCTTAATCTTGCGTGAAGCCTTCGTCTTCTTAATAAAATAATAAAACACACACATTATTAAGCAACTATTGACAACGGCTTCACAAAGGGATCAACAAACATTGGTGAGTGTTGCCCAATAATCTATTTACAGTACATAGTAAAATTTCTATAGAATCTGTTCCTCTACCTGATGTTTATAACAATTTTCATTGGTTTAATCGAGCTAAATTTTTTACCAGTCTTGATCTTAACAGTGCGTACCACCAAATACCATTAACTCAACGTTCCAAGCATTTAACAGCATTCAATACCGACTGGAACTTGTATGAATATACTTGTTTGCCTTTTGGAATTGCTGTGGGTGCACAGGTGCTCACACGTCTTTTGGACAGTATTTTTTCTGATATAAAATTCAAGTATGTTTTCCACTATTTGGATGATCTTATAATTTATTCCGAAACTTACCAGGAACATTTGGAACATATTCAGGAAGTTTTTGATAGGTTAAGAGCTGCTAAACTTACTGTTAAACCTGCTAAGGTTAATTTTCTGGCTGAAAGACTTTCCTTTTTAGGTCATTTGATTTCTCCGTCAGGTGTCACTATTGACCCTGACCGTACTCAAAAAATTAGAGACTACCGGTTCCCAAGAATGCTAAGGGTGTTGCTCGTTTTGTGGGCATGGTCAATTATTTTGCCAAATTTATTCCCGGGTGTGCAGATCTGTGTGCTCCTTTAAATTTTCTCAGGAGAAAGGGGGTAAAACTTCTGTGGGGCGATGACCAACAGCGGGCTTTTGAGTGCTTAAAAGAAAAGATCTCCAACCCTCCTGTGTTAGCTATGGCGGACTTCACGCGCCCTTTCATTCTGCAAACGGATGCTTGTGGCCGTGCTGTAGCCGCTGTGTTGCTCCAGGAGTTTCCTGAGGGTAGCCGCCCTGTTGCCTTTGCTTCTAGAGCCCTTACTCAACCAGAACGCAAGTTGTCTATGTATGAACTGGAAGCGTTAGCGGTACTTTTCGGTATTGAAAAGTATCGCATGTACTTAGAACATGTTGAGTTTTTGCTCGAGACCGACAACCAAGCGTTGAGCTTGGTTCTTGGGCGTCCCAGGAAGACTGGGAAAATTGCTAGATGGGCTCTTAGGATATCTGCATTTCGGTTCAAGGTATCTCATATACGTAGCTCAGCGAATGTGGTCGCTGATTCTTTGTCTCGTATGTTTGGGGAAGAAGATCCGACGCCTAGTCCTAATGCTTCTCAAATTGGTTTTGATTCTGCCTTATTGGGGGCTCTTTTGTCAGATATCCCGAGTTCCTTTACGACTATTAAGCAGGCTCAGAGGGAAGATCCCGTGTTGCTTGATATTATTAACACCATAGAGCGCAATCAAGCCGTAGCTCCTTACTTGTTGAAGGACGGCGTTCTCATGTGTAAGGCTCGCAGGGATTCTAAACTGAAAATAGTGAGTCCTCCTAACCTGATTAATACTATTTTTCAGTATTTTCACATCTCTCCTGTAGGTGGTCATTTGGGGTTATTTAAGACTCTAAATAAAATACGAAAGTGGTTTATTTGGAAAGGTATGGACAAAGACATCCAAGCAAGTGTTAAAGCTTGTCAAGTATGTATGCAAAGTAAACCGGCTCAAAAGACCCATTATGGCTTTCTCGCTTCTCGCGTTGCCACTAAACCCATGGAGAAGTTATTTGTTGATTATGTTGGTAAATTGCCCAGGTCAAAAAGGGGAAATAGTTACTTACTGGTTTGTGTAGACGCTTTCACAAAGTATGGTCTGGTTATTCCCGGTAAGGGAAGCCACCACTAAGGTCACTATTTCTTGTTTATCATCAATTTGTAGTAGTTTTGGCCCCCCAAGATAATCGTTACTGATAATGCTACTCAGTTCACTGCCCATGCTTTTCATAGATTTTGTTTCGAACGCGGGATTACCCGGGTTAATACTACCCCATATTACCCTAATCCGTCGCAAGCCGATAGGGTTAATCGCAACATTAAGTCAACTTTGATAGCTTACCATTCTGCTGATCATTCTGATTGGGATTCTAATTTGGAATGGCTCCAATATGCCTTCAATACTGCTATGCACGAATCTCAAAAAACTACTCCTTTCAGTTTGCTTTTGGGTTTCCAGCCCAATTGTCCGCTTTCAAATTTGTGGTCTCTAAATGACCTTCTTCCGGACGACATTGATCCCGCCGAAATTAAGAAAAGGTGGAAAAGAGCCTATAACAACCTCAAAAAGAGTCATGAAGTTGTAGAGCGGAAATATAATCGCTGTAGGGTTCCTTCTCCATTTAAGGTAGGTGATGTTGTTTTTTTGAAAAATCACCCGCAAAGTAACGCTACTAACAGATTTTCGGTTAAATTGGCTCCTAGGTACTTAGGTCCGTTTAGGATTCACTGCCCGGTGTCTGTTGTGTTGTGTGATGATCAAGGAAATTCCTCTAGGGCCCATTTGAGTCAACTTAAGCCTCAGTAATTTGCTCTGGTGTTTCGCATTATACACATTTCCTCCGTTTTGTTTAGTTTTCCCTCAGGGGCTTCTGTTGTGGGGACAGAAGTATAGGAGTTTGCGTTCCCAGGGTCCTGAGCTTTAGGGTTTTGGTCATGTCAAAAAAAAAGCAAAAAATATATATATATGTAAGGGGTATTATTTTGAGCATTTAATTAACAAGGGTTTGAAATAAAAATAAAGCTAAATAATGTTACTAAACACATTTATTGTCATGTGTCTTATGCTCTATTCAAATGCTAAGCTTATACCACTCTTATTAAACTTATAAAAGTATTTAGTAAAACTTGTATAATTGCTTCTCAAAGATTGCTTGAATAATTATTTTTATGACCAAAAAGTAGTATACTAAAAGATGTTCTAATTTATTCAAGACAAAATATTCTCTTACCCCCACGGTTGTTCTAACTCGAACACGCGATTCGTAGTTTTCTTTTCAAAATTTTCATTGTTGAGATTTACGCTCATTCCTTATTAAATTGTAGTTTTGTCTCTGTATTGTGGGTAACCGTACGCGTTTTCGAGTTCGTTCGACTCTCGTTTTGTTCAGTTTCCATTTGCTTGTTTTCGTTTTTCTATTATTATTTTTTGTTTGTCTTTTTTGGTTGTTTTGGTTTTGTTATTTTTTGTTTTCCTGGGTTTCGTTTTGCTTGTTTTTACTTTCTCGCTTATACGTAGTATAGAGAAAGTATTGTGATCGTGACAAAAAATCGAAATCGAGTTAACACCGGGAAAGCATGTTTCACGATGCCCAGAAACCGAAAAACGTGTTTTTGGTTTGACGTCTGTCCGTCCGTCTGTCTGTGGACAAGCACAGCGGGTAAACGGTTCATTGTATTTACTTCATTTTTTGAATTAAGGACTTTTTCGAAATTTTGTCGTACCGCCCAGAAATTTAGTTTTACAACTGAAATATTAAGGGGACTTTTCATGAAAACTTTTTTAAACATTTTGAATTTTGAAAAAATGGCTCTAACGATTTGAATAAAAATTTAAAATTGGAAACTCTTATCTATGACTAATAAAATGGCTATATCTGTATTTCTGCAAAAATGACTTAAGGGGTACTTTACTGGTATCCATTTTCAATTTTTCTAGATTATATCCATTACAGTAGGCGATACACGAAAACCTACCACAGTAAAGTTGTAGAGAAAATTAAAATGAACAGTTTTTGTTTAACACATTTCTTTATACGTTTAATAGATATCAAGATAAAAACGAAATAAGTACGGCTTAAATGCAAATTTCAGAACATACATGTCAATTAAAATATGAATGACATTTTGTTGCCCCTAGTAAGAAGAAAACTATAGGCCTAATGTACACTTATTGTTGTGAAATGCAACCAGTTTAGCTCAGTCGCAATGAACACACCAAAACCAATTACAGCGAGGTGATATGGGCTAACAGGGAAGAGGTCCTGAGTTCAAATCAAACCTTGTGGCCGCCCAAATTGACTTGGATTTTTCATAGTTTCCTCATTTGCAAAGGCAAACGCCGGGTTTGTAGGACATGCTTACTTTCCATAACTCATCGCCGCTACGTCACTGGATATTATAATAGTTTAAACTGAATATCACAAAAGAAGACATCACTAAACAATAGAATCAGATGACACGAATGAGTTGCTACTATAGACTAATGGTTCACGCAACCATACTAAACACGTGATATAACCTACATGCAGTTGCGTGCAATATAACCTAAGTAGTAGTAGTAGTAGTAGTTGTGGCGAAATTCAATTATAAGTCGCCCCTTAAGTTCCGCCCATTCGATATTCACATTTGCACGGACTGTGTGATGTATTTTGTTTCTGAGCGAAGCAGAATGACCAACTGTCCTTATTTATTGCGGCAAGTGCTTTGCACTCACTATCCTTATATACTGTTGCAAGTGCCTTGTATTCACCTCTACATATAGCTAAATAATGCATAACACTAACCACATAGTTAAGTGCGCGAAGCGGAGGCGGTAACCGTAGCGAAGCGCCCTTGCATTTTCGAATAATGTACGATACACTGTTTGTAGGTTTCGAAAATGTGGCATATTATATCTCCCGCAAGGTTTGTCAGCCTATCACCTCTCGTCTAGCGGTGTGACGTCATACCTCCAACGTCCAATCACGAGTTTCTTCATAATACGAGGAGAGAAGAATTCGCTAGATCGTGGTATAAAAGAAACTGCATTGGTGGGTGGGTTGGGTGGGGCCGATTTATCCCAAGGTGCGACTTATATTTGAATTTTCCCGTAGTAGTACTAATAATATGCAGTTTTACTGTCATTCATTATTATTATTATTTCACGGTAAAAGCATTAAACATGAAGATCGACTCTGATGGTTTCCGTTCTAGATACTTCTTAGTTTTATGAAAATGTAATAAATAAAATGTAATTGTACTTTAATTTACTTTCTTCTGTGCTAGCCTTTAACACGTATATGCGAGAAAGTTTGTGCAACATATTTTTGCACCATTTATTTTATTAAGCTTCCCTTTTATCTTAATCTTGGAATTCAGACCATCCTTTTCATCATGCTTCTCATGAACTTGGGCTATAAAAAAAAATGAATGAAAGAAAAAAAAATATCAAACAAACAAAAATGAAGAAAATTGCTTGGTGAAGTAGTATTCGCCTCCTCATTCTCTCTCAATTGTGATAAAACAATTTTGTGATTTTCGGGGACTGTTAATTGTTGTTCCCCTGGATTATTGTTATTGTTAATTATGGCCGATGTTATTGTTGAAATTAATGGCCATTGTTGAGAATTTGTAAATAAAATATATCTAAATTATTATTTAAGTTATTATCTAACTTATTCAATAAGTTATTAATTAACTTATTATCTTATTATTAACTAATTTATTCTAATGAGAGAGATTGTTGTCAAATGCTATTGATGCCCTTTTGATATTACTTAATTAAGTATCATTGAGTTCACTGTAAAAAATAATAATAATAATAATAATAATAATAATAATAATTAGACTATATGCGAGCATTTATCAAATAATATATTCCTATCATACCAATATTGTGCTATGGAATATTAAATGCTTCCTCGGCGGTCTTATAACAAAGAAACAAAACTTGAAAATAAAAATATATGTACACAAAAGCGAGCTTTTGAAAAGATAAAATAGTTATCTTAAAATTCATATTGAGTGAATTCATATAGCTTCATTTCTTATATGAATTAATAAAACTTTTGGGCACATTAAATAAAATATCAGTAGGCCTACATTAAATTTGGGCATGTGATTTTGTAAAGTTTCGTTGGTGGTCATTTCTAAATTATTAAATTAATTGATATGTATTTTCATTATTCTCAAGTGTATTCTATAATATTGTAGTCATGAGATTTTCTTGCGGATGGTTTTTGGACAGTCCTTACCCATTTTTGGGTTTGAGTTTTCACATTTGTCTTCGTACCGTTCTGGACGGGATTCGGGTACGTCCAGCAGCGGGACGTGGACATTTGTGTTGTTCTTAGACGTGTATCCAGCTTCTTTATTCTTGACGTTTCTGCCTAATTAATTAATTAATTAGTTGGTATTTAATAATTCTGCAGAACTTGCCCTGTATTTGTCTATGATAATAAAATTTATTGGATTAATATAATAATTACATAAATGTAATTTTCCAATTTTGTAGTTAATATGCATTGTCTGACAGAAATAATGCTTTCATTAAATTTTCACTTGTTCTGAGTAAAATTTTGTCTTATTGAAGTTGATATTTTCAAAGTTGGTCTTACTTGAGATTTATTATAACGATTTCTAATCTACCACCAACTATTACTTTGTATTTAAATTATTAAGTAAAATATTATTGGGAATTTTAAAAAAAAATTGATAAAAAGGGGGAATGAAAAACTTGTGTATCAGAATACTGCCGCTGGTTTCTATGTTTCAGTTTGGCCAGTGATGATGTCTGTGCATGTTACTTATGAAGTCTCGCACAGCTATCTGTATCTGTAAGGGTTGCCTCGCCGCACTGTGGATGAAGCATGCATGTCACGCCTGGGGACGCACACACTATTCTCCGCTTCTTCTTCTGTGGTACGCCTAAGACGTTGGGCGATTCTTCTTGACTGTGTCTCCATGCAGTCCGACTTCAGTATGATAGAAGCGAATTATTCTGTGTAGCCGACCTGCATTCTTCATTCTTCATGGACTCTCTGTATTACAGGCCTGTATGATAATCTACATCTATGGATATGCCATCTATCACAGTGAAGTTTATATTCTATATTATGTGCAAACACATTCTACATTCAACTCAATAGCACCTTAGTATCCCAGTGAACATTCCCTGTGGCTACATATATTTAGTCTACGCATATTTGCATATGGACTTTGCAAATATCTACAAATTTGTTATACTGATAGTATTCTGCTATATTTTGGTCTTCATATATTTATTTGCATATGGACTTTGCAAATATCTACAATTCTGTAATTTTGTCAGTAATGCTGCTATTTTCAAGTTTGTACTGCTCTGGTGTTTTCTCACTTACGCCTGTGACATTTTGTGGCATCGTGATGTTGACTATAGACTTGATCAACCTATACCAACCTAGTATGCCTTACACCTATGTCCATCTTTATTATTTTTTCTTTCCATTTAGTAATTGTTCCATCGTAAAACTATCCATCGCTCCGGTTGATATTTTCATACAGACTATGGCCTAATATGAGATGATGCATTTTATGAAGATTCAGATTTCGTAAAACGAAATTTTCAGTTTGTGTGGCGGCTAAATTTTGTCTGAGGATGTTCTACATGGTGTCTTCTCAGAGTGTGCTGTTGGACCCCCTTCAAAATATGCGTGTGTGTGCTTGCTTAAACTTTAAAATTGTGCGTGCGATGGTTTTCCCATATTTACACCCTTGTATAGGACTACGTCAAGAAAACTTTAGAATTTTGGGGTGTTAAAATGAAATTTTGGTGTGTAAATTACAAACAAAAATCTTTCAGATTTTTGTTGGTCGGCTGTGCGAGGCTGAACCATTATTAAACGGTTCTTGTTCTATTAATACTTATTTATTGTATATGTATATCTATTCTGGTACATTTTTTGTGTTTTCTAGCTAACATTCATTTATTACGTACGTTTCTGCTTTTCATTTCCGTTACGTCACTATACTTCCGGTTTTGTTTTATTCTTAAAGTCTGTTATTTATTTGTTCTATTCTTTATTAATTCTAGTCATTCAGTTTATGTATTATTCTGTAATTATTTCTTTATTTATTACTTAATTATTTAATGCTTAATATTTATATTTCATTTGTTATATTCTGATATCCACTTCTATGCGTGTTTAACGTTTCTTCTGTGTTGTGGCGCTGCCGTCACTCGACAAGGTTTAGCGCTCGGTATTCTCGGCCATATTAGATCGCCGAGGACCTCCGACCTAGAAGCACATAGACTTGAAGCTGCGCTCTGTGATTACGTACTAATGTAACCTTAAACAGTGAATTTCTCCAGCAGGCCAATTGGGCATTATATGCCAGGTATGGTCTGAACTTAATTTTCTAATCATGTAACTGCCTTAAGCTTCTTTTCTTGTGTTCTTTCGTTTTATATTTAACGTCATGTAAATTTTTTCGGCTCTTGTTTAGTTCAGGTTCCGTTTTCAGTTTACTTTAGTTTTTTTTTATATATATAATTTTTTTTTTTTGGTCTATAAATTCACTTCGTTGCTTTTCTTGAGTTCTTTTATTATTCCTTGCTTTGCTGGTTATGCTTTATTTCCAGAAATGTGTTGTATGCAAGTTAACACGCATAGAATGGATTATATAACCCAACCGGGTTTTAAAGTCATTTCCCCCAATCTCAAGATTGCGTAAGCATCGGGAATCATACGACATAATAACTAAATTCTGCTTTATTGTTGTGCCAAATGTTAATGTTTTAAAGAATTGTGTACTTAAGAACCATTCTAATTATTCACTTTTCAAGTGATGTGTGTTGTTTATATGAAATATTGGCTTTATCAATAAAATACAAGAGCCCTTGTTATGCATAAATTTGAATTCTTTTGTAGTTTTCTATTTCCTGTACTCTCTCCTACGGACTCTGGAATATACTTTGTTGGGTGATGACAATATCCAGTACATCACATTATAAACGCTTTGCTTAGGTCCACCTGTTACACTACGCTTTGCGTAGGTCCATATGTATGCCTATTCTACTGTTCTTAATTTTAGTTTTAAAACAGTGCTCAATATAATATTCAAAAATCTTAAATTATGTATGCAGCTGTCATTAAACTCTGTTATTCACTAATAATGTTGTAATTAATAATAGCTTTACAAAAAATAGTAATAATAATAATAGTAATAATAATAAATAAATAAATAAAAATCTAAGTATCATTTAGAAGAAGTAATAGTATCCCATACTCTGAACTATATAAGTCACGGTACAGTTATAGATTAAACATTATAACAATAAAAATTACTTTCTAAAATTCTGCCAGATGCAGGATTCGAACCTGCGACCCCTTTGGGGGACCAGAACTTAAGTCTAGCGCCTTCGACCGCTCGGCCAATCTGGCGGGGTATAAAATAAAAATCAATCGATAAATTTATTCATCGTAGCGGTATCTCTTGGCGTCGATCTCTCGTAAGTATAAACAATGAGAAATCGGATTTAAAAAAAATCCCTTTAGGCAGGCCTACAGGCAGAGGTAGATTTCGAAGTGCTTTTGGTTTTAATTTATTGTCGCTGCATAGCACTCTTCTTCTTTAGCCTTGGCATGGAAAACCTGCAGTAAAGAGGAAGAGCCTACAATCAATTGTTTTGACAACAATAATAGGATATAATATTCTGGGAGGCCGTGCACAAGATCAGCAATGAATAAAATTAGCAAAGCCGCTAAACAAGACAAAATTATGATATTATAATAATTCTTTCAAGTGTTATTATTTTCAAACATTAAAATCTCGCGTCATATGAGAGCTATCAAGAAACTATTTATTGATTCGTAGAGTACTCATCAAGAGCTTTTCAACGATACCCCACAAGACGTGGTTTCAAAAGTTTCGAATTTTCATCCCCCACCCCCACCCTCACTCGAACCCCCGAATCGTTGGTGTCACTGTGAACTCCATAGGGAGTACTCTAATTTATTCAAACAAAGTTTCCCTCTATACTTCATAGGGGCCGAGATATACATTTTTAAAAATTTCAACCCCCTCCCCCGACCACCCCCTTGGGACAATTTTGCTCATTAACGAACTTGTCCGAACTATTGGGCCTAGAAATAACATATTAAAATTTGGTTCAAATATCTTCAAAATTACGGCCGCTATCGTGTAAAGATATATAAATATATATATATATAAATATATATATATATAAATATATATATATATATAAATATATATATATATATAAATATATATATATATATATATATATATATATATATATATATATATATATATATATATATATAATATCACAAATTTTTTTTTGAACGGGCGGTGGTTTCGTACTTAGGGGAGCATGAAACGTAAAGATATGAAAGAATTTTTCGAAAATCATAAAGTGGTATCCATTGCAATAGGTAGATTTTCTTCGAAATCTACCTAAAATGGTAATAGCAAAATAAATTCTAAAATATAGCCACTATAAAAATAGCAGTAGGTTTTCAGTTGAATGAAGTAAATCGTCCGCAGGTTATGTATTTATGCGACCCACACTAAGGTACAGCGTCAACGCGTATGCAGGACCCACGCAGAGGTACGGTGTCGGCGTGCATGCAGGACCCACGCCGCGATAAGGTGGGCTCCTCCGCTGAGACAACATCCGTTGGGTTATTTTCGGACGCGGAGCTTGGACTCCCGCCGAGACACGAAAGCCTGTATATACAACATCCGGTGGGTATGATCTTGATGGACTCCCGCCGAGACAGCGAGACACGAAAGCCCGTCGGACCCCCGCTGAGGTGGGGAAATATAACAATATCACAAATAGGCCTATTTACCAATAGTGAAATATATCCCAATAGCAAACCGGTAGTTTGTACAAAACACTTAGGTAGTTGTTCTACACAGGTGGCGCAAGCACCCAGATGGTCAAAAGGGCAATCATGAATAAGGGTGCAAGCACCCAGATGGCCAAAAGGCAGTGGTCAGTGGTCAGTGGGTGGACAGTGGTCAGTGGTCAGTTGCTCCACCCGTGACGTCATCTTCAAAACACAACTACTTACGGGGGAAAAAGTGTTTTGTATTGCTTATTCTTCCAAGTTTGAGAAAATCTAACTCTATGTGAACCAGTTTATTTCAGAATTGGCAACGATTTTCCCACCCCCGGTAAATACCATGGTAAAAACCGATATTTACCATTCTGGGAAATATACAGTTTTCTTCACATGGAAAAAATTGTGAAAAACTCATTACTGAAAAAATTTAATTATTTTTTTTGAGTAGGCCTAATCTACAGTGTTATTGCAACTTTTAATGTAACAAAATTTACTTTTTAAGTCTTATTGTCATTGTACAATACCACTGTAAATGTATCATTGTAATTAATGACAACATATACAACATATAGATATATGCATATGCATTCATGAACCACAGATTATTGTCTCTGTTGGACATCATATACAACATAATTTGACCAGGCTATCCAGCTGTTGAAATAACAAAAACAGGCTAGAATAAATTGAAAGTGTCATGCCATGACTTGATTACTTCTATTAAAAAAAAAAAAATTCCTGGTAATACATAATTTACATATATACTGACATATTTCACCAGACTCAGAAATTGCAAACGACATAAAAGTAAACTTTGAGGACTAACAATAAAGCAAATGAAATTCGTCATGTTAATTAAAAAACTTCAAGAAACGTATATAAAGTGTTTCTCTTTAAAACTGTACTGCATATAGCATCCAGCATTACTTAAGTATGACAAGAAAATGTGAAATAACTTCAATATTAAGTAGGTTTTACACAATGTAATTAAAAAAAAAAGTGGAGGAATTTCTAAATATCTACCAATCTAAAGTTTCACTTCAACGTCATGTAACAAAACACTAATTTAGAAGCTGTTTGTAAGCCTAATCTGTTTATATTTTTGTTACGAATAAATGAGAACTTTGAAAAAATAAGCTCCAAAGATCCAGATGAGGCAGAAGATTCTTCCACCACACAGAAGGTGACACACTTCTAATATCAGACGAAAAAAAGTCTTTGGAAAAGGCTCCTCTTCTGATCGAAACTGAATTGTGTATTGCAAATATTGTGGATTTATATTTATATTTTTTAGTCAGAACTTCAGTACTTCAGATATTTATTTTGGGCTTGGCTATTACAGCCTCTATTAAACAATTAAACAATAAAAGGTTTATTTGTTGCAAAATGGAATCATAAAGCTTGATATTATTACAGTATAATTATGACATGTTTTAAAACTATTTCTCAAGAAATTACACAAATGTTTTGGAATAAGAATATAATCCATAAAGTTGGAATTTATTAACATATCATAATGTCTTCAAGTTTTTCCTACTTTTTCCCGGTATTTACCAGTTTTTCCCACTGGGATGGTATATACAGTACTAGTTTTGGACGGGAAAATGCCAACCCTGGTTTATTTATTTATGTAGTGTTATTTCTATGCAGACTTATTGTGTGTATGCGTATATAAAATATTTGATTATGCCAGAGTAATATTGCCTGTGCGATTAAAATCAGACTGATCAAGCTTGGCAACATAGAATAGAATTACATGCTGCAAGAAATATTGCCCAACATTCTAAAGAGACCCCGCTTACCTCCTTGTGAAGTTTCTCAGGTAAGGCTAAAACAGTGAAAAATACTTTTTCACCCACATGAAGAATGGATAACCAGCTAATCAATTAAAACACGAGATCGAAATGATGATGATGATGATGATGATAATAACTATGCAAGGAGAAAAAAAAACACATAACTCTTAATGAACGTTTCTTGTCATGGTATCATGTTGATACAATATTCAAGTAAAATGCTGTAACCAAGTAGTATTATTAAATTCTATTAGGCATACCAGTAAGCCGTAAGATATTGATGTGCATCTGTTTATTTGTTATTGTCACGGCTTGTGTATATTATTTTAACTGATATTAAAATTTTAATAATTAGGATATTAGGTGAAATAGCAAAGGTAATTCAATGATAATATTCCTATAACCTTTCTGGGTATAAAAATTATTTTCATGCAGATTTTCAGCTCAATCAGTTTAGTAGTCTTTGCAAATAATCGGAACAGACAGAGAAGAAACATTACATTTTTAATACATAGGCTATATGATAATACCATTTACAATGAATGCCGCTTAATGTAATTGCGGATAATGTTATCACTTTTATGAAGTCCCATACATATCAATACTGATACATTGAAAAAAAATTATGTTTATTGTGATCAAAGATTCAGTTTATGTTATCACATTTTCCTTTCTGCGGCTTTATTTCCAGTGCTGTACGTCATTAAAAATTTTGTTTTTAAGGGTTTCTCTGTAAGTCAACTGTATTGTGTTGTACTGGAGGTAGCAATTCTGTTCCCAGCTCAAAGGATGACCAGTTCAAAGGGATGGTATTAACTAACTTTCTCTTTTAAGCAATAAAATGTGTTTCACCCAACAGTTCAGCTGCTGCTTTTGATTTATGAAGATAACAGTGCTGATGTGCAGTGTTTGCTAGTGTAAAATGAAAAGACTTGAACAGACAGGCAGTAGATGTTTTGCTACGCAGTGTTCATCACAGATCAGTATAAACTTCCAAAAACACTCTTAACTCGTAAATGAGTATGGAGTATTGGTTAATGGACTTTAAGGAAAGTAAAAACAATTAAAAATTTTGTTGCTTGTTGATAAAATAATTGCTTGCAGCCAATTACTTGCAGCCTGTGAGTGGTTCAATGATTCACAGTTATGTATTATTTTATGAATAAATATTATTAATTGTGTTTTGTAATGTATTATCTTATATATGAATAAATGTCCTTCATTTAATTCCTTCAGCTACTGTTATCAATCGGTTAATATTATCAGATTAGCTATGTCCCATAGTGATCACAATAAACGGCGAGCACTGTATAGTACAAAGAGTTTTTCTGCTAATATGAAGTGTCTGGCAATGATGTCAATAACCAATATCACATCATTCTTTCATTACTGGAATGTAATCTACAGTATTTATTTATTTTATTTTTTTTAATTATTTAACCTGGCGGAGTTAAGGCCATAAGGCCTTCTCTACCACTCAGCCAGGGCAAAAACATGAAATACATAATGATAACAATAATAATGATTAAAAATAAATTTAAAAAGAACTGATATACATGAATACAAGAAACGAACATTAAATACAAAGAAAAAATTAGAACATATATACTTGAATAATTAAGATACATTAAGATACATTAAATGATAAAAAAGAAATTAATTGTTACAAATATGATTTAGTTATATAAAAGCATTAAGTGATAGAAACTGAAATTAACATAGGACATGAAAAAGATTATTAAGTACTATGTATATGTGCTGTTAACTGCGATCTGAAGGTTGACAGTGACCGGCAGTCCTTGATGTGAGATGGTAAAGAATTCCACATTCGGATGACTGAAGTAGTAAACGATGATGAGTAAAGAGATGTATGATATTTAGGTATTGCGAGAATATGATCTTGCCTGGACCGAGTGTTTAGGTTATGATGAGATGAAAGAGTTTGAAAGCAGGATGACAGATAGTGAGGACAGGAAGTGTGAAGAATTCGATATAGGAGGCAGAGAGAGTGCAATTTTCTTCTGTCGTCCAAGTGAAACCATGCCAATGTTTCAAATGCTGGCGTAATATGATCTGACTTACGAATACCACAAATGTACATGCTTCAACAAGAATTCTTCTAATTCTCTATCAATGTAAAGTTTTAGCAATGATAAATTATTTTACTTACGTTTCCCTAAGGATCGTACATTTGGTGGGCCATTTTCTTGAAACAACAGCTTCAGGGGATAGATATCATCAAACTCTACCCTAGAAATGCAGCCTATGAAGCCTTCTGTCATAGATTCATTGCGGCCAATATACATATACTGGATGTTGTTGAACTGCGCATCTGCTGATGCCTTAATGTTGAACTTGAATTCCTTTGGTTCATAATTATCAACCTGCAATTTTAAAAAGAATTATCAGTTTCAAATTAAAAGCAATTCTTGGAAGCATTCTGATATTTCCTGATTGAAAATGTTCTTTTCTTGTTATCTGTTATAACCAACAGATTTAATACATTTAATACATTTTAGCTCAAGAATCAGTGGTCTATGTCATATATGAATAACATGCAAAATCCAATCACTAACAATTTTATCTTCACACTTTTACCATTTTGTTTTCATCACTTGCTTTTTATCTACATACAATGCAAAGCAAATTGAACCCTTGGAACTCTATGCACAGAGCATAGGGCCTCCTGCTGAAGGTTACATTTAATGAAAATTAATTAATTATGCTTAATAAATTAAATTCTATTATATTCTATTACAGTAGAACTCCAATTATCCTAACTCCAACTATCCGGATCACTCTGAGGCCATATTCAAATCTCCTGTAGTGAAACCCTCTTTCAGGGCCGATTATTTGTGTATATATATAAGCAAAACTTTTAATCAACAAAATCTACTGTTTGAAAGCAAAACTCTGACCGATTTGTTGAAGACGTGACACTTTACATAAGTATAGTACACTTTAGTTTTTTTAAAGAAACTACCATTTCCTGATTTATCCAATTATACAGATATTTGATTATTCAGATTGGGTCTGGTGCCGGATATTTGGAGTTCTACTGTTATAAGAATCAAGGATCCTGATCCTCATTTTCAACTACAACTGACAGCCATCTAGTAAGAAACTAAGGTATTACTTGAACATGAAAAGGCTGAGGAATTTAGTTTGTAACATAATATTTCGACAGCTTTCAAAATACGATCACTTGAACTCAGTGGACTTCATTCGTGTCTTTGTGAAAGCAGCTTGTTGTCTCGTGATTTGTGTTTTCAGAAGCAAAGACTGATCTGCACCTGCACAGAATATTTCAAAATCAGCCGTTGGAGAAAGGAAAAGGTTCTGATGATTGGAAGAAGGGAGTAGAGGGAAAACATTAGTAGATGGCACCAAGAGTAGATCAGTATCGCAGAGTGGGCCTGTACATACTATATGAGAGCAGACTTCAACTCCCAACAATAAGTCAACATGTCTATACTGGTTTTCACATCAAGAAGGTATAATGGGCTCTTTTAGCCCATGCTATTCATATGGGAGAATCAAGCGCTATGTTGCCAGATTTGTCTATTTTCAGAATCTGACCAAAGTGAAATAGACACATGCATTTTTGTATGAAATTTTTGGAGAATATGATGGAAGACCCGAACATTTTTTTTCTTTATTATTATTATTTATTTCAGCTGTATTTATACTCCTTTTAGCTACGAGGCCTTATCAGGAATTTTTGGATCTGTGTCTATACAGTAGGGTAGGCCATGAAACTATTAATTGCCAATTGTTTCTATTATTAGTGAATTTAATGGAGTAAATTTAACTGATATTAATTTAAATGGCTATGATACAGGATGAAATGGTAGGATGATTCATGGAATGTAAATATCCAATTCGGCATTAGACTTTTACGACTGGGGAAACCATGAAAAAACCCATGTCAAATTGGCAGCCACGAGATTTGAACCTGGGACCTCCCAAATGTGAGTCCAAGATGTTACCATCTCGGCCACCTCATTCCAAAAAAATCTCAGTTATTCGTTTGTCCTCATACACAATGGTGATTCAAAAAATTCACCAATATTTTAAAAGTATTGTTTATAAAAAAAATTGTCAGATAAGGTCAGAGTATTTTTAGATTTTGCACTGGAAAATGTTGTTGTTGGCTAAATTTAATTCTATTACTCCACAAAAAAACTCAAAACTTCCAGCAGCAAAGTTGAAAAGGAAAGTGAGAAATTATTTTTCATTATCATTCAAAAGTCCCATTGAAGAATACATCCATCAATCCTCAGTTTATTTCTAAGGTGACCAGCGCACGACATAGCGACAAAATGACATACTGAAGGGTTGTCCGGCTAGCTGTAACTTTCTGAGTTGTAATATTTTATTTTCAATCAGTGAATAAATTAAGCTTAAACGGGTATTGCAGCAGAGTTTAATTCCTTGAAATAACACCAAGTATCAATTATTTTAATGCTGTCGCACAGAGCACAGTGTGACCATTATATACAGAGCTATAAGTCGACTGAAATTAATAATGACATCAGTTTCAAAGCTCAAACTTTAGATAGAAGATACATTCATGAAGAAATGCTTTCAGAGCATATTAAATTAACATGCAGCAGAAAAAAGGCTTTCTTGAACATATCATGTTGTGAGTTACGAGATGACTACTGCTGTAATTAATTGAGGTGCATTGCCTCAGTGGATGATTTCAGTTTCGGTTTGTCAGTGAACCCAAATGTTAAGTGATATTTAAAAGTGCTCTACACCACGAATAACTGTGTGCATTAAAACTGTCAAAGAGCGCAATGGACCACAGGAAAAAAGGTGATGCCATTAGAAGTGGTGAGAGAAAAACAATTTTAAGTGTATTCGATTATTTGAAGGGGGAAAAAAAAACCCGGATAGAGTCAATCGTTTATTGTTAGCAAACTTTCTAAGGCCACCGGCGTCAATAGGCGCACATTCTTTGGCTTATAAAAGGAAAACAATAAAGGGCCACAGCGCAAAAAAAAAAAAAGGCAAACTTGGCTGAAATACAAAACCAGCAGGGAGGTGAAATATAACAAATTTGTACGCAGTGCTATATGCCACAAATTCCATGGGTTTCCATATAACTATGTCTGTTATGAAATCAGTAAATGATGATACAGGTTTACCAAATTTTAGATATTAAACTTTTTATAGTTTTACATTTACCGGGCTATGTGGCTGTGGTCGTGGTCCATCTTGTGGTGTTGCTGACGTTTCGCCTCGATCTGCATCGGGCATCCGCGGAGCTGTGTTCAGCATGATGGTCGGCTGAGTACTGGTCGCTGTCTCCCTGCCCGCTGATATTTATACTACTTCTTCCTGCCGCTGATTAGACGGAGCCCAGTTGTATCCTCTCCGGTACAATTGAAAACACTTGGTTTACATTTGGTTCATCAGTGGGGCCCAACAACTGTGAACTCTCGCCATATCTTCTTTATGATTGAAATTGTCCGTATGTTTTTGTATTTCTATGGCTTACCGGTAAAGCCTAGGGAACCACTGGGAGGTAGTACTAAGTACTTCTGTTTTGTGGAAGCTTATGTCATGTCCGGGTAGAAAAGCATGCTCAGCTACTGCCGAATTTTCCGTGTTGCCTAGTCTATATTGTCTGTTGTGCTCCTTCAGCCTGGTATTGATGCTTCTTTTCGTTGTACCAATGTAGACTTTGCAACAGCTACAGGGTATTCTATATAGGCCTACACCCGCTTTTGACAGGGGTTTCTGTTTGTCCTTGGCGGAGTTTAGATGCTGTTTTATTTTCGTGGTGGGTTTTGTAGATTGTTCTAATGTTGTGCTTGTCCAGAATTTTTCCAATGCGATCCGTGACCGTACGAATATATGGAAGAAAGGCCTTTGGTGGTGTTTTTGCCACTCGGTCCTTTTCCGAGCCAATCGGCTTGGACGTCCTCGTTATTTCCTTTGAACTGTAACCATTAGCTTGAAATGCAGTGTGAAGGTGGTCCAGCTCCTCTCCAAGTAGGCGGGGATCGCAGATCTTCCGAGCTCTTAGTGACAGTGTCTTAATTATTCCGGATTTTGGGCGTGGATGGTGGTTGGACTCTTTTTGTAGGTATCTATCTGTGTGGGTCAGCTTTCTGTATACAGTATGCAACAATCTCAGGTTCTGGTCTCTAATTACCAACACATCTAGGAAGGCAAGTTTGTTGTTTAGCTCTTTTTCCATTATGAATTGAATGTTACCATTGATTCCATTTAGGTGCTGTAGCAACTGGTTTAGTTTTTCGTTCCGTGGGGCCAAATGACGAATGTGTCGTCGACATATCTCCACCATACCTTAGGTTTTAACGGCGTGGTCTCCAAGGCTTCGAATTTCTCCATAAAGAAATTGGCAATGGTCGGGCTCAGGGGACTCCCCATCGCAACCCCGTCAGTTTGCTCATAGTAACGTCCAATGGCGGAGCAAGGCAGTTATGTCCTGCGGGAGCACCTCCCCAATGTGTAACAGGGCCTCTTCCATTGGTACTTTTGTTAATAATGAAACTACATCAAAGCTTACCAGACAATCTCCCGGTGTGAGCGACACTTTCTCCAGTTTTTCAATGAAGTGTGCGGAGTCCTTGATGTGAGTATCCGTCAGTCCTATGTGTGGAGATAACCTTGTCGACAAATGTCTGGATAACAGATATGTTGGCGAGCCTATGGCACTCACAATCGGGCGCAGCAGTACTTCTTTCTTGTGGATTTTTGGTAACCCATACAGACTTGGTGCTGTTGCTTCACTTTTTTGTATCGTCTTTCGAGTGTCTTAGGCCAGTGAAGAGTTTTTTATCAGGTGGTTGGTTTTCCATAGTATCGCCCCTGTCGGGTCCTTTGGTATTTCTTTGTAAGTGTCTTTATCTGATAGTAGTTCTGAGATTTTCATTTTGTAGTCCACAGACGATAGTACCACTGTGGCATTACCTTTGTCTGCGTCCAGTATGATGATGGACTTGTCATTGTTGAGGGACTGTATAGCTCTCCTTTCTTCACTGGTGAGGTTTTGTTTTGGGGCCTTTGCTTTTAGCAAACACGAGCGGCTTCCATCCGAATTTCCTTGGCCTCTTGAGCTGGTAGATTGCGGATCGAGGCTTCTACATTGGCAATGATGTCTTCGACTGGTAGTACTACCAGTGTGACCGCAAAATTTCCTCCTTTTTGCAGCAGCGTGGTCTCGGCGGAAGACAAAACATGTTCACTAAGGTTTACAACCGTTCGGTTGCTGTCTAACTTGTGGGTTGGCTGCTTTCCCTGGAGCCTATTGAATTTTTGCTTTTGACTGTCTGTAGTAGCGTAGTAGGTTAAGAGCGCAACTGGTATGTTAAATTGTCAATTTTTGTCCAATCACTATAAGATAAAGAGTTACTCACTCTAATGTGTAGCCGTCTGAGGACAGATTCCATCGTAGCGAGTTCCTTCAGGTGGGTATGTATTCTTTCTTGCAATAGGGCCTTCTCCGTACGATTGTAGACTCGATGTGCCTTGGCCGAGTGGAAATTCCTTTTTACCCGTATAAAATTCGGAGTTGTGTTTGTATCATGGCATCTACGGAGGAAGGTCCCGGAGGAAAGGAGTATAAATCTCTTCTTTCAGAGTTTCTCCAGTAATTTAATGTCATGAGAAATTTCCTCCCCGTAGAGGCGTCTAATGTATGAATCTAGGCTTTCACGGCCGGCGAAAACTAGATGTACATTTACCGGGATATGTGGCCGTGGTCGTGGTCCGTCTCGCGGTGTTAATGACGCTTCGCCTCGATCTGCGTCGGGCATCCTCAGAGCTGTGTTCAGCATGATGGTCGGCTGAGTACTGGTCGCTGTCTCCCCGCCCGCCGATATTTATACTACTTCCTCGTGCTGCTGATTGGACGGCGCCCAGTTGTATCCTTACCTCCCCCTCTCCTCTACAATTGAAAACACTGGGTTTACATTTGGTTCTTGTGATCACTGGGGCCCCAACTACTGTGAACTCTCGCCATTTCTTCTTTACGATTGAAATTGTCCGTATGTTTTTGTATTTCTATTAGGGATGGGTCCTTGATACTTTCAATATCTCGATACTCTCAATACCTGCATGGTATCGGCATTGAACAATACTTCAGAAAACTCGCTTGATACTTTTTCGATACTTTTGTAACTCTGCAATTCCCGAATTAAGTGAGAGTTAACAAAAACTTGTAAGTGGACTGTTTAAAAAACTAATTTTATTTTTAATGTAAAGTTTAAAAATAATTATAGGCTACTGATGATATTAAATTTTGTCTCATTAAATACGCAGACTTAATTAATTTAGTCAGTCTTGTGTCAGACATTGTAGAGGGAAGACGTTTTGTGCGAAGATAGCAGTAACGGGGAGCAATGGGCATTGACCTGGCAACATATCGTGCGCGAATAGGACTGTACGGAAAAATGAAGTTGTTACCGCCAGGCGACCCGGCCTCTGGTGCGAATAGCGGACCTTGGAATAATTCAGGGTGCGATTCCCGGCGATAACATGTCGAGAATAAATTGGAATGAATGATTTGCAATTCGAAACACAAATTCTATTGCTTTTCGAACCACAAAGAAAGTATAACAGTTTGTTTATATGCACATAGAGTGATAATGCTGCTTGGTTACCATAAACATGCGATTTGAGATGAAAATGTTCTTCGTGAATCTTGAAGTTATTGCTCTATCCAGATACACATTTAAATGTATTGGCAGACTGTATTCAATCGGAGGACCAGAAATAAATATGAACTTGCTGAAATGTCACTTCAACAGCTAGGAAAAAATTGTATTCACAACACAAGAAGTTCAAAGCAATGGTTTAAAATAAATGATTCACACCTTGCCTTCTAAACGATAAAATGTCTATATTTAGTTATAAATTGCCGTTACATACATTCCTTAGGATTGCCAGTCTCATCGAAGTCAAACTAATCCATGGTCCTTGGAACGTACCTTTTGTATGTGGTTTATGATATTACTCACGGATTGAATGATTTCCCTTTGAAATTACCAATGTCCAGAGAATTGGTGAAGCACTATTAAACTTCGAAAGGAATCCTTAAGATCCTTAAATTGCATTGAATGCGATCTTGAAGTTAGTTGAATCACTTAATCCACAATAAAGTTGAAGATAAAAGGCTTTTCGCCCGAATTTAGCATTGTTTTGTGATGCTAGGAAGCTTGTAAGTTGAAAGAGCCCATTGCTCTTAAATAGGAGAAAAGAACATACATTTTGTTGTCCATTTTTTAAGAAGAAAGAGTAGAATGTTATTAAAAAAAAAAACAGAAGGTTGAAATAATTAAAAAATCTCCAACCCAAGACAATAACTTGATCCTAATATTAAGATAATCAATCAATACATGAAAAAACACTATACTAAATATGTAATTGCAAGAGAAAATAAAAAATAAACAAAGAAATATTAAAATGTGCAAGTATTTAGAAATAAAATGAAATAGTTTTGGTATTGAGGTTAAAAGCAACAATTATCAAGACATACTTAGAATAATTAAAACTATGAGGCTTTAAAAATGACATGAAAAAACCAAAGCCAACTGAACTAAATTCATAGCCAGCATTGAGTAGGTATTACATGACGTAACATATTGCCCGCGATTATTTCATTTGTGAAATAATCTAAAGTGATGTGAAGTCATGTGATACCTAAAGAAAATTATATGAGAAAAGGGAATAAGTAGTATAAGAAAATGAACTTAAAAACTAAGAAATGAATTGAGGGTTGCTAACCAAAAAGGCAACAACACCAAAGACATGATAGGGTTAGTCATTAGCCTCAGAATTGGGAAGAGGAGCCAGTTTTACAATGGGCCTCTTGAATAAGCCTGTGGCAGTACGCACAGTAACAACACGAATAAGACCGTCAGGGCCAGGATGAGTACAATGAACAATCCCTAGGGACCACCTTTGAGGAGGGAGATTGTCCTCAATGATTAGGACTGGGGTACCTAAAGGAATGTCAGAAAGAACTTTGGTCCACTTAGAACGTCTTTGAAGTGTGATCTTGGAGCGAGGACCTCCAAATTTGATTGGATAAGGACCCGCATAATCTATGCTTACGTTGGTGAAAGGAGAAATGGGATTTACTCTATAAACAGGCAAATCAGCCATTTTTTGCTGAAAGGTTTGAATATTGAAACGAAAACATGTAGTGCATTTTCTTAGAACACTACGTACCACCTTCCTAATAGATGGTATCCAAAATCTTTCTCTTAAGTGAGAAATAACAAGTTGGGATCCAGCATGATTCAACTTGATATGATTGAAATAAATAAGCTGCTTAGTGAAGGCGTGATCAGCTGGTAACAACATCTGATGTTTGGCTTCGAAAGGTATGCTGGATCGTTCAAGACGTCCGCCTACCCGAATTACAGAATCCTTGTCAAGAAACGGGTCTAGTTGCTTCAATTTGCTTGAAGAATTGACGTCATGATTTGACAATAAATCACGGATTTCTGATGCATAAACCTCTTGCTGTATTAGCCTAACACAGCATTGAAGGGCCTTGTTGAGTTCAGAAGGCATTAAGGGGCCTTTTATAGAGTTATGAATCTTACGAGAGTTATTCATGAATCTCAATACGTAAGACATAACACGAATAGTTTTCAAATATTCAAATTTGAAAAGATAAGAGTTTAGGTTGGAGGTAGTGGCCTCCATTAGGGACACTACTCTAGTTTCTGGAAGCAAGTCGGGCTCCATATGATCTAGAGCGATATTTTCATCCTTGAACTTACAATTATCTTCACTGAGAGTGGGATTAGAAGTGGAGCGTTTCTCCAATGAGGAGGATCCTTTATAAGCCTGGAGTTTTGTGCTGCCCAGGGTCTGAGGATCAGACAAGAAAGGAAGTTTTACCACATATCTTCCTTCTGAGTCCCGTTGAGTATTATCAACGAAATGCTTTTCGCATATAGAGTCGTCGAGAATGGAATCAGAATTAGAATTTTTTTCTAATTCCCAAAACTGAGAAAGTTGCCTGCTAATGTCTTGATCAGCAGTGAGGAAGGCAGAATAATGTGTGGGAGACCCGCTAGAATGGTCGGGTTTCTTAGAAACCTTATTAGAAGGCCTTGACTTACGTTGGCGGTTGTGCATATTTTGCAAAGCCATGTTATGTTCAGACCTGGCGGGTTGTGGTAATTTACCAGCAAAATACCTACCCAAATGCGAGTTCTGAATTACAGGCATATTAGGAGCAGATATCTGGCCTGCACAGACAATCTGTGAATATATTTCAACACCTAATAACAAGTCTACGTACTTAGGAATATTGAAACTGGCGTCAGCCAATGAAAGATTTGGTGGAATATTCCAATTTGTAGTATAGACAGGCTTGCGTGGAAATTTCGAGGTTGAAATTTCCGGTACGATTATGACGTTGGTGTTGCAATGCCATGAAGTTGTGATAGACTTAATTGAAATCGATGTCATCTTAAGACTGTCTGCCTTAGATGACAATATACCAGCTAAAGTAGTGCGCTGGTGATGAGGCGATAATTTTAAGTGGTTGAATAACCTATTAGACATGAGGTTACAATCAGAACCACTGTCAAGCAATGCGGTGGCTTCAACAGAATGGCCATCCCTGTGCATGACTAAAACAGTGGCGGTAGGGAGCAAACAGCTTGGTTGAGGTTGGAAGACTGACATTACCCCAGCAGTATTGGCAGATTGGTTGCCGTTAATATGTGCTGGATTATGAAGGTAAGTGCCATGTTTACCCTTACAAATCTTGCAAGTATAAGTGCTACAATAGGGGGCGTGACCCTTAGAGTAATAGCACACTTGACATAATCGTTGTGTTTTGACAAAATTGTCTCTATTAGAGAAATCCATGGCTTTGAAAACTTCACAATGTTGCAGCTCATGGAATCCATTGTTACAACAGAGGCATTTAGGCTTGGAGGAGGCAACCTTGCCTTTAGGAATGGTTGTATTAGATACAATAGGCTTTACTGGCTGACTCCTTAAAGCTGAGTCAGTCATCTGAAAAACCCGTATCCTGGATTCTAAAAATGTGAATAAGTCTTTGAGACTAGGCATTTTACCTGGAGCGAGAGAGGATTCCCATTCTTTTATCAAGAATGGGGGAAGCTTGTCGAGTACAATCTTTGCTATAATCAAGTCAGACAGTTCTACACCAACATTAAGCGAGTTCAAAGCATGAACAGTGCTTATAAAATGGTCAACGAACTTCTGAAGAGATTCAGCAGAATTCCTTTCTAATACAGGAGGTGAAAATAGCTTCTCCAAGTGGGTATTAGCGATAAGTCGGTCATTATCAAACCTAGCCGACAGCGTGCTCCATGCTACATCAAACGTAGCAGCAGAGACAGGAATGTTTTGAATCACTGTCATAACTTCTGGTGCTAGACAGGACTTCAAATATTGAAATTTGTCCATGTTAGATATGTGTTTATGCTCTATGATTAGTGAATTGAAAGTGTCCCTAAACTCAATCCAGGTTGCTGGGTCGCCACTGAAATGAGGAAGCCGAATTTCTGGAAGTTTAGGGAGAGAGGGGACAAATTGAGGCGATGATTGATTAGCAAGGATAGCTTGGTTGGGCTCATAATGATGCTTGGTTTCATCAATTGAACTTCGAAGAATACCAATGGTTTCATGAAAGGCAGATTCGACTTGAAGCCTTTGAAGTTTGATAGATTCATTGAGTTCTAGTACGTCGATACGTGAGTATTCAGTCTTGTACTCACTGAATAATTCCTCGAAGGATGTGCGCAGACTCAGAGCCTTGCAATAAGATTCTCTATCTTCTATGACAAGGGCTTGAATTGCCTGAACATAATTGAAGAAACGTGTCTTTATAAACTCGACACTAGATAGCTTAGCCTGAGATTCCAGAACTTGAGAATTAATTATATGAGGTAATAATAATAATCTCACTTATTGTATTTGTGCCCAGTCAGTTAACAATGTTTGTAATTAAACTAAAAGTTTAGTAGGCCTAGGTTACATGAAAGCTGAAAGTCCTACCATGAGTATATATACAACACCATAACCTGTGGATCTCACTTCTCCAAAGATGACGACGCAGACAGTCGCCGATAGCTCAGAATGTACTTCTATAACTACCCGACTGGAAACCCGAGAACAGTTTCTACAATGTATTCATCGGGAGAACCTTCAAAGTTTTATTAGTATTAGATTAACTATATTTCAAATAATCCTTCTGAGCAGAATATATTAAGGAAGTTTGAGGTTAGGGTGTTATCCTCAAATTAATTTGCTTTTGAGTTCCCAATCTTGTAGGCATTATTGCAATTACTGACTTGGAATTAATGATGAATGTGCACCCAAGCTCGAGTCTGGTTACCTTTACTTAAGACAGCCTTTGTTAGAATGTATACTCAAATAATTCATGTGTACAAACATTAAACAAGTTAAGTCTGGTTCTCACCATCTTAGGGACTAGGCAGTCATATAGTATTCTTAATCCAACGTTCTTGTGCTCAGAATGGTAGTCAAATTGAATTTAAAGGTAGTTCAGGTGTTTATCTCTGAGGCTTCTGGCTTGCATATGGGAAGGTTTTTTAGTCTGGTTTGCCTGGTTTAAGCTTAAAATACTCTCATGTATAGTAAAGGAATATTGCTATGGTTCTGTACACTTCTAATAGAGTTAATAGTTAATAATCATTAGTGGCTTGAACAATTTCTTAGGCCAGTACTCATAGTCGCAATAAGTCATACCGGTAGGCCTACTTTAATCTCGTCTTAAGTTGAGTTTCTGACACAAACAAGTCGGACTTATGACATATTTACTTTATAAAGTGAGACTTGACAAAGTCGAACTTATTGCTATTCATAGTCACTAAAGTACGACTTATTTGTCGAAATAAGTTGTACTTTATCAAGTAAAGGGCCCCCCTGAGTTATTCCAATTTAAGCCAAAGCCATGGACAGTGATTTTGAGGATCTTGGTGAGGTATTAGAATAAACTCGCGCCCCAAAGTGTTATTTGCGAAACATGATGAATCTATTCAAATTTTACAGTGACAACGAACTTAAAAAGAGATTTTGTTTCAAGAAGACACAATTTTGGAAGTATCAATCCCCTATCTTTCATCAGTATTTCTCTCTGATGGCATTTCATATCGGCCCAAAGCTTCCTAAGCTGTTTTGAATCTCCCTAAAACAATAATTAATATCAAAATAAATGCATAAGCGTACCGGTCTTATTCTGAACAATGTCCAAGCTAATATATACACAGAATATTGTAAAGAAACCATTGATCAACTTACTTACATGTGGTATGGTTTTTAATGTACATAGGTTAAATATAGTATTAAGTGAAAATTGAATATTTGTAATTTTAGCATAAGCTGAGAATATAAACTCGAGGGTGCAGTGTTGCGAGGCGGCAAAGTTCCCCTCAAAGAATATTCAAGGACCCGAACCTATTGTCTGAGTGTTGAGATGCAAGCCTGCCATAAAGTTTATAACACCCACTCGCAGACGGGAGAAACGCACGTTCTGGTAAACAAATTAATAAATATTAGTTTGACATAAAAATAATAAATATTAGTTTTCAATAGAGTTATATAAGATTGTAAAACTAAAGATTTTAGCGAACCTACATACTATCATAAAAGTGAAAGTTACGAGAAGACGATGTCATGAGAGAAGATACTCACCCCCTTGTATTGATTAGCCAATAAGATTATTCTGTAGAATTTTAAGTAATTTCTATTGACCAATGAAATAAGTAGTGGGCGTAATTATACGCATTTTGCATATGATACAACTAGCTAGACAACAGTCTAAGAGTAGTCAGTAAGTAGTCAACTAGCAGTTAGCAGCCAGTTAACATGTAATCACAATCTAAGAATGGTCGCTATAAAGTGTACTTATAACCGACACCGAGCCAATATGTAGTGTACTTGTAGTTCACAAGTAGTTTCAGAAGTGAATATAAAGTCCGAAAGTGAGTGAACTGTTATCAAGTAGAATAGACTGAAGCTAATAGTATCTGTAGGAATTGATAGAGGATTAAACAATTAGTGTATTAAAAACAGTGTAAAGTGACGAATATGGTGATGGGAAATAAATATCAAAAGTAAAATGAATCTAAAGAAGTGTTGTTCATGTATACTATACGTATAAGAACCTGTAGTGCAAGTCAACCTCCTTGAGATTACAGATCTCGATGCTACAGCTAGCTGGAGCAGACCTATTCGAGTCAGTGCGACGACAAGGTACGTAACAATTGAAGAACTTTTATTAAACAACGGCGCCCAACCCTAGAGATTGTACCTTATGCCTGACAATATTCTGATGAGATGGGGACTGCATCATACTATGGCTCAAACGCGGGGCACGAAACAGACTGACAAACAATAGAAAAATGCCAATCAGAGACACCACAGGAAGACAAGGGCTACAGGCAACAACGGAGTGACCACGACAGCAATTATATCACAGCGGCAATTACATCACCGGCAGCACATCATTATGAGGACGGGCAGAAGACATCATAACAACATCACCGATAACATCAGCATGACTACATCAACGTGGAGACAACAGCGAGCTGCACAACCAACAACACGACTTCAATGAGGACGGGAAGAGGCTGGACGCCACCAACAACGCTGGATATGGCAGATAAGACCAATATTTGTAATAACAATGTATACTATGTTGCATGTATCACTGGTTGTTGTTAAAATTTCGATAAAACTTAAATTTGCAGGGCACTATTAGGAAATATCCTGTTGTTTATTTTCTTGTATTTAAAAGCAAAGTAATTATTTAGTAGTGAAAGTAGGAGAGATCTAAGTAGTATTCTATGAAATTAAGAAGTGGACGTCGAGTAACCAAAATGGAGGATTCTCAAAATACGCATGATTTGTTATCTCAAAACCAAAATTTTGAAAATATAGTAGAAAATATTAATGACAGTGAAAATGTATTAGATTCAAATAGGGTAGATGAAACTACTTCAGAGCAAGGAGTAGATGAGCAAACAAACGAAAATATTCTGAGTGTAGAAGCTATAGTTGAAGCAAGTAATGAGGAAGGTCTAGCAGAAAAAGCAGAAATCCCCCAACAAAGTAGTATGGAGTTAATACTTGCCAGCTTATTAGGAGAAGTAAAGAAAACTAATGATGAAATTAAGAAAAGTAACGAGGAAAATAAGAAAAGTTATTCAGAACTTAGTAAAAGCTTATTAGGAGAGGTATAGAAAACCAATGATGAAACTAAGAAATGTAACGAGGAAAATAAGAGAAGTAATTCAGAACTCAGCAAAACCTTGTTAGGAGAAGTAAAGAAAAGTAATGAAGAATTATGCTTAAAAATCAACCAGGTTAGCAAGGAATTAAAAGAGACTACTGCGGAATTAACGCAAAAATGTGATGGCAAGTTAGCTGATGTAGAAAACCGAGTTGTTTGTAATGTAGAAAGAATGGAGAGGGAGTCAAATAAAATGATAGAGGATCTTAATCAAAATCTAAAAAAGCAAAATACGAGTTTTGAAAGTACCGGTAAGGTAGATGTAGTAAAAAGGAAAATGACTGAATACACCAGTAACGAAATAAAGCAAGTAAGAAGCGATACGCAAACATTAGTAGGGCAGATTGATACGCGTGTTGAACAATTAGAGATAAAGGCTAAAGAAATTGAAGTTCAGGTAAATGAAAACCAACAAATAAATGCTCAGCAAGGTGCAAAATTCAAAAACGATATTGAAGGAAAATTAAAACAGTTTACTGGTACTATTGAAAAAAAGGTAGGTGATATTGTAAACAGGATGGACAGTTTACAAAGTAAGGTGCATGAATCCAACGGAAATAATACAGAGAAAGGACATAACCGATATGTTTATGAAAGTGTAAGTGATACAGCAAGTAAGAGCTGTAATGGAATTAATATTGACCCGGTTAGTCCAAGTAACTGCATTAATTCTGATGCAAATGATAACCTAGAGCATGGCAGTGTTTCATTAAGTAATACCCGTGTGCAGAATATTGCTAGTATTATAGGCAATGAAATTGTTTTGCCGGTTTATTATGATGATGATAGGACTAGCCCCCAGACTTTCATTAAAGAGTTAAATGAGTACTTTACTTTGAAAAATGTTAATGAGCAATATAAGGATCACAGGCCGCTGTATGAGGAATAGAAGTAAAGCTTGGTTTGATGTCAGTATTGGGCAAAATTGTACTTATAATGAGTTCTGTAAATTATTTGTGAACCATTTTTGGAGTGAGAGCAAACAGCTGAGTACCAGACTAAGCCTATATAACAGAAAGTATAATCCAAAGGGGAACCTATCCATGTCGGATTATCTATTAAACATGATAAAGAATGCGAGACTACTACAACCTGCTCTCCAGGATTGCGACATCTTAGCATTATTAATAAAACACTACCCCAGGGAGATTATGAATGTAATGTTAGTTGCAAAGGTTAAAACCGTGAGTGATACAATTGAATTACTGAATAAACTAGAGGTATATGCGACCCCTGGACAGACAGAATATTACGATCGAAATAGTATGAAGAGGGACTCCCGTATGTACACAGAAAATGGTCATACTTCATCCCCATCTCAGAATGCGAGGCAAGGAAACAACCAGAATGGAAATTACAATCACTATAGACATAACAGTGGTAACAGATTTAATAATCAAAACCAACGAAATTCTAATAATTCAGATAGAAATCGTGGGAACACACAAATAAATGAGGTTCACGTAGGGAGAAATGAAGAAAATAGGCCTAATTCAGATATAGGGAACCAGACAAGACGGGATGGTAACAGTTATAATAGAACTGAACAAAACACAAATGAGTCACAGAATGGGGCAAGAGGTGGAGGCAGTTTAAATCCCACGTCACAAGAATTTGTAACACGCAGACAAAATGACAATAGCAGCAGTCAGCGGGATAGGACTTTAAACTAAGTCAGGGCAGTGTCAAGAACCCGAATAAGTGGCGGGATATCCACAAAAGTAGAGGAATGGGAGGAAATGCCTATATCCAACGTAAGAAGGAGTAAGTAGAGAACCCGAATACGTGGTGGGATATCCACAAAGGTAGAGGACTAGGAGGAAATGCCTATATCCAATGTAAGAAGGATTAAGAAAAGAACAGTAATGTGAATAAATTAATCACAACGAGGTAAGAAACTATTCAAATAAGGAGATGGCGTAAAAGACGTAGAAACGCAGGAGAAAAAATTAATTGTGAATATCCCTAACATGTCAAAAATATGTTTACCGAAATATGTCAAAATATGTCGATTAAAATAATGGAAGGCTTAGATGTCATGAAAGGCTATTAGGAGAGGGAAAAGCTAGTGAGGAAATAAATACTATTCAGATAAATAAAGTACAACTAATTAAAGAAGTTGAGAAATAGTAGTAATAAAAAAAAAAAGATTAAAATGATAATCCGCCCTTCATAAATATTAAAATAGGAGACATGTTTATTGATGGATGAATGGACATTGCGTGTACTATGACGAATGCTTACATAAGCTGTTGACAGGTTAAATAAAATAATAAAATCAAAGTGTATTATCAAAATGCGATGCTACAGGTTATTTTGTGGAATTGAAATCAGCGTAAAAGGATTTGAAATTTTATACAATGCGTAATTGATGAACTAATTGAAGGGAAATGTGTAGAATTGTATACGGTTTAGAAATATAGTAAATGTTGGTGAGAAAAAGCCAGAGATGTAAGATGGAAGGAAAGAATTTATTACCATTACATTACGAAGTCCCGTTAGTACTTGACGAGCAAAACAAGAGAGAGAGGGAGATAAAATATGAAGTTTATGGTGGAAGGAAGGACCTTCGGTGACCAATAGATGTCACAAATTGTAGGGGAAAATAGCCCTGATTAATGTAATAATGAGGCAAAATAGGCCCATTTACTAAGTAGTTGTATGATGAAAGTGGAGAGAGAAGGAACGTTATATTTTAATTAGTGGGATGGAAAAGTTCACCCGTAAAACTGCTCGTACTTTAATAAGGAATCGTGAGATGTAATGATGGAATTGTGTGATAAACAAGGGTAGAATAAATAATGATAATAAGCTTGAAAATAAAGAAAGAAGTTGATAGTTTTGTATATGCAACACAATCTACTACACATAGCCGATGAAAATAAGCGTCAAATGAATATAAATAGAACACCTATGATTGAAATTAAAAGATTGAATTGTAGAAATGATACAAGTTCGACACTGATAGCCTGTGTAGCGTATTAAGTTTCACTTATATATGATAACCTGAAATTAAAATAAAATTAAAAATATTGTACACCTGAAGGAAGCGGTGAAGTATCATTAATATAAACATGCCAATCTTCCAGAAAAAAAAAAGATATTGTATAAGCCGATAAGAATGATGGTATAAGTAGATAAAAATGATTTCTAATGAGCCTGTAGAAGAACATATTAAAATAGACATGACATATTAGGGAGTTTGTACGAAAATAAATAAAGAATGGGATTACAATAAATGATATTATTAATGAGAGAAGTGAGCTAGACATGGGATCACAAATATGAATAAACAATATTCTCTGCGAAAAGATAAATAAGACCTATGACGCATCAGGAACCTAAAAAATTAGTCGGCGGGTTACCTAAACCTATCACGGATGGGAATGCAGAGCCAGATATTCATGAACTCTGTATGAATGTGATTGAAAGGGTGAGACAGAAGGCAGAAAAACGGAGAACGAAGGCTAAGCGCTATAAAGCTATCTGGAACCCACAGGTAGGAGAAAAAGTATTGCTTAGATGTAAAATACTATCTAACGCAGCCAAGAAACGCAATGTGAAATTACTCCTATTATTCAAAGGCCCTCTGATTGTAAACCAAGTATTCAATAACAATTGTTACGAATTATATGACCCCCGTAAGAATAAAGTAATTGGAAGGTATAACAAAAGTATGTTAAGAAAGTATAAAACCTTAGACGAACCAGATGTTTAAACTGTAGTAAAAGCTGCATGATGGGTATTACTTATGCAAACATTTTGCCATGAGAAGGAAGATAATAAAAAAAAATTGTAATAATGTGTTGTATTGAAATGTATGGGATATGAGTGTTAAGAGTGGTTCAAACAATATGGACGCATAAAATAGGCGACATATAAGTACATATATTAGAGTGCGATAAAATGATAGTGAATTAGTTCGGGAGTACGAAGAAAATTAACAATGTGACAAACAGAACATACTTAAGACTCTTGATGAGAATGGAAACTGTACAATGACACTTTATTACATGTGTGAAAAGAATGGAAGGATGCTAAGTTAAGTGTATTGAATTAAAATAATATAGTGTTAGTAAAGATTAAGAGAGAACTTAGTGTAAGAATAACACATGATTTCAGGAAGGATAAGAGTAAAATTAAAAAAAAAAAAAAAAAGGAAATAAAAATTAATCAGAAAGAAAAAAAAAAACACAATAAGTAGTGGACTTAGAGGAATAATAAGAGGAACATGAGGACTGGGTATTATCTGTGTTAAATATCCATACTCACATATTAGAATTTACCACAGAAATTACCGGGCATGTATGGTATGGTTTTTAATGTACATAGGTTAAATATAGTATTAGGTGAAAATTGAATATTTGTAATTTTAGCATAAGCTGAGAATATAAACTCGAGGGTGCAGTGTAGCGAGGCGGCAAAGTTCCCCTCAAAGAATATTCAAGGACCGAACCTATTGTCTGAGTGTTGAGATGCAAGCCTGCCATAAAGTTTATAACACCCACTTGCAGACGGGAGAAACGCACGTTCTGGTAAACAAAATAATAAATATTAGTTTGACATGTTTTTCCCTTATTCAATAGAGTTATATAAGATTGTAAAACTAAAGATTTTAGCGAACCTACATACTATCATAAAAGTGAAAGTTACGAGAAGACGATGTCATGAGAGAAGATACTCACCCCCTTGTATTGATTAGCCAATAAGATTATTCTGTAGAATTTTAAGTAATTTCTATTAACCAATGAAATAAGTAGTGGGCGTAATTATAGGATGTGCTATACGCATTTTGCATATGATACAACTAGCTAGACAACACTATAAGAGTAGTCAGTAAGTAGTCAACTAGCAGTTAGCAGCCAGTTAACATGTAATCACAATCTAAGAACGGTCGCTATAAAGTGTACTTATAACCGACACCGAGCCAATATGTAGTCTACTTGTAGTTCACAAGTAGTTTCAGAAGTGAATATAAAGTCCGAAAGTGAGTGAACTGTTATCAAGTAGAATAGACTGAAGCTAATAGTATCTGTAGGAATTGATAGAGGATTAAACAATTAGTGTATTAAAAACAGTGTAAAGTGACGAATATGGTGATGGGAAATAAATATCAAAAGTAAAATGAATCTAAAGAAGTGTTGTTCGTGTATACTATACGTACCTGTAGTGCAAGTCAACCTCCTTGAGATTACAGATCTCGATGCTACAGCTACCTGGAGCAGACCTATTCATCGAGTCAGTGCGACGACAAGGTACGTAACGACGACAAGATACGTAACAATTGAAGAACTTTTATTAAACAACAGCGCCCACCCTAGAGATTGTACCTTATGCCTGACAATATTCTGATGAGATGGGGACTGCATCACATGCTGCATAATATGACTGGATGAATTGAATTCTTTGTTTACAATGCACAGCGCCGTCTGTAATTTTATATCATGACAGCGAAATACATACTTAAATGGCTTTCCTTTACATAGAATCTGAAAAAATCTTAAACATGATTGGCTAATTCAATTGTTACAGCAGTGAACGCATGACTTTTCATATTATTGAGTTCGACTTTCATATGTAGAATAAGTAGAGCTTTATGAAGTCACACTTAATAAAGTAAGACTTTAAAGAAGACTATGAATACGAAAAATATATGTCGACTTGTCAAATAAGTTCAGCTCTATAAAGTAGGTTCTTAAGTCGGTAACTATGAATACCGGCCTTAGGAATTGATTCTTTAGGCTATCCATGCATAGTCAATGTATTTTGGGGGTATTATAATTATCTCTTCTGTAATAAATATTACTGGCTTCTATAAGAAACCTGTACTATAGGACTAGAGAAGAAATAGGAGTATTTTCTTATATGGATATCTCTGTTGTTGTAGGGAGTGTAATGATCCTTGTTATCTGTGATATTTATTGTGATTTCAAGTTGAGTTATATAAAGTGATTTTATTGAAGATTATCTGTTTTTCTTCCCTTGTTCCTTGAGCTGGATTCTGATTTACGTCCTCTAGGGTTATGAGTAGATATCTACTATATATTATATAGTGACAGAGATTTAAATTTCCCTCTAGGGTTATGAGTAGATATCTATATATTATATAGTGATCGAGATTTAAATTTCATCTCAACATAACATGCAAATAAATAACTGGTGCAAAAAATTGTTGCACAAACTTTCTCGCATACACACAGAAAAAAGTAATTTGTAGAGACAAATTTTATTTATTACATTTTCATAAAACTAACAAGTATATAGAACAGAAAGCATAACGGTCGATCTTTATGTTCAATGATTTTACTGTGAAATAATAATAATAATAATAATAATAATAATAATAATAACAATAACATGGGGTTTGCATGGTTCCCTCAATCTTAAAGGCCAAAATGCAGGATATATTGAGATATAAGTTAGCCCAACAATAGATGCAAATGCTGCACGAATGAGTTATTACAAGAATTTACTGGTAAATTTCGGTGGCCACAAAATTTGATTTGAATCCAGGACCTCTTCCCTATTTTCCTATACCACCTCGCTCTAATTGATTTTGGTGTGTTCATTACGACTGTGGTAAACTGACTACATTTCACAACATTGTCTAGATTACAGTATTCTTGTTACTATGCAGTGGCGGACGCAGAATTTTTTTTTGGGGGGGGGGAGATATGAATAGGTAGAAAGAATGCTAAAAAAAATAATAAACTTACATATATAATTAGTTTATAAAACTGGCCACTTAGAGTGCATATATAGCCTTTTTTCAAATTTGGGGGGGGGGATCTATCCCCCAATCCCCCCCTCTGCGTCTGCCACTGTTACTATGGGCAACAAAAGAACATTCATATTTTAATTAAAATGTTTGTTCTGAAATTCGCATTTAAGTCATATTATTTCGTTTTTATCTTGATATCTATTAATTTTATAAAGAAATGTGTCTAGCAATTTTTTTTTTTTAATTTTCTCTACAACTTGATTGCACTAAGTTTCCATGTATCGCCCAATGTAATGGAAATAGCCTAGAAAAATTGAAAATGTATTTGAGTAATGTACCCTCTAAGATATTTTTGCAAGAAAAAGGGATATAGCCATTTTGTTAGTCATAGATAAGAGTTTCCAATTTTAAATTTTTATTAAAATCGTTAGAGCCAATTTTTAAAAAAGCAAAATTTTTCTTAAAACTTTCACGAAAAGTCCCCTTAATATTTTAGTTATAAAACTCAATTTCTAGGTGGTTCGATAAAATTCTAAAAAAGTCCTTAATTAAAAAAATGAAGTAAATACAATGAACCGTTTACCCGCTGTGCTTGTCCACAGACAGACGGAAAGACGTCATTCCAAAAACACTTTTTTCAGTTTCTAGGCATCATGAAACATGCTTTCCCGGTGTTATCGCGATTTTGATTTTTTGTCATGATCACAATACTTTCTCTATACTACATATATGTGAGAAAGTAAAATCGTTTTATTTAAGTGACAATATATAAATCTCATATCTATGCTTTCATAAGATTTTTAAGCATTTATAAGTCAATAGCAGTGTTTAGGGTAAAACACAAGATAACAGTGCTACTCTATTCACTATTCTGGTGAAGGAATATAAGCATGAGGAGATAATAAAATAACACTACTATAAAATTTGTATGTTCAGTAAAGTAATTATAATACTTGTATAATGACACATTCTATTTCAGAGAAAAATACACCTTGAGGTTGGATACTTTCAAGATTAACTAATTTGCATCTTCTGGCTTGTAAATTTATTGACATAAGCCACACCTGCAGTTCCAGTGAAACTGTAGTGCTACTACACGAATTAATCCAAATTGAACATTACCAGACATTACCAACCGTAAATCTACTTGCGTGGAGTACACAACTTTTTTTATGTCAAAGAAGCAAAGGGAATTCAAATTTTTTATATGAATATTCCTTATTTGGTAATATTGAAATTAAGTATGAAAATGTATTTTCTTCATTTCATAAGTAATTATTTTATGCCATATATTGAAATTACTTTATATTTAAGTGGAGGGAAAGGAAATAGACATTAAATCCATGACTGGGATATTAATACAAGTAAGAATCAGTTTGAAAAATTTTATGTCATAACCGGGATTTGAACACGGATCTTCAGCTTAACGCACCGATGCTCTACCATTGAGCTACCATGACAACATGCCAGTACGACATCAAATTCCTCAACTGATTCAGAAGACAAGGCAGACCACGGGAGGTTTCTCCGTTGAGAACACGCATCCAATGGCGTCCTACATTTGTAGGTACTTTGAAGCCAAGTTATTATTTATATACTATTAATTAAGTGGAGGGAAAGGAAATAGACATTAAATCCATGTCTGGGATATTAATACAAGTAAGAATCAGTTTGAAAAATTTTATGTCATAACCGGGATTTGAACACGGATCTTCGGCTTAACGCGCCGAGGCTCTACCATTGAGCTACCATGACAACATGCCAGTACGACATCAAATTCCTCAACTGATTCAGAAGACAAGGCAGACCACGGGAGGTTTCTCCGTTGAGAACACGCATCCAATGGCGTCCTACATTTGTAGGTACTTTGAAGCCAAGTTATTATTTATATACTATTAATTAAGTGGAGGGAAAGGAAATAGACATTAAATCCATGTCTGGGATATTAATACAAGTAAGAATCAGTTTGAAAAATTTTATGTCATAACCGGGATTTGAACACGGATCTTCGGCTTAACGCGCCGATGCTCTACCATTGAGCTACCATGACAACATGCCAGTACGACATGAAATTCCTCAACTGATTCAGAAGACAAGGCAGACCACGGGAGGTTTCTCCGTTGAGAACACGCATCCAATGGCGTCCTACATTTGTAGGTACTTTGAAGCCGTACCTACAAATGTAGGACGCCATTGGATGCGTGTTCTCAACGGAGAAACCTCCCGTGGTCTGCCTTGTCTTCTGAATCAGTTGAGGAATTTGATGTCGTACTGGCATGTTGTCATGGTAGCTCAATGGTAGAGCATCGGCGCGTTAAGCCGAAGATCCGTGTTCAAATCCCGGTTATGACATACAATTTTTCAAACTGATTCTTACTTGTACTTTATATTTGTTTTGGTAACAGTTTTCAATTGCTACGCAAGTCTAAATTAATTTCTTCGCACTGTCCGCTGCTGCCATCTTTCTGCTTATATCTCGCGACTACTTTTGTCTGGTTGCTTAGGTCACGCTTGAGCAGCTACATCCTTTGTCTGTCTGACATGTTTCGTAGTTGACGAGTCTGTCTCTTACTGAGCGGATGGTTGGAGCGCTTGTAATTGTCTTCGTGGAATTTGCATTGTTCAGGTGAGCAGAATAAGTTGGTTTAATTTTACATTATACTTATTTAAGTAATATATTTATTTTTTATTATTTTCTTGCTTAATAATTCACCACAATGTAGTTATTTATTCTGCTCATCTAACATGCCTGCCTAATGTATTTCGGCCATTATTCTAAATTCTTTGTCTGCCATGTGGACAGTCAGTATGCATGTAGATGAATGTTACTCGTCAGCCCACTTTATTTCTTCTTTCTTCTTGTCAAAATTTTCATGGCTGCACTTCCGAAGTATAATTTTCTTTCTTTCCTTTTTGCGCACTAAATTATGAGATCTCATTTAAACAGAATGCGTAGCCATATTGCCTACTAGGCAGCACTACTCGAGCGATTACTACAGTATTGAAAATTAATAATTATAAGCCCCATTTAGGAACTACCTAAAATTAATACAATGGATTAATCCAATATATTTGATTTATTCATAACTATTTGTACCTAAAAATTCCTATTGCTCGAATTCCATATTTGCTTGCTGTTAAGTACATAATATTGAAATAATAATTCAACAGGTTTAATATTTTGATTTATTCAAGAAATGTGAAATAAATATAACTTTTCATTGCAAGTATGTAAAAGTACTTATACTTCAAGTTTTCTATTGTTTCAAACTATTATCACAATATTTGCTTGTTAAATAACCCACAGAAAGTTTCACATCTTACTCTACTCATTTTGTAATAAATTCATATGCTGGAATCTAATTTTTTATTTAGTAATATTAGATGGGCTATTATGTATCCAGTTCCTTCCACTGTTCCTTTCTTTGTGTGACGTGTAGTTATGCCTTTCCCTAATATTCCTTGGCTAGAGGTTTCTGTGCTAATTAATGAATGCCTTCATCATGAAACCTGCCGAGCGGGGAAGGTTTGCTTTGCTGCATTGGCCTTCGCAGCTATTGATATCCACCAGTGAGGCCTGCAACTACTATACAACATCGCAGCAGAGCTACTATTACACTACAAAACAAAATACACTTTATAAATGTTAAAAAAAAGAACGCTGTTGTGTTTCATATTCAAATGGATATTCAAAATTTAATTTGGGTTTTTGGTTTTGAATCCTGAACCTCAACAATTGAATTGCATTCTCTTCATGAAGAAGTGACATTTTTAAGAACTTGAGTTAAATACTGTACAATATAATTATTTAAGTAGTAGAAATGTTATTACATAATTAAAATTAAAAACAGTGGTAATATTCCTTACCGTCATTACCAATGTAGACCCCGAATCCTTTCGTGTGATCCTCACATCATGATACTGTCCCAAGCCAAAATGTTTATTTGGAAAAATTAATTCTTGACGTTCAAAACCAAAATCAAACACAACTCTCAAATGCCCTGTAAAATAAAAGCTTATTTATTAGTACAGAATGAGATTAAACTCAAAAGATTTATTTTAACGACAAATATATTCTGATAAGAAATGGGTGGAGCATGGATTTCCTTATTTAATTTGTAGTGTAGTGTGTAGTGTAACTTAATATTCAGGCTACTCCCAAAGGAAACTGACATGCATAATGAAATTCACCCTGACAGTGTTCTGTTTTCCTTCTTTTGTTTTCCTCTTTAGGTTGTTGTATAAAATACAGCAGAATAGCCGCAATAGTTTGTGTACACTGAAGTGAATATGAATAAATATAACTACACAACTCAAGAAGTGTTTTTTATTGTATCAATTATTACCAGCACTTCAGTGGTGACCCTGACGTGATGAAAGAAGTACAACGAACTACAGCTGGAATGGCAAATGAAAACCAAGAGTCCGTAGTGGCCCATGTATTTATCAAAGTTGCCGTTTTGGAAGCCTGACCAGAAGATATGGTTCATATAACTCGAAGATCATTCAGGACCAAACTAAATACGACACTGTTGTAAGTTCAATTGACTCAGAAATTCTTTTGGTAAATATGATGCAATCAAAGAGAGTCTTATTTCAACTTTTGCAGATAGTGAAACGCAACGAACACAATGACTGTTGACAGACTTGGAACTCGGGTATCGTAAACCATTGCAATTAATATTAATATTAGATGGAAATCTACAGTGAAGTGTTGATATCTGTAGCAAGATTGAGATCAGAAATATACACACTAACTTCACTAAAAGGTATATTTATCCAGTATGATGATGATGGGAAGACCCATTGAAATGATACTAAATAAATATACCTTTTAGTGAAGTTAGTGTGTATATTTCTGATCTCAATCTTGTTACAGACAATTACTTTGTAAAATGATAAATTTATCCTCAAATAAGGTAAGCGAGAATATTCTTAAAACTTTATGGTTACAGCAGCTACTGAGGGAAATGCAATGCTATCCTGTCAATGAGTAATGACAATCTGACGAAACTGTCGACCTTGGAATACCAGCTTGTACCATGTTACTCCTATTGCGGTTACACAACCAATGAACAACTCAATAGATGACCTGAGGAAGCAAGTGTCTGAGCTCTCACCCCAAGTTGCAGGGTTGAGTAAGCATGTTTTCACCAGCCACCGCCAACAGGGCAGGCCAAAGTCTAGGTCCAGATCCAGGGGCAGGAATGTAGAAACAGGACAGTCAATGAAGGTAGGCAAATGTTACTACCGCACTAAATTTGGTGAAGAGGCATACAGATGTCTACAGCCATGCAGCATGTCTCTCCGAGCTATACCTCACAATGGGCCGGAAAACTAGTTCCCCAACTCTCCACAGCGACAGGGAGCCAGGGCTGAGTTGCCTATTTATCAGCGACAAAGGGACAGCAACCCAGTTCCTAATCGACACCAGTGCAGATGTCTCTTTAGTGCCACCCACACACAGTGAAAAGAAATCAACAAATAAATTTGACCTTTTTGCAGCAAATGGTACTCGGATCCAGATCTATGGTCAACGACTCATGACATCGTTGCTTGGTTTACATCGAACATTCAATTGGCCATTCATAATCGCAGAAGTAGGTAAACCTATAATAGGAGTCAATTTCATTTCAACCTACTCGTCGACAGCTCGCAACATCGCTTGATAGATGGGACCACATACTTGACTGCATATGGTATCTCTTCTCACAACTACAGACTTCAGGTCCAGCTAACAGAAATTAACAGATATCAGTGGATTATACATGAATTTCCTGACAGCCTGTGACCTAACATTGTAAACTCAAAAATTGCAAGCTGCCACCACATTGAACACTTCATTGAAACGAAAGGCCCACCAGTGTTTGCCAAAACCAGAAGGCTCTTGGCTGAAAAACTCATAGCAGCTCATAAGGAATTTGTCTTCATGCTCCACAAAACCAGAAGGCTCTCAGCTGAAAAACTCATAGCAGCTCGTAAGGAATTTGTCTTCATGCTCCAGCAAGGGTTATGTAGACCTTCGAGAAGTTGTTGGACTAGTCCCCTACATCTAACCCAGAAGAAATTTGGTGATTGGAGGCCTTGCTGGGATTATAGGAAACTCAATCATAACACAGTACACAGTACACAGTGCATGAAGCAGTCATACCGAAAACGACCATCACAACACCTTTTGGACTATTTGAATTTCCATTCATCCCTTTCGGACTAAGGAACGCTGCACAGACCTTTCAAAAATTTATGGGCATGGTACTCAAAGGGTCAGATTTTGTCTTTTGTTACATAGATGACATTCTAGTTGCTTCTCCAGATAATAAAGTACATCTTCAGCATATCCACATCCTCTGTGAATGACTAAATGAATACGGCTTATGCATCAACGCTTCCAAATGCATTTTCAGTGTACAGCAGATCAACTTCTTAGGGTACGAAATCAGCCCACAAGGCTTGAAGCCTCTACCAGAAAAAGTTAGTGCCATTAAGAATTTTCCTTAGCCAGTCAGCCACTGGACTGTGACACTTCCTGGGAATCGTAAATTTCTACTACAGATTCATCCCAGAATGCGCCTAGCTACAACAACCCCTCTCAAAATTACTAAACCGGCACAAGAAGAACAGCACAAAACTGCTGGACTGGAACAAAGAAGCACAAGCCTCTTTTGCTGGAATGAAGGAAGCCCTCTGCAATAAAGCAGCCCTGGTACACTCTAATCCCGGTGCTCCACTCTCCTTGGTAACAGATGCGTTGGATGTCACAATAGGAGTTCTTCAACAGGATACTGATGGTGAAGCCCGACCTCTCAGTTTCTTCTCACAAACTCTAAAACACAGTCCAGATACAGTGCTTATGATCGCGAGTTATTAGCACTTCAAGCATCTTGTAGAAGGCCAACCATTTGTAATTTTCACGGACCATAAACCCTTGATGTATGCTCTTCAACAGGACTTGGACAAGGCATCACCCAGACAGGCTTATCAATTACAATACACTGCACAGTTCACAACACCATTAAATATGTAAGCATATGACTGGAGACTTAATACACTGAACTTCACTAAATTTGTACTAACCTGGACTGGTTTCGGGATTATAACTTTACCCCATAACTTTATACCTGCCAGCTATCATAATTTAGAGGTAAGGGAGATTCTATGGTGACTAAAGATGACAATATGTCAGCCACGATGTTGTGTTGGCCAGCAACATATTTTATGGTTATTTAATTAATGAAGGAAGTTTACACAGTGAAGTTATTAAATATGTAAGCATATGAGTGGAGACTTAATACACTGAACTTCACTAAATTTGTACTAACGTGACCGGTTTCGGGATTATAACTTTACCCCATTTTCAACACACTCCAACGACTGAAGTCGGAGTACGTTGAAAATAGAATCTCCCTTACCTCTAAATTATGATAGCTGGCAGGTGTACAAGCAGATGAAGACCTCGAATCATTGCAACAGAATCCAGGGATGAAAATAGTAAAACTCAGCTTGCTGGATTATGCCCATATATTCTGCACAACTTCTGACAAGCAGCCTTTTCATCTGTTCGTCTTTCTCACCCAGGAATCAGAGCAACCACCAAAATGATCACTGAACGATTTATCTGGCCCAATATGAAGAAAGACTGTCAACAGTGGACCCGAGCATGTATCGACTGCCAAAGATAAAAAAATTGACACAGCAAATCTCCAGTTGGACACTCCCTAGTGCCCAACGATAGATTCAAACACATAAATTGTGAGACCTCTACCTGTATGCCAAGGATTCAAGTACCTTCTCATGGCTATAGACAGATACTCTAGATGGAGGGAAGTAGTACCAATAGTAAACCAAACAGCTGACTCTGTTGCAGAGGCACTAATACCCACTTGATTTTCACGATTTGGTATTCCTGTAAGAATAACTACAGACCAACGTCGACAGTTTGAAAGCCAATTGTTCAAATCCCTAAGTAAGTACCTAGGTTTTCAGAGCATCAATACAACCGCATACCATCCACAAAGTAATGGCCTAATCGAATGCCAACACCACACCATGAAAGCAGCACTCGAATGCCATCTTCTACGGTCCTCGTCGTGGGTCGACTCATCACCCCTAGTTTTATTGGGCATGTATTCTATGGTCAAAGAAGACTTAGGGCACTCAGTTGCCAAACTGGTCTTTGGCACATCGCTTCGCATTCCAGAACTGCTCACCGACCAGTCTACCATAACACAGTCTGACTTTGTGAGACACCCCAGGAGACAGACATCGACCCATGACAAAAGACCTGTTTTTGTGTCCAAACACCTCGCAGACTGCTCTCATGTTTTCATACACCATGCACCTCCATTATCCTCGCTCCAACCTACATATGAATGATGGCCCCTACCCAGTAAAGAGTCGAACTGATAAGTTCTTCAACTCAATATCAGAGGGGTTGATAAAGCGCATCTCAGTGGACCGCCTTTCTATTGGAAGAAGGCCCCCATACTGTTACTAACCCTCAACAAGAAACCCATTCTGCAACTGGAACTTTCACCAGGTCAGGAAACAAGGTCCACTTCCCTGCACGTTTCTTGGACACCAACGCTGTCACTAGGGGGGGGAGTGTATAGTGTAATGTGTAGTGTAACTTAATATTCAGGCTACTCCCAAAGGAAACTGACATGCATAATGGAATTCACCCTGACAGTGTTCGAAGTGAATACAAATAAATATAATTACACAACTCAAGAAGTGTTTTCTACTGTATCAATTATTACCAGCACTTAAATTTTTTTGTCTTTTTTGGAAAATACAATATTTTACGGACAATAAGATGCTCCAGACCATAAGATGCACCATGATTTTAGGATGGAAATTTAAAGGAAAAGAAATTTAATGCAATTCTAAACGATAAATTTTAAAGGAAATAATATACTTCATTGCATAAACAAATTATAACCTTGTACAAGTGAAAATTTCTTTTGTTCAGGTGGCATCATGTAAATTTTAATTACCGAACTGATATCTCATGAAAGACAGAAAATACTTTTACCCCTTCTACCCCTCAATTCACCATACAGTAAGAGTAATGGGACAAGGCAGTTGAGAGGCCATTGCTTTAATTTAAACCACCTGACGGAGACAACTTCTTTCGTATAAAAGTACTCTTTTCACATTGTATACCTGGCTTCCAGCTACCCTCATTTTACGATTGTGACAAGTGCACTAATGTACAGTCTGTGGCAAAATTTGTAACTATCTTATCGTATATAATACCTTATTTATAACTATGGTATTCTGGCAATATTTACCATATTTTAAATTTTTTGTGTACTTCAGACCATTAGACGCACCAAACTTTCAGGGCTCGTTTTCAAGGTAAAAAAGTGTGTTTTATGGTCCGTAAAATACGGTAATCATGACTTAATAATGATCTAGTTCTTCATACTATTTCTAATACAAGGTGTGGCAGAGGAAACGGACTTTTTCAAATAACCATAACTCAGAAGATTTTCAAGTTAAACAAAATTTAATTACATAGAAATGAAGCTTGTATAATGCAGTTTCTGTTGACTATTTCAGAATTACCTCCGAAAAATAACGCCCGTCAAGTGACGACCTTCTTTCTGTATAAACTGTTGTTACCTCACTTCGAAATTCTGCATTGCTCTTCCCAACATTTCTACACGAATGAACTCTTGGATGTTGCGGGGTGTGTTTAAGTAAACCTTTGATTTGAGGTAACCCCACAAATAATAGTCACATATGGACAAGTCAGGGGAGCGAGGCGGCCAATGAATGTTGCCAAAACAGGAGATCACATGTTGAGGAAACATATCGCAAACCACTTGCATTGATGCTCTGCAGTATGCGCTGTGGCACCATCTTGTTGGAACCAAATTTGCTGCATGTTTACTCTTCGTCTGTGTAGTTCTGTCTGTTCCTTGTCACTGTGGTATTGTCCTCTTAAAAAAAAAAAAAAAAAAAAAAAAAAAAAAAGACCAATGATTCCAAATTTAGCAACATGGCCGAAACGTCGGTTTTAGACATGATGACACAGCGCCACCCGGACAGTCATGGTTATTATTGAGATTACATGTTAGATAATTCCATTGTTGCGTCACTTGACGGCATTTATTCAGGACTGAAGTAGTAATTCTGAAATAGTCAACAGAAACTGCATTATACAAGCTTAATTTCTGTGTAATTAAATTTTGTTTAACTTGAAAATCTTCTGAGTTATGGTTATTTGAAAAACATCCGTTTCCTCTGCCGCACCTTGTACATCAACTTGCTGACATAAATCTTTTGTTGTTTAATCTGTTAACATGCATTATGTTTAGTTGTCATTGGAACAACAATAGAGCATCAAACAGAGTGACTCTACGGGACAATGTGTACGCATACAAGTACAAATGAAGAGGGGAGACAGTGTGTGTGTTTAAGTGCAGGTAACAAAGGAAAAATAGAAAAAATAAATCGTGTAGTTTTGAAATTTGGCAGAGTTGTCGGAGGGAGTGTCCTGAACAACATACTAAAAGTCGCCAAGGGTGGGGGGTGAGCGGGGGGCCCGCAGAAGGTTTCTAAATACAACTTCAAGCCTATAAAATATCCTACAAGTTTGATCCTACATATTTTTTTTATATTCCCAATAGTTTTCGAGATATTCGCCAGCGAAAATAGCAAATTTTCTAAAAAAGCTCTTTTGCTTTATGCTTTTCGACACACTTTGCCCTCTAGCGCCTCAGCCCTTAGGTATACAGTATTGCTCTCATAAAAGAAGTTGTAGGGAAATAAATTAACTTTAAAATGAGTAGTCATTTGTTATTTTGTCTTCAATGTTCAAAAGTTATAACAGTTTTAAGTTTCGGTCAAATTTCGAGATTTTGAAAGAAAACCGTACATCGCACTTTCTCTATATTTAGGGGTTATATCTTTGTATATAAGCTGGATATTGTGTATTTATATCATGAAATAAGTTGAGAAATATTACACAACGATTAAAGTTGCATTTATTAAAAATCCGATCATGGTGCAAGCACAGTACATGTAATGGAAAACACAGGCAACGAAGGAAAAATAGGGAGGAGAAAGAAAAAATGTTTTGAAATTTGCCAGAGATGTGGGGGAAAGTGTCCTAAACAACACAGCAAAAGTCCCCATGGATAGAGGGTGAGCGGGGTGTCGTTTCTCTCAGTTTTCCCTAAATACACAAAAAAACTGTGGGTTCTACCAAAAAACAATTTATGCACAAAATTAAACTAGATAAAAGTTCTTATAAAATTGAAGGATATGAAGTATGACATAGTTCTGGAAATTCTGTTTTACATAACCTATACATTATATTTTTTAACAAAAAAGAGAGCAGATGATAATTAAATTGGCATGATGCGAAGCAAACTAGGTAGTTCTTAGAATAATATTTGAACTAAAGGTAAACATTACACATAAAACTCTGTTATAAAGCTTATAAAAATTACATGGTATGAGTGCATGTTATAAGAAATATAAACCAGGCATAAAATATTAAAATATTATTTGGAAAAATTGTAGAGTTAGATATATTTAGAAATTATAAGACCTAGTAGGACTACCTATTGCTTTAAATAAATGTTTAGTTGTCAATTTTTTCCAATATTGGAATCCTAGTACATCATATACAGGTTTTCTTTTCCCCCCTTTTTTTTCTTTCTTTTTTTTCTTTCTTTCTTTCTTTCTTTCTTTCTTTCTTTCAATTAGGCCAGTTTAGGACCACGTGAAACAGTTGTCTTCTTCTTGTCTTCCCAAAGCTTTTTCATTCTTCATTGTTTCATTGTTGCTGTTTCCGTTCTTCCGTCCATTTACTTCCCGTTTTCTTCTTAGGTTTCTCTGGAAATTTGCCATCAAATATTGCTTTCCTAAACTTTTCTCTGTTTGCAATATCCTCCTTTTTTATATTAATTTCAAATCTTCTTCAACTTCCTTGAAAAATGCTGGTTTAGTTTTTTATTTACATAGTGATAAAAAATTTGTTTGGTAAGTCTGTCTCTTTCCACTCTGAAAATATTACCATAGGATCTTAATCTTCTTTTCCTAAAAGCATGGCCTATTTTTTCTGTTTGTGTGTATAACTCCTTTTCTGGTCAGAGTTTGTATGTGTATATGTTATTCTCCCAAATTGGTCCCATAATTTTCCTTCAGATTCTCTTCTGTGTTTTGCTTATTCTTCTATCTGAGAAGGTGTTTATACACTCTGTTGCGTACAGAGCTTCTGGTATTTATATTTTATGTTTATATTTGTCCATCTACCAAACACTCAGTATTTATACACATATATAACACTAGCTTAAAAGACCCGGCGTCGCCCGGGTTTTGTATTTTGTAATTGGAAATTAGCTTATGAAGGATTTTTAATTTTTAATTCTAGGTCCTTATATAGGCATTTATAATTTGAAATAGGAAGAACGACTTATTACACTCAAACTATTCCCTCAGAAAATGCTTGATATAGTTTTTTATGGCTCATAGAGGATCTAGAATTTTGCATCCCATCGCTTGTACAGTGCACAGCAAGCCTGGTAGAGGTTTAAATAAGAAGAAACAGAAATTCCTGTAACATAAAATTGTAATATCGAGGCGGGAAATTTCCCACTCTTATGTTACCATAAAGCCGTTTTGGAGATGAAATTAAACAGAAAGCATTATCACTTTCATACTTTTCTCTCCAAAAACCTGCGATATAATATAATAATATACACATTACCATACCTCGTTTTGTTTTCTCTATGTCCAGGGTAGAGAAAGTTATGTGATTCCATTATTTTAGTGGATTTCATTCTGTAATATTTATTTATAACATGAATTATTTTGATAACTTCTCTTATTTGTCAAAAGTGCATTTCATGTGTTTTTTCCAAGCCCACCTGATACCATTTGGCAACAATATATTCTGTGATTTGGAATGGATAATTCTATGTAAAAAGGGATTAAGTATTTTCAAAAACATTTAATTTTTGGCATTTAGAATCAGAATTTTTCCAAATCCTTTCTTAGTGAGCACCTACATTATGAAACGAAGGTACTGTCAAAATTCCAAGTCTCTACCTGTTATAGTTTAGGCTGTACGTTGATTCCTGTCATTCAGTCAATCAGTCAGTCAGTCAGGACAAAGCCTTTTATATATATAGAGATTGATTAAAGAGTGCCTAAATAACTTCTTTTGCTTGGATGTCACCAATTTTAAACTCATCTTCTTCTTCTAATGACATACTGTTGGTGCATGTACCATGACATGTTCCACAAACTGATGACCATTTAACACCAGCTTTTCGGCATCCATATCTTCCAACACACCGAGTTGCACAGTGACAAAATATGATGTGCAAATATTCTCAGGAGCCACATGGACAAGTAAACATTTATTTAAAGTAATAGGGCTACTCTTCTTACAATTTCTAAATACTGTATTTGCCGGCATATAAGACGCACCCCCTTTTTTATACACAATTTGTAAGGATAAAATTGTATTATTGATCATTATAATGAATTAACAGTGTTTCAAATATAAAGTAATACTGAACTCTAAGTAACTGTAATATTCCCACACTACGCAAGGAAACAAGAAAAAATCGCATACCGAATACTACTCGCCCCCAAATAATACCCGCACCCAAATTTTTCGAAAGGAAATTTTGAAAAAATCTATAGGCCCAAATATAAAATTATTTTGCCAGTTTTATTCTTAATTAAACAGTCATAATTAACAATACATATCAACAATACATTATGTATCATAAAATCATATGGTAGGCTAAAATAATGTGCAAGGTAACAGCCAGCCGAAATCTCGCCGTCTTAGATGCACAGCGTAAGATTTTCAACACCAACAACACTCTCAATTCAGCTGTTCAGCGGGAATCCACACACGATGACATGTGTCCGACCCAAGGTCAAAATCGCGTGGAAATTCACCGAATTATTGGATCTGCTTATAATGCACTGTTTGCTTGGTGTCTGTATGCGTAAAGCTATGTTTCAGACTGGCGGACCATGTGAATAAGAAAGCGTCTCCTTTGTCTCATTTTCCTTTCATTCCAGCTTCGCTACTGTTACACTGTACTGGGGGCTACTACAAAGCATCGTGTTATACTAACAAGATATTGTATAAAATGTCAAAATTCAGATGAGAGGAGTCCAGTATTCAAATAAGTTAATACCGCAACCCAGTTTTTCATCCACGATTTTTTTTTTAAATACGCGGGTAGTATTCGAGTATATACGGGGTAACTCCAAATAGAGGAAATTTCCAGAAATGAATGTAATAAAAAACTGAGTTTTGACGTATAAGACGCACCCCTTTTTTTCAGACCTATTTTCAAAGGAAAAAAGTGTGTCTTATACGCCGGCAAATAAGGTATATCTAATACCTTACCATTTTTCAAAATACAGGTAATTTTTTAACGAAACATAAAACGGCAAAGCTTTACAACAACAACAACAATAATAATAATAATAATAATAATAATTAATCATCAACATAACGAGTTTTATGTGTAACGTATTTTTAGTAAGTGTATTATTCTAAGAACTAGTATGCTTGGCATCATGCTAATTTAATTAACATCTGCTCTCTTTTTTGTTAAAAAATATAATATATAGGTGTATGTAAAACAGAATTTCCAGAACTATGTCATTCTTCATATAATTCTATTTTCTGAACTATTAATTCAACAGAAATATCATTCAGACCAATTTTATAAGAATTTTTATGTAGTTTAATTTTGTGCATAATTCTTTTTTTTTTGTGTATTTAAAAGTGACCCCAACCCCACTCACCCCCTATCCATGGGGACTGTTACTATGTTGTTTAGGACACGTTCCCCCACATCTCTGGCAAATTTCAGAACTACATGATTTTTTCTCCCTATTTTTCCTTTGTTACCTGGATTATAATGTTTTTCCATTACTTGTACTGTGATTGGATTTTTAATAAATGCAACTTTAATGGTTGTGTAATATTTCTCATCTCTTTTCATGATATATACAGCTTATATACAAAGATATGACCCCTAAATATAGAGAAAGTGCGATGTACGGTTTTCTTTCGTAATCTCGAAATTTGACAGACACTTAAAATTGTTATAATATTTGAATATTTGAAGACAAAATAACAAATGACTACTCATTTTAAAGTTAATTTATTTCCCTACAACTTCTTTCATGAGAACATTGCTGTATACCTAAGGGCTGAAACGCTAGAAGGCTAAGTGTGTTGAAAAGCACGAGGCAAAGGAGCTTTTTTTTTTAAAATTTGCCATTTTTGCTGGCAGATATCTCGAAAACTATTGGGAATATAAAAAAATAAGTAGGATCAAACTTGTAGGAAATTTTATCAGCTTGAAGTTTGTACATAGAAATATTTCCTGCATGATGCACCATTGTTTAGATATAATCAAAAAACCTAAAAAAGATTACCTTCTGCTGGCCCCTCCTGCCCCCCGCTCACCCCCCACCCTCGGGGACTTTTGGTATGTTGTTCAGGACACTCCCTTCGACAACTCTGCCAAATTTCAAAACTACACAATTTTTTTGTTCTATTTGGTGTTTTTCGACGTTTATTGACTGGACTATTTAGGCTGCGGAGGGGAGGTTAGTTAGAAATCTGCAAATCATGATGGATGACCCATCATTCAATGCACATTTGTGTGTTATCTTCTGTTTTTATTATTGTTCCGTAACTCACAGTTCATTACAGTTCCCAAAATGAATATCAGTTGTTACTGCATGAATCTCCAATGAACAACAAATGGAATCTGAACAACATGTTAAATGTTATGAATTTGCAATTTTAGTGCATTGACTATTCAATAAACATTACTTGTGAAAACATTGCTCACCAATATTCTTATTCCATGGTGTTGCCAAGTGTTCTAACAACTGCAGGCCTAATTGCCAGCAATCTTGCTAATCCTTCCAAGTTGAAGGAACAACAAAGTTGCATATTCGTTGACTTTACTGTGTTATTCCCAATATTAGTTATCTATAAAGTTGTATATGTAAGTGTGAATTTTGGGAAATAAACAAAAGCCCCATCTGCAACTTTTCTACTTTAAGCACTCTTAAAGGAAAAATATCTAAACCTCTCCTCCCCTACATATTCAAAGTTGCTTGTATTGGTGAAAAGTGAAAGAACAATAAGAGTGATGAAAGAGAGGGATTCTTATAATAGCAATGGAAGTGGATGTGCTCATAGAATACAACTGAAGTTCACACTGTATATGGTACTGGTTTTTACTTTCTTTCTTTCTTTCTTTCTTTCTTTCTTATCTTAATAAAAAGTCTTGCCAAATTTGAGTACATCTTATATTAAGTATTAAATACATTAAATACTTACCACTGTTCGATACCATTATAGTCAGATATTCTCCAGAAATATTAGAAGAGAAGCCCAGAAGAAATCCTTTGGGGTTGGTTGTAGTGAATCCTACACGAATATTCTCTGCAATTGTTGATCTCCAACTTCCCATAAAATCATACTTTATTATAGATTCAGGACGCATGTTAACTCCAATTTCTGAAAACAGAAAATATTAGAATTCAGTGCTTGCACACTAAGAAACTTTCTTTCCTTATGTATGTATTCCAGGAGGTATAACTTGCACATAGGCCAAGCAATTAACTGTTACACGAGGGGGGACCAAAAATAACTGGACTTATAGAGTCCTCTGCCATTAATGGACGTAGTAGAGAGCTTTCTTGCTAGATGGGGTTAATAGAGACCATCACGAAACAACTACCCAGGTGGCATCAGTTTGTATGTGAACGTTTGATCGTAGTGTTGTTTTTCTCTTACTGTTCCTGTATTCCACCTGTGAAGTCGTTATGAGAGATTTATGTGTTTCAAATTTTGTTTCCTGCTTGAAAATTCGACAACAAAAGCTTACCAAATGCTTCAACAGGCTATTTGGCTATTTGGCCACTCAGGGGTGGTCTGTCCTTCCCCACCCTCCATGTTCCCCAGACCATGCCCTGTGTGACTTTTTTCTGTTGCCAAGAATGAAAAATTCTAAAAGAGAAGTGTTTTGATGATGTGGAGGTGATAAAAAGCTTCGCAAAGGGCATTGGATGATATCACAGTTGAAGAGTTCTAGAGGTGCTTCAATCAGTGGAAAAAAGACTTGACAAGTGCATCGCATCTAATGGACAGTACTTTGAAGGTGACTGAAGGAATTTTGTAAAAAAAGTAATAATTAATTTTTTGTAATGAAAATCCGTTTTTTTTTAGTCCCCCCTCGTATTATAATATTAGTAGCTACTAGCCATGTGGCTGATTGGGAGAAACTTGCATTAAACAGAGGCACTAGGCAAAATTTCAATATAGAGAGATTCAATCTGAAAAAGCTAGATCATGAACAAATTATGAATGCTTACCAAGTTGAGATTAAAATAGATTTCTAGTTCTAGAAAACACTACAGAACAAGAAGCTAGGGATGATACGAAGGTCGATAAAACCTGGGATGCATTAAAGACAATATTAAAGTAGCCGCAAAAGAAAAATTAGGTCCACTTGAACTGAAACCAAATAAACCGTGGTACCTATGATGACTGCATGAAATTAGTATATGCAAGAAAACTGACAAAACTACAGTGGTTGCAGAATCCGAATGACACTACAGTCGAAAATCTCAACAATGCCAAGTGAGAAACCTCTAGAACCATTAGAACAAAGAAAAGAAACTATCTCAAATACTAAAGATAAAGATGTATCAAAGAGGTTTTTAGTCTTATACCCTCAAAATAAATACTAAGACGGATGAACAACACAGGAAGTGGAGACAACCTTTTACAATATGACTTATTATAATTATAATTTGTAAATTATAAATCAATAATTTATTAGTTGATTCTTACATAGTATGATATATGATGACTTGTAATTAAAGCTAGTAAGATAAAATTCTAAGATTAATATTGGATTGGCTATACATAAAACATATGTCATGTGAGAATATTCCAGTGATTGTCAGTAAGAATACATTGGCAATATGTAATAAATTTAGACCTGGGATTTTAGGGCAAATGCCTATTTTGTTCCTTAAGAAAAAACATGCAAATTTTTAAATATGTCGACGTTTCATGATAATTCACTTACATTTATAGAGTTTTATAGTGCCCTAAAATGCCTATTTGGTCCTTTAGAGCCTATTTCACTGTTTTAGTGCCTAAAAATGCCTATTTTGTGCATTTAAAATAAAATTCTACTTCTGTAATTTTTACAAACATACAATGGACATCCCTGAATGAAGAGCAGAACGGCAAAACAGACACACAAACTTGATTTTCCCAGACAACTTTCACCAAAGAAATGCTGACTGACGGGGGAAGGGGGAGGATTAGCTCAAAAGAACAAGTAGCAGGTAGTAAGACAGGACACACTGTGTCAATTCGCCAGTGAAAGAACAAATGAAGTGTTTAAGTTCGTTCGTGATGCCTAAACACATAAGAATATGATACGTAAATGTACCTTCTTCTACAGCTAATTCAAAATCCTTCTTAGATGGTTGTGACATTTCAAAATAATTTGTAAGTGAAGATGTTGATGCTTTTGTTGAAAGTGCACTCTTATGTTTGTATTTTCGTGCTTTGTTATGAAAGTTTTACCACCACTACCTATATAAAACAGGGGTAAGCCGTAGCATAGTGGTTGAGGCGCTGCACTACAAACTGGAAGGTCGTAGGTTCGATCCCCGATGAGGTCATTCGAGTTTTTCAACTGGCCTAATCTTGCTGGTGGCACTATGGCCCTGGGGTCGATTCAGCCTCTAACAAAAATGAGTACAATCCTCGTATAATGTGCAGTTGGGTAAACATTTGCACGAAAAAATTAATGGATGGAAAAAAAGAAAACTATTGGGGACACAAATGGTTTTCAGGGACAATTCCGGGGACATCATCTGTAAATAGAGGACTGTGCCCGGAAATCGGGGATGTCTAGTCAGCCTACAAAGCTCTGAAAATTGAGCTCAACATTATTAGACATTAACTCCCAGTTGAGTGAACTCTGCAAGCTTTATGGTTATCTTACAAACTTCTTAATCTGATCACTTCTGCAGAGATTTCAAAGTATGATTATTATCTTTTAACGAATTGTCCTTAATTCTTGTTTAGCCTCATACAAAATAAAGCAGGTAAACAGGTAAAATAAAACTGCCAGACTATTTCAGAAAGCACTGAGTTTTATACCACACCACGGTTTCTGACAAAGGTTGATCAGCATATGTGAAGGAATAAGTAGGACAACTGGAATATTAAGAGAAAGAATTTAGAACAATTCTTCTTGTCAACAATATCCCTTTACATTTGCCAAAACATCTGAAAGCGTATAAATACATAATCACATTTTTTTCGGTTGCCAACAGCATATGACTGGTAATTGGTTGTTACTCAAATAACAATAAAACAATTTGGTCCAAAATCAATATGGTTCTTCCTATGGACTTTAAAAGTGCGTACACTAAGCATCATGAAAATATGTTAAAGTGTATTGGAGTTATCGTGCATACAGACACATGGACAGACCTAGAGACATTTTTCCCATTCATCAAGTAGTCTTAGAATGGTACCATTCTGGCATATAATTGCCTGTGGGCCAAATGACTCATTGTGAATGGTTACATCAAATAACAGCTTACAAAATTTAATGCCTACATTGTAATTGTGTTAGCATAATTTTTATTTAAACGGTCAAGCAAGTTAAATTTTCTTTTCCTCACAGTCATATCACATTGTGCTAATTGAAAAGTGTGTTGAAGCAGGCTAGGTATTATGAAAAGTATTTTGTTCATAAAAATAATTATAATTCCAGGTTGTTCAAATGTTGTAGTAAAGCATAAAAAGTAAACTACTGAATATGAAAATTCCTACATGAAAGATTCAAAGTACTTAAAACTCAAATGAAATACTAGTACACCCATACTATATAGATTCATTTTATGGCTTTAGTATTGCTAAATTTTCAAACCCTATAATAGGCCTATAACCAAACAAATTATTTTATAGTGAATATTATATTATTGTGTTGTTCATTTTCAAGAAGGCTAGCAGAACTGTGTTTCATGTGGCAATCAATCACAATCAGATGGCAGTGCTAGGGAACAAGTGCACACGGGTATGCTATTTTTAGTAAGAAAAAACAGACTAAGCAATGAATCAGGGTATGAAATAATGAGTGTTCTGCTTGAAGACATCTCCAGACCATGAACAAAGCTACGGAATGACTGACCACAAATCATCCAAGGCTTTTTCATGCAAGGATGATAGCACAGAGATTTACCATTGCATTTTGCGGGATGGGGATGAAGGGACAACACAAACGTCCAGGCCTGAACCCAGGAAGGAAATTTTCTACTACTGAAAAAATTACCAACCCAGCCGGAATTTGAATCCACCACCGGGGTGGAACTACCAACTCCTCCATGGCAGCAGACCAGAAAGTTAGTATAGCAAAATCAGAGTATGCTCGTGAGGCCTTGCTCAGTAAGCACACAGACCTGAATCATTGCTTCTCTTTCCCATCCTTCTCTTCTCATTTACTGTACTTCAGTGAGCACATACATCACAGAACTGTACTGTGCTGAACCTTTTAATATAAGAAATTAACATTACAAATGATAGCAGAAGACACCAATCTTACGTGGCTCAACAATTTTCATTTAATGGCTTCGCTATGTAATATCTTTCCATTTCTACGGCTGGGTCATTCCATATGAACTCAACCAGAGGTCACATGGTGACCAACTCAGATTTGACTAAAAAAAATTGTGCTGGTACCTTTACATATATAATGAACAATTGCCAAATTCTAGGCCAAAATTCCTAAGGATTTCTGCGCTGTGGCCCTTTAAGAAAAGGTCTGTTGTCCATTTTTGACACTGGCAAATTGCACATGTTCCTGTGCACCTACTTTTGCATGGCAATATTTCTGGAATGGAACACGATATCTGCCTGAAATTTGCTATACTGCGCAATTTGAACACATGCTTTCAGAATCTGCCATCAAAGAAGGTATACCTCTAGTTTCTGAGTTACTAGCCTCCAAAGTAGTGATCTTTTTATGTACGAAAATGAAAATGATTCACAACAGGCTATTCTTACTGGATTCCTTTTATTTGAGGATGTGGCTATCTGCAGAAGGTTTCTTGATTATACCAAAGTCTTACTTTAGGAGTAAAAGGGCTCTAGAAAGGGCTCCGGCGCAAAAAATGAGCTTTTAGACCATTCTTTGACTGACAAATTCACTGTGTGGGCAATTGCCCACAGTAAAGAAATTTTTTCTACACAATTGTACATATATGTTAATCATGTGACCAAAAATTCAGCTTGTTTTCTCACCTCCTTCATATTTTAATAGTTTTATGAAATGTAGACTTTTTTCTACCCATGGCAATTTATGTTAAACTGAATACTGACGATCCCTGAAGCCTATTAACAGTATTAGACTGTACAGAACGAGTGCTGATATTTCCTATACTGATACTTGAATTGCAGGCTTCATTATCTTTACTTTCACTCCTTTTGTTTGTATTGCATCAGCTAACCGTTAAGGCCTATTGCATCATCTTGAAACAGGATTTTTTGTTGCATCATCACAAGAACCCTCATTCACTTTGAGCATGGCTACTGAGGAGGTGTGCAAAATTGGTGTTTCTCTGGGTGATGAATGCCACAAGAGGACATACTGTGGAAAGTCTGGTTTCCTTAAAATAGGAGAGCTTGAACCTGAGGACAGAAAGATTCTGTCTTGGCGTTGTGGTGTTTCTTTCAATGAAGTGGACCAGATCTGTCTCCATCATGAAAAGGTTTATTTGACACGCTTCGAAAGTGTTCAGAAATTTTGTGCTGATCCACTAAGCTGCCATAAAAAACTTATAACAAGTAAGCACTTTATCTCTATTTTTCATTAAGTGTGCTTAAATTCACATAACTCAAACACTCATTATATTTCTTTCAGAATCCCTCAGAAGGATGCAAAAGGGGGTTTGTCAAATACAGGAGGGAGAGCCATTAATTCCTTCTTAAAGGAATCAACCTGGACAAACCCCCAGAGTCCCATCTCTAACCTTCTCGTGGTGCAGCTGTTAGTAAGCATAACCTCATATGCTGAACAAAAGAGAGGGGCTACTCATCAAATAGCACTGGTGAGCTTGATGAGCCAATGACCGAATTTGGTATAACCTTTCCTCTATCTAATATCAAATTCCCTCTTTAGTCTTTCCTATCCAGTCCTCTGACTGAACTCTTGCTATTTTCGACCCCGATGGTATTAGAGCACTCGAGGCCTAGGGGTTCTCTTCACATTTCTTCTCTTCCTCCTTTCCTTCTAAACACACTTCTCCTAGTGCTGACCTGCTACGGCACTAAAACCGTCCTCCAGTGGCTTAAGGAGGGAAAAGTTGATGATCAACAAGATCTCTCAGCTAGGTCCGGTGGACCCGTCGACCAACAGCAGGTGCGGCCCTCCAGACACTCTGGGGGTTGTGAGTGAATGAAGTAGCCACCAAAATGTCAAAACATGGTGTTCACCCAAATCGGCTACACTATGCCATTTAAACACTCCTACATGAAATGAGCACCACAAAAGTAAAATTATCTGGAGATGAAAAAGTCCCCCAGTTGGATCCCCGGGTGGGGACTGCTCTTGTGGCACAGAATCAACTGAACATATTACAATGGAATGCTGGTGGTCTAACATCAGCTAAGAAGACTGAACTAACCAATGTACTTTCAAATAATAATGTAGACATCTTCATCATTGAAGAAGCAAACCTCATGAACGAAAAACTTAAATATTTTGACTTCAAAGGATTTAGCAAGAAACTCCTACCCAAAAGTAGACAGATCAGTAGTGGAATTCTGGCAGGCATATCGAAGAAATTAATTGCAAACTTCCAAATCATAAAAGAAATGGAGACTCAAGACAAATTAGAATTAATAAGAATTGAAGCATGGAAAAATCAACAACACTTTATGATTTACGGAGCTTACAACCCACCTAACAACCCTCTCGATCTAACTCTGCTAGATATACAAGCTAAAACCATCATTATTGGCGACTTCAAAGCCCATTCCCAACTTTGGGGATATAACAATACAAATCAACCTGGGAAAATAATCATGGAACTCCTAAACACTACAACGACAGAACTGGTCTATAGAAAAGAAGATCCCCCTACTTTCATACATAATTCAGGCTCTGGTACAAACCCAGACTTATTACTAGTAACATCAGACATCAATCATAAAACAAAGAAAAAAATAATTGAAAACCTTGGATCCGGACACAGAGGCATAATTGCTTCTATCCACCTCCACCAAAATCGAAGAACATGGAACTTCAAGAAAGCAAATTGGAAACTATTTACATCAGAACTAGATGACAAACCCAGATAGACTGAACAAACATTTCTGCGAATCTATTCTCAAAATAGCAAAAAAACACATTCCGCGAGGCAAAGCAAAAAAATACACCCCATTTTGGACAGAAAACCTGAATCAACTAAAACAAGACAGAGATAAAGCAAGAATCAAAGCAGAATATAGCAAATCCCAGGAAGTCACCCAAGAATGGAGGAAAAAAGCGGCAATCCTCAAAAAAGAAATCATAGCAGCAATAAAGAACAGTTTCAACAAATTCATTGAAAACATTAATTACAGATCTGACAGCGCCAAGACATATAAATTCCTGAAGACTATAAACAACACACAGGACAGCACTTGCCAACCCATTATCTACAATAACAAAACACTAACAGATAGCAGAGATATAGCAAATGTATTTATAGTCCAGTAGCATAAAACCAAAAAATTAGACGAATCGGAAATAATTGCTACAAAAGGTTTTATTGTTTTAATGGCTTCATTTGTTGCCTAATATGACAATCCTAGGTTTTCCCCCACGGTGGAGTTGTGCTTAAGTGGTGGGGGGTAAAAATGTGACCCCCAAAGGGGTATTTTTGCGGTTTTACGATTATATCTCGTAAAGAACTCAAGATATCGAAGACATGGTCCTATAAAAAGTTGTAGGGCATTAAATTATGCATTGAATGAGACTAAACACATATTTTTTGGACAACCTGTTCCCATACCACTGCTCATCAAAATTGAGTAAATTTTATATATTTATGAAAAACTAGTGGACCCGTGCTGCTCTGCAGCATTTCTGAAAGAAGAAGAAGAAAATGTCAAGGCCCCATCTAAAAATATCTCTAAAAAATTAAGAAAAGAAGAAGAAATTCTTGTACCCCCAACACTATTTTGTTTGTTTGTTGTTATTATTACAAATCTCTTTTTTTCCCCCCTCTTCAGTTGCATAAAAATCTATTGTCCGCGGATAACTTTCCTCTCACTCAGCTGATTTGAGTTATCAATTCGGCATGTTAAAGAGCTGTTTCTGGTGAGTGTTCTTAGCCTATCACCAGCTGTGTACATTAATTAGAGCCTGATGTTTCGCCTCTCAAAGTTACAGAATTTCTGTATCTCGAGGATGGTGGTAGTGCTTGAGTACCATTCGTTAAAAAATGAAGCAAATTGGCCAAGAATACGGTAATAGAGATCTGTAAACAAAGTACTATAGCACTCCATTGTACTAGTCTTGTACTTCGTAAATATATAAAATATTAAAATTGTAGAAAAGAAACACAATTCTTCAAATCAATTAGTCATGATTTTATTTCGTAACAAAAATTGCAGTTAAAGGTAGGAAGATGAAAAGGGGAAAAAATAGGTAGGTATACAAATTATACAGACGTCGACGTTTCATTGTCGTTGGGCCACTCGGCTCCTCAAAGTCTGTAATTTCCGATAAGGAGTCCGTCACCCCATCACTCGGTTCCTAAAAGTCTGTAATTGTCGCCACCCCATATATGCAGTCCAGGTCTTTGTCAATATCAGGTTCTTCAGTTGCATCTGGTTGGAAGGAGGTAGTGCAGGAGTTCCCCTTGCAGTTGGCACAAATCAATGAGCAATTAATCCCAACCTTCTGACACCCACAACTACGTACACACCCCTTGTTGCATTTGCAGAAAATTATGGAGAGAAGAGACTGTGGAGCCGGTTCCTTGGAGGTAGGAATGGGGTCAAGACCAAACTTTGAAGCCTGCCATCCCCAGAGGAGCGGATCCATCTGGTGTCCTAACCACATTTGTACTTGTAGGTAAGTTCCCAAGCAATGTTGGCGGGCTGCTTTGGCTGTTGGTGGTAGGGATGCCAGGTTGAAATTGGATTTCATGAAAGCTTTGGAAAACACATCGAATCGCAATTTATCTGAAGTATCTCCTGCCCTACCTCCGTAGAGGGTTGTTAATTATCATAAGCCAGCTTCGACAATAGCTTCAGTTTGAGTGTCATGGTCGAAGAAAGGTTTGATTTCTTCGAGAAGACATCTATTTTCGACCAACAGGTTGATCACCTTCTTCTTGCCTTGCCTGAAGAATGCTGAAGTTGTGTCACATCCACTTATGGTGTGGGGAAATTTGAGTGGCCTTCTGATGTTGTCTGCCGAAGCTGTTGGGACTTTTGATGGGAACGTTCCTCTTCCAGGTTTCGAGAAATATGTGTTTGTTGATGGTGTGGCTAGGGCACTGAGAATGATGAGGAGGTCCGTATCTTCACCAACTACCACAACCTTCTCATGCTCCTGTGATACCTCAAGGGCCGTGGCAACAATCAGGTGGTCTGCATCTTCATTAGCCTGCTTTACTGAGAAGCCTTCACCTTTAAGCCTCTCAGTAAGCAAGGTAATAAGACGTGTTTTATTTCTGTCGTTGGAAAGGAATTGTCCTCAGTTATGGCCCCACCATTAACTCAGTAAAGATGACCTCAGGAGTAGTATGTCTTTTGCTTCGGCGGAGGCGCTCAGCAGATTTGATGCTCTTGGTGGGCAGGTCTTCGGGGTAGCCATTAACACCACACTTGTCGCATTTCGGTTGTAGTGTTTTTTTAGGTAGTCAACGTATCTGATTAGGAATAAGTGGAATGTTTCACCATTCTTCCACACAACCCAGTGGAGAAGAAATCCACCATCAATGACAAAAGCTGCTTCTTCCAGGTTTACCTCATTCAGTGGTGTGAAGAAGTCATATAACACTGCCTTGGGAGTTTTCCTCATTCCAACTGCATCATTGGCCAAACTTTAAGGTAGAACTTTATGGAAACGGCTGGTCGAACAAATTCACTTTTAAACTCATCAAACGCAAAATTTATTCCTTTATTACTTTTGTATGGACCACTTTATTGATACATGGGTTAGGTTAGATGATATTACCAAAAAGCAGAAGTTAAAACGAAAATTTTTCATAAATATGTAAAATTTGTCCAACTTTGATGAGCAGTAGTATGAAAATGGGTTGCCCAAAAAATATGTGTTTAGTCTAATTTAATGCAGAATTTAATGCCCTTCAACTTTTAATACGACCATGTTTTCGATATCGTGAGTCCTTTACGAGATATAACCGTAAAACCGCAAAAATACCCCTTTGGGGGTCACATTTCTACCCCCTACCACTTAAGCACAACTCCGCCGAGGGGGAAAACCTAGGATAGACATATTAGGCAACAAATGAAGCCATTAAAACAATAAAACCTTTTGTAGCAATTATTTCCGATTTGGATTTTAATTCTACTGGGCTATTAACAAACACTACTCAAATTAATAAATTTCATTTTTTCTTTCTTTGAGGGTTGAAGTATTAAGGAAATTGGTGATTAATGTTTCGCCTTATACCCTCAAATAATGATAGAACCAAAAAGCCGCAGTTAGCCTTAAATATTTATTATTGAAATGATATAAAATGATATATATGAGTTGTGATTTATGCTAAAAATTTCCTGCCAGTTTGTCCTATATATACTATATATACTGGCAGGAAATTTAGGACTAGATACAAAGAACATATGCTAGATTTGAATAATAATGGACAAAAGTCAGCCTTTGCTAAGCATTTATACTCATGTAAACATAGAAGAAACAACATAGAAAACACAATGACCGTTTTACATAACCAGAACAAAGGCAGGGCCGTAGCTAGGCGGTGGCTAGGTGGGCGACCGCCAAGGGCGCAGGGTCGAAGGGCGCAAAATTAACCATGAAAAATCCCGCTTTTTTTAGGCTGCTGGTGCAATTTATCAAGCAATATAAATTCCACGTTAGTGGAAGAAATCTTTCAGGTTATTAAAAATTAATGCACGTGAACTATCTATACCTATAGTATTATGCCGATTGTCTACAAGCAAAAAGCAGTCATGCAACGTCCTTTAATTAACACGATTCATATTGACAGAGTAAAACATAAATCATGAACAGTATGGAAAGATATAACGACAATGAAAATTAATATGTACGTTATTATTGTGTTGAAAGTGGTTCAACTCAATCCCTTTCCAACTGATTGTCGTCCTCAGTGCTACTACTGTCGGCAGGATTGATTACAAAGCGATCAACAATGGCATCGCTCATACTGTTACATGCTACATGCAAAAATGACTGACCAACTATATTATTACAACAGAAAAAGCCGAATGTGCAGATCTCAATTCCTTTTGTTATTACTATTTTATTATAAATTGTGAACTAAAATTTCTTATTTTAAAAATGTTTAGTTTTTTAAATCACACAATGTATTAATGTACATTAAAATTAATTTCTGTAACTTTACATTGAATAATGTGTTGTGATCCGCGGCCGATGCACGCTCTGCTAGCTGGCAGTACACATGCTGTTTGTTTTGATCAAGTTCCCTTCTAAGGCCGGCGCTGATATTATAGTCGCTGCTATTATTTTTAATTATATTATACTATATTATTATTAGGGCCCGGATTCTGATGACCGAAAATTGTTTGAAAAATTACCTATAAAATGACCCCAAAATTTAAAGAAAATGACTTAATAATTAAAAAAATGACCTAAAAACTGATATTTTATTTATAAAAATTTATTATTGTACACACAAAATTATAGAATAATTAGTACATAATTGTTAAAACCTTAAATTCAGAGAGGATGTTGTAGGTCTAAAAAACTTTGATTTTTGCTATGAATATTCTTTCCTTACGGAAATTTATACTGGCACTGAGGCACTGGCGAGTCAAACTTCAGCATTTCCTTTTGCGGTCTGCCGGATTATATTGTTTATTGAGGGTAAACAGTAGTGTGCACTCTCAAATACAAGCAGGTGGCAGACTCTGGTTCCAAGTCAATCTAACAACAACAGTTCCTTTGATTCTCGTTTCCGACTGAGACTTGACAACACTTAAACATAGAGTGTGTCCTTCTTGCATTAAACAAACACTTCAAAGACAGCACCGCTGGGGACGAAATAAATGCCCTAAAAATATAAAATTGCATACAATGTCAAAAATGACCTAATAAAAATGCATTTCTATAATCTAGAGGCCATGATTATGATTTATCTAAAAATTGGCAATGTCTATGCAGCATCAATAAAAAAGATGACATGTCATTAGAATCCGGGCTCTGATTATTGTATTTTTTAACTAAGCGATTTTTAAATTAAACAGTGAAACAATATTAATGTTTGTGTTGTTTCGTCTCTTGTTGATGTTGGCGTTGCTTCTGTTGTATAGGTAAGAATGATTTCAGTAAAAAAATGTGCCAACTAAAACTACCATGACCATCATAGCTTAGTCTACATTATTAGTTTTGATCCATTAGGCAATGGTTTTTTAAAGAAATGGGACCAAAAAAATCCTCCTGCAAGCGAATTTAAGAAAATCACAGAAATTTAAAAAAATTGTTCATTTGGAGGGCGCAGATTTGTCAAACTCGCCAAGGGCGCAGAAGGACCTTGCTACGGCCCTGAACAAAGGCATCAGGTTAAATACATTAGAAGCCCTAGAAATATACAGGAATAAACATAACATTCTAAATGAGAACACAATAGACTTTAACCCGCTTTTTGAACTAATACCATCCCTACCATATATATACAATGCACAACGGATGATAATGACAGTACACAGCATAACAGCATCAGGTGAAGACATATAGTCTCTTTAGACTACAAGGTAAATTTTATCTTTAATAACTTTGATCATATGCCACCTTAAATTATTATATGGCTCTTTACATACTACATTTACTTAACTTCCTTTTTATAACTTTATATTATTATTTTATTTCCATAGCGACTAAAGATGGTGTAAACATGCACCGAAATGCATCTCGCAATATAAAATGATAAAATCCAAGAAGCAGCAAGCCGAATTTTTCTAATCATCGATTCATATATGAACTCTCTACAATTTTAGACTCAGAAGAGCAACAATTTTATTGTATATCATCGATTCATATATGAACTCTCTACAATTTTAGACTCAGAAGAGTAACAATTTTATAATCAACTGTTTTTTATGTCAACATTGACTACTGCAATTAGCAGCTAAATAGATATTGTTACATTTTATAATAATATGCTGTCAACAGATTAACATTTTATGACTACATACTACTTTTAATTGCAGCGCATTTTAAGTGTATGTTTTTTAAATACAAATAGATTTTAATGAATTTGTAAATAATTATTGTGATCATGTAAATAGTATTTTAATTGACAGTGTAAATATGTGTATTCTTTTTTTAGCATGTGTATTTTTAGCATAAATCACAACTCAAACATATTATATCATTTCAATAATAAATATTTAAGGCTAACTGCGGCTTTTTGGTTCTATCATTATTTGAGGGTATAAGGCGAAACATTAATCACCAATTTCCTTAATACTACTCAAATTCCCACAGAATACCCCCCAATATCAAAAAAACTGACAAACTTATCAAAAGAGAACTTCACAAAAACAACAAAAACAATACCACAATCAATGCTAAAGGATCTGAAGTATTTCAAAAAAATTTCACCTCCAAAGAACGAATCATAGCTTTACACAAGCTAAAAACCAAGAAGTCCCCTGGCCCTGACAACATCCACCCAGAATTTCTGAAACACCTGGTAGTAGGGTACCCTATGTCATCCCATGGCCTCCTTCGTGAAGAATAGTTTTAATTCTGTGGTAGTTTTTGTAAAACAAACAGCAATCTTACTTACTTTTTACTTTTTAAAGCATCTCCCTTTCCAGGGGTTGCCTTCTAATGCCTTCCTCCAGGATCCTCTATCCTGCCAATCGCCTTCTTGTAAATTCCTTCCCTGCATTGCTCTGGCTATTCCACCTCTCCAGGTGCTTCTAGGTCTCTGTCTTTTCCTCCTACCATATGGTGACCATGACATGATCTGCTTAGGCCATCTGTTTTCTGACATCCTTTGGACATGTCCATACCATTGCAATGTCCTCTTTTCAAGCCTTTCCACGAGCGTTTTTTCCTGGTCCTTATTACTTTATTGGGTACTCGTTCCATTCTAGATACCTGACAACTTCTACGCAGTGCATCCATCTCTACTGCATTTTGTCGCTGTGTCAAAGCCCATCCTTCTCCTCCATAAGTGAGGATACTTTCAACAATAGCATTTAAAATCAATCTTTTAGTGAAAAGATTAATTTCTCTACTCCAGAAAACTCTATTCAATGCTCGAACAGCCCCTCTTGCCTGACTTATACGTTGTGTCACATCCTTTTTACAAGTACCAGATTTGTCAATAATGGAGCCCAAATATTTAAAACTATCTACAATTTTTATCTTTTCCAGACCAGGTACATCCATATCTTCTCCATCTCCTCCAACAACCAAGTATTCTGTCTTCTTGACATTTATTTTCAGACCTCCTTCATTGTAAACTTCATGTAATTTCTTTACCATATACTCTGCATCTTCTCTATCCTGCGCTAATAGCCCCTGATCGTCGGCGAATAACAATGAGTAAATGGTTCTTTCATGTACCAGAATATCCATCTTATAACAAGATGCATTCCATTTCTTTAAAACACTCTGTAAATATATTTTAAATAGTGTAAGGGACATGCCACAACCCTGTATCAAACCCTTCGTTATTCTGAATTCTTCAGATATCCCAATTTCACTGTAGCATGACATGCACTATATATCCTTTTAATAAGATGAATCAAGGATTTATCAACTCCCATACTCATTAGTGCATTCCAGAGTTGACTTACAGGAACAGAATCATAGGCCTGCTCTAAATCTATAAATACCAAATGAATTTCCTTCCCTTTTGCAGACATCTTTTCACTTATTTGACGAATTAGAAATATGTTATCTAAACATGATTTTCCCACTGTAAACCCAGCTTGCTCTTCAGATATCTTACTCCCAATTTGTTCTTCCAATCTATTCTTAATCACTTTGCTAAAAAGTCTGCTTATTGAGGCCAACAACATACGAAGAGGATTAATGGCTGAAGAAATCATGGGAGAGACTTTGGACTTAGTTGATGAAATCCGATCCAGGTGCCCTCAAACAATAATTGTCATCAGTGGAGTGTTGCATAGACGTGACATTAATTATCTTAAAATCAATCGGATCAATCAGGAGCTGGACTGGTTATGTTCAGTAAGGGAAAATTGTGTCATGGTTGATGGAAACTGTTGGATAGATGACGAAGACAGAGCTAGGGACGGTATTCACTTAAATCGTAGAGGTTCCTACAAACTTGGTCGACTACTACGAGATGTTATTAAAAAATCTCAGGGAAACCAATAAGCGAGGAGGTGGATGCATCAAAAAATAGTGATATTTTTAACTCCCTAGATTCCGGTGTAATAAATTACACTTGTGGTATAAATGAATTAGGACTAAGTGCTGAGAGCGTCAACCTTGGTAGAATAGGCAATAATGTCACTAGTAGCTATAAATCACAAGCAGTAACAACAGATGTTTATCCACAAATACCTTTGAGCAAACAGAAAACTAATCCTAACATTGGCTGTAATATGTTGTTCTGGAATGCACAGGGATTACTTAACAAAATTGACGACCTTGCTATTATCACCACTTCTCATGATATAAGCATCATTGCAATAGCTGAGCATTGGCTAAGTGTAAATGACATGAAGCATGTAATCATTCCGCAGTTCAGTCTAGTGTCATCATTTTTCAGAAAGAATCGAATTCATGGGGGGACGGCATTATTTATTAAAGATTCACTTAATGCCGAAGAGCTCTTAGACATCAAAGTAAGATCAATTGAAATGGTGTGTGAAGCCAGTGCAATGGTAATCCCACAATTAAAATCAGTAGTTATTTCAATCTATAGGCCTTACAGTGACGATCAAGCATTATTTGAATCCTTTTTAGAATGCTTTCATGATATACTGTACTCAAGCCTGAAAAAGGACTATAGCATTATTATTGGGGGGGACTTTAACGTAAAATTTAATTCTAACAGCAACAATAAAAAAGATATCTGTAATCTTCTTAACAGTTTTGGGTTAAACATAACAACTGAGGACATAACTAGACCTGGAGTAACTAAAATAGGATCTTGTATTGATAATATTATTACCAATATACATTTTAGTAAATACTCTTCATCTGTTGTCCATACGGTGCTCTCTGATCATAATGCCATTGTATTTAAAGCTATTATAGAAAACAGTGTAACTATTAGAAATGACACCAACATAAACAAGAAGAAGATCAGACTAATTAATGATAATAATAGTGCACTTTTTATCAGACTTCTAGGATCAATAAATTGGTTTGACGTATATACAAGCGAAAACAGTAAGAAGTTCAAAACATTTTTGGATTTATACTTATGGGCGGTTAATTCAGCTTTCCCACTGGTAAATTCCAAAAACAGTACATCTAAGCCACTTAACGGTTGGTATACAAAAGAATTAAAAGAACTAAAAAGAAAATGTGATTACTACTACATATTGTCTAAAAATTCTAACTCCCAAAAAGATGAATATAACTGTTATAAGAAGAAATATAGAAAGTTGATTAAGAAAGAAAGGATAGCCTATTATGATAACTTGATCTTAACATCAAAAAACAAGACCAAGACTACTTGGAGTATAGTAAATAAGTTAACCAGTGAAAGCAGTAAACCAAGTACCAATTCCCATATTACCACAGAAAACTTTAATCATTTTTTTGTACACCATAATGAAGAAATAAGCAAAAACATACCTCAAAGCAATTATGATTCTGACAGATATCTAAAGAACCTAAACAAACAGTATCCCAAATTTTCTTTCGAAGATGTGAGTGTTGAACAAGTATATGACACAATCAACAAACTAAGTAATAGTAACTGCCTAGATATTTATGGTCTGAACTCGTGTATATTGAAAAAATCTTCAAGCTACATTTGTGAAATTTTAACTTACCTGTTCAATGAGAGCATTCTAAATAAATGCTTCTTCCCACCAGAACTGAAGAACATAAAAGTTATTCCAATTCATAAAAAGGGTGATAAAAGTGAACCATCTAACTATCGGCCAATTTCTATTATACCCATATTTTAAAAAAATTTTGAAAAACTTATACAATTTCAGCTATCCAAACATTTTGAAGACAACAGTATATTTACAGAGAAGCAATTTGGTTTTAGGCCTAATCGAAGCACTAGTAAAGCTGTATTGGACTTGACTAAGCAAGTAGTTGAAGACATTGAAAACAAACATAATGTGAGCTTTAGATCCTTTGACATGAGCAAAGCATTTGACACTGTACACCACGATTTATTATTAAACAAATTAAAGTATTATGGTTTAAATGAAAACTCGGTTAAAGTATTAACATCCTATCTAAGTAACAGAACCCAAACTGTTTACAATGCAGGATGCACTTCCAGTAGTAAATCAGTTCACTATGGAGTACCCCAGGGATCCATATTAGGCCCTTTACTGTTTATCATATACATAAATGATTTACCCTCAAACATTAATAATGCAAACAGGACTGGGTTTTTATTTGCAGACGATTTTGGATTAAAAATAATATCTAGCACAGAAACTGAACTACTGAAAGAATTAGAAGATATGAATGACTGGTGTTCGGCTAACAATTTATCCCTAAATCAGAGTAAGATAAATGACATCAAATTCAACTTTGGTTCCAGGTCTCTTGATTATGCAAGCACATCAGCAGTTAAGTTCTTAGGTATTAATTTTGATATAGGTTTGACCTGGTACGCTCACATTGATTCCGTATGCAAAAAATTATCCAAAGGTTTATATGTACTTCGTAGGTTAAGTGGGACAGTAAGTGCAGATGTTATGGTGACTGTTTATTATGCACAGATTTATTCTATAATGTCGTATGGAGTTGAGGTATGGGGTAACAGCTCTAGGTCAGTAGAAGTATTCAAGATACAAAAAAAAGCAGTTAGGATAATTTGCAAATTAACTTTGAGACAACATTGTTCACCCTTCTTCATTAGACTTGGTCTATTAACTTTTCCGTCCTTATATGTTTTATCAGTACTGTTACATGATCACTCAAATCTGGACAGATTTCAATTCAATAGTGATATTCATAACTACTTTACGAGAAACAATAATTCGATTAGAACAGAGTTTTTACATTACAGTAAATCACAAAAAAATTGGTTCCATAATTCTAGAAAACTTTACAATTCAGTTCCATCAGAAATTAGACTACTGCCGCTGTCAAAATTTAAATCTAAAATGAAAGGTATATTGAAAACTGAGTGCTTATATAAAGCCGATGATTTCTACAACATAGATTACAAAAAACATGATCCTTTAAAAACAATTGATGATTGAGTTTAGAAAAATTAGTGTATCACTTTTTAACCCATTATATTGCTTGTTTAATCATTGTAAAGCTAGTGTCTGTATGTCTGTATTATTTTTAAGTGGGTAATTTGTACTATTTTTTATTTTTTATTTTAACCTGTGTTTTTATGTATTTTAATGACTGTATGCAGGTAATGCCTGTCAAAATGTCAAAATAAATATGAAATATGAAACATAACACTGATTCCTCTGCATTTTTTTACTTATTTTTTTATTTCCCTTCTTATATATTGCTGATATATATGACGAACACCATTCCTTTGGTATGCACTCCCCCTCCAAAATTTGATTGAACATTTTTGTCACAATCCAAACAATATTATGTCCTCCATATTTATACAATTCTATTGCTATTACCCCTGACCCAGTTGCTTTCCCATTTTGGGATGTCTTCAAAGCATTTATTACTTCACTTTCAAAGATAGGTTCCACCATAGTCGGCCTTGAATCATCATAAACATCACACAATTGTTCTTTAAAATTTTCTCATTTTCATTTAACAGGTTCAAAAAGGTTTCCTCCATTCTTGCAAAGTTATCAAATGAAGGTTTGTTTTATTCATATTTGAAGCACGTACTTTCCTACTTGTTTTCCATGCCTTTCTTGATTTCCCATATCCCACCGTGTGTTCAATTCCGTTACATATTTTCTCCCATGTCTCCATTTTCCCTTTCCTGACAACCTGTTTTACTTCTTTCTTACATTTCTTATACCATTCCAAATCTCCTCCTAATTTTGTACTTAACCACTTTTGATATGCTTCTTTTTTCCTTTGTATGGCTTCCTTTATTGTGCTTGTCATCCATTCACATTTCCCTTTCTGTTCATCCTCTATTCCCAGGGCTTCTTTTAGCTGCTTCATGTATCCACCTCTTAAGATGATCATATAATATACTAGGAGACCAGTCTTCATTTACATCAATCTTATCCTTCAATCTACGTTGATATAACTCCCGGATGCTATCGTCCTGTAACAGACTTAACATATATCTCGGGTCCTCTAACTCTTTTCCTTCATCTACAACATCATTTTCTTCAAAACTTTTAATTCTTAAAATAGCTATTTTCGCAACCAGCAGCCTGTGATCTGCAGCCCTATTCTGTAACCCTTCGGTTTGAGTTTTCGATTCGGAATCGGCGAAGAAACCGATTTTTTCATGTTTTGCTATTCTGTAACTCCATTCCGATTCCGAGCGATCGGAATCATTCCGATAGTAATGGCGGCTGATCGGAATCCTTGCAGAGAGGTCTCACGCATTCGATTGGGAATTACTAAGTCAAATAAATAACAAAGGAAAGCAATGCACAATGCCATTCTATTAAATTTGTGTTATTAATGCATAAGCATAACTAATTAAAATATTTAAAACTTAATAAACTAATGAAAACATATTAAAATAATATATGTAAAAATGTAGGGTTATGCTTGCCTTACAAATCATGGCCAGAAATATTTACTACGTTTTCATGCAGAATTCAGATCGATCTGAATCCTCTTACCGGAATGAAATTGTCATGAAAACGGGAACTCAGATTGATCTGAGTCTCAAGGTCAATTCTCCTAAAAAGTAGGATCGGATCGGACTGAGATCATATTCAAACGCCATGAAAAACTACCGGTATTCAGTTCAATCTCAATACGCTAATCAGACATTTCATTGATCCTCAATGTCCTCGCGACATTCTCGTACGTGGCGAGAAGATTTCCATTGGTCGTGGAATGTGGGACTAGCGCATTCTGTGGTTTCTCTCGGAAACGTTGTTTTCAATACCGGATCAAAAGTTTTACATGAAAACGGGATCGTATTGGAATGGGATCGAGTTCAGATCGATCTGAATTCTGCATGAAAACGTAGTAATTAGTTGTAGTAAAAAATGTATGTAGCCTACTAATTTTCTTTAATTGTAATATAATTTAATCGTTAATTACACCGTCAACCCCAATTTACTACCAGTATAATATATTCTTGCCATAATTATGAACATTAAGTACAGAAAACAAACTACGAATAAAACAAACAGCAGATGATATTGTATTCATTCCTAAAATGTACTGAACATGTATTTAACCTATGTCAACTAAACTCCAAAATAAGGAAAAAATTAATATAGGCCAAGGGTGCCCAAACATTTCATATGAAGGGTCAATAACTATTTGAATTGTTTATGGCGTGTCATATTTATACTAGCAGTAATTTACGTTTAAAAAACTAGACTAATCTCAAAGCAAACATATATCATATTTTTAATCATTTCTGTAATCACTGTTTTTGTTAAATTAAATGCAGAACTATAAACAAATACTGCAATAAATAGAACAGACCTAGTACGACAAAATACTACTTTAGCAAATATTACCCAATAAAAGTCATTTAGTAAATGCTTTTAATTAGACATAATATAGTGTACTATGTAGTCAGCTTGTGCAAAAATAGTTAGGAAAATGCATGCGTAAAACCTGGCAATGAGAAGTGTATATTTTAAGACTACAAACCACTGATAACTGGATTCTCTCTTGTGGAGACGATATCGCTTGAAATAACACATAACTATTTTCATGCTTTCACAGAATAATTACAGAACTATATTCATTGCACTTTCACTGTTCATCCATTATTAACTTTGCACAGACTCGATAAAACTTGCATTAGTGACAATATTACACGGAATTGTAGCCTATAGCTTCTTTAGACTACAAATGCCTGAGCCTGACTGCCGACTGCGAAGTGTCAATTTGGAACAAAAAATCTGAAAGATTGGGGACATGAGGGATGAATGACCGCTGTCCCTCGTCCTTGGAGTATTTCTTTGAAGTGCAACCCCCAAGTAAGCTCACCTCCACATTCCTAACATTAGAATTGAGATCCAATTAATAGAATGTCGTCTAGTTGTTCATTGCAAAATGTTAAAACCACAGCAGTACGTAGGTTTTATTATAACTTATTTGTAAGGCCCGTAAAAAAATAAGCGGCCTATTCATATTAAGTTCTTTCAGTACGACTCCATTTTATAAATTGTGTGAGATATTATGAAGTCTCATGAATTTTAGGGTTAGTTAATCCATTTTCATTATGGTGGGAGTGCTGTTTCAGAAGACAACTCTTCACAGTTGAGATGACGTCACTTAAAACCTTTGCCTCTCATTGGTGAACGTCACCTGTACGTCACTAACGCTTTGGCTACCTTCGGGACAGTTTACCGATTTTGTTTTGAGATATTCACCGGAAGTGGATGATCTCGATTGATGTTACAGAATACCAAACAAGCCAACATTTCGATCGACTCGGAATGAGGAGATCCCGATAGCAAACATCTCGAGTCGAGCGGCTGGCAAATAGAAAAGTTACAAAATAGGGCTGCAGATCCACATTCTGCTCCTCGTTGTACTTTAACATCCTGTATAATAATTTTCCTTTCTTTCCTGCTAATTACATAGTCAATAGTAGCCTTCAACTGTTTTTTAGGTTGTTCCCAAGTATATTTTGTGAGAAAAAAATGAATTCATTATCATACAGTTTTGACTTCTACATAATTCTATCAATCTCCTACCATTGTCGTTTTCTTCTTCCTCTCCATTATTACCCACAATTTCATCATTCTTTCTTTTACCTACTCTTCCATTTAGATCTCCTAGAATTAATAGTTCATGATTATTACAACATGTATCCATAACTCCATTAAAATCCTCAAAGAATTCATCTTTTATACTCATCAATGAATCATTTGTTGGAGCATATACTCCAATTACTTCTATTGTAGTTCCAAAAAACTTAAATATTACCTTTAAAAATCTTTAATTTATTAATTCCCAATTTAATACATTCTTCTTCCATTTCTTTTTAATTAAAATGGATACTAATGCCCTGGCCCTCTCTGTCTTATCAACACCACTCCACAAATGAATATATCCATTCACTTCCTCTTGCCCTTTTACCTTTCCTTTTTGTCTCAGTAAGTACAACCACATCTAACTCTTTCTTTTTAACTTCATCAACAACTTCTTCTAACTTTCCTGTTATACTTTGTACATTCCAAGTTGCCATAGAGATAGTCCTTTTTCTTAGCCATTGTCTGTGTCCAGAAATCCATCCATCTTTCTTTGAGTCAGGCAACGTAGCTAGAGTCTTTTTCCGAGATAGGGCCGCCAACCCCATGCTCAATCCCCTAACCTGGAGGACCGAAGGACTTCATTTCAGGCATACCCTCCCCCTAGAGAGATTGCCTTCACTACGGCTAAGAAACCTCTCTTCCCTACTGCTGGTTTTGGCCCGCCCTGGGTATTTTATTTCCCCAGTACCCACCACATCTGGTGAGCATTTCCCAATCCGCCACCTGGGGAGGCGCCCGATGGGAGACCAGCAACTCCACATGGGAAACAGCAATCTCCAAATTTCAATATGCTCTTTCCTGAAGAAGGCAGCACACCTAGATTTTCAGTTTCTATTAAGTCTAAGGATACCCGAATCACTTGATGCTACTCTGGGGGTTGCGTCCGAGTCACGTGATGACGTCATCAAAATGGCGGACTTCAATAACGTGTTGGGTTTCACAGAAATGAATATAAACCGAAAACTATTTGTGATGGAGACTTGCAGATTTTTTTTTTTTTTTTAATCCGAATAAATTGCTAATGTAATAATAATAACTTAATAAATCTTTCTGTTGTTGTGTTTCTGTATGCTACACATTAAAATCTTGAATTATGATTGCACACATGAAACGGATAGAATACAATTAAACTGGTAACACTTAACCTATCCCTAGACTGCTCGGAGTGTATTTCTGTTTTCTGCGACTTTCTTAATAAACGTAAATTTCCACAAACGTGTGAAAAATCCAATAGGAGAGTGCATTGCAGTATTCAACAGAATAACTTTCTCTCATTGCTCCTATTAAAAAAGGGGTTCATCCTCATCAGAGTCACTATTATCATCATTGATCTCCGCCTCTTCATACTTGTCCGAACTGTTTTCACACTTCTCTGGACCGCCCTCACATGCACACATTTCAGAACTGTGCAGTTTTCTCCAAACACATTCGCAGCTATTACATTTCGATTTAACACATGCACATTTGATTAGTTTGAGGACATCAGAAGGAGCAGGTGGGTTGGTGCACATGATTGGGACCCATCGATTGTTCTCTTGAGTCCAACCAAAATCTGCTGGTGAAGGCAAATTCGCATCCGGTAGATCACATCTATTCCATTCCATTGCTTGTTGATGTGCCTGAAGTATAGCTGGTTCAAGTGATATTTGTGTGGGAGGAAGGAAAGATTGCTTCCAGGTAAAAAGCCACCACCTCAGTTCACCAACTTCCTTTATCTCTGTTTTGGGAACATAGACTTGACATATGAACCTTTCAACAGCCGCCGACGTTTCCTTACCCACAGTTTCCGCCTTTCCCAGATTTGCCAGACCAATGAGAATATCATTGTCAGCAGCTATGAAGGTGTTCCAGAAGGATATTTTCCCTTTTCTAAAGAAGGAACTAGTAACATCTGCTCCTGAAAGTGCATAGAAACCTAGAAGTGAGTCGGATCGCAGTCGTCCTAGTTCCTCACGGATTGGTGACAGGGAACACTTCTCCTTTTACTAGTGTGGCCAGTTACGATAAATGTGTCTTTTGGTAGCATTGGATATTTATTTAGTGCCAAAATAAAGACATCAGTATCAAGAGAGAGTAGACTTTCAGCTCTGTAGCACCAGCATTTGCTGCACGGAAAGCATGCAATATTATTTTGCAGTCAGCTTCTTTGTGAGTACTGCTAAGGAAACCGGCATCCATGTGTGTCCCTCGTGCAACTTGTTTCCATGCAACCACTACATTGCAGTTGGTGGCTGCAGCATTTACTCTGAAAGGAACATTGAAAGTTCATCTTTTGTTTTCTCGTGTGAGAGAAGCTTCTTCATTGTCACAGTTTGGATTCCAGCTTTTGCTTCAATGTGATAATGGAATGGCACAGTATAAACCAGACAAAGTTCTCTTGTGGTCCTTTTAAGAAGGTCCTTTTTTTGTGTCAAATACCAAATGAAGTTCATTGTATGATCCGTATTTTTTATTTAAACGACTTATGAAATGATTGGCAAGTTCTGAACAGTTCTTGATTGTTGGTGGCTTATCGAGTGCGTGTAGCCCTGCCATTCCATCAACAAGTGCAACAATGTAACGAAATCCAGTTGTTGGCTCCACTAATAAACTTGACACTGTGCTCTCCGGGTCTTGTAGTTCGCCGGTAACACTGTAACGCTCGGTTAGAGCCTGCACTGTACTTGTGGGTAGTGTGTTAATTGGAAACTTTGATGGTAAAGCCTCAAGTATCCCTAATAGTTTACTCTTTTCGTTGCTGTGCAAGAAAGTCACAGAAAAAAGAAATACACTCCGAGCAGTCTAGGGATAGGTTAAGTGTTACCAGTTTAATTGTATTCTATCCGTTTCATGTGTGCAATCATAATTCAAGATTTTAATGTGTAGCATACAGAAACACAACAACAGAAAAATTTATTAAGTTATTATTACATTAGCAATTTATTCGGATTTAAAAAAAAAAAATCTGCAAGTCTCCATCACAAATAGTTTTCGGTTTATATTCATTTCTGTGAAACCCAACACGTTATTGAAGTCTGCCATTTTGATGATGTCATCACGTGACTTGGACGCAACCCCCAGAGTAGCATCAAGGGATTCGGGTATCCTTAGATTTAATAGAAACTGAAAATCTAGGTGTGCTGCCTCCTTCAGGAAAGAGCATATTGAAATTTGGAGATTGCTGTTTGTTTTACAAAAACTACCACAGAATTAAAACTATTGACATTGGAAACTTCTGGTAATTGGAAATAGAATCATTATTAAATTCTTCAAAAATTTTGTTTGCGTGTAATTTATGGCATGGCATGATCTTCTATTCATATTCAAGAGAACACATTCTACAGGACCACTTTTTTAAATTTTCCAACAAAAAGCGTAATTTTTCGGTAGAATATGCCGTCATAGCTCCATACGTGTAAGGAACAATAATGTAGAACATTTTATTGTGATTTCAAAACCGTTTTTCGCAAGTCTTTATCACAAATAGTTTTCACTTTATGGCCATTTCTGTGAAACGCAACATGTTATTGATGTCTGCCATTTTGCTGACATCATCACGCAACTCCGACGCGACCCCCAGAGTAGTATCAAGTGGTTCGGGTATCTTTACACTTCATAGAAACTGAAAATATAGGTGTGTTGCTTTCTTCACGAAAGAGCCCACGGGATGTGATTTTCTTACATAAGGTAGTACAGACTTTGCTCTGTACTACTATCCATTTTCAACTTATCATGGAATGCCGTAGTCCCAGGAGCCTGGAAAAAAGGTATCATCGTACCAATTAAAAAAAAAAAAGGGAAACCTGCTCATGACATTAACAGTTATCGACCAATAGCATTATTAAGTGTAATTGCAAAAACCATGGAGTCAATGATCTCTAATAGATTAACATGGTATCTAGAAACCCAAGATCTCCTGTCACCAAGACAAGCTGGCTTCCAACAATTGCACTCTACCAATGAACAAATCATATGCCTCAGTCAAGAAATAAAAGATGGCTTTAACAAGAAAGAAGATACTCTAGAAATATTTTTTCACTTTCAATCGGCATATGACTCTGTTTGGAGAAACAAACTACTACTAAAACTTCAGAAAATAGGCATCTCCAACAACATGTTCAGATGGATATCAGGATTCATTAGCCAAAGATTCATTGCCACTAAATTTAATAACTCACTCTCCAAGTACAAACAGACACACCGAGGTCTACCTCAAGGCGCAGTCCTAAGCACAATTTTATTTAATATTTATATTAACGACTTATAGACCATGGGCTACCAATATGAAACCCTCCCCCCCCAGTGGGAATTTCCGACACATATATTATTTTGTTGGTATTGTCATCTAGTTTAAGATTTTAGTTGTTTGCCCCTTATCAATTACAGCATTTAGCCGGAAACCCCGGAAAATCGCAGAAAATGAATTTGTTTTAATTTTTCATTGTTCTTTGCTCCTAATATTCCCAGGAAATTTCTGACTCACACATTTTTGTTGGTATTGGCATCTAGTTTAATGTTCCAGTTGTTTGCCCCTTACAAATTACAACTTATCCCCGGAAAACCCGGAAAACCACGTATATACAGAGAAAATTACTAAGTTTTATTTTTTAAATCTTTGTTCTTTGCACCCAATATTCAAAGGGAATTTCTGACTTACATGTTTTTTTGTTGGCATTACCATCTAGATTAAGGTTTCAGTTGTTTGCCCCTATATCCCCGGAAAACACCGAAAACCATGGAAATCCGGAGAAAGGGACTTTGTTTTAATTTTTAAAAATCTTAGTTCTTTGCTCCTAGTATTCAAAGGGAATTGGTGAACCATATGTTTTTGTGTTGGTATTCCCATATAGATTAAGGTTCCAGTTGTTTGCCCCTTACCAATTACAGCATATCCCCGGAAACCCCGGAAAACCATATATATAGGCCTACGGAGAAAATTACTATGTATTATTTTTTAAATCTTTGTTCTTTGCTCCTAATATTCAAAGGGAATTTCTGATTCGTATGTTTTTTGTTGGTATTGCCATCTAGATTAAGGTTTCAGTTGTTTGCCCCTTATGAATTATAGCATATCTCCAGAAAACACCGAAAACCACGGAAATCCGGAGGAATTGACTTTTTAAAAATTTCTTTAAAATCTTTGTTCTTTGCTCCTAATATTCCCAGGGAATTTCTGACTCATATGTTTTTTTGTTGGTATTGCCATCTAGTTTAAGGTTTAAGTTGTTTTCCCCTTATCAATTACAGCATATCCACGTAAACCCTGAAAACCACGAAAATCCGCAGAAAATGAGATTGTTTTAATTTTTTAAAAATATTTGCTCTTTGATACTAATATTCCCAGGGAATTTCTGAATCACATAATTTTTGTTGCTATTGCCATATAGTTTAAGGTTTCAGTTGTTTTCCCCTTACCAATTACAGCATGACAAAGAATACTGGAAAAAATCCTGATGCTGAAGGAATGAAGGCGATTGCAAACCTGACAGAACACACTTCATATTCTAATTTGACATCTGTGAATGATAATTAATTTATCTTACCAAACCTTCCACAGTCACTACCAAACTTTCTTGACTGAAGTTAGAGAAGGGACATTCGGTAAAACAGCACAATTTTGGAATGGTAATATGGACAAAGTGTCATTGATTTTGAGATTTCAGCGAGTAACTAAAGAAAACAACTTTGACTTACACTTGGCATGTTTAGAAGATATGATTCCCCTTTTCTTTGCATGTGACCATCACAATTATGGCAGATATCTCGTAGTACATATACTCACCCTTTTGAACCTGCAAGGGACACACTTGAAGCAGAAGAATTACTTCGCAATAACGGTTTCAGTGACCATAAATCACAAGATCCGAGTTCTAGAAATTCTGTGGATTTCCGTGGTTTTCCGGGGATATGTTGTAATTGATAATGGGCAAACAGCTGAAACCTTAATCTAGATTACAATGCCAACAAAAAAATAAAAATATGTAAGTCAGAAGTTCCCTGGGAATATTAGGATCAAAGAACAAAGGTTTTTAAGAAATTAAAACGAACTCATTTTCTTCGGATTTTTTAGGTTTCCGGAGTTTTCCGGGGATATGCTGTAATTGATAAGGGGAAAACAACTGAAACCTTAATCTACATGGCAATACTAACAAAAAACCATATGAGTCACCAATTCCCTTTGAATACTAGGAGCAAAGAACTAAGATTTAAAAAATTAAAACAAAGTCATTTTCTCCGGGCTTCCGTGGTTTTCGGAGTTTTCTGGGCATTTGCTGTAATTGATAAGGGGCAAACAACTGAAACCTTAATCTACATGGCAATACCAACACAAAACCATATGAGTCACCAATTCCCTTTGAATACTAGGAGCAAAGAACTAAGATTTAAAAAATTAAAACGAAGTCATTTTCTCCGAGCTTCCGTGGTTTTCGAAGTTTTCTGGGGATTTGCTGTAATTGATAAGGGTCAAATAACTGAAACCTTAATCTACATGGCAATACCAACACAAAACCATATTAGTCACTAATTCCCTTTGAATACTAGGAGCAAAGAACTAAGATTTAAAAAATTAAAACAAAGTCATTTTCTCCGGGCTTCCGTGGTTTTCAGAGTTTTCTGGGAATTTGCTGTAATTGATAAGGGGAAACAACTGAAACCTTAATCTACATGGCAATACCAACACAAAACCATAAGAGTCACCAATTCCCTTTGAATACTGGAAGTAAAAAACTAAGATTTAAAAAATTAAAACAAAGTCATTTTCTCCGGGTTTCCGTAGTTTTCGGAGTTTTCTGGGGATTTGCTGTAATTGATAAGGGGCAAACAACTGAAACCTTAATCTGGATGGCAATACCAACAAAAGAACTTATGATTCAGAAATTCCCTTTGAATATTAGAAGCAAAGAACAAAGATTTAAAAAATAAAACATTGTCATTTTCTCCGTATAAAAGTGGTTTTTCGGATTTTCCGGGGATATGTTGTAATTTGTAAGGGGCAAACAACTGAAAACTTAAACTAGATGACAATACCAACAAAAAATATGTGAGTTAGAAATTCCCTGGGCATATTAGGAGCAAAGATTTCCGTAGTTTTCCGGAGTTTCCGGGTAAATGCTGTAATTGATAAGGGGCAAACAACTGAAGACAAACTAGATGGTAATACCAACAAAAAATATGTGAGCCAGACATTCCCTGGGCATATTAAGAGCAAAGAACGAAGAAAAATTAAAACAAACTCATTTTCTCCGGATTTCCGGGGTTTCCAGGTAAATGCTGTAATTGATAAGGGGCAAACAACAGAAAACTGAAACTAGATGGGAATACCAACAAAAAAATATATGTGTCGGAAATTCCCACGGGGGGGGGGATGGGGGGTATACAGTAGCCTACGCTCTATTACCTCCCAAATTGGAAGAATCAAACTTGAAAACAGCACTGTTTGCAGATGATATTATCATGTGGGCTTCAGGAACCCAAAGACAAAAAAAACAATATCCAAAATTCTGTCCTAAAAGCTTTGGAACAACTGCACGAATGGAACATATCAAATCTGATGACACTCAATACGAGCAAAAGTTCCTACCAAATATTTACACGCGGCAAAAAAGAAAGAGAATTTAGCATTCATTACAACGGACAACACCTTCCTAGAACTCATGAATCAAAGTATCTTGGAGTCATTTTTGACAGCAAGCTAACATGGAGAAATCACGTGAACTATATTTCAGGAAAAGCCTGCAAAAGATTCTCACTTCTGAAAAGACTAGCAGGAAATAAATGGGGATGCTCTAGAAACACCTTGAACACTACATACAAAACATTTATACAACCAGTATTGACATATTGCGGAGAAAACCTAATCACTTCACCTTATATAAACGAGATAGAACGTGTTCAAAATCAAGCTCTTAGACTCATCACTCGTGGAATCAAAACAACCCCAATAGATTCTATGAGATTCCTCACTAATACTAACAGCATCAAAATGATATTAGAAGAAAAAGCACTGATCCAATATGAAAAACTTATCAGATTACCAGATAATAACTGGCATTCGTACAATCCTACCTGTAAATTAAAGACTCAAAAAAGTTTTATGTCCATAGTCCACGAAACAAGACAGAAAATCAATGTCCCAAATCTAAAAGAAAACCTACAAATCAAACCAAACCTCCTAACATTAGTAAACATAGAGCATAATCTAAACTTAACAGAAGAAATACTAAAATCAGAAACAAATACTGAAATGATGAAAACTCTGTCTCTAGAGACAATTAGTATAGATACCCCCCACAAGACTGGCTCCACATATACACCGATGGATCTTTGATCTCTAAGAAACAAGGAGCGGAAGCAGGTGTCACATGCAGCCTCTTCTCACTTTATAGATCTCTTGGAAACAAATTTTGATGGAAAGATCACTGCAATAAGTGAAAGTCTTAGCAATCTTTTATACCATATCAACAAATTCAAGAACACAGTCATATTATCAGATTCTAAAGCAGCTATTCAAACAATTGCCTCCAACTATACATCTTCATCTCAATCAGCTGAAATAACTAAAATGATCCTCCAACTAAAAACACTCAACAAAAGAATTGCATTTCAATGGATACCATCTCATTCTGGGAAACGAGAATGCTGATGTTTTAGCTAAAAAAGGCAGCACAGCTGCTCAGACCTGTCATCAAATCCACATTCCACTCTGTAAAAAGATTTATCAAATCCACATATAAGGATATCAACAAACAAAACCTGACAACGGAATCTCAAGGGAAAAAATGGAACTCCCTGTAACAAAACCCACAGATAATTCCAGATCTACCATGCAATTCATCTGTAGCTGCCTTTAGACTGGCGACAGGTCATGACTGCTTAGCGAAACATCTGCACAGAATTGGAATATTTCAGTCCCCAAACTGCCTACTGTGCAATTCAAATCAAGAAATGGACTTGGAACATCTCAAAACATGTACTTCAGTGGCTAACTATGAGAACATATACGAAAAATATTGGAGTGCAAGAGGACAAATGACTTTGTTGTCAAACGTCTGGCAATAGAAAACAACAACAAAAGAATCCCTCAGAATAGTGGATGAAGAATTCGCCTACAAACTGAACTTAAAACCAGGACAGAAGCTGTGTTCTAACTGTTATGAACGATGTGTCAATGAGACAAGTGGCCATGAGATGGAACCAATTGACACTGATTTTTATTCATCACAATTTGACAGAACATCACTTGACGAAGTTGCCCACTCCCTGGACTGCTCACCACTTAAACACAATGTTTCAAAGAGAGATGGACCATCGTATGGGAAACAAAAGGTCCAACAGATCACGACTGCAGCAAAATCAAAATTTGCACGTGCATTTGACTTTCAACCAAAGGAACTCGAAGTTCTGAGGAGGAGCATACTTTGAAGTCTTGTAAAGATCTTGACCATTTGATGTTACTACTAGAAGAAAAAAATTAAATCCTCCACAAGGCAGGAGAAGATAAAGTTATTGACTCTTGTGGCAGAAAGTTGGACATGCAAAGAAACTGTGGAAACGTTTGACGTCACAGATCATATGGTACGTGGTACGTAAATCTCGGCAGCTGAAAATGGAAAAGGGTATTCTTGCTGATCCAGATGCCAAGAGAGGTGGAAGAGCCCTTTCTCAAGACCTTCAGGAACGTGTAATATGCTTCTACCAGTCAGAGGAATATTCACGTACTTGCCCAGGGAAGAAGGAATTTGTGGTGGTGAGAGAGAATGGTGAAAAGCTACACAAGCAGAAACAGCTGCTGCTTGTGAATCTGCAGGAACTTTATGTTGAGTACAAGAATAAGTATCCTACAGATAAAGTTGGATTGTCAAAATTTTGTGACTTGAGGCCCAAATGGTGTGTTCCAGTTATAGCATCTGACATGCATTCTGTGTGTGTTTGTGAACAGCATCAAAATGCCAAACTGATTGCTGCTGCAATTCCTGAAAATCAGGATTACAAGGTCTTGCTTGAAAAAATAGTGTGTTCTGTGAGCAACTGTGAATGCATGCTTCATTTGTGTGAGCACTGTCATGGCAAGAATGTACTGGAACATCATTTGTCAGATATATTTTCTTTGCATGACTATGATTTCGATGATCCAGTAACTTACAAACAGTGACCTCACACCAACAGGACATCAATTTTATGTGTAACATCTTCTGTGCAGGACTTCATCCAAACAGCTTGCAGTTCATTTGTTGGCCTCCAACAGCACCATTTTATAGCTAAGGCCCAGTCTAGTTACCTCAGTAAACTGAAAGATAATCTTTCGGAGAATGAGGCAATTGCCATGTCAGATTTTGCTGAATATTATAGCTTCATGGGGCAGGATGAAGTACATGGGTTCCACTGGAACAACTCTCAAGCGACACTTCATCCATTTGTGATTTATCACAAATTGGCTGGTAAACTTGAGCATTTACCAATTTGTGTGGTATCAGATTGTCATAAGCACGATACCACAACTGTTCATGCTTTCATCATATCTGTAGTAACAGATGGAGCGGCGAGCCAATATAAAAACTATAAAAACCTTTCCAACCTCAGCAATCATCACAAAGACTATGGCCTTGATGCAGAGTGGAACTTTTTTGCAACATCGCATGGTAAGAGTCCATGTGATGGCATTGGTGGAACCGTCAAGCGTTTAGTTGGACGAGCTAGAATTCAGGCAACCATGGTCGGACACATTCTTACTGCTTCTCGAATGTATGACTGGTGCAGTGAAAATATTCCAGGAATTAAATTTTTCTATGTATCTGAGATGGTTATTAACCAAAACAAGATAAACTTAGACTTGCCAGCACGCTTTATCCCAATTTCGACAATCTCGTTAAAAATGAAAAGGATATCTGCTAATGATCATTTTGATGTTGTAGGCAAAGAGCAACCACTTACTGTTGTGAATGATGCTGAATTACAGTCAGCAAAGTATGTTTCATGCATTTATGACAAGGACTGGTTCGTGGGCTGCATTGTTGAGCAGTCAGATGAAAACTGTGATGTCTTTGTCTACTTCATGACATGGTCTAAAGCCAGACTTCTCTCATGGCCTGCTTCTGTTCATCAAAATGTCTGCTGGGTGCCATTCCAGAATATTATGTGCACTGTGTCTGCACCAGAGCTTCAGGGTCATAGTGCAAGGTTTTATAAGCTCGCCGATCATGACACTGAACTAATTCAGAAGAAATTGCCGTCATTTGGCCTGTGAACTCAAATTATTTTGACAGAACTTCCTAAACTGCGAATACAATCAAATTTGTGTGTTTGAAGGAGGAATATTTCACATTACCTGCATTGTTAGCAATAACCGTGGGGAGAAAAACGTCTACAATTCATAAAATTATTAAAATATGAAGGAGGTGAGAAAACAAGCTGAATTTTAGGTCACATGATTAACATATATGTACAATTGTGTAGAAAAAATTTCTTTACTGTGGGTAATTGTCCACACAGTGAATTTGTCAGTCAAAGATTGCTCTAAAAACACATTTTTTGTGCCGGAGCCCTTTCTAGAGCCCTTTTACTTCTAAAGTAAGACTTTGGAATAGTCAAGAAACCTTCTGCAGATGGTCACTTCCTCAAATAAAAGGAATCCAGTAACAATAGCCTGTTGTGAATCATTCTAGTATGACAGCTGCCTTGTGAAAACTGAAATTTTAATTTTCGTACATAAAAAGATCACTACTTTGGAGGCCAGTAGCTCAGAAACTAGAAGAAACTTCTTTGATGGCAGATTCTGAAAACCTGTGTTCAAATTGCCCAGTACAGCAAATTTCAGGCAGATATCGTATTCCATTCCAGAAATATTGCCATCCGAAAGTAGGTGCGCAGGAACATGTGCAATTTGCCAGTGTCAAAAATGGACAACAGACCTTTCTTTAAAGGCCCACAGCACAGTAAGCCTTAAAAATTTAGGCCTAAAATTTGGCAATTGTTCATTATATATGTAAAGGTACCAGCATATTTCTCTTTTAGTCAAATCTGAGTAAGTCACCAGAGGAATTTTCCAGACTTTGGTTGAGATCATATGGATTACCCTGGCTGTTCTATAACAATTCAGTGCCTCGCCATCTAATTTGCTATTGCCATTTACCCTTCTTTTCTCTTTTTCCAACCTTTTTTCAGAATTTCTTGCTTAACAGGTATGATTGCATATTGTATAGTGTCTTTTCTATTTCATGTCTTATCTGATCAAGGACATTCACCTGCTTTCTTCCCCGATCGATATCTTGATGTGACCTTCACCGTGTCATGTGTTCCGCTGTTTCTACATCTTCCTGCGTATATATGCAGTATCACTCCAAATATTTCAGTGGGGGAGGTTTCCTGGTTTTTTATTATTTATATCAAATTATTCATATAATCCTCTTATCTATTTCATATTGTATGCGAACGAGTTTCTTGAATTACTGCATCTTGAAGAACTTTGTGTGGTGTTTGAAGCCTATTACCTGTGGATACTATGATCTTCAGTATGTTGTACAATCCTGGTACAATATTTTCTACAGTTTCTGCTGGAGTTGGTTGAAGTGGAAGAGCTGGCTTCTCATCTTTTACATGAATTCTATAATAACAAGGTACTAATGATTTTTTTTTTTTTACATTTAATAAATATATTATTAAAATTAATATTTTATTTAACAATTTAATCTGACTTTAGTGATTCTTATTTGCTAATTATCAAATAACTATTTTCAAACTTTTGCAGACTGAATGTTATGGTGTGTGTGACATTTTTGCTGTAGTATGGGAGCGTGATGGACCAAGTGTCTTATTTTTGTTACGCTGTTCCATTGCTGCGGTAACGTGTTGCATTTCTCTGTGCTTCTGTTAGCATTTTTCATTAATAGTTCCGTGTGGTTCAGTAATTTCTTATACATAACTTTTTCATCATTATATTGTTATTACAGTTATTCCTGATTTTGTCAGCATATTAGGTTATTTTTTCAATATTGATATTCGGTCGCTTATGTAATTCAACTGGTTGGGCATACGCTTACATTCTATTCCGCTCTGTAATAAAATTATATTGTATTATCTGGCAATTTTTTTGGCATATTTTGAGTCTAGCAGTATTAGTGAGAGGATCATATTTTGGGCATCATAAAGTTTAAGTGAGGCTAGACCTAGGCTAGTTCTCTTCTTTTTGCTGAGTTCCCCGTTTGTATGTAAGATTTGCCTACGATAGGCGCTGTTTGTAAATTTATATGGGAGTTATTTCTGGTCTGAATAGGCTTTATTGGGAAATATTCTTCTCATTATTGTGTGTAGAGAACTTAAATCTAGGAATCTCAAACCACAATGCAGTTATGTTAAACATGCAGTTAGATGATACAACTAGATCATCAGACAAAGTAGTTACCTATAAAAGAACCTTTAATAAGCATAATATGGATTACTTTAAATTTATGCTTCAAAGGGAAAACTGGGATATGATAATCAACAAATCAGACTTAGATGAAAAATCCATTGAATTCATTAATACTGTAACTCATTCCTTTAATATTGCATTTCCTATTAAGAAAGTTGTTACCAAAAATCATAAAAACAAAACAGGAAACTGGTTAACAAAGGGAATTATAACATCATGTAAAAGGAAAAGGGAACTCTACAAATTATGTCAACTGACAAATGACTTAAATCTTAAATCACATTACAAAACTTACTCCCTCATCTTGAAAAAAGTTATCTATGAAGCAAAATCAAGAAACAATGCGAACTTCATCATGAAATCAGACAATAAAGGTAAAGCCATCTGGGAGGTAGTAAAAAGAGAAACAGGTAAGATATCAGACCCCATGGCAAATAAGATTGAACTATTACACAATGGTCAATCCATAAAAAACCCTCATCAGTTAGCTATGACATTCAACAGTCACTTCACTAATGTTTCAAAAGATCTAGCCACCCCAGTAGCAGAAAATGTGTTACCATCTGTTCAGGGTCTATACAACGAAAACACGATTTTCTTAAATCCAGTAACTTCAGATGAAATTTTGAAAATAATGAGAAACTTAAAAAGTAGCTTAGCCTGTGGAACTGATGAGATTCCAGATGCAGTCATAAAAGAATGTGCTGATTTTCTGCTAATCCCTGTCACCGATATCTGCAATTTATCGTTGTGCTCAGGGAAATTTCCCGAAATCTTCAAGGTAGCAAAGGTTTGTCCAATTTATAAAAAGGGTGACAAGCAAAATGTTGAGAACTATAGACCTAAATCACTATTATCAGGATTCTCTAAAATTCTAGAAAAATTGATGTACAACAGATTAGTTCCCTTCTTAGAACACTTCAATATACTTTGCAGTTCTCAATATGGATTCAGAAAGGGTAAAGGAATCAATAATGCTCTAATATCATTCAAAGAGTCAATCCTTAATGCGATAGACAAGAAAAATCAAACTCTAGGGCTATTTCTGGATCTTAGTAAGGCATTTGACACAGTTAATCATAAAATTTTGATCGATAAACTACATTACTTTGGTATTAGAGGTCTAGCAGGGAACTGGTTCACTTCGTACTTAGACAATAGAAAACAAGTCGTTCAAATTGGGTCATCAAAATCAAACTTCACAACAATGACACAAGGAGTACCCCAAGGTTCAATACTTGGACCAATTCTTTTTCTCCTTTATATTAATGACCTCCCCCTAAACATGCCTCATGGTGAAACTGTTCTGTTTGCTGATGACACAAACATAATAATTAATGATTCTAACAAAAACAACTTACAAGCGAAAATAGATGACACTTCTTCGAATCTAGAGCAGTGGTTAACTAATAATAAACTAAAATTAAATACAAGTAAAACTGTCTGTGTAACTTTTAATCAACAACTGCATGATGCTGTCCATGTAACCCTCATGAATACCGTAATTAAGGAAGTGGTTTGTACTAAATTCTTAGGTGTATGGATAGATTCAAACCTTAACTGGGATAGTCACATTCAACATCTATCTGAGAAACTAAGTCGTCTATGTTATGCATTTCGCATTCTTGTCAAAGCATTACCAGTAGATCTATTAAGAACTGTATATTTTGGTTATGTTCATTCAGTTTTCTCATATGGTATTATCACATGGGGATCATCATCAAAATCTACTCAGATCTTCAAACTACAGAAAAGAATACTCAAAATTATTAAACAAGTCCCTATCAGATCAGAGAGCAAGAATGTATTCAAAGAACTAAAAATCTTACCAATACCAAGCATCTATATTTTGGAAACAGTATGCTTTATCCATCAAAATATAAACTCTTTCAGAAAAAATTATGAATGTCACGAGTATGATACCAGAACATCCCATAATATACATATGACCTGTCATAGGTTGACCAGAAGTCTTAAGAGTATCTCACACAGAGGTATTAAATTATATAATATCTTGCCTAAACACATACAGCAATGCAACATAAAAAAATTTAAATATGAAGTCAAATCCATCTTACTAGAAAATTTGCCATTTTGCATAGAAGATTATTTAAGTTTAAAATTTGACATATGCTATGTAGGCTAGATACCAAGCTGTTTTTTCCTTGTAGATACTGCCCTCTTTTCTCTATGTTTCAGGTAACCTGCAACTACCACCAGGCATCTCAGAATACTGCAGCAGCAATAGTGGAAGTGTTAGGCAAGATTGTGTTGAATATGCAAAGACTAGTGTTTCAAATATAGCCTATAAGTATTTATGTAAATATTGTATTTAAATTTCTTACACTATTGAATTGTATAAGTTCTATGTAAATATTGTATTTCATTTTCTTAGATTATTGGATTGTATAAGTAATTATGTAAATATTGTATTACACTCTCTTAGACTATTGAATTGTATAATTCATTATGTAGGCTAAGTCATGTATTTTTAATTTCTTTGACTGTGGAATTGTAAATTTGTATATAGACGTACTTGTTTGTAATCATTTGACACGTCCCATAACATGGTTATGTTCAGTTGGACTAAATAAAATCTAATCTAATCTAATCTAATCTGTATGTGGTATAAATTATTATGGGAGTTGTTCTGGTCTGTTATGATAGGTTTAATTCTTCCCTATTTTGTGTATGAGTCTGATGTCTGATGTCTATAGATGCCTATGTAAGTGCATATTTATATTATTGGATGTCAAAATTATTCTATGCTTGATGGTATTTTTGATAATACTAATTTTAACCAATTATGCCAGTACAGTATTTTGCAACACAAAAATCTGGATGGTCTTCTCAGAATTAAAGTTCTATGTGAAAGGTAAGTGAAATTATTATAATTAAAATGGATTTCTTCAAATTTTAAAATCTTTAATGGATTAGTTGCAAGTTCATTGGTCCTCTGTCATAGTGACTTATCTCAGATATTAGTGTTTTGTTCTTTCACAGGCTATATAGTTCCTAAATTACTGTTATTTCAGTGGATATCTTGTGATTGAAATTTTTCACTTACATTCTTGTTAGTTAGTTGCTGTATTACTGATCTTTTTAGATTTTTCTTGGTATTTCACATGTATTTGTAACTTCAACTATGTAATGTGGTATTGTTTATTTTCATGTAATCATCCTTGGTTCGAGTGATTCGACGTTGCACAGTCTTCAAAAAGAATCTAGTCCTGCGGAGTGGGAATTTCTGCTTGCTGTACTTTTGGAACTTCTGTTCCCGAGTCTAGGTTGATTCTATGATATTGGTGGGTAATGAAGTTTACTCATTTCGAGTGTGACTGGTTTTCAAGGTTTTCGATCCTCATAAGCAACTTTCTCAGCCTATGATGAGCTACTATGTTATATTATTCCATCTGTGATTTTCTACATTTATTCAATACTATTTCATTGTGTCCAAATTTTGTAAAGCTTAAGTCATCTAAAATCAGAAGAAATTTAATTATCTGATAAGTGGGACAATGGAGTTTCTTCCCGATTGGAGAGTATGGGATCTTCAGTGCGCAAGGGAGTATGGGATCTTTAGTGCACGGGTTGTTTATTCTATTGTTCTATCTTTCCTTATTCAGATTCTTCAGTTTAATCCTACTCATTGTATGGTTATAGATTCAAATTCATGACTAATTATTCAAATTCTATAGCTATGAGCCTAGTCATTCATATTTTTCATATTTACGCTTTCTTTGGTGTCTTCTGGCATTTTTCTAGTTGGAAAAAGATTTTTCTAATTCAATGTTGGTATGCCAGTCGTAAGTCATTTCTGCTTATTGTTCTCATGTGGTGATTTCTATTGAGCCTTCTTTTCAGCAAATGTAGAGCCCAATTTATGAAGATACACGTTTCAGTAATAAAAAGGACAATAAATATTTTGATCAAATAAAATAGAGAATAAAAACAAAATTTAAATGCATTCAAGTATTATCTGAAAGATATAATGTAGATAATAAATCTAAAGTGTCTATTTAAAATTCTGTGCCATAATTAATCTGTATATAGTTTACTAATTACACAAGTCAACAAAATTTAAAAAGTTTTTTGTATCCGAAATAAAATGTATCAAATCTTATGTAATTTGACCTCCTAAATTCGAAAATGACAGTACATTTTTTTTTATTAGTTCTCGTTTAGAAGATATCGGCTATATAGCCTTCATTGTTGTTCGTGCAAGAAAATATACGTAGTCTTTAATCAGATACCTCATAAACGTGGTCTTTTGCCTTCTCTATAGTGTAGGATGCCTTAGGAGCATCTCTTACTACAGACCAGCAGTAGTCAGCAATCATAGACGTGTTCCATTTTCCCTGATAACATCGTTCTAGAGTAGCGATGTCTTGGTGGAAACGTTCACCATGCTTGTCGCTTACTGCTCCAAGATTGTCAGAGAAGAAGACCAGGTGAGAGTGAAGGAAATGCATCTTGAGAGACATGTTGCACCCCATTCTATTATAAGCCATCGACATATTGTCCACTAATGTTCTGTAATTAGACGCCCTTTTGTTGCCAAGGAAATTAAGTACAACTCTAGTGAACGCTACCCATGCAGTTTTCTCCTTGCCTGTTAGAAGTCTATGAAAATGTTCATCAGTCATTAGTTTCCTTATTTGGGGACCTATGAATATTCCCTCTCTCATTTTAGATTCACTTATTCGTGGAAATTTATGAAAGAGATACTAAAATGCTTCTCCGTTTTGATTCATACCATTTACAAAGTTTTTCATTAGTCCCAACTTAATGTGCAACGCAGGTAATAAATATTATTTCAGTCTTATCAACCAGTGGTCTGTAAACAATGTTTTTAATACTTGGTTCTTGCTTTGTTGCATAGTGTTTGTCCTTCACACGACTATCACATTCACATAGACAGCAACAATATTTCGTATAATCCTGTTTCCATTGGTTTAGCAAAATTCATATATCGCCCATTTCCATTTAGCCACTCGCGTAGGTTTGTGGAACAAGTACGGCAACAAATATGGGGTGCAAACGATTTGTCCTGATCACCAACCTTGCAACCAACATAGAGATGATAGGCCTTTTTAACAATAGGAGTTAACCGTACCTTTTGCGATTTAAAAGTCACTTCTCCACAGATAAAACAAAAGTTATTTGGATTGTTAACACACTACGCGGCATTCTGTGCCTTTCATGCCAATTCTATTACAGAAAGGAAAATATATATGCATATATGTTATTTTATAATTATAATTATAATCACTCACAATAACGATTAAATCACTCCCTATTTTAACTATTACAAAGCACACTGATAGACAGTTTTCTCACTCACAAAGCAAGAACTGAACTGAATTTATAAAGGAATATCAGTTTGAGGGTTTCACTTATATGCTAGAGCCATAAATTCACCCTTAAATTTCCGGTACAGTCTGTTTCAAACAAAGTCACTCGGCTAAAATCCTGTTTTTTGTAAAACAAACTGACATGTGTATTGTAGAAATGAGAACTAACAGACAAAAATGGATGTCATTTTCGTGTTTAGCGACCCCAAATTAGTAATGTATGGTTAATTTTATCTCGAATACATTTTGGGTGTTGACTTGTGTTATTAACAAACTCAAGTACCAGTCATTATAAACAAATAAAGAAACAAGGTATATGATAAATGTAAGTGCCTGTCATTTTGGATAGTTTCTAATCTTAAGAAATTTAAGTACCAATCATTATTAAATACAGAGCAAAATAAAGTGTCACTATATTTTGAAAATATTTTGAATTTGAAAAATTGAAGTATTATTGAGAAAATTAAGTGCCAACAAGAAAACTTAAATAATGATATCAAATTAAAATAAAATAAAATAATTATTAATGAGTCAATTGTAAAAATTGGTTTTGAAATTCAGTAAATTAAAATAAAATTGGTAATTATTCAATTGTAAAAACTAGTGACAGTCTGTAAAAGGTAAAATAGTTAACATGTTAATTGTTGCTTCACTATTTCAAACCTAACCGCAAACTTTAAAATCAAGTAATGTTAATAATTTAAAAAGAAAAAAATTGTTAGAAGAAATGTACTTATTTTGATTTATTTCTCTTTGAACAAAAATCTGCTCGAAGTTTGTTTACACATTCAGTATAAATTTCCTGTGGCACAAGAGTTATTAAGATCAACAACTATGCTTCGTATGAAAGACACTACATGGACAGTAGGCCCTATCAATATTGTGGACTTATTCAAGTTCGCAGCTTCAGCCTTTGAATATTTGGCTTATGTATTGCTGGCAACTTGACAGCAGTGAATGCCGGTTGTCATGTTCCTTTATCTTTTATTATTATATAGGTTTAGGCCTAATAGCCTATTGCATTGCATTCCTTGTTTATTAAGATTCTCAATTAATGTTAGTCTTAAGATATTCATTCTACATCAAAGGATATAATGTTTTACTTCTATGTGTAATTACCTGTTTGTTCTGGTGTTATGTAAACTCACTCCTAATTTCCCCCAAGAAATTTGTGTTTATTATTGACTTCGAATATTAGATTTATTTTGTGCAATTAATAAATATTGTTCATTCTTTCTATTTATTAATATTTGACATTTTTAAGATGTTACGTATGATTTAAGCCTATCACGTTGGCTAAAATGGCCATATTGTTCTTTCCCCACCTATTTCTCTAGTCAACATGACTCAAGTATCATTTATTCATATATATTTTCTGGTTTGTAAGTTATAAAACACTAGTTGTTGCTCTTTATTATTCAAATTTGATTATTCTGATCGTGTCCAATCTTCTGGGATGCGGTCCTTAAGTAGTTTATAAGCATTTTATGTAGCCTTTTGAGTCAACTTCCTCCCTCGTCAAGAACATCTATTACATCTTTTCAGTCATACACTGTGCGGTGCCCTAAGCTATATCATTAAATAGCTTAGGCATCACATCTTACATACAAGTTCTTGTTGTGGAAAAGGATTCCGCAATGTCTATGCTTCATAACTATACATACATCTCTTTGCTTAAAGGATTATTCGTGAAACAATAAGTGTATTCACCACTCACGTAATATACTCTATGCAGACATGTCGTCTGTGTTTTGTCCTGGCTATATCAATGAATAGCTGAGGCATCATTACATACATACAAGTTCTTGTTGTGGAGAAGCATTCCACAATGTCTACTCCTTACAACAATACATATATTTCTTCGCAAAAGTGATTAGTTGTGATACAAGACTGTGAGCATCATCTTCATTTATTGTACATGTGCTATCAAAATGGTGCACAAGAAACCACTTTATTATTTTTAATAACCCCCTGCCTTTAACATTGATATTAATTTGAAACGTGAGTAGAAACCATTCTTTATACAGTAGATCCATTCGGCGTCTTTTGACTACTGTGATGTGCAAAATATTGTAACAAAGGCTCGTCGGGGTTCGAAATCAGAACACTTATTCTCTAATTGAAGAATGGAGGTTCCTATATTTCCGATAACAGTGCTCTGTACAACCAGAAAACTCCTGAAAGTTCTTCAGTTCACTCTTCTGTTCAGTGCTCACTCCAAGTTACAGCACTGTCTCTGTTCGCAAACACTGTGCGGACTCCCAAGTCAAGGTAGTTCCACACCACGTCGGTCAACTCCACAGTCCTCGCTGACGCTGCACGATCCACCTGTCGTGCTGAGTTAACCGGATCGGCATTGTCCCAGTCCAGTTCACTAGTCCCTCCGGTCACTGGCTCTTCAGCTCCTCAAGTCACAGTTACTTGAGGTCGTGCTGATCGGTTCACTCCGTCCAGTTCAAACTCTCTCTCTACTTTGACAGACTGTCTGTCTACATTGACTGACTCACTACTGTCCGCTCACGAGCTTATATAGTCCCGACGAATGTTCTGGAACTGATGTTGCGATCTTTCTCTCCGCATATAATCTAGAAGCTTGTAGCGGCGCCCACTCGGTATCACCCCTTAGCACGTGGCCCCTCCTCTGGCCTCTCCCATGAGTGCGCACAGTCCACTCATTGTGACATGTCTGTAGTAGGCCATGCCCATCGGCATGCGGCTGCAATCAGCAATAAGAGAGCCACCCCTTTCCTAGATGTCTGTCAAATTCTGGCAGTTTCTAGGCGAATCGCGGCATTGACACACTGCCCCCTCCTTAAGGGCCTTCGTCCCAAAGTGCCCCATGGTATGCCACCAGACGGTCCAGGTGAACTACGAGCATCTTCCCTCTTGGCTGTTGCTGGATGCGATAGACTATGTCGTTGATTCGCTTGATGACCCTCTAGTCCTGGTAGGGCAGTACAACCACATTTGGTCTCCCTCGTGGAAACCAGCTGAGCTGGTCAGCCTGTCATACCTCGCCTTCCTCTGGTCACTAGCCAACTGGAGATTCTCTCGAACAAGTTGGTGGGTTTCCCTCAGTCTCTCGGTCACCCGCACTGGTGGAGGGACACCCTAATGGGTAACCTATCACCCCAGCCCGAGCAAGGTTTTTGAGGGGTTTCCCTTGCTCATCGGCAAATGCCGAGCTGGTTAAAATCCTCTCACACATATTAACACTCAGCTCACACCTCTTAGCACATCACAAACGAAGGACATAAAACACTCCAAGCATAAAAGCAGGATAACTGCAACAATCACTAAACACAGTTACACAGCCCAAATACCACCAACATCCCATCCGGATGAAGCACCAAGGGCACTCACAGGAACAAAACAGCACAAATGGTTACCAAAATTTGGTTTGACCCGAGGTTCTGGCTTCATTGCTTGGTACTCGGGGGGCAAGGGAGGGCACACAAAAAAAAAAAAAAAAAAAAGTCTCGGTCAGGTTCCACACATAGTCGGTAGCTGGCTGTTTCTCATCAGGTGGGGTGCCAAACAGTAGGTCGCATGGTAGACGGAGTTCTCTCCCGAAGACCATGTTGGCTGGTGTCATGGATCGAGGATCTATATGCCAGGAGGAAGGGTGGCACCCGGACGTCCAGTCTCGGTGGCTTGAGACTATCTTCTGTAGGTGTTCCTACAAGGTCTTGATGTAGCGCTCCACCATTCCATGTCGATGGCGATTCTTTCAAATGGAGCCCCCACGTTGTACTGCTTCATGGCCCCACGACTGCGATTTCTAGGCCCTCTGCTGGCAGCACAGGTCTCGCATTGTTGACACCACCTCTCGACATCACTGCGTTGGTGTAACCAGTAGAACCTTTTTTGTAGTTTGTCGAGGGTCCAGTTCACTCTTAAGTGACCATCTGTCGCTCATGCGTGAACTTCTTCCAGGACCTCCTTGACTCTGAATCTCGGAAGGACTAGTTGCTCCACAGACTTCTTCCCATCCGCAGACTCCCAGATTCTTTTCTGACCACTAGGGAGTCTCACTGGGCCCAGTAGCTTTTGCAGATGGCGCTGCGACTGGCTACCTCGTCCCACGTTGGTCTTGTGCCTGACATGACTTCCTGCAGTATCTGTCCCACGTGCACATCACCATGATGTTGCGCACTTAGGGCGTGATCTTCCCATTCGGGAGCTGGTTGTACGGTGATGGCTCTGACCGCTTCCTGCCCTTCCTTTTCTTCCAACTTGGTGCAATGCCTGCAGCTCTCTGGGCAGGGATGCTGTGAGAGGGCGTCGGCATTGGAGTGCCTCTTCCCCTGTCGGTGTATTCCTGCAGCCTCTGGACCCACCGGGCGGTCTGTCCTTCCAGGTTCTGAAAACTCAGGAGCCAAGTCAGGGCTGAGTGGTCGGTCCTCAAATGGAACTATTGGCCGTACAGGTATTTGTGGAAGTATCTCAGTGCTTCCACGACGGCTAGCAGTACTTGACGTGTCACACAGTAGTTCTGTTGGGGCTTTGATAAAGTCCTGCTGAAGTATGCTATCACTTTCTCCTGTCCATCTTGCTCCAGCGACAGTACTGTCCCAATCCCCACGTTGCTTGCGTCCGTGTCCACGATGAACTTTGCCCCAGGAATGGGGTACCCAAGGATTGGGAGCCATGCACAAGGCGTCCTTCAGCCTTCTGAATGCCTCTTCCGTCTCTTCGGACCACTCGAAGTTTCTCTTCTCCTCGGTAAGCTGGGTGAGTGGCTTGGCGATATTGGTGTAGCCGGCCACGAACCTCCGGTAGTACTTGCACAGGCCTAGGGATCTCCTCAGTTCATGTTTGTCTCTAGGTCAGGCCATTCCCTGACAGCGTGGACCTTCTCGGGGTCGGTGGCCACCCCGTCAATACTCACGATGTGTCCCAAGTAGCAAACCTCCTTCTTGATTAGTTGGCACTTCTTAGGGTTGAGTTTAAGCCATGCCTGTCGCAGTCGGGTGAACACCTTCCTCAGGTTTCCGAGCTCTTCCTCGAATGTCTTCCCAATGACTACGATATCGTCGAGGTAGAGGAGGCACCCGTCATAAGTCGGGTCCCTCATTACTGCTTCCATCAAGCACTGTAACGTTGCAGAGGCCAAAGGGCATAACTGTAAACTGCCAAAGCTTTTGGCCTGCCGAAAATGCAGTCATCTCCTTATCTTCGGGGTGTAGGGCTACTTGCCAGTATCCTGACTTCAGGTCTAGGGTTGAGAACCACTGGGCGCCTGCCAAGATGTCCAAGGTGTTGTCTATTCTGGGTAGAGGAAAACAGTCTTTCTTAGTGATGTCATTCAGAAGTCGGTAGTCCACGCAGAACCGGAGATCTCCGTTCATCTTCTTCACCAGCACTATTGGCAATGACCAGGGGCTCTCGGATTCCTTGATAATGCCCCGTGCCTTCATCTCCACCAATCGGTCGTTTATCCCTTTCTCCTTGGTGAGCGGGACCTGTCAGGGGTGCTGTCGGATCGGTCAGGCGTCTCCGGTGTCGATGCGATGGACTACCCTCTCGGTGCGGCCGTAGTCATCCTCGGATAGGCTGAACACGTCCTGGTACTCGCAGACTAAGCTGTGGAACCTTGATCGTTCGCGGCTGCTGAGATGTTCTCCAGCTTCCTTCATGAGGTCCTGCAGCGTCTTGTCCAAGGCTCCGGTTGTGAGTAAACGCTCTCCATGCTCATCCAGGATCGTTATTGAGCTGGCAGGTTCGCAGGTACCCAATACCGTCCCATCCTGCATCTTCCTGTCTTGATTTGACACCTTGACCACTCACTCTGGCACCAGTCGACGAGAAGGAAGTAGGGCCCTCATGATGTACAGTCCCTCCGATGAGATGTCCAGCAGCATGTTCTGTTCGGGCCTGCCATCTACCCGCGCTGTCACCACCATCTTGCTTCTGGCAGGGATCAACTGGTGCTCCGTGAGGACAAGCCTGCAGGCCCTCGTGTCGCTCCGGTTGTCGCTAAGCGTTATCTCCTCGTTGGCCAAACTTCAGTATGCGACACCTGATGTCTACTGTCGCATCGAACTGTCATAGGGCATCTAAGCCCAGGATGACATCTTCAATAATGTTGGCCACGAACACCCACAGCTGGAGTGTCTTGTTCCCCAGCGTCAGCTCCAAGTAGACCTCTCTCAGGATGGGGATCTCTTCGCCCGACGCTGTACTTAAGCTGTATGGTCTTAGTGGTGCTCTCTCGGGTAAGCCTCGCACCACGTCAGGTCTGGCAATGGTCAGCAACGCTTCAGTATCCACCAGGACTCTGCAGGGACGTCCTCGTATCCAGCCTGTGGCGAACAGTCCGTTGTCACTCCCCCTACTCACTGTTTTCAACATCAGGTGAGGGGATGAGGATGACGACGCTGGTGTGCCCCTCTCCACGGCAGCCTCTAGAAGTTTTCCTGCTGCTCCGATGATCCTACCTTGCAGTCTTGCCTCAGATGTCCCGGTTTCCTGCAGTTCACTTCACGACGTCAATCTCGGTGGGCGTTGCTGGGCGATGATCCTCCTTGGAATCCATGGAGACGCTCCTTATGGTCCATGATGCTGCCGCACTGGCCGTAACTTTTGCGGCCTTCATCCTCAGCGCATTTGCCAGGGCATCGTTGATGGTCCTGTGGTCCGAGAGCAGTAGGTGTTTCAGCTCTCGGTCGCAGACCCCACAGATGAAAGTATTTGCTGCTTCTCCGGCAACAAATTCCCTTGGTAGGCCTACCAGGGCTTGATTGGCGAGTTGATCTATCGCCATGGCGAACTCCTGGAGGGTCTCTTCTCGTCCCTGTACCCTCGTCCTCAGTTGTGTCCTGTAGGCCCCAGCCACCTGATGGTCCCCATAGCGGCCTTCCAAGGCATCAAAGATGTTGTGCGCCATCGCCTAAGTCAGAATGCTGCACAGAATCTCCACAGCCTGCCCCCGTAGCATCGCGATTAACTGCGTGGTTCTCTCCTTCAGCATCAATCTGTTGTGTTCGACCATAGCTTCAAACTGGTGTCTGAAGACAACCCAGGATGTCATCCCATCGAATTTGGGGGCCTTCACCGATTACCTCTGTATCTCGTTAACGGTTCAGGGCTGATTTTCTTGCCCCATTCTTCCTCCAAGTGCCTGCTGTACTTCTAGTTTAATTAGGGCGTGACACTCCTTGGTCTGTCTCTCTAGTGCGCTTTTCACTGCCACTAGCTAGCCGTCTAGTTCATTTAACCTTTCCTTAACCGGTGTCACTTCCTGCTTGAATTCTTTCTTAAAGCTTAACTGCAGGTTCTTCATTTCGCTTTTCATTTATCTCGTTTCGGTGTAATGCCGGTCTATTTTTTCTGTCAGTCGGTCATTCTGCTCTTTCAAATCATCCATGGCGCGAAGTAATGACTTGAACATGTCCTCCATTTTGCGTTATCTTCTTTTAATATATCCCACTTCTGACACCAGTGTAACAAGGGCTCATCGGGGTGTGCTCTATACAACCAGAAAGCTCCTGAATGTTCTCCAGTTCACTCTTCTGTTCGGTGCTCACTTCCACTGTGCTGACTCCAAGTTACAGCACTGTCTTCGTTCGCACACACTGTGCGGACTCCCATGTCAAGGTAGTTCCACGCCACGTCAGTCAACTCCACAGTCCTTGCTGCCGCTGCACGATCCACCCGTCACGCTGAGTTAACCGGAACAGCACTGTCCCAGTCCAGTCCAGTTCAGTTCACCAGCTCTTCCGTTCACTAGTCCCTCCGGTCACTGGCTCCTCAGCTCCTCAAGTCACAGTTACTTGAGGTCGTGCTGATCGGTTCACTCCGTCCAGTTCACACTCTCTCTCTACTCTGACTGACTCACTACTACTGGCTCTGATTCTCTCTCACTGACTGACTGTCTATCTACATTGACTCTGACTCACTACTGTCCGCTCACGAGCTTATATAGTCCCGACGAATGTTCTGGAACTGATGTCGCGATCTTTCTCTCCGTGTATAATCTAGAAGCTTGTAGCGGAGCCCACTCGGTCACACCCCTTAGCACGTGGCCCCTCCTCCAGCCTCTCCGAGTGCACACAGTCGTGACGTGTCTGTAGTAGGCCACACCCATCGGCACGCAGCTGCAATCAGCAATAAGAGAGCCGCCCCTTTCCTAGACGTCTGTCGAATTCTGGCAGTTTCTAGGCGAATCGCGGCATTTTGACAATATCCTAGTCAAACATACATACAATTCTTCATCGCATCATGACAATACACAACTACTCTTCTTTATGGGCAAGTTTGGAAACATGCTGTTATATTCTACTCACATCATACATACAATTCTACACTTCATGAAATTAAATAAATGGTTTCATCTGTGAAGATTACTTTGAAAGATGGTGACAAAATCTATGTGGTCACACGCTAATGTGAAGTATACACAAACATTGTGAAATACTGACTATTTTCATCATTTAAAGGATCATTTCTACAAGCCCAGTGACTTTGTGCTTGTTTTTCAATCTGCTAGTGTAAGTGCAGAGCAATACATCTCATTCTTGATATCAGTCTTTGTGCCTGAATACACAAGTACCAATTGTAATTACTTGAATCTCCTATGCAACTTTGTGAAGCCAGATTTTTTCTTGTTTTCATCCAAAGTGTATTTGGAAGCTCCTGCGTCCATTGACAGATATATTTCCACATTTATAATTTGTGCATTTAGTGCATTGCATTTAACCACTACTCAAGGTTAAGCTTGATACTTGAAGCTTGATACTTGACATTAGGAAGTTCATTAGGATCTTCTTGTCCATACCTTGCTGCTCTCTGTAGCAGTAGTTCCATGTTCTCTAGAAATTAATAGATGTCAACATAATGTGTGATGATTGCACGGCACTTTGCTTAAACATTGGTCATCGTCAATACTTGATGATTCCTTTCCTTTCTACTTTGATGGATCTACATGTGACACCACACACTTCCTTTCCCGTCTCCTTCCTCTCTTCCTCTCACCTCCTCTTCACCCTACCTACCTATTTGAGACCTATTCCTAATAGTAAATTTTGGATCGACCGGGACCCCTAGCATTATAGCTAGGAGTCTTGACCACTACGCTACGAGTGAATGTTGAGCACTGAAGGAAGCTTTCGTATATTAGAGTTATGTTAGGGGGATTTCATAAGTTTTAACGCAAGAATCGGTTTTTATAAGTAGTGTTGGTACAAGGGAATTTTCCTGCATCAATTAAGCCACATTTTATGTTATAATACGGCGTTTTTTGTAATTATGAAATATTATGCATGGTACAAGGGTATTTTTTGTGTTGTGAAATAGCCTATTTTGTTGGAAGGGTCGTTTTTAAAATTGTGGAATTTTATGTGGAGGTGCAAGGGGCTTTCTTTATTGTGAAATATTAGGTGACATATCAATTGCAATTATGAATTACCGGCGTTGAGCAACGGCTACAGGCATGAAGGTATGCGTTGTGGGGAAGTGGAGCAGGCGGCACGCGGGAAGAAGCCGAGAGGGGTGGAAGCTGCCAGGCGAGTGGCGAGTGGAAAGGGGAGCAGCATAGGGCGCAAAGTTCTATTATGCCATTATTAGTGATATAAATTATATCTTAACTTTGATTATTTGCAATTGCTAACTCGTATTCGTGTTGTACGTATGGAGTTCTCGTACAAATGAATGGTTATGTGAATGTTGTGTTTTGTTTCTTTCTTCTTTCTTTCTTTTTCTTCCCAGAGTCATTCCGGATTTAAAGTAATTGCTTATGCTACAAAATATATTGAAACGCATTAAGGCACAGTAATTTGATATTTATTTATGGCACTATAATATAAAAATATTACGGCACTAGATCTTAAAATAATAATGGTTCAGTAATTTAATATTTCTTTGTGATACTGTAATGATTTGATTGTATAATTGTACTGTATAAAACAATTTCACTGTTTGAATTTTTGAAGAATGTCATTAAAATCATGTTTCTTGAAATTATCTTTAATTACTATGATAATGGGCCTCAATTCCCTTGCACGTATTTTCCACAGATTCCTGCTTTTAAAACTACTTTGGTTTAGGCTTTATTGTAGCACATATTATTTGATAGTAACCAAGATTCAACTATGGCCACAATTAATATTAAAATTACATCGCTCTGATCTATTTATATGTATATATATATATATCTCAATGGTAGCATATAGGCCATGGAATAACATGACAAGGCCAGTATTTGTAATCTATGAAGTTTATGTAATTTTGCTGATTCTACACATTTAAGAAGTATAGTTACAATCTGTTAGTGTGGTACTAATTATTTGGAACCTAGAGAAAAGTTAGGAAACTTATCCGTAAGTTTCCTGCTTTCTTATTTCCATATGAAAATATTCGTGTTATTGCACATTTGTTTACCTTGGATACTGTCATAATGAATAACCAAGATGCCATTGCTTCAACATCTTCAGATAATGCAACAAATTGTGTAACATGTACTATTTGTCAAAGGAACTTTACAAAGTGTGGCATTAATATACACATTGCTAGAAGTCAGGATTTACCGTCTCAGGAGTTGTCTGGTACTATATTCTCATCAGACTCTTATTGTGATAGTGACAATCAGCAAAAATTTAACGTTTCTTCCAGTATTCCAACTGCACATGAAGACAATGTCTCATCATCATGCCAATGTCCTCACTGTGGAGGTCTCTATTCAAGTGTGAATGGAGTTAAAATCCATATTAGTAAAGCGCATCCTGATAAACACAGGCCAAAGATAATATTTCGGCATGAGATCATCAGTGCTAATACTATGCCGTCTGATGATGGGAAAATCCCTACTTCTTCTCAACATCCCATGGGTAGGGGTGGATCTAATAAAAGTCATACAACTGAATACCAACAGAAAATGGCAGAATGGAAAGAAATACTTTCCAGTGATATGGACAACAGTGAATTTGAAACATATGTTACAAATTGGATAGACTTCTTGTCTCAAGCTTACTTCCTGGACATCCAACACCCAGCTCGTAAATATTATCAACATAGGAAAGACAAGAACACTGATAATCAACGTAAATATAAAGAAACACGAAATCCTGAAAGATTGACTAAAAGGGATCGTATTAAACGCAAAGAAAAATACCAATACCAGCTGACACAATTTCATTATTACAATCAGAGGAGGAAGGCGGTGAGAACTGTCCTGAATTCACAAGCAGAAATGTGTAATATTTCACCAGATAATATTTTTCATTACTCCTGTAACACTCATGGTACGCCAAACAACATGACTAGGCCAAGTTACTGTTCTCATTTGACTGAAGACGAGAGACATGAGTTATTCCACATTTTCTGACGTGATAAGTACCAGTGAAGTTGAGGCAGCTCTAAACTCCATAGCAGTGGATACGTCCCCAGGTCCTGATCATGTCATTGTAAGAATGATAAAGAACAAAACAGGTGCTGACATAATAGCTTCCATCGCTACACGAATGCTAAGAACTGAATTTGTGCTTCTTAAACTGAAGCGAGCAAGGACCATATTACTTCATAAGGGTGGAAAAACTTCAGACATAGTGAACTGGAGACCTATCACCAGTGATGGGAAAATTACAAAAAAATAGTAATTGGGCTGAATTACAATTACTTGAGAAAAATTTTACTTAATTACAATTACAAATTACTTTTTGAAAAAGTAATCAGTAAAATTACAATTACAATTACAATTACTTTACAAAATGGCGGTACCTAAAAATTACTTCTTATTGGGGGGGGGGGGCCCAAAAAAGTAATCAGTAAAATTACAATTACAATTACTTTACAAAATGGCAGTACCGGTACCTAATTTATTTTTATTTTTGGGGGGGGGCACAAGGGCAGAAACTATTGGGCCATTCAGCTAATAAAGTTGCTTGGGACGTTACAAAGTCTAAACTTATTAATGACCAAACAGACAAAACAGATCAATACCAATATGTATATACACATTGAGTAAGTTTTATTAATATTACCTCTAACCTGGATATTAGTTGTGACGACGTTAGCCTATAGCAATTGAGAATGAGAAGCAAATTTCAAAATATACTTAAATAAGAAATGTTCTTAATGAAAACATTTTAACTGAAAAAGTTTTGAGAAAAAACAAATATAGGGTGCATTTTTCGTTCTTTTTTAAACCGAATCTCTAAATCGCTTCAGCTTCACTGGGGTTAAAAAGAAGGCCATGACAGTTCAAGCAGCAAAACCCATAGTGACATTTACAATTGTGAAACCCCGCAACACGCGGCGTAATATTGCAGTATCACAATAGATTAGATTTGATCAAATTAGAAAAAGACAAATACCGCGATCCAGAATCCTACTATCAGAATTATATGTGAATGTCACCTTGTTGTAAATCACTGGTCCTCATACAGCATAAATGAATTTTCAATGCCCGAAGCAGTATTTTCAACAGAGCATTCAACAATGCTCGGTAATTAACTTTGAAGTTGAGGTTAGTTTGAGCTTAGTTTTAAAATGTGGAACACATAATCTTCTTTTCAAAGAAAGGGATATAAATAAATTTTATAGGCTGAGAACAGCAATTTTAATTTCTTGAACACTTCTTGAAATAAATGGAAACCACACAGAAATCTAATTAAATGTAGTATCGCTCCCCGTAAATTGCTCTGACTGTGGTCACCATTGAAAAAAAACCACACACACACAAAATACTTTTGACTTCCGCTCATCTCAGCTAATGTCGCGTTGCCACGTTTTTCCGCAGAAATGCTGACTTGCCATGTCGAATGTCTCGTCACTGCTTTAAATCGCTACAGTTTCGCCGCAGCAAACTAAAGTGTAAAAAAGAACGGCTGAGAGCCCATGCAGCAAAACCCGTAAAGCCAGATCTGACTTCGCTTCACCACCGCTGCAGCGACCATACAGCGATGCTGCAACAGCTGTAAAGCGCTTTACGTTCGCTTTAAAAAGAACGCAAAGTTTACCACCGCTGCAGCGACTGCCAGCGAGTAGAAAAAAGCAACATTGTCAAATTCTCAATTCCATACTTTTCGATTACTAAAATGTAACGATTACTCAAAAGTAACGATTACAATTTTATTTCCAGAAGTAAATTACCAGTAAAAATTACATTTTTTAAAAAGTAACGATTACAAGTAAATGGGACCAAAAAAGGAATCGTTACTGTAATCCGATTACTTTTACTCAATTACTTCCCATCACTGCCTATCACCATTTGTTCAGTAATACGAAGAGTGATAGAGAGAACATTAGACAAACGTCTTCGTGAATTTGTGTCCTTCAATCTTAATCAGAGGGGTTTCACAAACATGGCAGGGACTCATATTAACATTGCTATTCTCGATTCTCTGTTGCATGAAGACAAAATATGCAAAAGAGATTTGGCCGTTGTTTTTCTCGACATTCGCAAAGCATTTGACAATGTAGGCCATGTCCATTTAGAAAAAACCTTAAAAACTTTACCCATTCCAAATAAACTTGCGGAGTTGGTCCTTCACTTACAAACAGAGAACACTACGCAGATTCAGTCAACTGTTGGCAAGACAAAGCCTATCACATTGGCCAAATTGTTTAATTTGTCTATTGATCATATTCTGAATGAATTAACTGAAAGTGACATGACTAAAAAATTAGGATTCCAACTAAGTCCATCTCAGGAGCCTCTGAATGTGATGGGTTTCGCAGATGATATAACATCTGCTTCAATCCTTGCTCGTCAAGCCATTCAACAGTTTAGTGAGATTGGCTTGGATATTAATTTCAATAAACATACAGGGTCGCATTGCTAAAGGCCACTTATCTGAGGATACTGTTGATATCTTCCCAGGGATTAAATTTCAGTGTTTACATAAAGGCGAGACTATTCGTTATCTGGGTGTTAACTTCAGTAACGAATTAAGTTTTGATTCTCTTGCATCCCTGAATAAGTGGAAAGGAAACTTGGAAAGGTTAATAACATCGCCACTCCTTCAGGCAGACCAGAAATTTAATATAATAAATAAATTGATTTGCCCAAGCTTAAATATACCCCTTTCAGACAATTCCTCCCAATAAATGTCCCACAAAATTCATAACCGACGCAGATGTCATGATAAGAGGGACTCTTAAAGAAATTCTCCAGCTTCCTAATGACCTCCCTAATGACATGTTATATGCACCAATGACATATTTATTTTATTCTGCATGGGAAATGCATTTACAACATCTGAATAATTGCAAAATGCTTATTAAATCAAACAACTCTAGTATACACAGTACAAGACAACTCTCCCAGGAAATCTCATCTAGTCCTGCAGAATTAAACATCACAGAGTGCGATAAGCTGTATGATAGACATGGACAAATCGATACACGAAAGGTTAGAAAGTCATTCGAACAATGGAGTAAGAAAGAACATAAAGGAAAAGGTGTCATATTATACAAGCAATATACTCCGGCAAACAGATGGTTTAGAGACCATAAGGGTCTAACATGTAATGAATGGAGGGAAGCCATCAAGATGACGGCAAACGTGTCAGCACACAGGGAGTTTGAAACCCTTGCGCATGTCCTGGGAGCCTGTTCTCATGGTGAATTTCGGCTCGGCATCATACCGTACGATCCATCATTGCCAAAGCTTTAAGGGAAGTTGGGTACAATGTGTACGAAGAGGTTCATGGCATTTCCAGTGAAGGCAGCAATAGGAAGATTGACATCATAGCCTTCAAACCTTCGTCATCTGAAGGATATATACTGGACCCTACCATCAGGTTTGAATCCTACGAACAGCAGCAAGAAGAGGTGGATGCAGAGAAACGAAAGATTTATGAACCCACTGTAAATTTTTACAAACAGAAATACAACCTTACATCTATCAGTGTGATGGGTTTAATGATAGGGGCCTGAGGAACCATCCCTCATATAATGGCCAATGTCTGCCAAAAATTTAGCCTTCCTAAACACATTCTGGAAGACATCACTTTGGCAGCATTAAAAGGATCTTTGGCCATATTTCGAAACCATGCATATGGACCATATATTTAATTTATTTTGCTTGTGTTTGCTTAAATGTGTATTCAAGTGAAACATTATTATTTTACATAGTCGGGTTCATTGGTTTAAGTTTATATTTGTTTATTTCCTTCTATATTTCAATGTTTGGTACTCTTTCTCATAAGGCAGCCTGTAAGTGTTGCAGGAAGAATTGAAAATAAAAAACTATTATATTACAATGGTTAAAAAAACACACACACACACACACAAACTTTCAACTGATTTATCATAAATAGGGGGCTTTGACTTGATTATACATACCATCTGCACATATAGGCCCTTTGAATGCAGTCCATCGACAATCACATTTAAAACCATCATAACCTTCGAGACATGTGCCATTATTTAGACATGGATTGCTTTCGCATTTTCCTATGCAGCCTGGAGTGACACCTGTAAGGAAAAATAAAATACATACTTTACAATTTTTGAAGTTGTATTTTTTAAACAGTGAATTGGTAATGTAAATGGAAAAATGGCATAGAGTCAAACGTAAGTTGAGGATGATCACAACGGTGATCAAAACATAAACCAAGTAAGTAAAGTTAAGTGTAAACACAGATTCTATAATGGAAAGGTAGAGTCAGACTGAAAAATTTAATGCCATAGCTGGGATTTGAACTGGGATCTTCGGCTCTCCATGCCACCACTCTACATTGAGCTACCATGGCAATATGCCAGTACAACGGAGAGCCGAAAATCCTGGTTCCAATCATGGCTATGGCATTGAATTTTTCAGTCTAACTCTACCTTTCCACCTTAACCTACACACGGCCAGTGTGAAAGAATTATCATTCCACTGTGACCTACTAGTGGTTTACTATGAAGCCTGGACCTTAAAGTACTTACAGGCTCTAAGTCCTCACTGGTTGTTATCTCATTTGAGAATGCCTGGTGGAATACCGGGTGAGAATTTAATGTTGTACTGACATGTTGCCATGGCAACAATGAAGATCCTAGTTCAAATCCCAGTTATGGCATTGAATTTTTCAGCCTAACTCTACCTTTCCACCTTAGCCTACATATGGCCAGTGTGATAAACTATCATTCCAGATTCTATACTATCTTTTCATTTAAAATACATTTTAGTTAATCTGTTGTATATTGAACTTATAAAAGAAAAAGAATCCACATATCAGAATACCATACCATAAAGACCTCTTTCTGCATAGCTTCTGAGATTCACAAGCTGGCCATTAAGCAAAAGTGCTCTTATGCAGCCCACGTACCCATCTCTGTAGTCTACACTGGAACCTGAAAGAAGAATTAATTTGCATATATAAAAATGTGCAACAGACAGTGAAATTCATCAAAATCATATATAAGTTAGGCCTATAAACTGAGTCCTAGAACAGAATTCTGAAGGAATTACTATAATGAAAACATGCAAAAGGAAAAATTGTGCAGTAAACCTTGGAATTTCATGAGTTTGAAAATTTATTTCAGCTTCATCAAAATACTGAATTAAACAATCTGCCAAATACTGTTATATGAATAACTTATATATAGGGATAGTCACATTTCGTTAATCCCCAAAACACGAAATTAGTAACAGAAGTTCAAATTACTGTAATAAATTCGTTTCTCGTGGTTTTTTTTATTCAAAATATGTATTCATTCATTTGCGAAGTTTTGCGAAATGTGATACTTTTCGCGAAATACCCGGTTTTAAAGGTTTTGTCCCATTTTTACGCGAAATACGGGCAAATGTAAAAGTTCTACTTTAAATTAACTCATATTTGAATATATTGTATCTTTTTTTATCCACGGAAAATATTTTAATTAAAAATGTGAGCCGTTGATGACAACGTGAGTCGCCGGCTTTATTTGAAACGCGAAGATGTCAAAGTCAACTGAAGAAGGGATGTTATAGGAAGAGGGTGGAGGAAGGAGTTTCTGGCACCAAGATGTCGGCGCTCGGCGGCATAATTCACGGCCGAAACAAGTAAATAAATGGCCGATCTATTCTTCCAGTCTTTATATAATAGCAGAATAATAATAAAAATTTAATAATGAATTAAAACAACCTGTAAGTTAGGTATTTCAACAATCTCGCATTTAGCGAAGTGGGTGTTGGAGGCTACAACCTGTAACGTCATGCTTCCTGCCGAATCATGCGTGAAAGAGACGGAAGTAGGGATGAACATCGCTTGTTAAACCATCGATATTCACTATTGATGTTAAAATCGGCGGTAACCACCGATGTGACGATAATATCGGTGTATTTTGACGGAAAACATCGATGTATAAATAAAATAATAAAACATGGTTTCAGAAAATTAGGAAACATTCATAAATAAACAGAAATATTTCCATGAAAACTATCGATGTTTTTGGAAATTTTGTCAATATGTCCTGAATGTCTGACTCGGTATGTATATTCATGAAAATTAATGTAAAAAACTGTGAATATTAAAAAAAAGTGTGCGTGGAACGCCACACTACAGAAGTGAAACTTGTTTTAATTTTTGGATTTCTTTCAATTTTGGATTATTGGATGTTTTCAATTTTGGATTGTAGAACTTTTAAATACTGGGTGTTTGGACTTTTTTTATTTTTTATATTTTAAATTTTGGATCTTTTAATCTTTTTAAATTTGGAATGATAGGTTTTTTAATGTTGGATTTTCGATTTTTTAATTTTGGATTTTTATTTTTTTTAGTTTTTAATTTTTAAATTTTGGATTTTTTAATTTTTAAATTTACATTTTTTAATTTTGGAATTTTGGATTTTTTAAATTTTGGACTTTTTAAATTTTGTGTCTTTGACGTTTTTTATTTTTGGATTTTTTTATTTTAAATTTTTTAATTTTAGATTTTTAGATTTTTTAAATTTTGGTTTTTAAATTTTTGATAAGTATAATCATTGAGTTGATTGTTTTCTGTGCAGACCGTTCCATCACACCTCACTAATTTTGTGATGATTTTGAGCGTAACACTAATTTTGTGATGATTTTTAACGTAACGCAAGATCTCGATTTACCCCTACCGCGGCTAAAGAAGTTTCACTTCAAAAACATCAATGTCGGGGAGAAACATAGATTGTTTTCCATCGATGATGGTGATGATTAAAGCCCGGATTTTCATGCTCCATCAAACTTAAAAACATGCATGCATTCACGCACTATCGAATCTCCAAATATGCACAGTGAAGGGCGAAACATGCACTATCAAAAATCCACACTGTACTGCAATATATTTCAATTTCTCTTAAATCAACATACAACAACGAGTTTCTCCAAATTCTTCTCACTTAAACTTGTGCGTTTATCAGTTCGGACATTCCTGAACGCAGAAAAGGATCTTTCTACTTCACAAGAAGTAACAGGTGCATACTTAAGGGAAGAAATTTGACTGAGGGTGAGATCGAATTGCATGTCTTTTACATTTTTTCCACATAATACGTCTTTCACTGTTTTCAGAAGTTTAAGATCAGGATTTGAGCTAAGTACCTTCTTAAGTTTTTCCCTAACTGCTTTCTCCACAACACGATTCTAAAGATAATTCAACGTCTTCAACAATGGCTAGTGACTGACAAATTCAAGCAATGAACATTCTGTTTAGCAGTTTTCTTTCAACGGAAGGTCGGCGAGTTGGCATTTTCTTTTGTAGCCTGGTGTATTATATTACTGTTTATTTAGGGTAAACAGTAGTTTGCACTCTCAAATTGATGCAGGTAGCAGACTCTGTTGCCAAGTCAATCAAATAACAATGATAATACAATACAACATTTTTACGTTTCACTGAAAAGCCAAGTTTTTAGGGAGGCACATTCATAATATGCACAGTTATGACATGGTAACTTGATATTATGCACTAAAACCAGAAAATGAGGGTTTATATGCATTAAAAACATCTGAATATGCTATATTAAACAAAAAAAATCCAAAACATGCATTATGCATTAATTTTGCCACAAAAAGGCCGAAATATGCAAACATGCACGGAAAAAATATGGTTATTTGGAATCCATAAGTCATGTAATGAGTAACTACAAAGTTTGAGAAGTCTAACCGAAGTATATAAAAAATGCATTTGCATGGAAATCCGGGCTCTAGTGATGATGACAACGAGTGATTATTTTAACTTTATTCGTACTTCTATTTTTTAAGTTCTACATGTTGACGAATAAAATATTTTAGGATGAATTTGTGCATTTTTTTAACTGCCGTAACCACAATGTAAAGTAAAGAGTTTATTTAATTTTAAACTAAAATACAAGCACCTCAAGCAAATCAGGTAAGCTGTTTCATTTTTATTTCATATGAATTCAAGACATTGTCATATCATTCCTGGATGTTGCTTGATATATATTATCAGTGTATGGGAAAAAATGCAGTTATATTTAAAAGCTGATTTTCAAGATTTTTTTGATTTTTTACCATTTTTATGACGAAATTCAATTTTTAAATAGCGAAATATATGTATAGAAATTTTGCATTTTATTTGACGAAATCCTGAGTTTTTATTCACCACAAATCATCAACTCTACTTATATATATATATGAGAGAATCTCTCGAAACATAACATCTGAAAATTAGAGACGGTGAAGGAAAGATATCTCAAACTAGAACTATGGTCTCCAGAGAGCATCTGACCAGACTAGTGTATGAACCATGTAAAGAAGAGTTCCTGTCGAAGAACTAAGATACGACTTTCCATACACAGAAAACTTGTAACAAGAGATTATGGAAGGAAAATCAAAATGGAAAGATAAATACGAGAAGAATTCTATAGCATTGATGCAATGACTGACAGTATGGAGGCAGGTTTCAACAAAAAACAAAGTCATGTTTTCACAAGGCTGGCAATAAAATTACGCATAAATGACCTGTTCCTGACATATATGATTAATGCTCACGTAAAACTGAAAGACACATGATAATATGCACAAAGAAGCCAAAATCATTAATTCAGTATAGCACTGGAGGAGAACAGAACTTACTCGTGGACGTTGTGCATTTTCTCTTACAGGACTGAGCATGCAACTATGACATGTTGTTACAAGGCTGGCAACACAGACATTTCATCATAAATTATGCATAAATGAACTGTTTCATGAAGTATGTGTTAAATGCACATGTAAATACTGTGGTGAAAAAGTGCAACAGATACCACATAACAGTATGAATAAAGAGGCCAAAATCATTAAAATCAAAATCAAATATAGCAAGGTCAGCAAGATGTTTTGAAGTTATGTATCACAAAAAAATATATATATATATATATATATATATACAGTGAAATCTCCGTACAACGATTACCGATATAACGATAATACTCTTTATAACGTTAAAATATTTTGGTCCCGGCATACTTTCCATTAAAATAATGTAAAATTCCCCTCGGTTTTACGATACTCTTAATAACGATAAACCTCCCCACTACGATTACATTTAGAATCCCCGTAAATACATTTTCCTCGGTACAACGATAAAAATAGATCGTGAAAGTCCAAATCATGAACTCCCCCGCCTCGTTTTAAGGGTGGAATCGCCTTCCTTGACCTTGATCGTGCTTCACCCTCGCTCAAGTGCACAATGGAGTAAACCAGTTGCCTGGTCGCCAGTCAGTGCCTGCACTGCACGGCAAGTTTGTTTGGTGGTGTTCGCGTATTGTTGTGCTTCTCTGTCAGCATGGCTTCTCGCAAACAAATTAGTATGCAGCAGAAATTAGCTGTAATTAAAGACATTGACGCAGGCATGAAACAAACTGCAACATCGAAAAAGTACGGGCTTTCGGAATCTACGGTGTCGACTTTCTTAAAGAAAAGGAATGAGATCGAGGAAAAACTCAATTCAAATGCCGTGGATCCTACCAGAAAACGAAAGAAAACGGCAACATTTATTGACTTGGATGCTGCAACCTTGGAATGCTTCAATGAAAAAAGAACTTTAAACATTCCAATAAATAGACCGTTGATTTGTAGTCAAGCTAAGAAGTTTGCTACCATGCTTGGTGTGGAGGACTTCAAGGCTAGCAATGGGTGGCTTGTCCACTTTAGAGACCGCCATGGCATAACTTTTAAGTTAATTCAATGGGAAGAGAAATCTGCACCAACAAATGACGCAAATCTCTGGTGCAGTAATGAAATGAAAAAAAATTACTGAGAAATATTTGCCAGAAGATATTTATAATGCTGACGAGACTGGGATGTTTTACCAGCTTCTTCCTGAAAAGACAATGTGTTTGCTCATAAGTTAGTGTAATAATTTAAGGGTGGAGTGAATACAGTACAGTATAGCAGTTCTTGTGTAAAAATTCTTTATTTCCTTAAATACTTAAAGCATTTCAATTATTGAAGTTGTTTCCTACATATACTACCAATATTTGAACATTTTTTGTAAATTCTCGATATAACAATATCTCTCTCTACAACAATATTTTTTTCTGGTCCCTGCGAAATCGTTGTATCGAGATTTCACTGTATATATATTTATAATGAGTTGGACAAAATATTGTGCTTTAAACAGGGAGCCACAGAGGTAAACAGGTTGCTGTTCCACTATAGACAAGTAGAGCGCAGATCTACCAACCGATCTGGCTCCTTAGCAGTGAACCACATTGGTAGCTCTTTCTTCTGGCTTGAACTAACTTGCAGGCATAAGTGAATGCTTCACACAGGAGACTAGTCACCCCCTCCTTTCTGCACATCTCCTCTCCCTCATCTATCCACAAGTTTGCTGCATCCTGCATTGTCATGCTTTGTCTCAACAGTTTCATGCCGAGATTGTAATGTTGACTACAGGATTCAACTAATTTGTATTTAATAACAGAACAGTAGAAATCCAAAAGATAATTCAACATTACGTAAGATACCAAACATGTCGCACAAGTTTAAAACCCAGCAACGTAAGATTGTGTTGGGTGTTTCCTCCCACACTCCCTGTCGCAGCTGGTAAATAAACTCACACGAGACATTTAAGTTGCTCTGAAAGGCATGTGTAAACATACTGATAACTTCAGGCCCAACAGAGGGATTAATAGTCAACAGCAGAGAAATAATACCATAGGCTAAAAATAGATAACAATTTTAATGACTAGAACAAAAACAAAAATCAGTAGACTTGAATTACGGTAGTAGTAATATCCTACAATTTCTTTTATTTAACTTGTGCCAACTCAAATTATTCTAGTTAATTGCAGGGTGCGCGGGCAAAGAGAGATAAGTCCACTTTCTTGTTACTGAGAATTAGAGTGACTTAACACACTATACCAGGCAACATAGCTTTGGAGATGGATAAACCCATAAGGCACACATCCATAACTACCGTACAATTTTGAATATGACTTACTGGACTTAACACAAATGTAGAGAACATTTTTATCTATAATTCTAAGGACACATCTCTATTTTTTAGGATGATGGACTTAACTCTCTTTGTCCATGCACCCCGGAATTGTGCCTTTAGTATGTGTGTGCGTAATTGGATTCCATTTTGGAAGAAGGAAAAGAGAAAAAACGCATACTCTCACACATACACTCTGGGTATGTAACCCCGTGTGAATAGTGTTACAAGATCACACTGTCGGCAAATGTAAATATGCTAACAAGAATCTACACTGACCAGCAAAAAAAAACCGATCACTTAAAGACATTTTTAAAAATTAAGTTTAAATAAAAATTATGTAGTAGGCCTAGAGCTTGAAATAAAATTATTGCAATTGTATACGTTTTTAAGATTAAAATTCAATGACACATTTCACACTTAATTCCCCATTTTTCCTCTTGCACCATGGTGAATGGTGAGCCTAAGGTTGCAGGGGCATAACGGAGGCTGCATTCATCATCAATTAGAGCAACAGCTTTGGCAAAGTCTTCAGAACTGAGAGGCATTAATTTCAACTAAACTTACTGACAGAATCACTGCGATGCGAAGGGAGAGAGTTTCCGTTCAGTTTGGAAGGAAATGACACAATACAACAATGAAACACCTAGGAATATGTACGACAAGTTAGTGCTTATAATCATATTGGAATCACCCTATTGCGATGTTTTTTTTTTTATTTGCTTGGTGATAAAGTGAAGATATGAAGAAAGCAGATATGCTGTCTCTATAGCTAACGATCCATTAAAAATAATAATTCATCCTCACCAACAACAATGTATAAACATCCAATCAAAATTATGTTTAATCTTAAAAGTACACAAATTTTACAGTGATCGGTTTTTTTTGCCGGTCAGTGTATAAATATGTGCATATATAATATTCATAAAGTCCACATACTTTCGGTTGATCTAACAGGCTTAAACAATATACACACACACTTACGTACCATGACCAATCACTCTTAATTCCTTCCCCGTGGGTAAACTTCCATACAGTAGAAATTGTACAAGAAAAATGGGACCTGGTGATATTTAACATGTCACCATGTTACTACTTAAAGTCCCCTTCCCTTTTGTGGAGGGGATAGAGACCAGTATCAAACAGATAAAAGACAAACAAGAGGTACCATTTGTACTGAGCAAAATATGTTAACATTATATCTCTTAGATCAAAATATCCCAGTAACCCAAAAATGTAATGACCTCCTTGAGTCAGCACAAGATCCACCCACAATGTTTGTCCTTTACACAATTTTTTTTAAAAGCTCTGTGATTTCTACTAGCATCAAGCTTAATACTGGGTCCATGATTGAATACTAGTTTCTACCGTTGCTAGGCAAAGAGCAATAAGAATTTTCAATGGTATAATCAGCTTGGGTCTTTGGGCAGGGGAGTGACAGTTTAGATAGCTTCATTCTGGTGGTGCCGAGCTTGCAGGCAGTCAACATGGGTCCCTCCTCTGATGAAACGCGTTCCAAAAATTAAGAATTAAATTTAAGGATAGTGGGAAGCTGGGAAAGTGGACTGTATTTGGTTGGAACCTGCTTGCACCTCTTACACTGAAATTAGACAAGAAATCTGCTGGCGATGTTGAAATATTCAGATTTATTAATAAGACACTAAAGATAAACTGAATAGCTGAAGGCTAAATTAATGATAAAAAAAATACACAGTTCTAGACTGTTTAGTTGGAAATCTTGAAGTATTGAAGTCTTGATGGTGATCTTGAAGTTAATTTAATAATGTTCTTGAAGATAATAAAATAGTAGTAGTTGTATAATAATTCACACAGGAGTGATAGTCATTATATGATAATTCAACTTAAAATGTTTGAAAGGAATATGTGTTTACGATTTTGAAGCTAAAGAGTGTTGTGAGTTTATTTCACTATAAAGTCTTGCAATACCACGCTCAGATGCATAAAGTGTCTATTACTATCTGATGTGGATCCAATAAATAAGACCTTATAACGACTTGTAAGTCAGCAATTTGCTGCACGGGATTCTAAAATACAGTACTTAGCTGAAGTATGTTGATTGAGGCACAGCACCTTCGCTATACACTAAACAGCTCTTCTGAATTGGGCTCTTCGCTATGAAATACGCTGGAAAATAATTGTAAGTCTCTGAGATTTTCTCCCGAAAGTTGAGTTTTGTAGTTCCAGATATTTCTCTGGAAAGTTGTGAGTTTGAGGCACAGCACCTTTGCTATACACAAAACAATTCTTCTGAATTAGGCTCTTCGTTATGAAATTCGTTGGAAATAATTGAAGTTTCAGAGATTTTCTCCCGAAAGTTGAGAATTGTAGATCCAGATATTTCTCTGGCAAGTTGTGAGTTGTGAGTTTCTAGAGATTTCTCCAGAAAAATAAGAGCTATGGACTAACGCGTCCAAGCACGAACAGCGACCATTGCAGAGTGAATAACGGTTAGTTTAAGACCGCCAAAGAACTGTTATGCTGACAACATAACGGCCCATAAAATCCCTTGTTTGAAATTTCATAAAATTAAGTTAATTAAGCTTGATACGCCATACTAAAACATAATAAATGATTATAGGACAAATCTGAAGCACAAATCAACTATAATTAAGGTAGTAGATTATAAGAATTAGTATTACAATAAATATTTAGTAGTGTGACATATAATAATTTTTTGCTAAACAGTGGCATCCCTGGAGAGTGTATCGATAAGTATCGAGAGGTCCCACAAAGAAGATGAAATCCTGGATGATCCAAGGAGGAACAAAGAAAATTTGCACAATGACATCTCTGAACTAACTAAATTAGTATTACAATATTATTCAATTTATAACTCAAATTAAAGCATTATCGCCTAAAACCTTAAATATGATAATATATACTTCAAATGTTAAATAATAAACTGTATTTAAGAGGAATAATTGAAAGTAGGCGTGGCCTAAATTTCACACTCCTTCGTGTAAAAAAGGGCTTAAATAGGCTTTTAGGCTATATATGTAATGAAATAAGAATGAAAACATAAACTGCACATAACATTACACCTGTGGTAATGTTTGTGAGTCGAAATCTTAAGAAGTAACGTTGCAATTCAATAACATGTAGGCCTAATGAACATGAAATATTTTGCATTAGACTGCAAGCTTACGAAATGGAACAAAATATATATATTTGGGAGCTGCAGATAATGGGAATGTTCGTTTATCCATTGATGTAAAACGTTTCATTTTAAAGTACTTTGTGAGGGATTGTGCCATGTGTGCTTAATTATTCCTTTGTGTCCTGCCATTTTCTCCTGTTGCCCAAATATATATATAGAGACAGAGACACGGGAGAGAGAGAGAGAGAGAGAGGGGGAGAGAGAGAGAGAGAGAGAGGGGGGAGAGAGAGAGAGGGGGAGAGAGAGAGTCAAAGAGAGAGTCAGAGAGAGAGAGAGAGAGTCAGAGGGAGAGTCAGAGAGAGAGTCAGAGACAGAGAGTCAGAGTCAGAGAGGGAGAGAGTCAGACAGAGATAGAGAGAGCAAGAGAGAGAGAAAGAGACAAAGAGAGAGAGAGAGAGACGGAGAGAGAAGAGAGAGACAGAGAGAGAGACAGAGAGAGAGACAGAGAGAGAAGAGAGAAGAGAGAGACAGAGAGAGAGAGGGAGACAGAGAGAGAAAGACAGAGAGAGGGAGAGAGAGAGAGAGAGGGAGAGAGTGTGTGTGTATTTAATATACAGTCGAATTTGATTAATTCGACGTTGGATAATTCGAAATATTGTATAATTCGAATAAATACTCATTCCCCTTGAAATGCCTACACAAATGTTTGTTAAAAAATTGCAATTAATTCTAATTTTTAAGCTTAATTTGGATAAATCGAAGCCAAGATTTTGTCTCATGTTAATGTTGTAAGGATTCCAAGAGCTCATTGCTTCCAGGGATTCCACAAGAATTCTCTATTTTGCTGAAGAACCCTAGTCGCTAGCAGCCAGCAGGTACCGTTCTAAAGTGTATTTTTAACCACCATTGTCATCCTCCTGCTGAATAGATGTTCAATGGAATAGACGTTCACCCCCTCCCTCTTGGAGGGATTCAACACTTCTGTGAAAATTTTAGTGTTCATTCTATCCTCCAAGTGTGACTGTGTTTGAAAATGTCAAAGCGTGGAGTTCCTTTCTTTAATTTAGGGTTACAGTTTTAGTGTGGACAAAAATGGTTTCATTTAACATCCTAACAACAGGATGGCAGTCATGAAGGTATAAATTTCACTATATAATAATTATTATTTATTGCAATGAATTTATTTTTAACATCTTTATGGCATTATCATTTTAAAAGTCACAGTTTTGGTTAATTCGAAATTTGGATAATTCAATTTTTTTCTAATTCCCCTTGGGGTTCGAATTACTAAGAGTCCACTGTACCACGTGTCTACTCACGTTATACTCCTTCGAAAAACCCAAGACTTGAGAACTGTGGTTTTCCATTATGTTCAACAAAAAAATAGCTCTCCTGCCACTTTGACTGAAATTGTCATTTTTCATTTTCAACACGCCGTTTCTTAAGTTCCGCCGTTTTAGGTACTGCTCTCACAACATGACAACAATCTCTCGTCATACTATATATCTCGAACAACTTTTTTCATCAAAAACAACCACTTTGAACTGCGCTGTGCTCCCTTTTATAGCGAAACCGAAACCTTCCAGAAAATCCTCCTCAGCACAGGAACGACTGCGAACCTATCACCTGGAGTCTTCTCTCACCGGACGTATTTGTGGGAATCGAAGTAGGCACGCCACGGATTATAACGGTTGAAGAGTGAAGCTTCAATATGGCCATATAGGGGAAATGAAGATTGTAATGTACTGTTGACGTAAACTAAAAAAAAAAGAAAACCTGAAGTAGTTTTACTTAAAAAGTTAAAGCAGTAAGAACAGTAAATAATTTTTTTTCCCCCCAAATGTTAAATTAAAATTTTTCATCCAGAAAGAAGGGTAAGGGCCAACAAAAATGAATAGGTAGGCTGCATGTGGCCTGCGGGTTGGACCACACTGGTCTATGTAATCACTTTGTGGCGAGATAAATATTGCTATTTTCAATATTCTATTAAACATTAAACTAAGCTTCATGGCTCTACATCCCTGGTGGGATTGGGCCTACCACCCGACCGTTGCATCATCTACCATAGGCAGATAGCAGGATTGGGGGCATGTGGACAGCATGCCGACACCCATGGCCATTAATAATGGTTTCTGTGACTGGAGCCACAACTTCTCAATCAAGTAGCTCCTCAGTTTGTATCTCGAGGCTAAGTACACCATGTTTCAAACTTCCCTACCTCAGAAAAATTTGAGTAGGTACAGTGGATCGTACCCGGACCTGTGGATCCGTAGCCAGCAATGTTAACCATGAGACTATGCAAATGTTCCTATTATACACTCTCATATATATTTTATATATACTCATGTTACAAGTAACCTTAGTAACCCTGGCGGTTGCCAGTCCATTAGGCCTATGTATTTAATTCCTGTAAAATAGTGCAACAGCCTATTTCTACAACCACGATCCACCACTGCATGTCATCACATGGTCAAGGAAAAAATAGCTGAAGCTCTAAAGAACAATGGTTGGACAGTTCCCGAAGAAGTTCATTGCAACAGGCGAGTGGACAACACAGCTCTCTCAAAACTCTTGAATGATGCTACTATTCCGGACCCTATGATTCTAATGGAACTAGGGCATCAACGACCTCAGGAAGAGGACATTTAAAAGAAACATAAATATATATATATATTTATTAGGGATGGGTCCTTTCGATACCTCGATACTCTCGATACTTGCATGGTATCGGCATCGAGCGATACTTCAGAAAACTCGCTCGATACTTTTTTGATACTTTGGTAATTCTGCAAGTTAAGGAAATGCGGTATCTCTTTTGGCTTTTAGTAGTCTACTAAATATAGTAAATACTTCTATTTCTCCTTAAAATGGAGAAAACCACTCTGTGACTTTTGTCTAGTCATAAATAAAGACTTTCCAACTTTTAAAATCCAAACAGAAGAGATTCTTAATTGTTTCGTTTCCTGTCAAACGTTTCAATAACAAGCAAGCTGACTGTCCAAACCCCATTGTAATTTTTTAACAAAAACTTGTAAGCGGACTGTTTCAAAAACTAATTTTAGTTTTAATGTAGAGTTTAAAAGTAATTATAGGCTACTGATGATATTAAATTTTGTCTCATTAAATATGCACACTTAATTAATTTAGTTGGTATTACAGTTCTCTCAACTTTTAATTTTTAATGTACCTATTTAATGAAACTGGAAATGTTGACAGTATCGAGTATCGAGGAAAAATCATGTATCGGTATCGAGTATCGAGAAAATCTGGTATCGACCCATCCCTAATATATATATTTATGAGCCCATGCACAATACATTACTTCCAAGAGAAGTATAATCTGAAAAATATAGAAGTTGTGGGTCTCCTTATTGGAGCACGTGTTGCCATCCCTAGCTTCGTTGAGAACTCCAGGAAGAAGTGTGACCTTCCAGCTAGTCTTAGGGATGAAATAATCACAATTGTTTTAAAGAAATCATGTCAGATGTTATCTAATCATGTAATTTGACTGTAATTACTTGTATATGATTCCATTTATGTTTTATGTTTATGATTTAAGAAGGTTATGCAAGTATACTGAGTCCATAGAGGCTACCTCCGGTGGAAGGCAATTTTTAAATAATAAATAAGAGATTGCAATAGCAGAGTTCCTATATTTCTCAACAACTCACCAACAACAAGATGTGATGTGAGATGCAGTGCTCGCACTGGTCCTGGAGGTTCCCTAACTTCTGCCTTCAACGCTCCATCCACTACAATTCGAGCTTCTTTCCTGTAAATAAGGTTTTCCATCTTAATTACTAAAAGTGTACTTTCTGACAAGGGTTCATTTTTTAGTTCTGGCAACTATTTTATTTCTCCATACACAGCATAAGTACATGGTCCTAAGTTTTATAGGCCTTTGATGTAATCATCCCCATTGCATATAACATGCTCCCAGTGATGCGAAAGTCTTTGGATCTCGCTAGCACTGCCTAATCTGTTGATGGTGCAAACAGACTGGTCGGTTGCCTGTTTAACATCTTCAAACATATGAAAGTGAATCCCGCAAAGTAGCTCCGTCATCTTCAGAATTGTATCAAAGTCACAGGGATTTAAATCTGGAGAGCACGTTTTAAGATCACACCATCCCAATCATGTTTTACAGGCAACCAACCGCTCTCTTCGCACCATCAGCAGATTAGACAGTGCCAACAGGATCCAAAAACTTCCGCATCACTGGGAACATGTTGTACGCAATGGGGTGATTACATCGAAGGCCTATAAAACTTAGAACCATGTACGTATGCTATATGTGGAGAAATAAAATAATTTCCACTACTAAAAAATCAACCCTTGTATATAAGTTTTAAAAACTGGATGAAATTTGAATCATGAGGATCACAGCTAAAGATAACAGAACTGTACATTCAGAATTGAACTTGTAATAAATAAATATTTTATTGTCATTAAGCTTTTACAGCAATATGAATGCTAATTATAAAAGGAAAGAAAAAACATATACAACTCGAGATCAATTCATCAATTTCACATAATACAAACTATAATTAAAGGGGGGAGGAAACATGCACTATCAACTGATTCATACCCTTGCATTAACATTACTGACTTTTTAAGTATACTACATGTATTTACCGGTTTCTCTCTACAGATACAGAATGCCAATTGTTATCAGCTAGCCTATACGCTGTGTCAACACTCACTCCCAAAGGTCCACTTCCAGCTTGGTATTGGAACTGCAAGCGATCACCACCTGTATACATAAATGACAAACCCCTCTTATTCATATACAAGTATACGTCCAAAACCAACATTTTCATAATTGGAGGATTTTGAAATGTGTATATCCACTAAATACAAAAATGTTAAAGATTGTGATATATAATTACAGTACACGCCAGTTATTGTGATCACTTCGGGATGGAGCTAATCTGATAATATTAACTGACTGATAACAGTAGCCAAAAGAATTAAATGAAGGTTTTTACCACATCTAAGAAAATAAACTACAAAACAGAATTAAAAGCTATTTATTCATAAAATAATATGTACCTGTGAATCATTTAACTGCTCATAGGCTAATACAGTAAAACTGCAGCAACTATTTTTTCAACCAGTAACAAAGTTTTTAATTGTTTTTACTTTCCTTTAGGAGTTCATTAACCAATACTCCATACTAAAGTTATGAGTTAAGAGTGTTTTTGGAAGTCTATACTGATCTGTCTGTTCAAGTCATTTCATTTTACACAATTCATCACTGCATGTCAACAGTGATGTCTGCATAAATCAAAAGCTGCAGCATAACTGAGGGTTGAAACATGTTTTATTGCTTAACACTTTCCGCACCATGCCCGTGCGTGATACGTTCCGCATTTTATTCCCCCGTGAACCAAGACCATATCCCTTAAGTTGCGCGCCTTCCCGTGCTAAGCAATGGGAGAATACATGGTGTAATACAGGATTTGAACAGATAAACACGAAGCTTAGTTTATGAACTTCCCAACAGAGTGTGCTTCATACACTTTTATCGATTCTTCTATCAATTAATATAGACTTTTATTATCGAATATATATCAGCCTACTGTGATTACCAGAACATCAACAAGAAGCTAGGTTAGCATTTGTGAAAATGTCCAAATCGGATGAATTCTGTTTTTTAGGCTTTTCTCCTGTAGATCAAAATGTTTATTCTGGTTCTTCTTGATCAAATTACGATTTATCTACTGACGAAGATGATATGTGTGCAGACAAAGAAAAGAAAGAAACTGGACAAAAAGTGAGAAGGGAGTCAAGATGGTGCAAAGTGTGTAACATTGGACTGTGTGTGCCAGAATGCTTCAAGGAATATCACATACGTGCTAATTACTAGACAATATGACACCAAAATGTTGTCAGCATTCTATATTATGTATTGTTTCAGTAATTTTAGTTAGTACTTTTGCAATAAATAGTTTTTTAACCCTCCAAATCTTGAACAAATTATTTCCGAAAAAAGTAAATCCTCAAAAGAGCCTCCCATTTATCTGCCTGTGATATATTTATATGAGAGTGAATACAATAAAGAATATCATTTCTAGAAAGAGGAAGTTTCAATCTTCATGGGTAAGTAATTCATTATTTTGTAATACATATTGTATGTTTTTAAAAAAATCACAAAATCGGAGAAAACACCCGGTTCACAGGATGCAAACGCTGCAAAGTGGCACGGTGTGGAAAGTGTTAAAAGAGAAAATTAGGTAATGCCAACCCTTCAAACTGGTCATTCTGTGAGCTGGGAAAAGTATTGCTGCCTCCAGTACAAAACAGTACAGTTGAGTTAGAAATGATACCCTTAAAAATGAAATTTTGAATGATGTACAGTACTTGGAAATAAAGACGCAAAAAGGAAAATTTGATAACATAAACCAAATCTTTAATCACAATAAACAGCATTTTTTCAATGTATCAGTATTAATCTGTATGGGACTTCATTAAAGTGATAACCAGGGCCCGGATTCTGATGACCTAAACTTTAAAGAAAATGACTTAATAATTATAAAAAATTACCCAAAAACTGATATTTTATTTATAAAAAATTATTATTGTACACACAAAGTTGTAGACTAATTTGTACATACCTGTAAAAGCTGTAAACAACTGTAATGTTGTGAATGTTCTTTTCTCACAGAAATTTATACTGGCACTGAGGCAATGCCGAGTCAAACTTCGGCTTTTCTTTTGTGATCTGCCGGATTATATTATTGTTTATTGAGGGTAAACAGTAATTTTCTCTCTCAAATCCAAGCAGGTGGCAGACTCTGTGCCAAGTCAATCTAATAATAATAGTAATATAATACAAAATTGTTGCGTTTCTTTGATTCTCATTTCGGACTGAGACATGACAACACTTCAAGTTTTTCCTTCTTGCATTAAACAAAGGATACTTCAAAGATAGCACCGCTAGCGACGAGAAGAAAGTTAATGTAAATGCATGAAAATGACTAAAAAAGGAAGCAAATGACATGAAAATGACAAAATAATGACGTAAAACTGAAATAAATGCCCTAAAAATATAAACATGCATAAAATGACAAAAAATTACCTAATAAAAATGTATTTCTATAATCTAGAGGCCATGATTAGGATTTATCTACAAGTTGGCAATGTCTATGCAGTGTCAGTAAAAAGATGACATGTCATTAAAATCCGGGCCCTGGTGATAACATTACCTGATTGATAACATTATCGCAATTACATTATCAGCGTTCGCTGTATAAACAATGAAGTAACATAGCATTAAAGGTACAATAATAACTGATACAGACTTACCAATAATAGATACTTTTATGAAATCAGTAGGACCCTTGCTATGAATGATGACGGCATTATCAGTTGTAGTTTTGAACTCAAAATAAATATCACCACTGTGACCCATGTCAAATGTTGGCACGTTTATCGAAGCATCTGTTATACGGAATGTTACAACATTGTTGAATAGATCTGTAAGATAAAATTCAAATTTGTTAATACTGCATATAGAGTACAAATCACTTGAAGGGTAGGGATCAGATAATAATAGACAGCACTATAATAATAACGAATATAGGCCTACTGATGGACAGAAGTGAGTATTGTTACACACAGAATGCAAAGTGAAATTGAAACAAGTCACAAACAGCATCACAATTTTTTTCATTTAACAAGGAAAGGAATTTCAGTGAATGGGGAAAACAATTGTCATGTCAAAATTAAGGTTCTTTATGGAACAGTAGCTAATATTCCCTCAGACTTGTAGAAGAATAAGAGTATTTCCTGGAACAATGTGCCTACAGTTTTCAAGAGGTTGCTAAATGTTATAATTTTTGTGCGACTAGAGTATACTGTACTTAGAGATCCCTTGCCAGTTTTGTTTATGCTTTGGGCACTCTTTCACTCTTGCCTCATTTGTCAACACACAGTCGAAGTGCACAGAACTTCTCTTCAAGGTAATATTTATACAGATATCATATACTCATTTTAAATGATATAAAACACTAGTGATTTGCTCAAACAGAACACAATTTAAAAAAAAAAATAAAGAAATTAAAAAAAAAAACAGTAGCTACCTAACAATGCCTCTCTCCTTCGGCAAATGAGAATTTGGCTGAGCAAGCAGTTCAATACTTCTCTGATAGTAGTACAGTGAAATCTCAGTATAATGTACAACGAAAAACAAGTTATTTATTTACTTACTTACTTAATCCTGTCCTCTTGTACCTTTCGGTGTCGAGGAGTTGCAGAGAGCGCGCCATTCTTTTCTATTCAGTGCCGACTGTTTGGCTTTCTCCCACGTAATATTTCTTCTATGAAGCGTCTCTCTCATAGAGTCATCCCATGTCTTTCTAGGTCTTCCTCTGGGTCTCTTTCCCATACCTCCTAATCGCGCTTCCCACACCTGTTTTGGCACCCTATTATTGTTCATTTGGTTTAGATGTCCAAACCATCTTAATTGACCTTGTTCAATCTGATCCTGCAGAGGTTGAACTTCTAATGTCTTCCTAATGGTGTGGTTCCTTACTTTATCCCGTCTGGTCTTTCCCGCTACATTTCTTAAAAACTTCATTTCAGCTGTTTGTATCTTTTGTTGCAGTTTGTTGGATATTGTCCACGATTCACTTCCATATATCAATGTTGGAATATATGCCAGTATATATGCAGCCAGTTTTGTCTATTTACTAATTTCCTTCTTCCTTAGAAATCCTCTATTTATGGCATAGTAGAGTTTACTCGTATTAAGTAGTCTTGTATTCAGCTCGTCGACAATCTTTCCATCCTGGTTAATAGTTATCCCAAGGTATTTAAAATTATCAACTTGTTCTAATTCCTTGTCCCCGATTTTCACTTTACATTCTTTCTTTTCCCTTCCAATCATCATTTTTTAGTTTTATTTTGGTTTATCGCCATATTACTCTTTTCTAGTTCTGATCTCATTAGTTCTATATTTCTTTGTAAATTTGCCTCAGATCTAGCAAACAGTACTATATCATCCGCATATAGTAACTCACATATGTTTATATATTTCATCTTCCAGTTTCCAACTGGAAATTTCCTCAACTTTCCTTTTACTTCTTTGAGTACATCATCCATTAATAACAAGTAAGGAGAGAGTATATCTCCTTGTCTTAATCCAGCTGTAACTCCAAACATCTCGGAAGTATAATTACCAGTTCTGACATAACATCTACTTACTTTATAAAAGCTTCGTATAGCTTTTATCAGATGCGGATTGATTTCCTTCTTCTTTAACACTCTCCATATTTCTCGCCATGGAACCCTGTCGAAAGCTTTCTCCAAGTCTACGAAACATAAGTAAAGCTCTCTATCATATTCTATTATTTTTCCAATTACTTGCCTCACAGTGAATATATGGTCTTGGACACTTCTGCCTGGGCGGAACCCACTTTTGTGTTTCTTCCAGCTTATTTTCTACTTCCTCTCTTAATCTTGTTTCCAGTATTTTGGAATATACTTTCCCTGGTACGCTAAGCAATGCAATTCCTCTATGGTTTTCACATGCCCTATTGTCTCCTTTCTTAAAAACCAGTATTAGGATGGAGACTTCCCAGTTCTTTACAATCTTCTTTTCTTCCCATGATATCTGAAGAATCTTCAGTAGGACTTCCTCAGCTCTCCTCCCCATGTATTTGATCATTTCCGGTGCAATTTTATCTCGCCCAGCTGCTTTCCCCATTTTAATTTTCTTTATGGCTTTCTGGAGTTCCTCCATTGTAATCTCTTTTCCTTCTTCTCCACATGGCCCTTCCTGTTGTTCCTGTTCTTCTTCATTTCCTTTAGTTTCCAGTAGCTCCTGAAAATATTCCTTCCATCTTTCCATTATTTCTTTTGGTTTCGTCAGTAAATTTTTCCCTTTATCATAAATGAATTTCAAAGGGCATGGTTTGTTTCTTCATACTCTTCAGAACTTTGTAGAACAGCTTTTGGTTTTGTCTATAATTTTCTTCCATTTTCTCACCAAACTTTTCCCACATTTCTTTCTTTGCTACTTGAACTGCTTTCTTTACTATATCTCTTTGTTTTCTGTATTCCTCAAAAGCTTCTAAAGTGCCCAGATCAAGGTAATTCTTCCATGTACTCTTCTTCTCTTTTATCAACATTCCAATTTCAGGAGTCCACCAGTGTGTTACTTTTCTTGTGCCTGTTGATTTAAACATACCACAGACCTCTGCTGCTGCTGACAATAAAGTATTCTTCCATTTCATCCATATATTTTTTAAATCTTGCTCCTGGGCTATATCTACTTCCTGCTCTTTTAGAATTTCTTCCACCTTATCCATGTAGGTTTTTTGATTATCCTTCTCTCTTAATTTGTAAACTTTGATCTTTTCCCCCCCTTTCATTTTTTCCCCTCTTCTTTTTTGGTATGTAAGGTCTGTGTTTCTTCATTCTAGCTTTCTCCATGGTTACAAGCTTATGATCACTGCCTAGTTCTGGGCCTCTTCTCACTCTTACATCTCTTATATGTTTCCTCATTTCTCTCTTAACAATTATATAGTCTATAATAGACTTCTCATTCCGACTTCGTTCCTCTCTAGTGAATTTATGTATATCCTTATGGATAAACATAGTATTTAATATCACTAGGCCGTTCATTACACAAAACTCCAGTAGTCTTACTCCGTTATCATTTAATGCCTCTTCTCCTTCTTTCCCAATTACTCCCTCTCAATCTTCTGCTCTATTTCCGACCCTTGCATTCATATCTCCTAAAATTATAATATCTCTCTCTAGCTCATCTATGACTCTTTGCAGTTGTTCGTAGAACTGTGTTTTATTTTCTACTGTGTCATTGTCATTAGGAGCATACACTACCACCACAGTCCACTTTTCTTCTTCCTCTCTTCTTCCACTGTCATAATTCTCTCATTTACGAATTTCCATCCTTTAAGGTTTTTCTCAACGTCTCTGCGTAGCAAAAAAGCTACCCCTCCCTTTGCTCTTTCATTTTTGGCAACTCCACTAAATAGCATTATATAATGGTCATCCATTATTTCAATCCCATTCCCTTTCTTTTTCGTTTCTGTTAGAGCTAAATATTTCACATTTGTTTGTTTTATTTCTTTTATCATTTCATATTCCTTTCCGTTCAATCCTCTTACATCCCACGTACCAAGAATCGTTTTACCGTGTCCTCGCCAGTTCGTAGTCCTTTTGATCAGTCCGGTTTGCTCTCTATTTTCACATTTAATCATCTAGGTTTCGAGTGTGCTGGGGATTGGCCAACAGCACTCTATCATGGTGAAGGGTCTGCCTCCTATCTGCTCCATGCAGCAGGTAGCTTAGATGTTCAGCTCTTCAATAGTTGAGCTTTTTACAGGGTTGGTTTATCACTCCAACACCTAACAACCTGGAGGACCAGGGTATCCTGCTTTGTCTGGATCATCACCTTTGACCTGTCCGGCAAGGGAGGCCCTACGAGTAGCTAAGCTACCGCCGGCATAGCTCTCAGGATCATTTGACCACACCACGACAAGGTGAGGATACCAATGGGGGGCAAGTTATTTATATTTGATGAAATTAATTTGGAAAACATTGTGAAGTGTCGATAATGTAAATTAAATATATGGAAAAGTATGCAACGATGGTGATTACATTGAAGGCCTATAAAGATCAGAACCATGTACATATTCTGTATGTGGAGAAATAAAATAGTTGCCACAACTAAAAAAATCAGCCCTTGAATTTAAGAAATCATTCACAAACCAGTCTCTGAATAGTTCTGAATGCATTTCCGTGTGGCAATCTGTGGATTTACTTTTAGCTCTAAAAACTAGTTAGCTCTCAGGAACGAAACCAGTTCTGTCAGAACCAGCATGGCATACGACAGTCTGCCACTTGCAACAGCTATTTTCATTCCCCCAGATCTTGTCAAGTCCTGCCATGTGTGAGACAATGAATGGTTTTTGTTGACCTTCGTCTTGTCCAGATAATAGATAGGCCTGGTTCAGTTGATGCTTATATATCATGCATCTTCCTTAGAAAATCAGCCCTAGCTGCCATGATATCTCTCTTTCCATTAGGAATTTTCCGCTATCATTACCTTTGGTGTATTTGAAACCAAGTTTCTTCATTATTCTCAAAATTTTTCTTCCATTATTTTTCTTATTTTGGAGGAAGTAGGCTATTCACCCCTGTTGTAAAATTTGTAAACTGATCTGCATAGAAAATCCTTGTCAAAATCATCCAGTTCTGTAGCAGGATCGTTTTCGTTTTATTGACTTCCTAGGTGAATCAAATTTCAGAGATGGTTCTGAGAACTGAGAAGCTTCCTCACGCACTCTTTGCATTGCCTACCATGAGACTCCACACATTTCCGCTGTTAACGTTGGTGTTTTTATTAAAATCGAGTGTAGATATCTTTTCTGGGTGTTCCGCCAGCTTCAAGAAGCCATAAACATTAAATATAATTTTTTTAGTATTGCTTCTCACATCAGAACTTCCAGTTCCTCTTCCTTTTTTTACTTCCAGATTAGGAGAACGTTCAACAATTCTTGACAATAACAAATACAAATAAAAATTATAGAAAAACTAACAAAGCATAAAAAAAAGTATGATTAATTAAACAATAAACAGTAAAAACAATAAGCAAACTCCAAAATTTGTGATAAGAGACTGATAATTGCCTAGTATGTAAATACATTCAATAATAAAGTTGAATGTAAATATCATTAAGTAGATGGAATTTAAATAGCGAAGCAACTATTACCAAATATTGCTTTGCCTAATAACTTCTTGGTAGTAGATGTTTCAAGAACAATTTGAGAAGTAGCCGAGGATACGGTGAATGATCCTTGAAGCATGTACTACGAAGAAGTTGGTAAGTGAAGCATAGTTCAACTCACATTATAACTATTTTAAGTTGAATGTGCTTGCATTTGAAAGAGATTTCCATCCTTATTGAGAACAGCATTATGAGTAACCAATGCCTCAACTGAAGAGAGTTGACCGCTATCCTACAAGAAAAAATTAAAACGCTGGACATTGCTGTTAGGCAGCGTTCACACTGAGGCGATAAGCGATAAGCGATATATCGCAAGGGTTATGTTGCGGCAATATATTGCTAGGAAGGTTCACACAGAGAGCGATAAATCGGCACGACCTGGGCGATAAAAATATGGTGGAACACAATCCTCACTACTTCAGTTACAATTATGAACTCAAGTGAGGAAGACGTTGTAAAAAAGTGACTTATTGGTTCAGGCATAGAATGAGAAGAAAAAGAAAATATTGGGTACATCCCTACAATCTTGCCAACGTGCGCCATAGCTCAGCTGTTGTTTCTCGAGAGCTGTCTCAACATGAATCAAAATTCAGGGAGGTTTATCGAATGAACCCTGAAAACTTATTTCGAAAAAAAAAAATTCTAAAGGGTAATTATAAGCCACCCACTGTTTGTAGAAACTCTGTTTTGGCTGTTGAACAAATAAAGTGTGCGTGGAACGCCACGCGACAGAAGTGAAACTTGTTTTAGTTTTTATTTTTTCAATGTTTGATTATTGGATTTTTTTTTTCAATTTTGCATTATTGGACTTTTTAATATTGGGTTTTTGGACTTTTTTAATTATTAATTTTGGATTTTTTAATTCTGGATCTTTGAATTTTTTATTTTTTATTTTTTAAATGTTTGATCTTTGAATTTTTTATTTTTTTTAATTTTTTAATTTTGGAGATGTGTTGGTTTACAATACCCAGCCATTTAGTACAACAAATACTTTATATACCGTACCTGTATATGCTTGGGGAAAAAAAAGAATACCAAAGTTTAAAAGTTTAATAAGTGCAAGTAATAATGGAAAATTCATTGGTCTTTAAAAAAAATTCCTTGTCATTTTTTCACTATTTTAGGCAATAAATGCATTTTTCTATTTTGCATTTTTTCATTATGTTATGGCCATTAAATGCCATTCCCTACTCATTAGTAAGTAACTGGATACAGTTGGCAGGAGTCATTGGTTTTAAGTGGAAAAGATTCTCCCTTGACAAGTACCACTTGCAGTTTCCCACGAAGCAGGTGTTAAGTTTTGTGTCAATTGTTGAAAGATTATAAATAGTAAGTAGTAAATAGAGCTAGCGATTCTTGAATGATAAACAATCCTGAGAAGAGCATGATAATATATGACATCCCCGGGGTTCTGAAAATTGCATTTCTTCAGGCAATGGCTATGCAAAATATACTCCCCATGTTAATTCTGTCAAATTGTATTATAATGAGGGCCCGGATTCTGATGACCTAAAATTGTTTGAAAAATGACCTATAACATGACCCTAAATTTAAAGAAAATGACTTAATAATTATAAAAAAAATGACCTAAAAACTTACATTTTATTTATAAAAAATTATTATTGTACACACAAAGTATAGACTACTTAAATTACTTATTTCTTGTGTCAGAGTTTCGACACAACAGTTTCGACAGAGTTTACATTAGGAGTTAATAATATAACAATTTGATTACTTACTTGTCTTACACAATAAATAAATAAATAAATAATGTATTTACCTGTGTCTTCTACTTCTGCTGCAATTTTCCTACATGCGGCACTTGTCACATATGTCTTACTATATGTCTTCTCTTCTTCCCGACTCGTTCACTGCTCAAAATATTCTAAGCAACAAATCGCTCAGGCGACCAGCATGCTGCATTTCGAGAGATATATCACTTGTGATATGTTGCGCTATCGCGTGAGTGTGAACCTTTTTTATCACCTCCCTTTAGATTTCAAGTATCTGTCCGTGCGTGTCGCGTATCATATATCGCTTATCGCCTGAGTGTGAACCCTGCCTTAAGCTCAATCCATATAATGCTTTAAATATGAATGAATGAATGAATGAAGTGCTTTTATTGATAACAAGGAAAACTATCTCTTTACATTATTCGTTGCATGAGCCCTTAGGCTGTTCATGCTTTAACTGTGCACAAGCAAAAATGTACCCTAAAAGTAAAACTAAAAACACACAAACAGTTAAAAACTAGTAAATATACAAACAAAACACCACACACACACACACACACATTCCCCTCCAAAAATAGCACATACACCAGCAATACCCTTAAACACACCAACCAAATATATTTTACATATTATTCTATATACAGCCGTCTACCCCATCGGAGTACTCCCCTTACTCCCTCGGTCCCACTCCCTCAGCCAGTTCCATCCTAAGCTGCCTCACTTTGGACATAAATTTCCCCACCCCCCCCCCCCAAAAATCTAGTGTTAAGCAGCAGATCGTATGTGAACAGCTGACCCCTACAAGAAGCAGTGAAAGACTCTGGTAGATGCCGTTGCCTCAGTGTTTCCATGAATGTACACTCTGCCAAAATATGGTGTGAAGTTTCTCCTGCCCCACAAAGCGGGCATATTCTCTCCCCCTCATCATTTGTAATTTTAATTGCCTGCCAAGCTCCTAGACGGAACCAGGCTAAACCAAGTCTTTCCTCTTTATTTGCCCCATACAAGTAAGTCTTTGTTCCCCAGTTTGTCTTGGTTAACGTTTGGATCTCCAGAGTGACTTTATTCCTGCATTCCGCTAATGTCACTTGTTTGTCAATATCTCTCAAACGCTTCTGAACTTTCCGCCATGCATTGCGCCTCTTCCTAAACCCCCTCTCAATTATGAATCCCATTCCTATTTCCTCTAATCCCCTACGTAATCTACCCGCCCATGATACTTGGTCTCTCCAAGCTAATTGTTCTCTGCAACACATTGCCCTAATAAGGGATTGATCCCCATGGAGAATCCGCAAGTAATACTTTACAGCCTTTATTTTACACTCAATTGAGTCTCTATGGCGTCCAAATTCTCTTAGAACTCCGCAGTTGGCCGTCCCTCTACCCACCCCCGCTATCCCTTTCAGAAAGTTGCTTTGTACCTGATTAAGTTTTTCCGTTCTCCCCCACCCCCAAATTTCTACCCCATACGTAATTGTCGATCTAACTACTGCGTTGTACACTGTATCTAGTAATTTCAGCGAGACCTCGGGAATCTTGTTACGTATCTTCAGTGTTTCCGTCACTTTCGTAATCGCTCTGTGTTTAGTTATGTCTATATGTTTCTTCCATTTGCCATTCATAGCCATTGTTACCCCTAAGTAAACAAAAATTTTCACGTTATTTAATTCTTTCCCATCATATGTCCATCTTTCACTTTTCCCGTAAACACTCCCGTTCTTAAATGTCATAGTTTTAGTTTTTTCGGCATTTACCACCATCCCCCATTCCCTGGCATACACTTGCAAGTTGTCTAGACTTGTCTGTAGTCCATCGACCGATCTTGAGCACAATGTCAGATCGTCCGCGTAGAGCAATGCTGGAATCTTTACCTCCCCCACCACCGGAGCGTCAGTATTGACCCTTGACATGGCATCCGTTACATCATCGATGAACAGGTTGAACAGTAAGGGGGATAATATGCAACCCTGCTTCACCCCTTTATAGCTGGTGACGCTATCCGATATCCTATCTTTGTTGTACTTAATACAAAATTGCACATCATCATACACACCCTGAAGACTCTTAATCATCCTACCCGACATCCCTTTCATCCATAATTTGTACCATAATGCTTCCCTCTCCACAGTATCGAATGCTTTCCGAAAGTCCACGAAAGCGCAGTGAAGTTTCCCTCCCTTATTTGCCAGTTGTTTTTGTCTTAGCGTGTTCAGAATGAATATACTGTCTACAGTGCTACGCCCTCCTATAAACCCCATCTGAAATTTAGAAATGTTGTCATGCCTTGCCACCCACCTCTTTATTCTCTCGCATAGGATTTTGCAATAAATTTTGCCCATAATAGGAAGTAAAGCCACACCTCTGTAAGAGTCCGGAGATCCAACCGCGCCTTTGTTTTTATAGATAGGGTGAATGATTGATTTTGCCCAGATGTGCGGATATTTCCCATTCATAAATAATTCATTGAATATACTTAGCATCATCTGTACAAATGTCTCACTTTTAGTGGCCGCCTTGAAAATTTCTGATGGTAGACCATCCCATCCTGGTGCTTTGTTGTTCTTCAAGGAGGAAACAGCTTTTTTAATCTCTTCCCTTAAAATTTCTCCATCCAGTTCCGGTACGCTAGGAATCCCTGTTAGTTCTTCTGGCCCCACAACTAAACCCTCCCAAGCCCCTCCCTGCCCAAAAATGTCTCTAAAATGATCCCGCCATGCGTCTGGTGATATTTCGTTCTTTATCCACCCCCTCCCCCGTAATTTTTTAATACTACCCCATATCTATGACATATCTCCATTCTTTAATAAGGCAAGAAGCAAAGGTGGTGGCAATGCACTGAATTTCTACAACAAACATTCCAAATCACTTCGCTTTCAGTCTGACATACACTTATCACATGACAAGAAATTTTGGGAATTATTATAAATTCACTCACCATCTCCTTCACACATGAGAGGACCTAGCGTGTATCTGCCCTCTTTCTCATCCAGTGGGTTCCCTGTGTCTCCAAAGTGTAATTGTTTAACAGGCAGATATTCCTTCTGTGTTATATCTCCCCCATCTTCCAGCCAACTATCAAGATCTGTAAAATCATTACTCATGAAATACATAACAGCTTTACACAAAAATAGAATTCATTAATTATTTTTAAGAACTCTGTTTAGTGATTTATCAGTCATATCTAACACGCATATTAATGAAATGATTCACAGAAATATGGCATTTTTAAATAAAAGCCAAATAAATATTAATAATCTATACCAGCGTTTCTCAACCTTTTTGAACCCAAGGACCTCTAAAATGTCTAAAAAAATTTACGGACCCCTAATTTTACATCCCGTTTTTAAAAGAAGACCTATATTCTTAATATTTGGGGTATTAATTATAGGTCATTATAACGAAATATGTGAAAAAATTGTACTTCTTTACTTTCCACTTGCTTTATATTTCTTTAAATTATGTCTGCGGACCATCTGCACCATCTTCGCGGACCACCAGTGGTCCGCGGACCATTGGTTGAGAAATGCTGATCTATACTATTGGTGCCATTTAGGCATATGTTTCAATAGAATTATTGCCAGGATTTTAATGTGTATTCAATCATGACTATTAGTACACAAAGAAGAATTTCAGTATGATTTTTAACTAGACAAATATTTTGTTCTTGGCCTATATTTAATGTTGAATTTACTCATTGGAACCAACAATCTTATATCAGTTTGACCTTATATACTGTTATCTCATTTAATCCGCTAATACCAGTTATGCTCAAAGTAATTAAATAATAAAATCAGGTAACTGATATAACAAAGTACCAGAACCCTTTTTTAATCAGTGATATTTGCAATTATGATAGGCACACGCAGCAGCAGCAGAAGCAGCAGCAGGAGCAGGAGGAGCAGGAGGAGGAGGAGGAGGAGGAGGAGGAGGAGAAGGAGGAGGAGGAGGAGGAGCAGCAGCAGCAGGAGGAGCAGGAGCAGCAACAGCAGCAGCAGCATCAGCAGTAGTAGTAGTAGTAATAACGGGGTTTGCATGGTTTCCTCAATCTCAAAGGCCAAAATGCAGGATACATTGAGATATAGCCGAATAATAGAAGCAAATGCTGCACGAATGAGTTATTACAAGTGTTTACTGCTAAATTTCGGTGGTCACGAAATTTGATTTGAACCCAGGACATTTTTCCTATTACCCCACACCACTTCGCTCTAATTGATTTTGGTGTGTTCATTACGATTGTGGTAAAATGACTAAATTTCACAACAATATCTAGATTATAGTATTCTTGTTACGATGGGCAACAAATACTTATATTTTAATCAAAACGTTTGTTCTGAAATTTGCATTTAAGTAATGTTATTTCGTTTTTTCTTGATACCTATTAATTTTATAAAGAAATGTGTTTAACAAAAATGTTCTTCTTAATTTTCTTTACAACTTGACTTTATTAAGTTTCCATGTATCACCCAATGTAATGGAAATAGCCTAGAAAATTGAAAATGAATATGAGTCAAGTAGCCTCTAAGTCATTTTTGCAGAAAAACGGTTTTCAATTTTAAATTTTTATTAAAATCGTCAGAGCCAATTTTTCAAAAATAAATTTTTTTCAAATAACTTTCAAGAAAAGTCCCTTTAATATTTCAGTTATAAAACTCAATTTCTGGGTGGTTTGATAACATTCTAAAAAAGTCCTTAGTTCAAAAAATGAAGTAAATACAATGAACCGTTTACCTGCTGTGCTTGTTCACAGACAGATGGATAGATGTCATTCCAAAAACATTTTTTTCGGTTTCTAGGCATCGTGAAACATGCTTTCCTGGTGTTATCTAGATTTTGATTTTTTGTCACAATCACAATATTTTCTCTATACTACATATATGCGAGAAAGTAAAATAGGCACTAAGTTTCATCATCCAGCTGAAAACTTCAAAAGTTCAATCACCCATAGAGAGTATAAGATCCAGGGTCACCACACATGCAATTCCTCCAACATAGTGTATCAACTACAATGCAATCTATGCCCGGCCCAATACATAGGATTAACCACTGAAACTTTAAGAAAAAGAATGAATGGCCATAGGCATGACTGCAAAAGCAAAAATCCAGATAAACCTGTATCCAAACACACCATGGACCATGGGATATCATTTGAGGACTGTTTCACCATCAAAGTAATCAAAAGCCTCCCTGATAGCTGCAACCCCTCCCAACTCAGAAGGTGGGAACTGGCTCACCAATGGATAACCAAATCCAGAAACCCCCCCAACCTCAACATCAGATAACACCTTTTCCCTCCTGGCCAGAGAACATAGGATGCCATTCTTCATCAGTTGGTTAGGTTGGCAACCCTACACTTCCTCTTCAAGCTCCATTCTCTAAGTGATTGACAAAGGGAAAAGTTTGTCCGAAAATTTTCGTTTTTAATGTTCTTTTTTATGTGTAACTATGATACCAGAGCCAGCACCAATTGAAGACCAGCTTCTCCTGCCAATTGGTAAGTTCTCTGGCACCTTCCTCTCCTGTTTATATCCTTTTCTTACTGGGATATCAGGCAAACTAATTTGCACTGCAGTGAATTCTCGGGTTGCCATTGAGCATACAAAGTATTGGAACTCATATGCAGGTTCAAAACATTGTAAGGGGCTGATTAGAAGACCCTCTAAGCAGGCGCAGCTCGTGGCTGGGAAGTTAGGTGAAGAGCTAGAGAGCGGCCTAACTAGGAAGACGCCTGACACCGGTAAGGGTAGATTGCCTGGAATGGAAGTCTACCATTGTATTGCATTGCATCGTATGAAGAGCGCATGCGTAAGTGAAGTAGCACTTCACCTACTTCCCCTGAATAACCGCCACTGCCTCTAAGAACATCGCAACTCAGGCATTAGGACTGAAAAAATCCGACCTAAGAATTGTAATGGGATTACTTACAGGGCATTGTACACTGAAGAAGCACATGCACAAAATGGGCATCCATTTAGGAAGTACTGATTGTAGACTCTGTGGCCTTTCAGAGGAAACCGCTTGGCATGTTATTCACAATTGTGAAGCCCTTTGCAGGAGAAGATTCCAAATATTTGGAACTTCGGAACTCCTGCAAGTACCAACATCTGATAGGATTGTGAGTCAGCTTGTTAGCCTGGTAAAAGGCACCGGGCTATTTGGCTGACTCCAATCTAGGATGCAAGAGGTAGGCACAATGGGCCTTTTGGTCGAAGTGTTTGGGACAAAGAGACCACCTCAGAATATATCATTATCATCATTATCATTAACCAGTACTGCCATCCCATTTTTCTGGATTGTCTTTGGAGGATAAAAAATAATTACAATTGAAAAAATACGGGACAAAACTGCGTCCTGAAGACTTCTTTCGGACAACGGGGCGCATTAGCGAAAAAAGGGATGTTCCCGTATTTTACGGGACGTCTGGGAACCCTAGTGTGTATCTACTTAAGTTGTCATTCCTTGTCAATAACAATTCACAACATTCCTCACATTTTAGTCTTTTCTGAATGGTTTTAACTACAAAACCTGAGATATAATACAAAATGTTATCTTTGTAATAAGATTCCTCATAGTCATCTAAAATATCTGCTATTTCTAGTAAGTCAGAGTCAGTATTATCTTCTTCTACTATTTTATCTACCACTGAGAAACTTAGAACTGAATTCTGATCGTTTGGGTCAAACTGTAAACAACTGCTATTAGCTGATGGCCTTACACTATTTCTAAACATTAGTTTTCAAACGGCCCATTGAAACTGCCTAACGTTGGGATTGTTGTTTTGACCACTTGCACTTCTAACACAAGAAAAAAATAGCTCTACATGGTCTTGTGACAACTTATAACTAAGCAAGTACTTAAATTCGTTCATTGCTAAAAATCTGTGTCTTAACTTTCCAATAGGGCATATATCACTTTAAAAAATAAATAAATAAAAAAGTTTTCCTAGGATGATATAAAATAGAAATACCATCAACTTTCGAATAGGGCATATATCACTTAAAAAAAAATAAATAAATAAAAAAGTTTTCCTAGGATGATATAAAATAGAAATACCATCAATTTTTAATTTTGATAAGTAATTTGAAGCATCAGGCAGCATTTTGTCATCATAATCTTCATTTGATAGCTTAATGGGTCCTTTAAAGTATGTCCCATATGGGTCACGGCTATTCAAGTAATCAAATAACTTATCAATTGCTCTTATAAACTTAACTGTCGGCTTGCTACCAATAAACTGAGGGTGATTGTTTGCACACAACCCTGATGAATGGGTGGAGAGGTGTCTCGTGAGTATTTCGAACTGCTTATAAGAGCTCTGTTCTTGCCTACCGGTGGTGGGGGGAGGCGGGTGGTGGCGGGACCGTTTTCTGGCGTTCTGAGCCACTGCTGTTAGCAATCAAGTGTGTTTATATATCGATGGTTGTGCCACAACGGATTTTTGTGGATAGAATAACCTCATGTTATGTTGGTGTTCCTGCAATCTCTCCTGGACCGTCCTTCCAGTTTGCCCAATGTAGACGCTGCCGCATTCGCAGGGGATCTTATAAACTCCCGAAGTTCGTAGGCCTCGATGGTCTAGTGGGAGGCATTTGTATAGTCTTTAAGTTCTTCTTTTTTAGGATTCTGCTTATCTTGTTGGACAGGTTGCCACAGTGTGGGATGAATGCTTTCCTTGGGCTGCTGATGGAATCAGGTAGGGTGCTGGTTTTCTTGGCAGTGATGTGATGAAGGACCTTACTGATTTCTTGGCGGCTATAGTTGTTCTGCTGTAGAGTAGTAAATAAATGATTAATCTCTCTTTGCAAGTTGTCAGAATCAGAGATGCTTGTGGCTTGGTGCAGAAGGCTGGACAGGACAGAACGTTTCTGTGAGGGGTGGTGGTGACTATTGGCGTTCAGATAAAGGTCAGTGTGCGTGGGTTTTCTATAAACTCCCATGTCGCAGAGTGCCATCCTGTTTTTTGTATATAGATATATCCAGGAATGGAAGGCGGCCATCCTTCTCCATCTCCAGACTAAAGACTATACAAATGCCTCCCACTAAAATTCAACAATTTCTATGGCCCGTGAAAGACCATCGAGGCCTACGGACTTCGGGAGTTTATAAGATCCCCTGCGAATGCGGCAGCATCTACATTGGGCAAACTGGAAGGACGGTCCAGGAGAGATTGCAGGAACACCAACGTAACATAAGGTTATTCTATCCAGAAAAATCTGCTGTGGCACAACACGCCATAGAAAATGACCATAGAATCATGTTCGACAAAACCACAATCATGCACAGCTCTACAGCTTATTGGGACCGTGTCATAAAAGAAGCAATTGAAATAAGGTCACATCCCAACAATTTCAGCAGAGAAGGGGGACTCTTCCTCAGCAATGCCTGGGCTCCATCCCTGAAGCTGTATCGAGAATCATCATAAGAAACCTCCAACAGTAGCAACACTTCAAACCCCTGGACCCCCATGTCTTTCTTTTAAGCATTGGCCCTGACTTGGACCGATTATTTCTATTTACATTTTTACACCGGTTATCCCCCTAAACCAGTCTGCTTTGACCCACATTATTAACCTTTATTTTTCTCCCATTGGTCCTGATATGGACCGATTGCATCTTCAATGTTTTCATAATAAAGAAAATTCCTGCCTTCTGATTGGCCGATACACTCCAACCCATTTCCTCCAATCACAGAATTTCTTTTTCACTCATAAACATATATAAGCTCTCTTCTCCCCTTTTTCTACCTGAGGAAGGCCGCAGAGATGTCAACAACTGAAAGCTTGGATGCAATATATCCTTTTACTTGGCTTATAGCCCGTGAAACCATCATTAGTAATCAACGCCGAGAAAGGCTCAAGTCTTACAAAATAATAAAATTATTAGGCTACATTACATTCATTTATGAAATAGGATAAATAGTAGACCTATCTGTCCATGTAGATGCACGAAGCTTAAATTCACAGTTAAATCTGATCACTCCACTCAACTTGACATGCTATAATTTAAAAATCACATGCTTGATACCAGAAAAGCACAGAGTCACAATTAGTTTATATTTAACAAGAATCTTATTTCACATTTCAATGTCTTTCTAGTTAACTTGTGGGCCTACAGAATTTGCTAATACTTCATGATGTTCTGACTATATCCTGACCATATTAGATTGTCAAATTCTTCTAAACGCTTAATAATGAAAGGAATGGATTCTTTTAAAAGCATTCAGCAAGCTCTCATAATATGATTACATTAATATTAACAACGAATAATACATTGTTGTGCGTCCATCTTGTCCATAAATGCAAGAGTACTTCACGGTTCTGAGAGTATTGTCGCAAGTTTTACTCTCAGCTACTCTCAGGATTGGACTAGCGCTCTCTAGTGGACACACCACCTGAGATTACTCTCGAGAGTTTCTCGCACTCTCAGCTCTCATGTAAACACGAGCCTTTAATGAGATGGATAAAGAACCCTTAGTTCTTGAATAGAATGAATGGAATGTGTAGAGAATTGTTATATTTTGAATCTTTCTAAAAACAACAAAAGGTTATAATAATAGCTTGTAGAATATCCGCCAACCCAAAAATAGTTCGAGATCAAATATTATTAATTATAATCAATTCATAATGAAACGCTATTCTAAAATAAATAATGTAAAGATAAATAAATAATGAATAGAGAAATTAATAACAGCATTTTGAGCTTGAGATTAAATGACAATTGTCAAGACATACAATGTGTTAATGAAACCATGCCTCATATGGAATAACAAGTGAAATTAAGAACAAAGCCACCTACAAGATAGATTCATTGAAAATAATTTATAACATTAAAGTATTATAACCAAGAAGGTATCACAAGACGAAGTAAACGGAGTGTCTGGTTCGAAGCCTGGCACCGCCGAAAAATGAAATGTTCAAATTGTAACAAGACAGGTCAGAGTGTAAAAAAAGAAATAAAAAAAGAAATAAATAAAAAGTAATGAGTAAATAATGTAAGTAATCAAGAGATTATTTGCTTTAATTGTGGTAAAAGGGGCCACAAATCGTGGGAATGCAGAAAACCCAAGGCAGGGGCCCTCTACTAACAATGTGAACACATTAAGTACAGAAAATGACCAGTTGGGGAATGAGATGCAGCCGGTCGGTGGTGCATCCTATCAGAATAGGCTATTTTAGAAATGAATATAACCAGTTTGTAAAAGTTAAATCAGACATTGGGCTGAAGGATAACATACTATTCCTACTAGACACGGGGATTGATATCAACTTAATTTGATCCACAGACAATGATGGACACAAGCAGGAAAACATTAACAGGTGTTGGAGGGACCCAGATCAAAACTCACGGGGTAGTTGAAGGAAAATTAATGCAAGGAAAGAAATGAGTACTGTGTGGCTTCCAAGTAATGGGGAAGGAGTTCGACTTCCCAGTAGATGGAATTTTAGGAAGATCGTTTCTTAAAGAAAACAAAGTATGCATATCATACTCACCCAATTGTGTCTATGTAGCTGGTGAAAAAATCAGACTCATGGGGTACTTGAAGGAAAATTAATGCAAGGAAAGAAATGAGTACTGTGTGGCTTCCAAGTAATGGGGAAGGAGTTCGACTTCCCAGTAGATGGAAATTTAGGAAGATCGTTTCTTAAAGAAAACAAAGTATGCATATCATACTAACCCAATTGTGTCTATGTAGCTGGTGAAAAAATCAGACTAGTAGGGAAAACGGAAGTGAATCCTCCCGATCTAGGAAAGCCAAAGAAAAAATAAAAATACCTGCTAGGTCAGAAGCGGTTGTGAGTTTAATGATAATCAAAACGAACTTACTGGAAGGAATTATTGAAAAGAAAGAAGTCCATGAAGGGGTATTTAAGGCAGAAGCATTAGTTAAGGTGGCTAATGAAAAAATCATCACCACTATGATAAACACAAATATGGAGGAAGTGAAGTTCGAATCTCCATGTGTCAAACTCGAGGAAATAGAGGGAATCCCTTATTCAGGCACACTAGTGGCTACTGTAAATGAAGATCTCGAAAATAAAGACAGAGCTAGTGAAGTCCTAAGTAAATTATGCTTAGACCATCTAAACAGTAAGGAGAAAGTACTGTTAGAGGAAACATGTTGCCAGTACCACGACATTTTCTTTCTACCAAGAGATAAGCTCTCCTGTAAAATTGCAGTTAAATATAAAATTATTTTGGAACTCTAGACCGTATAGGTTACCTTTAAGTCACAGAAAAGAAATGGAAAAGCAAGTCTGAAAGTTAGTTGAGGAAGGAGTAATAGAAGAATCTAGATCTCCTATATTAAGCGTACCAAAAAGAATAGGCACTGTAGAAGAAAATCCTACAGAAAAAACTAATGAAACAGAGGATGAAGAGAAAATTGACAATGTAGATGAGGAAAGTAAGAGAGTGATTCTGTACGAATACCATGATGCACCTTCAGGAGGTCATAGGGGAATGAATCGTACATATGAAACTATAAAAATGAAATATAAAAGGCCAAACATGAAATCCGAAATAGAAGAGTATGTTAAGAACTTTAAGAGTTGTCAACTAAACAAATCACTCAAGCAACGAAAGAAAACCCAAATGGTAATCACAACAACTGCCAAGGCACCATTTGAGAAATGTGCCATGGATATTGTTGGCCCACTAGTCGAATCAGATGATGAACATAAATACATACTTACATTTCAAGACGACTTATCGAAATATATGGCAGTATTCCCATCAAATCTCAAGATGCAGAAACAGTAGCGAGGAATAGAAATTGTTTTAAGGTTTGGATTCCATCAGAAATTATTCACAGATCAAGGGACACAGTTCTTGAGTGATCTGTTTAAAAATGCTTGTAAACTCTTAAAAATTAAGACGGTTCAAACCACCATGTTTCATCTGGAATTGAATGGGGCACTAGAACATAGTCATAGAGTACTAGCAGAATATTTGCGACACTACATCAAAGAAGACCAAAGGAATTGGGACGAATGGGTTCCATACGCAATGTTTGTATACAACACCACTGTGCATACTTCAACAGGATATACTCCATTTTAATCACTGTTCGGTAGGAGAGCTGAAATCCCATCATCTCTCAAGGAAAGACCCGAACCGCAATACTCTTATGATGATTATCTCAGTGAACTAAAAGGAAGACTAAAAACTTCCCATGAAGATGCACGCAACATGTAAATAGACCTCCTGGAACCCTCTGGGCCTCCATGGCCTCTGTAGGGAACACTTTACTTTTACCTTTACAAGTAAATAGATTAAGGCCCGTTCTTACGATGTCCAGTTAAGTAGGAGTAAATGTTAACTGACAGTTTATTTTACGGTCGGAGTAAAGCTCCAGTAAACACATCTTTGTTCTTATCATCTTCTAGTTAAAGTTTACTCCCAGTTAACGCAATCAGACAAAAGTCATAGCAGTTGGTACGAGCGTTTCTCAGTTGTTTGCAGCAGTCTGTCATCTGTTTTCATTGTTTGGTTTGATTTTGCAATGGATAATGAGGTTATGGCTGATATCAAAAAATAAAGAGACACAGCAAATTCTTTTCAAGTGAAGAATAATTGTTTCTGAATATTATCAACAAAAAGCTTCATAGGCCTATAACTCAAACTAAATAAACACACAGTAAGGTGTAGCCATAAGAGCAAAGCTTGGAAAGACGTATCAGAAAAAATTCTCATGTGAAACACATAACTTTCTCTAAACTTAATATATTTCAGTATACAGTAGGCCTACACAGTACGGGCAGTAGTGTGCATTCAGTTGTCTTAGCCTAAAAAGGTCGCATAATTTGCGAGGCAGGACCTAAAAAACCTAATAAATTTGTGTATGAAATGTGTAACTAATAACTACAGGATATAATATTATGAGATGTTTTCAAATGAAATTATTAGCTCTTAGCATAACATATTAAAATACATTATACCTGTATATAGGCCTATATATTTTTATATATTACGCTTATTATACAATTCCTGTTAAAATCTAAAAGTTGTTAAGCTGTTTTCTAAAAAATAAAGAAGAATAAAATCCTCCTCAAGTAAAGTGGTTGTAAAAGTGAAAAGAAAGTTACCACGCTTCTAACCCCATCTCCGAAGGATGCAAAACCCAAATATAATCTGATGTACTGGTAGAAGAAGTAAAAAGTAAAATAATTGATTGTCAAAACTTTCATAATAGTTTGATCTAGTTTTCAATATTTTTAAGATCTTTATTTACATATAGTGGCATTGTTCTTCATCACCACTGACATTACGAAAGCAGCTAAATAATTTCATCTCTCCATTTTAATTCAGTTCGCAAGAAGTATAACCTCAAAAAATCCTCCGGTTAGGAGTTTACCTGTACATTTTTCTACAGTAAAGATTACTGCCAGTTAAGGGATTCTTACCTATAGTTAACTCCTAACCAGATATTGTAATACGGAAAATGGTGATTAATATTTCGCCTTACACCCCCAAATAATGATAAAACCAAAAAGCCGCAGTTAGCCTCAAATATTTATTATTGAAATGATATAAAATGTTTGAGTTGTGATTTATGCTAAAAAAAAAAAAAAAAAAAATACACATGCTAAAAAAGAATACACATATTTACACAGACAAATAAAATACTATTTACATTATTATAGTAATTATTTACAAATTCATTAAAATCTATTTGTATTTAAAAACATACACTTAATATGTGCTGCAAATTAAAAGTAGTATGTAGTCATAAAATGTTGAATCTGTTGACAGCAGATTATTATAAAACGTAACAATATCTGCTAATTGCAGTAGTCAATGTTGACATAAAAACAGGTTGATCATATACAATAAAATTGTTGCTTTAGTAGCACAACACTCTTCTGAGTCTAGATTGTAGACAGTTCCATATATGAATCGATGATTAAAATAAAATTCGGCTTGCTGCTTCTTGGGTTTAATCATTTTATACTGTGAAATGCATTTCGGTGCATGTTTACACCATCTTCAGTCACTATGGAAATAAAATAATAATATAAAGTTATAAAAAGGAAGTTAAGTAAATGTAAAGAGTCATATATTAATTTAAGGTGGCATATGATCAAAGTTACTAAAGATAAAATTTACCTTGTAGTCTAAAGAAACTATATGTCTTCACCTGCTGATGTTATGCTGTGTACTGTTAGTATCATCCGTTATGCGTTGTATATATGGCAGGGATGGTATTAGTTCAAAAAGCAGGTTAAAGTCTATTGTGTTCTCATTTAGAATGTTATGTTTATTCCTGTATATTTCTAGGGCTTCTAAAGTATTTAACCTGATGCCTTTGTTCTGGTTATGTAAAACGGCCATTGTGTTTTCTATGTTGTTTCTTCTATGTTTACATGAGTATAAATGCTTAGCAACGGCTGACTTTTGTCCATTATTATTCAAATCTAGCATATGTTCTTTGTACCTAGTCCTAAATTTCCTGCCAGTTTGTCCTATATATACCATTTTACAGTCATTACAGTTCAACTTATATATACCATTATCGTTATAGATATCTTTTTGATCGTTTTTAATATCAAATAGATGCTTTTTTATGCTATTGTTTGTCCTATATGAAATATTGAAATTTTCTTGTTTAAGAATTTTGGTAATTTTGTAAATATTGGGGTCTATATAGCTAACAGTTGCTTTGTTGTAATGTTTATTATATTTCTTATCTGGGATAAGTTGGCTGTCTAGGTTTTCTTTGTTTTGCATCTTTCTTTTTTGTTTCTTAATGAGATTGTCAATTGTATATTTATTGTAGCCGTTATTTAGTGCAATTTGTATAATTGTTTGATATTCTTTATTATATTCTTTCTTATTCATGGGGATATTTAATAATCTGTAAATCAAACTGTTTAAAGCTGACATTTTCTGGCTGAATGGGTGATTGGAATTTTTATTTATAATCACATCTGTATAGGTTGATTTACGGAATACTCCGAATTCCAATTTGTAGTCTCGTCTATGTATGTTTACGTCTAGAAAACTTCATTTTCTGTCTTTTTCTATTTCCATTGTGTAAGATAGGTTTTTATTAATATTATTAAATTCACATAATATTTTGTCTGTTATATGTTTATTACATATTAAAAAGATATCGTCTACGTAGCGGCAATAGGTTTTTATGTTATATTTCATTATAATATTTTCTATATATTCCTCTTCAATATTCTGGAGGAAGATTTCTGATATTATGCCAGAAAGGGGAGATCCCATAGCTACTCCTTGTTTCTGTAAATATACTTTAATATTAAATTTTAAATAATTTTGTGATATGATAGTTGACATCAGTTTGATGATTTGATCTATTACAAGTGGGTTTTCTTTCATTTGGAATAATCTTTTTTCTATAAGAGAGATAGTTTTTTCTATAGGGATGTTTGTATATAAGTTTTTTATGTCTAATGAAATAATGAGTTCGTTTTTGTCTATTTTGATATTTTTGAGAATGTTGGCTAATGCAATGGAATTTTTTACCGTATATTTATTAGCTAAATTTAGTCTTTGTTTGAGCATTTTACTCATGGTTTTGGATATTCTGTATGTGGGTGCATTTCTGAAGTTTACAACTGGACGTATAGGGTAGTTCTCTTTATGTGTTTTAATTTGTGCTCGTAGCATAGGAATTTTAGGTTCATATGAATATTACTTTTTATTTCTTTGTTATTTAGAATTAAATCTGATTCTTTCATGTTAGTTTTAATTTGTTGTTGGAATCTTTCCGTTGGGTCTTTTTCTAGTTCAGTAATCTGATTTTCATTCAAGAATTCTAGTGTTTTCTGAATATAGTCGTTGTTGTTAATTAAAATTATAGAATTGCCTTTATCTGCTTTTGTGTGTTTTATGTTATTTTCTTTGATTTTGCTATTTATCTGTTTCATTACGTTCCGACCTTGTTTGTGTTGTATGTCGTTATTAAGATTGTTGGTAAGATAAGAATCTTTTATTGCTTTTGCTGTCTTTTTTCTTAGTTCATGTTGTTTCTCTATAGGTAATGTAGAGATAGCTGTTTCAGTGTCTATAACAATATTAGTTAGTTTTTCTTCTAAGTTGGTATGTAAATTATGTTTGTATCCTTTCTGCAGTATGTTCATTTCCCGATTGGTGAAAGTTGCGTTAGTTAAATTAAGTACTCTTGGGTGAAACTGTATACTATCATTATGTTGTTTACAATTTGGCGTGATTTGTTTCTTTGTATCTTGTTCTTTTTCCAATTTAGTTATTTTCTTGTTCATGTTATCATATTACTTATCAATTTCGTTTTGTAGTTTTATTGTTATTTCATTGTGAATATCTGTCCATTGTTGTTTAAAATAATGGGCTGCTTGTAAGTGTAGTTTGTATGTAAGGTTAGTTAGATGACTTTTCTTTTTATATAAAAATCTAAGTTCATTATTAAGCCATAGTTTTTTAGATTGTTTTAAGGTTGTTTTTGCGGCAGCAGTTTTCAATTTCGTTTTTAGGTTAATGTATTGTGGGGTAAGATTTTTAGCTTTGCATGTTTTATTAAAATAGATGTTAGCATTGGTCTTCATTAACTTCCTTTTCGTGTTAGTGAATGTGCTGATGATTTTAGCCTGGCTAGCTTCAGTAGTATTAATAAATTTGATTTTTCCTTTCTTTGAGGGTGAAGTATTAAGGAAAATGGTGATTAATGTTTCGCCTTATACCCCCAAATAATGATAAAACCAAAAAGCCGCAGTTAGCCTCAAATATTTATTATTGAAATGATACAAAATGATTGAGTTGTGATTTATGCTAAAAAAAATACACATGCTAAAAAAGAATACACATATTTACCCAGACAAATAAAATACTATTTACATTATTATAGTAATTAGTAGATTAGTAAATTTAGCTAATAAATATACGGTAAAAAATTCCATTGAATTAGCCAACATTCTCAAAAATATCAAAATAGACAAAAACAAACTCATTATTTCATTAGACATAGAAAACTTATATACAAACATCCCTATAGAAGAAACTACAGTAAAACCCCCTTTTTACACTTTTCAAGGGACTGATTAAAAAAAGTGTAAATGGCAGGAAAGTGTAAATTGCAGGAAGTGTAATAGCTGTAATGTTATATATTGCAAAATTTAATACTTGAAAATAAATATAGATACCTATGTACACTTACATTATCTATACAAAATATGTTGCACATTGCAAAGAAATGCATTTTCTATTGCTTTATTTCAACTTCATAATACCACCAAAAATCATGCAAAACAAAAACACTGGCAATGATTCAAATTACGATGAATTATGCTATTTGAATAACTACAATACATTAAAAAGCAGTAAATTGCACCCGCACAGAAGAAAACCAACTTCACCTGGACTAACACAAATAAAAACTGACACTGCGTCTAAGAGAGTTGGCAACATAGCGGAAAATTTTGTTAAGGGAAAGCAGTTCTTCATTGAAAACCAATGTTGCCAATAAAGAAAATGTGTAAATGGCAGGAAATGCAACTGTTTGAAAGTTGTTAATGACAGGAACATTATGTATTATCGGAATAGGATAAAAGATGGGTCCAGCAGAAAATGATGTAAAAGGCAGGAAAATGTAAATGACAGGAATGTAAAAAGGGGGTTTTACTGTATCTCTCTTATAGAAAAAAGATTATTCCAAATGAAAGAAAACCCACTTGTAATAGATCAAATCATCAAACTGATGTCAACTATCCTGTCACAAAATTATTTTAAATAAAGTATATTTACAGAAACAAGGAGTAGCTATGGGATCTCCCCTTTCTGGCATAATATCAGAAATCTTCCTCCAGAATATTGAAGAGTATATATATAGAAAAGTTTATATATATAGAAGAGTTTATATATATATATAGAAGAGTTTATATATATAGAAAATATTATAATGAAATATAACATAAAAACCTATTGCCGCTACGTAGACGATATCTTTTTAATATGTAATAAATAACAGACAAAATATTATGTGAATTTAATAATATTAATAAAAACCAATCTTACACAATGGAAATTGAAAAAGACAGAAAATGAAGTTTTCTAGACGTAAACATACATAGACGAGACTACAAATTGGAATTCGGAGTATTCCGTAAATCAACCTATACAGATGTGATTATAAATAAAAATTCCAATCACCCATTCAGCCAGAAAATGTCAGCTTTAAACAGTTTGATTTACAGATTATTAAATATCCCCATGAATAAGAAAGAATATAATAAAGAATATCAAACAATTATACAAATTGCACTAAATAACGGCTACAATAAATATACAATTGACAATCTCATTAAGAAACAAAAAAGAAAAGTGCAAAACAATAAAACCTAGACAGCCAACTTATCCCAGATAAGAAATATAATAAACATTACAACAAAGCAACTGTTAGCTATATAGACCCCAATATTTACAAAATTACCAAAATTCTTAAACAAGAAAATTTCAATATTTCATATAGGACAAACAATAGCATAAAAAAGCATCTATTTGATATTAAAAACGATCAAAAAGATATCTATAACGATAATGGTGTATATAAGTTGAACTGTAATGACTGTAAAATGGTATATATAGGACAAACTGGCAGGAAATTTAGGACTAGATACAAAGAACATATGCTAGATTTGAATAATAATGGACAAAAGTCAGCCTTTGCTAAGCATTTATACTCATGTAAACATAGAAGAAACAACATAGAAAACACAATGGCCGTTTTACATAACCAGAACAAAGGCATCAGGTTAAATACTTGAGAAGCCCTAGAAATATACAGGAATAAACATAACATTCTAAATGAGAACACAATAGACTTTAACCCGCTTTTTGAACTAATACCATCCCTGCCATACATACAACGCACAACGGATGATACTAACAGTACACAGCATAACAGCAGCAGGTGAAGACATATAGTCTCTTTAGACTACAAGGTAAATTTTATCTTTAGTAACTTTGATCATATGCCACCTTAAATTAATATATGACTCTTTACATTTACTTAACTTCCTTTTTATAACTTTATATTATTATTTTATTTCCATAGTGACTGAAGATGGTGTAAACATGCACCGAAATGCATTTCACAGTATAAAATGATTAAACCCAAGAAGCAGCAAGCCGAATTTTATTTTAATCATCGATTCATATATGGAACTGTCTACAATCTAGACTCAGAAGAGTGTCGTGCTACTAAAGCAACAATTTTATTGTATATGATCAACCTGTTTTTATGTCAACATTGACTACTGCAATTAGCAGATATTGTTACGTTTTATAATAATCTGCTGTCAACAGATTCAACATTTTATGACTACATACTACTTTTAATTTGCAGCACATATTAAGTGTATGTTTTTAAATACAAATAGATTTTAATGAATTTGTAAATAATTACTATAATAATGTAAATAGTATTTTATTTGTCTGTGTAAATATGTGTATTCTTTTTTAGCATGTGTATTTTTTTTTTTTTAGCATAAATCACAACTCAAACATTTTATATCATTTCAATAATAAATATTTGAGGCTAACTGCGGCTTTTGGTTTTATCATTATTTGGGGGTATAAGGCGAAACATTAATCACCATTTTCCTTAATACTTCACCCTCAAAGAAAGGAAAAATGAAATTTATTAATACAGATATTGTAAAATCAAACTGTCAGTAAAGTAACCGTAAAAGTAGCCGTAAATATTTTACTGGAGGTGGTAATAACAGGCCTAAAACCATTTTACTAATAACTCAAAAGGAAATTCTCTTATATTTCAGATGACGAGAACATTCCAGCTCCAACTAATATGGACAGGATGTTTACTATTAGGAATAAGTGCAGCCAAGACCCCCGGTCCAGGAATTTGAGGAAATGTATGGATTAAACTATGAAAACATAGGTGATATGAATTTGTATAACGCTCAATGGAAAACTGTAGTAGATAATGAAATATTTCTTTAGTGCAGAATGATAAGTACACTAGGCAATTATATAATTTACCTATGCTAAAAAATTGGACTGACTGTGATAGTTTTAAGAAACATTCAAAAATAAATTTAAACAAACTCGTTAGGAAAAGAAAATTGTTTAACCAAGTACAGTGACACTTCGATTTTACGATTTCCGATTTTACGTTTTCCCCCATTTTACGTCAAGAATTTAAAATCCCAGCTTAACGCCCATAAGAGCAATAAATAAATGTTCGCAATTTTACGTTCTCCGATTTTACGTTTTCCTCGACTTTATGCAGGAGTTTTTGGTCCCACGGTATATGAAACCTCGATTTTACACGGAATGCGGCAACTTCGGAACAAAAGCCTCCGTGGTCACCATTATATTCCTCCTTGTTCTGTTCAAGAGCATAGGTCATCAAGACCTATCTCGGTGTAGCTACTTCGTTTCTGCTTCTTTGCACATTGTGCGCACTTATAATACTTTTGTTTGTTATAAGCCTTTGTTTCTGCTTCTTTGCACATTGTGCGCAGTTCTTTATTAATAATGGTTTCGCGGGCTATAACGTTTCCTTTCCTTCTTAGCTCCGCGACTTATACTTCCGGCGGTGACGAGTTTGGTTCTTCATTGTGAACGCTAGAAGAGCTTCGTCAGAAGATCAAATATTTTATAATACTGTTTCGTTACACTAAGTTTGTATCAAGTGTTGGTGGTAATCATAATGGCTACAAATCCAGCAAAAAAAACGAAAAGCGTTTTCCATCGCGGAAAAAATGGACATCCTTGCTAAAGTCGATGCCCATTTGGGCACACGTGTTGATTTAGCGGGGAGTATGAATTTACCAGTGTCAACGCTAAATACAATAGTAAAAAATTGCTGTGACATTGAAAAGTGTTTTGCAAGTTGTGGAACATTCTCAAAGCAGAGAAAATCTTTAAAATCAACGCCGCTCGAGGAGCTAGAAAATACTCTCTCCATGTGGTTCAAGCAAGCTAGAACAGCAAATGCGGCCATCGATGGAACCCACCTAAAGGAAAAAGCTTTGCACATCGCTGCCAGACTTGGAATAGACAATTTCAAAGCGTCGAATGGCTGGATCGACAAATTCAAGAAACGCCACAATCTGGTGTATAAAGCTCTGTCTGGAGAAAGTGCTAGTGTGGCTCCCGAAACTGTTGAAGAGTGGAAGGACAACCTTCAACATTTGGTAGAAGGTTATGATCCCAAAAACATTTACAATGCAGATGAAACTGACCTGTTTTTCAAACTTCTTCCAAACAAAACCTTGGCATACAGAGGTGAGGCATGTCATGGAGGCACAAAATCAAAGCAACGAGTGACTGTGTTGTTTGCTTGCAATGCAGATGGCTCTGACAAGTTACCTCCACTTGTTATAGACAAGTATAACAAGCCACGGTGCTTTAAGGGAGTGAAAACACTACCAACAAAATACAAAGCTAACACAAACTCTTGGGTGACTACAGGATTATTTGAAGAGTATCTTCTCCAGCTTGATCGACAAATGGGTGCTAAAAACAGAAAAATAATTCTGTTTGTTGACCAGTGTGCTGCACACCCAAAAAATACTGCACTGAAAAACATCAAGGTGGTATTTTTCCCTCCAAACTGTACCAGCCAGCTACAGCCTTTGGATCTGGGTGTAATCCAAGCTTTTAAATGCTATTACAGGCGACAGGTCATAAGAAAGGCTGTTGCATTAATAGATAGGGGACTGCTGCAAGATGCGACAAAGATGAAGCTAAGCATCCTGTCTGCAATGTACTACATTGCAGAGGCCTGGAGAAATGTAACTCCTACAACCATCCAGAACTGCTTCAAGAAATGTGGGTTTGCTGTTGAAGATGGCTGCATTGAGGATACCTTCACACTTAGTGTTCAGGAGAAGCAGGGATGGGAATCCATTCACCCTGGAGTAGAATTTCAAGAGTATGCTGCTTGCGACGACAGTGTGAATGTTTGCGAAGTGCAAAGTGTAGATCAGGTGCTAGATGATAACCTTGCTGCAGTCGAGGAAGAAGAAGAAGAAGAAGAAGCAGAAGGCATAGATCAAGATGGGTGTTGTGAGGTTCAGGTAGAGAATGTCAACTTCTTAGATGCCCTACAAGGCTTACAACAAACAAGAGCTTATGTTCAAAAGTTCAGTGTACCGAATGACATTCTTGGCATGTGCCAAAAAATGGAAAATGAACTGTACAGACTAAAGGCTCAAGAACAAACAAAACAAACATCTTTGTTAGGTTGGATTAAAAAGTAAATTATGTTTGGGTAAAGTCGCATTGCAGGGGGGCCCACTTTGAAAACCAACTTTCTCCTCATAAAACTCTTAATATCACACGTATTTTGTTATAGATAGTTCTCTCGAGAGGCGATGTTGCCTCTGCGAATGATTTGATCCAACCCACCCTCCCTAAACGTTACACTTTCTTTTATAACATGATCTAGCGAAAAGTAACGTGAATTCCACCATATTTTTATATGAAGAAACTCGTGATTGGACGTTAGAGGTGTGACATCACACCAGCTGAACACGTTTAATTCTGGGAAACAGGTTCACCAATACAACAAACCTCCCATTCTGCAGAATTCAAAATGCCCTACTAAATTAATATCACCGTTCATAACCTAACAGAACCTGTCATTAATTAGTAACACCGTTCCTAACCTAACTGCCACTAAACTAGAATTTCAGGAGAATTTAGAATGCCCTACTAAATTAATATCACTGTTCATAAGCAATGTACAAGAAACGTCATGTTCATCAACCTGCCACGCTGAGAAACAAAAAACATCACCCGTCCGTGGAAACCTGGGCACATCGCGAGATGGGCCCCCCTACATTGCGACTTTGCCTATGTTTGTTTATAAAATGCAGCATTAGGTCAGCTTTTAGTTTTTTATTCTTTACCTTTTGTGTGTTCAAAATTACGGTAGATCTATCTTTATTTATTCATTTGGTTATTAAAAAGTGAGTTAAAGGTATTTTAATGGTGTAGCCTATGCTTTGTTTTGTCTCCATGCTTCTCTCTTACTATTCCTCGATTTTACATTTTTTTGGGGGGTCCCCTATAGAAGTGTAAAATAGAGGTTTCACTGTAGTAGGATTAGAACAATCTCGAACACTCAAGGGTGGTAGAATGAAAATGGGAGTATTTAACTTTGTGGGGGAATTAAGCAGAATATTATTTGGCACATTGGATATGGATGATACAAATTATTACAATAACAAAATAAAACTCCAGAAAATTCTAAAGATTTATCAGAGTTAATGGAGGAACAAGTTTCTGTCGTAAAAACTACTCCAAGAGCAGTCAATGACACTGTACGCGATTTGACTCATAACGGGGCAGAGCTAAGGACAGGACTAATCCAGCTTTACACAGACTTGCAAGCTATGGAAAAGGAAGAAAGTGAAGATTTCAAAACATTAGAAAATAAGATTGTTGTTGACACTCATATTAACGACGTGAATTTTATTAATGATATTAACAGTAATTTAGGTAAAATATTACATGCTGTAGTGAGTGCAGAAAAAGGTATAATCAAACCTCAAGTAGTTTCTCCAGCCAAAGCAATTGAAATATTACAAAGAGACTCAGTTTCTTTTCCAAAAGACGCTACTTTACCATTCCCTTTAGAGAAAAATTCAGCTTATTTACTAACAAAGGTTGCTGACTTGAATTTATATTTAAGTGATATTATTCTTGGTTTTGTTTTGTTATTACCATTAGTTAATAGAGGAATCTACAAATTATATAAATTAGTACCATTACCAGTACCTTTAAAGGAAGGCAACAAATTTATGTAAGTGGATACCAAGAGTGAAATTTTAATATTAGGCAATATTATCTCATGGTTAACAAAAATGAGATCTCAAAAATTGCAAATATATGGCATCAAATACTTACACATGTAAACAAAGACAGCCATTACTATCCACACATAGTCACAGTAATTGTGCAGTGAAATTACTACAGCCAAGGGTTGATACGAGGGCGGTTCGTAAAGTAAGTTCTGGTCTCTCACAACACGCGAATGAGTGGCGCTAGCATCGCGAACTGTGATCCGTTGTGTAGCTTGGTTCATTACGCTCACGGCAGTATAACTGTAAGATTGTTTTCGGCCATTTATCTCAACAATACAGGCGTTTGAAATATGCGCAGCGATAAGAGATCCCGCTAAGTGTGAGGTACGTGGATTAATACGATTTCTGTGGAAAAAACAAATGGCACCAGCAGCAATTCATCGTGAGATTACTGAAGTGTACGGGAACATTATGAGTGACACTATGGTTCGACGTTGAGGTCATGAAATTTGTAACGGACGCACTAACGTCCATGATGAAGAACGAAGTGGCCGACCGTCTGTTGTGAATGATGAACTTGTTGCAAAAGTGGATGATGTGGTCAGAGAGAATCGCCGTTTCACCATGTCTCCACTCTCAGAGCATTTTCCACAAATTTGTCGGACTGTCGGATCGCAGCGGTTTTAAACAGACGAGGAGTTCAAGGAGAGCGTCAACGGGCGGCTACACGCAAAGGCGGCAGAGTTTTATGCACAAGGAATTTCAAAGCTTGTGAAGTGGTATGACAAATGTCTGAATGTTAGCGGAAATTATGTTGAAAAATAGCTGAAAGGGTGTACTGTTCACTGGTGTGTAATAAAAGTCCCTATAATAAAGGGTTTTCTGCAAAAAAAAATATCGGAACTTACTTTACGAACTGCCCTCGTATGTTTAAGTATTGTAACAAAAGGATTATGGAACTTAAGAGTACCCTGTGGTATCAGTTAGATGATAATGAATGGTTGTACTGTGTACCAAATCCAGATAGTGTAACAGAGTAGAAATAGAAAGTAGAAATCCAATTGATGTAGTATTAAAAGGTACAGGTAAATTCAGTATGCATGCAGGTTGTAAAGGCTTTAGCAAAGACGCTTTATTAATGACTGAAGAAATGGTAGGAAGTAACTATTCTACAAAAAGTGTTGATCTCCTTTCACAACCAAATCTTGAACATGATTGTTGAGAAAACTTAAATTCCAAACTCAATTGGAGTGTAGTATAAATTTCTACTTAAAATTAAAGCCAATAATTTCACATTTAGATGAATTAAAAGTAACCAATTATAAATTATCTGAGGTTGAGAACCTTGTAAAGGAACATAAATGGAGAGAAATCACACTACCTTGCAACATACTTATTACATTATCATACATTATATTAGTTGTATTATTTATCTATGCCAGTCACAAGCTATATGTTTTTTTTTTTTTTTATTAATTTATTAACATCATGTCCCATTACATTAGTAATACTCAGGGGTGCCCCCCCCCCAAACTTCATGACTCACCCCCCCAAACTTCATGACTAACCCCCCCAAACTTCATTGCTCACCCCCAACCTAATTGGCTGTTGACAAGGGTGCCCATATGATATTTTCTAGGGGGGCAATTTTTTAAATTAATTGATTTTTTTTTCGCTTTAACTTCTTGGGTCACTTTGTAACATTATATTAATAATATAATAAGTGCAACAATGACATAGCCAGAAAATAATTGCGGGGAGGGTCGAAAGTGCCGGGGGTTTGGAATACCCCCCAAAAAGGGGGTCACGGGTCCATCCCTACAAATTTTTAAATATTGAACAAATGAAAATCACATTTTACGCTATTTTAGCACACAAAAACTAGTTAGGAAATTTGTCTACCATACTCTAAGACATGCCAATGTAAACAAGAAAATGTTACCTAAGTCGGATGTCCACCCCCGGGAAATTTTTAAATACTGAACTAATGAAAATCACATTTTACGCTATTTTAGCACTGAAAAACTAGTTAGGAAATTTGTTTACCATACTCTAAGAAATGCAATGCAAAATAAGAAATCATTACTTAAGTGGGGGTCCATCCCCAGAACATTTTTAAATGTTGAACTAACGAAAATCACATTTTACACTATTTTAGCACTCAAAAACTAGTTAGGAAATTTGTTTACCATACTCTAAGGCATGTCAATGTAAACAAGAAAATGTTACCTAAGTCAGGAGTCCACCCCGGAAAATTTTTAAATGTTGAACCAATGAAAATCACATTTTACGCTATTTTAGCACTGAAAAACTAGTTAGGAAATTTGTTTACCATACTCTAAGAAATGCAATGCAAAATAAGGATTCATTACTTAAGTGGGGGGTCCATCCCCAGAACATTTTTAAATGTTGAACTAATGAAAATCACATTTTACACTATTTTAGCACTCAAAAACTACTTAGGAAATTTGTTTACTATACTCTAAGACATGGTAATGTTTGTGAAATATAATGAATTAATGAACACAGACGGAATTTACACTTTTCTGTCAGACAAATTTAGAATTATCTAAGTTAGATGTACTACAGGGCAGCAGTAAAGCTGACAATGTAGAAGTGAAAACAGCTGATACTGACTCAGCTCCTGCGTATGAAATTCCACTCTCGGTAAACATTGAACAAAATAGCCTTGTAAGCATGAACGAGCAAGGAAGTGATTTGTCACCTGCTAGGTTCGGGGGTAATCATTCAGAAGACATAGTAACTTACATAGAGTCATTTGATAGAATTGCGAGGGCAAATCAATGGAACGAACAAACGCAGGTATGCAAGTTACCAGTATATTTAGATGGGGCAGCGTTAGCTTGTATAGAAGAACTAGAGGCAGAGTTAAGCCCAGGCCAGCCAACTATCCAACAGATCAAGGCAGCGTTGAAAGCTTCATTTGGGTATTTAGATGAGGAAGGTAAATTTTTAAATTTAATAGAGAAGAGGAAGCAGGGGATCAATGAGACAGCCACTGCCTACATATTAGATATATTAAAACTATGTAGGAGATTAAACAATGCCATGCCGGAAAAAGATAAGTTAAAATATATTATACGGGGTTTGAGGGGTAGTTTGCAAGACAGATTTGTGCCTTTGGATAATTCAACGCTAGAAAAATTGAGGGGAAACCTCCAAAGAATAGAATCAAATAGTCTGTGGTTAGAGAAAACTATTGAAGAGACCACAAACCCAAATGTCAGAACAGTGGAAAAAGAAGACAGAGATAGCATTAAAACACTCGCGGATAAAGAGTTGATCTGTTGGATAGTTGGCTGGCCTGGGCTTAACTCTGCCTCAAAATACAAGAAGAGGTAATCAAAGTAATCAAAATCCCGCTAATGATAGACGAATGGACCGAAGCTATTCAGGGAGACCAATTTGTGATTATTGTGGGAAAATAGGGCATCATAGAACTGCATGCTGGGTTTTAAACGAGAGACGGGGGGCACCAAAACACACAATTTTAAGGCGTGTCCCCGAAGAAAAATGTCAAACGTACAAAGAAAGTCAAGCAAATTCGGTAGAACAAATACCAATAATCGAAACAGAAAGGGGTGAAAAATTTCGAAAAGTTCATATTAAGAAAGATGGAAATTGTCTATTTCGAAGCGTTGCTTTAAAAATCTACGGTAACCAGGACAGTCACGACAAAGTACGACAAAAAACTGTGACTTATGTTATAAATCGGTGGCAAGAATTTAGACACATAGCAAGTGATGGAAACGAGAACTTTTTCACATCGGTGCACGAATACTCTGATTACATGCGACGATCTAATGTATATGGGACGGCAGTCGAAATAAAGGCAATTAGTGAGGCATTTAATATGAACGTTATAACATACATATATGACGGGAAGCTTGTAAAGCCAATTTTGAACCTAGGAGACGGAGTGTCAAGTGTCAAAGTTGACCTTCTATTTACAGGCCCTGCCAATAGTGGACATTATGACTTATTAGTTCCAGTAACATACCCACAAATCACACAAGAGAATACAATGAAGCGTCATCTCGAAAGTGAAATCTGCCTTTGGTGTTTATATTCAGGTCACAGACTAAATGCGTGCCCAATGGTAAGGAAAGTATGGGTGCCAAAATTAAAAAGGAGGCTGGCGCAATTGAAAAGGAGGAAAATACTAAAATTTAGTAATCCCCATGACATTCGGCAGAAAAGACAAAACTTTAATAACAACATACATCAAAACAGGGATAAACAAATTAATACCAATAATGGAATACTAGAAATAAAAATGCAGACATCTAGTCCTTTAAATATTGCAATGGAAATATTCGGCAAGCCAATTAAGGGTATTCTAGCCTTCCCAGGGGACGTCGCCTTATCGTAGCACTGTCCGTGCAGGCGGGGAGGTTTGCGTGCTTCAATGATGCGGATAGCTATACCGTCGGTAGCTTGCTACCAGAAGGGTCACCCATGTCGGGAAGGTCTCACGCGGAGAAGCCAGACGAAGGCGTCCTGCAACGACCCATCTTCCATATCCCATCCTATTTCCTTCCCTCTTCCCAACCCAAGCTAAGGTGGGAGGTATCGTGCCGAGGGCTGTATGGCATCAGGGTTAGATGGTGTCGCGAACGATCCACTTGGGGCACCAGGTCGAACCCCATTGTATTTAGACCTTCTACTTCTGCAGGGGGCTCCGGGAGTAGTGACAGATTATCCCCCTTACTCATGGGACCAAAATAGAGTCTAACGTTGTCAAACATCCAGAGCGCTCCTTAGCTGGGGACTCTGATAGCAATATTGTAGATAGGACTCTGGTAATGGAACCCGGTGAGCTAGAGAGCTCCTTTACTGGGGACTCTGGTTCTAAGGGGAACATTGCCAGTGAAAGTAGGAGACCGGAGGGCTCCCTAACGGGGGACTCCAATGATGAAGCCTCAGGGGCCTCACAAAAGGGGGAACCTGAAGCCAGAAAGGTAGGAGATGTTGACCTCGGAGAGCTAGCCAGTAAGGTGGGCTCTCTAAAGATCAAAAAGAAATGTGTTTCTGGAGCGGAGAAGAAGAGGAGGAGGCGGGCTAGGCTAGCGGTGGAGGGAGGTGCGAAGGAGACTTTGCCCTCTTCTTCTGCTGCGGTCGAGTCTGTTCTCCCGGGCTCCTCTAATGAGGGGACCACCCCTTCTTCGTCCACTCGGAAGAGACCAAGGCCTTCAACCACTCCGGAAGAAGGCAAACAGCTTAAGAGACCAAGGGCCGAGTATTCTAAGGTGGCCCAGGCTGGACTCAGGATGGCTATCGTAAGCGAGGGCTATCCCGAGGCACAGATTACACTGGAACACCTGACGAGTATTCAGGCAGCTGTCGGCAGGCTTGTGGATGACTTACCGGAAGATTCCGGCGTCATTCCGCAGTTTGTTGATTGCTACCTGGCCAAGGGGGCAGCCATAGTCGTGTGTCAGGACGAGAATTCTCGGACTTGGCTCACCGGTATGGTTCCCAGTATGAAGGCGTGGGAAGGCTCCAACCTTAAAGTGGTTGATATGGATGCTCTCCCCACCTACAAGAGGTTGATGGTCTGGATCCCAGGACCCCCTGTGGAGACGGATGTCATCTTTAGACGTCTGGTTCGTCAGAACCTGAGCATCGATATGCGGCGGTGGAGGGTGCTGGAGCGCAAGGTGGAGCCTAAAGGGGTACGACTTGTGCTCAGCATAGACTCTGCTGCTGCAAAGACTATCCTGGAGAAGAGGAAAGGCAAGCTCTTCTGCGGCACAGGCCAGGCGGTATTCACCCTGCTGGGAGCCGGTGCTGAGAAGAAGGAGAAGAAGACACGATAAGGCGTATGGTGAGTACCACTGTTGTCATTCACTGTGTGCAGGCAAACCTCCAGCATAGCTTTGTTGCCTCAAGGGCTCTTGTTCGAAGGCTATTGACTGAAGGGATACAAATCGCCCTGATACAGGAACCATGGATTCATGAGGGCCGTATCATGGGTTTGACCGCAGCAGGCTTCTCTATATTTAGTGCTCGCACTATAGATAGGCCTAGAGTTTGCATCCTAATTAAGGGCTTGAGCGCATGGGCACTACCACAGTTCTGTTGTCAGGATTTGGTGGCGGTTCTTGTGAGGTACAAAGAGGGAGGTGCAGAGAGACAATTAGTTGTCTGCTCTGCGTATTTCCCTTATGATTCTGAGGATCCTCCTCCATCAAGGGAGTTTGAGGACCTAGTTACTTATTGTGGACGGGAGGGACTCGACCTGGTGGTTGGATGCGACTCTAATTCCCATCATGGGATTTGGGGTAGCACCAACGTCAACGCCAGGGGCGAGGCTCTCGCAAACTATATAAGCTCAACGGATTTGGAAATCCTGAATAATGGTGAACCTACGTACTGTAACAGCAGAAGGCAGGAAGCCATAGACATTACACTAGGATCCATAGGAATCCTGGAGAAGGTGAGTGGCTGGAGGGTTAGCAGTGAACCGTCTCTCTCCGACCACAGGCATATAGAATTTCATTTGGCAGGCTCCCTTGATCCGAGAACCTACAGGGACCCCAAGAGGACCAATTGGGACTCTTATAGGGAGGACCTGAGGGGCAGGATCGCTGGGGGAATGCCTAGAAATTCTTATAACAAGGAAAACCTGGGGGACTGCATTGAGTGGATTAGTGCGGCCCTCAGATCTTCCTTTGAGGACAACTGTCCACTCAGAGTAGTTAGGACAGTAAATGGGAAGTTCTGTTGGAACTCGACTCTGAGTAAACTACGGAACTCCACGCGACGGCTTTATAGTAGAGCTAGAAGGAAACAAGATACTGAGAGCTGGGATCTGTATAGGGATGTACAACGTAAGTATAAGCAAGAACTAAAGAAGTCCTCCAGGGAGGCCTGGAGAGATTTCTGTCAGAGTATCAATGATCTACCAAGTGCGGCTAGATTGCATAAAATCCTAATGCGAGACTCGAGAGCCAAGTTGGGCTCTTTAAGGACCCCCTCTGGGACATGTACTGGCTCGGAGGAGGATACTTTACGACTCTTGCTTGGGACACATTTCCCTGAATCACAGGTAGTTAACGAGGAGGCGGTATCTAGTCAGGCTCACCGGCCTGCTATGCAGGACTGGGGGACTGCCAAAGATATTGTCACCTACAAACGTATAAAGTGGGCAATTCAATCTTTTGCCCCTTTTAAAAGTCCAGGGATGGATGGGATTTACCCGGCTCTGCTACAGCAGGGACAGGAATTTCTCATTCCAAACCTGGTCAGGATTTTTAGATCTTGCTTGGCAATGGGATATGTACACTCGTTGTGGAGGCAGGCAAGATTAGTTTTCATTCCTAAGCCCGGGAGGAGATCATACCTTGGGCCTAAGGATTTTAGACCTATTAGTTTGACTTCCTTTCTCCTTAAGACTTTGGAAAGGCTAATAGATAGATATATCAGAGGACTTATCCTTATGGACAGGCCTCTGAGGCCTATCAGGCCGGCAAATCTGTGGACACGGCGCTTCATCAGCTGATTTCAAGGGTTGAGGACGTGCTTGACCATGGAGAGCTGGCCATGGCAGTGTTTTTGGACATAGAGGGGGCTTTCAACTTTACCTCGTATGGCTCTATCTATAGAGGGTTGATCAGACATGGAGTTAACTTGTGTGTAACTCGATGGATTATGGCATCTCTGGAGGGCCGCCGGGCAATAGTGTCTCTTAATCAGTGTACGCTGATGTGCACTATGCCCAGAGGCTGCCCTCAGGGAGGTGTCTTATCCCCACTTATTTGGTGCCTGGTAGTGGATGAACTACTAGTCAGGCTCAATGAAAGTGGAGTATATGCCCAAGGCTATGCAGATGATGTTTGCATCGTGGTCAGAGGCAAATTTGCAGATACAGTTTCGGGCCTTATCCAAAGGGCCCTGGAAACTGTTGAAAGGTGGTGTCATGAGGTAGATATGTCGGCCAATCCTGATAAAACTAACCTCATTGTTTTTACGAGGAAGAGACGGCTGGATGGTTTGTATGAGCCGACCTTCTTTGGGAAGAAGTTGCTTCGATCCACGTCGGCCAAGTACCTGGGAGTTATTTTGGATTCTAGGCTGACGTGGAAAGAACACATTGACATTAAGGTGACTAAGGCTTGCAATAGTTTGTGGGCCTGTCGGAGGGCCTTTGGTGTGAGGTGGGGACTAAAACCACGTGTGGTTTACTGGCTCTATGTCTCCATCATTAGGCCCTCCATCACCTATGCTTCGGTCGTATGGTGGCCATGTGTTGAGACACAGGCTACCAAGACTAAATTAAATAAAATCCAACGCCTAGCGTGTTTGGGGATTTCTGGAGCTCTGCGCACCACTCCACTCAGCGCCCTGGAGGCGCTGCTTGGCTTACCTCCTTTGGATTTGGTTATCCGAGGAGAGGCCGGAGTGACTGCTCATCAACTCTGGAGTTTGGGCTGTTGGTCTTTTAAAAATCCAATTAAAGGACACAGAGACATACTTAATAGACTTCAGAAGTCGCAGCCTATTCTTGCGATGAGCTGTGACAATATGAAGCCAAGTTATAATTTTGACTCTGCATATAGGGTCAGTATTCCGCCCAGAGAGGAATGGACTCGTGGCCCACGGGCTCCTGAGTGTGTCAAGGGGCTTGTCTGGTATACGGATGGCTCCAAGACGGACGAGGGGACCGGGGCTGGCATCTATGGGCCTAAGACGAGGCTGTCGTACTCTTTGGGAGGTTATACTACAGTATTCCAGGCTGAAATATTTGCTATTTTGGCCTGTGCCTATCACATCTTAGGGATGCCTGGGCTGCATGGCAGGATCACTATCTGTTCTGACAGCCAGGCGTCCCTGAAGGCACTATGTGCCAGTACAACAAGGTCTAGGTTGGTACAAGAGTGCCAAAAGACCTTGGACATTCTCTGCTCCCGCGGACCAGTACAGCTCTGCTGGGTTCCTGGGCATGCTGGAATCAGAGGAAATGAACTAGCTGATAAGCTAGCAAGGGAGGGCTCGGCCAATGTCTTTATTGGACCGGAACCTGTCCTTGGTATTACTCCAAGAAGGGCCAGATATGAGGTTTTAGATTGGATGGCACTTCAACATGGCACTTTATGGAGTAATTTAACTACTGCTAGACAGGCTCGGTCCATGATCAAGGGACCTAGCAAGAAGAACAGCAGGATTCTGCTATCCCTTAATCGGGCACAACTTAGGAGTACAGTTGGCCTACTAACAGGACACAATACCCTAAAGAGGCACCTACATGTGATGAAGCTGAGTGCGGATCCTACATGTAGGAAGTGCGGTAGGGAAGATGAGTCTTCTCTACATGTTTTGTGCGAGTGCGAAGCACTTGCCACAACCAGACACTTTCTCCTGGGCTCAGATAAATTGGAACCAGATGACATAAAGAGAACAAATCCGAGATCTATCCTGTCCTTCTGGAAGGCCACGGGACTCGAATGAATTCTCCAGCATGAGGGGCACAATGGGCCCAACTATGCGGCCTACGTGCATGGGACCGAATGGGCTCAACCCATTTATTTTCATTCATTCAAGGGTATTCTAGACACCGGTGCATCAGCCTCACTTATTAAAGCAGAAATAGTACCAAAAAAGTTCATTAGGAAGTCAAAGCAAGATGTAGTGTTACATACAGCTAATGATGGAAAACTCCGTGTAGCAGGAAAGGTCATGATAAATATGAAATTAGGGAAAGCATGTATAAGACATCCAATGTGGGTGGTATCGGATTTAGCAAACGAATGTCTGTTGGGTAATGATTTCAGTCACCGATTCAATGCCCAAATTAATTTTGAGGATAGAAATGTGAAATTCCAAGTTCACAACGAACAAGTTAAAATAAAATTTGAGAAACAAGAAAGCCAGGAAAACTACCCATTCCTTGAGATGCAGGTTGAGCAGCTGAAGGTAGAAACCCCAACAATAAGGGTTGCACAAGAAGTCAAAGTGCTGGCCCGTACAAAGCAAAAAGTTAAAGTGAATATTAAGGGTAGTCTGGAAACAAACGAAGGACTTTTCACGCAAGATTTAGCGTTAGAACAGAAATATAATATTATTATTCCTGAAGCCTTAGTCTCAAATACAACTGAATGGATTTTCTTAATAAATGAATCGAATAGAAATCACACTCTATTTAAGAATGCCAAACTAGGGACAGTAGCTGAGATTAGGGATATAAAGAAGGACAAAGCTAACACAGAAGAATATATTTACAAAACACAAGTAGTAACAGGTTCCCCAAATATAGATAAAATTGATGTGAATCCACAACTAGAGCATTCACATAAGCAAGCTATCTCCGACCTGTTAAAGAAATATAAAGACCGTTTTGCATCTGGTATAGACGATCTTGAAGTAACAGACGTATGTGAGATGCACATAGACTTAAAAGATGATATCCCAGTTCATCAACCCCCATATAGAGTAAGTCCCAAGGACAGGGAAGTAATAATTACAGAAATAGATAGATTATTGAAAGCACAGATCATAGAACCTGTAGCTATGCTGCACCTATTCATATAGTACCTAAAAAAGGAGGAGGAAAAAGACTTGTAACCGACTATAGAAAACTTAACAATCTCATTGTAGACCAGAAATACCCTCTTCCTCGCATAGACAGTATTTTAGACGCTCTAAGAGACGCTAAGTATTTTCATTGTTTAGACATGTATAGTGGTTATTACGCTATTCCAATCACAAAGGAGGACAGACATAAAACAGCATTCATAACGGAAAATGGATTGTTCCAGTACAGGGTCACCCCATTCGGGTTAAAGTCAAGCCCTGCAGTGTACTGTCGAATGATAGATTTAGTATTAAGTGGCTTAAAATGGCACACAGTGCTATCTTATGTTGATGATCTTGATTACCCTATAGATCAGTAGAGGAAGGCATTGAAAAAACAAGAAAAGTTTTAAACAGATTAAGAGAAGCTAAATTAAAACTAAATTCTAATAAATGTAATTTTGGTTACGAAGAAATATCTGTTCTAGGTCATGTGGTAAATGCAAAAGGTATTTTACCGTCACCAGAAAAATATGAAGCAGTAAAGAATTGGGAAAAACCCCAAAACATAAAAGAATTAAGAGGAATCATTGGTTTAGCGTCATATTTTAGGAAATTTATACCAGAATTTGCACAAATATATGTGCCATTAATGAATCTCCAAAAGAAAGGCGTTAAATTCGAATGGAAGGAAACACACCAAAAATCCCTCGAGATACTCCAAGAAAAATTAATAAATCCACCTTTACTAGCTCATTTTAGGGAAAATGCTGAAACTACACTAGCAGTAGACGCGTCACAGCTGGCGCTAGGAGCGTGCTTGCTACAAAAGGGCGACGATGGATTAAATCACCCTGTAGTATATATAAGCCGTAAATTAACAGAAGCCGAATCGAGGTATCCAACAACTCACCGCTCCTTACATGGAGCTGTGTAAAACTTAGACATTATTTAATAGGCATACATTTTACAGTGCTCACAGATCATGCATCTTTACAACATTGGAAAAGCTTCGATAACTCAGCACCTAGAGTTAATAAATATATAATGAGGTTGTGCGAATTTGATTTTATAGTGAAATACAAGAGAGGCAAGACACATTTAGACGCAGATTCGTTAACAAGGATGCCACAGATCCCAGTTACAGACGAACCATTAGATGAATTTATTGAATTACCGACGTATTCAGTCAGGGCTGTTGATATGGTTAGAGAGCAAAGTAAAGACACTGAATTACAGCTCATAAAACAAGCCATAGAAAATCCCCAAAGTACAGAGAGTAAATATGCGAAATTATCAAGACGATATTTATTGGAAGATGGAATATTATATGCAAAAAATTTTAATGATTATAGACAAACAAAATTGTTAGTAGTACCAAAGCAATTGCGAGAAGAAATACTAGAGTCATATCATTCAGATACCATAGGAGGAGGACATTTCGGAAGATTTAAAACTGTGAATAAGATTAAAGAAAAATACTTCTGGGAGGGGATGTACACGGACATTGACAAGTATATTAAATCTTATATAAGCATTCATGAGCCACAGATTATTGTCTCTGTTGGACACTACATGAGAATATTATAGGAGAAAAATTCCTCCGGCACTGGGACTTGAACCCACGACCTTTGGCTATTCGTGCCAATGCTCTACCAACTGAGCTAAGCCGGAGCTCATGTAGTGTCCAACAGAGACAATAATCTGTGGCTCATGAATGCTTATATATCTGTCTTGAATGTTAACTGTACAATAACAGTGGGAGCCCGGTCACAAAAATCACTACTTAGTGTGCCTCACAGTACTGCATATGACATAACTTGTCTGTCTGTGAGGTAGACCATTAGGGCATTCAGTCATAGGAGAGAAGTTCCATCTGGCGCTGTGAATTGAGCTCCGGCTTAGCTCAGTTGGTAGATCATTGGCGCGAATAGCCAAAGGTCCTGGGTTCAAGTCCCAGTGCCGGAGGAATTTTTCTCCTATAATATTCTCATGTAGTGTCCAACAGAGACAATAATCTGTGGCTCATGAATGCTTATATATCTGTCTTGAATGTTAACTGTACAATAACAGTGGGAGCCCGGTCACAAAAATCACTACTTAGTGTGCCTCACAGTACTGCATATGACATAACTTGTCTGTCTGTGAGGTAGACCATTAGGGCATTCAGTCATAGGAGAGAAGTTCCATCTGGCGCTGTGAATTGAGCTCCGGCTTAGCTCAGTTGGTAGAGCATTGGCGCGAATAGCCAAAGGTCCTGGGTTCAAGTCCCAGTGCCGGAGGAATTTTTCTCCTATAATATTCTCATATTAAATCTTGTCATGGATGCCAGGCTAGAAAGCGTCCACCTGGTAAACCCCCTGGCTGCCTGCAGCCGTTACCAGTAGATAAAATAGCAGACAGAGTAGGAATAGATTTTCTGGGCCCATTTAAGAAAACAGCAAGTGGAAATAAGTATATCCTAGTAGCAGTAGAATATCTAACTAAATATATGATTGCAAAGCCAGTACCAGATGCCACTGCACAAGAGGCCGCAAATTTTTTAAGGTCAGTTATTTGCAGGCTGGGATGTTTTCGGGAATTACTTTCAGACAGAGGACTGCATTTCAAAAATGCAATGATCAAAGAGTTGGCGTTAAGAATGGGAATTAAGCCAATATATACCACAAGTTATTCCCCAAGCACGAATGGGCTAACGGAATCATTAAACAAAGTGATTGCCAATTTTTTAGCCATGTTCACAAATAAGGATCAAACATATAATGTAAGTAAATCAAAGTCTACGGAGTATAGCCCATTCTATCTACTACATGGGTATAGTGCTAATTTACCACCAGATGTTTCAATCTTAAAAACCGAGAAAAATCAGGAACCAGTGCTCCAACGGATTAAAAACTTAAATAAAGATAGAGAGAAGGCAAGCGACAACATTAGGAAAGCACAAAAGGAACAGAAGAAAAATTATGACAGAGTCCATAGACCGTTATCATTTCAGGAAGGTCAACTTGTGCTAATATGGGTTCCCAAAAATGAAAAAGGAAAAAGCAAGAAGTTAACCAATAACTGGTGGGGCCCGTTTAAAATAATTAAGAAAGTAAGCAATCTTAATTACATAGTCCGAATAAAATCACGGGGAAATGGATTGAAGATACCATTCACTTGAGAAGAATGAAACCATTTTATGGTAGGAGACCTAACGACTGCTATTAGTACTAGCAATAAAAGTAAATTGAAGTTTCTTCCCTCCCCAGCATGAATTATTAGGTACAATATGAAACTTTTAACACTGCATATATTGTGTATATAATAAGTAGGCCTATAATGTATTTTTTTTAATAAACTTGCCATCAAGCAATCGGGTCTTTTATGCTAGCATTGAGAAACAGTTAGTTACAATGGGTGCATTTTTTGATGAAGTCATGTTGAAATCAAGTGTGTTAAAACGCAACGTCTGGAAAAATCAGCTGACAAACAATTTGCTGATTGTAACATTACATAAGAAGAAGATGACTTAAGTTTATTGTTTATTGTTTACTGTTTATTTGTGTTAGTGTTACATACATTATTGCATGTCATTATTTACATTGTTTCACCATGTGTACAAGTAAAAACAAATACCAACAGAAATGCTAGTTTTAATTGAGCATTTAAAATGCAAGGTAAGCGCCTAGTATGCTTGAATTATGTCATAATCTGCATTCTTTGTGATTGCTGGATTAATTTTCCCCATTCAATATAGGAATGTCATGTCATTTTATGTAATTATTATTGCAATAGTCAATAATATATATTACATATGTTCAAAAAAAAAATATATATATATATACAATAAGACATACGAAAAACATATTATAGTCCATAATTATTAAAGAATGTCTTAATAATTTAATAATATAACTTTTCTCTGTTTCAGATGAAAAAGAAGAATGCTTTATACAATATATACATCATACCATTACATTTTTGTTTATAATGAGAAGCAACTCAAGAAGAAAAGCGCTTAAATAACACATTCTACGAAGCATGCATGCAAAATAAATTACTATATAACATGATAATGTAGGCCTACATAAATGATTATACGTATAAAACACAATCTTATGTATACACAAGGGGCCCCGAAAAAAAGAAAAGAAAGAAAAAAAAAGTGTTAACCGTCAATGTTATATGTTGTAAAATGTAAAATTTTAACTGAGATGTATGTACCAAATGCTATAATCTACTGTATATTTCAGATGTGGCGACTACTTGTGGTGTTTCTTCCTCTAATAATTGCAGCTGAAAGGGAAGACACAGTTCACTTCCAAATCTCGGGGCCTATACACTTTCGTAAGAACACGAGAAAGGAAGTGCACGAGTCATCCTTTCCATTGCGATATAGAGTACCGATGACAATAGAAACTCTACATCCCATACCAGACATTTCGGGGGCATTCTGTGCACACCAGGAAGATGAGGCATGCCAGTTATGCCAGAAAACACAACAATTGTTAAATTAATAATGATAATGAGAAGTATTTAATTAAAAACAGAGGTCACCGCAATCGTCGTGCCCTTGATTTCATAGGTAGATTTATGAAATTCTGTTGTGGGGCAGCAACAGATGTCGACCTTCAAACTGTAGCAAAAAATAACAAAAACATAGCGGAACATTATAATACGATGGTGGGAGTTATTAAAGAATATGGATTATCATTAGACACACTCTCATCAGAGTATAAAAACCAGTCCATGGAGATGCACCAGGCTTTAAGAAATTTCACTAGCCAAGTAAATGTTATAAATAATCAAATAAGAAATGCAACTTTTTCAGAATTTGGCATGGTGCATCACCAAATTTTAGCATTAGTAGGAATCATAGCTCAAGTTTCTAATACGATTTTTACACTTTAGGAAAACATGAGGATGGTTCAATCAACCATGCTCTGTGCAGACAATAAATTCCCTTTTACACTAGTTGGGAAACAAACATTGAGGAAAGATTTGGAAACTATCCAAAAGACATTGAATGATCAAAATTATGAACTCGTTTTTGGTCCGTCGCACATAGAATTTTATTTCAATGCACCTATTACAAGCTGCATTCAAACGGTAATAGAAACTTTAGTTATCATAAAAATTCCCATCAGGAAACAAACAAGATATGACATTTATGAGGTACAACCCATACATTTTAAATGGAATAATCAAATTTGTTTTTTAGATATTCCGAAAGTTAATGTAGTATTTGAAAATGGGTCTATCTCAAGAATTTTAGCTAACAATAATTATAACAAAGAGGAAGAATATTTATGTAAAATCCCAAATCACCTAACAGAAACAGATTCATTTTTAGAGTGTTTTAAATATTTGTTGTGGAATGCGATGCCATCCCACGACAACAGTAAATGTGAATTTAAATGTAAGAAAGAAGATAAATTTTTACAAATTATTGACTTAGGTTTTGGAGATTACATTGTAACAGCCCAAAATAGGGTAGAATTTAAATGTGGTAACAGTAATGTAAATATAACGAATACTGAATCAGAAATGGGTGCTCTCAAAATTCACCTACCGTGCGCGTGTAGTCTTCATCTACAAGGAATAACAATAATTTCTGAAACTTATCCTTGTGATAAAGACCACGGATCCAAAATCGAAATAGTTCATAACGTCCCTAGCATATTAACTAATTTACATGGTATTAATATACAACATTTCAATCAGACCAACAATTACAGATTTTTTAATATAAATAAGGTGGTGAATTTTGAATGGCAAACTACATCTCATCAGGAAGAAAGACATTATAAGGTGACACTTGACACTATAGATGTGCAAGAAATGATAGATCACGACGAGCATGTAAACAATATTTTTAAATATGGGATAATTGCCCTAGTGTCATTATTAGTGGTAATAAACTTTTGGTTCTACATAAAAATGATAACAATAGCAGCAGAAATTAAAGGACTAAAGAAGACTTAATTAAGGAAGAACAAACAAAAGTATATAATGGAAAACTATGCAATTATGGTTTAATGATCTGTAGCTTGTTACAACAAGTGTATGTACTGTATTTAATTTGCAGAGTGGTGCACATTCAGCAGAAACCATCCTACTCCTCTCAATCACAACCCGTTAAACTTGCAGATTATTGCACTGACCGACATCGCTCTGTTATCAATCCCACCACAGAAAACGCTGACAGGAGTTCACAGCTGATTCTCGACAGAATTTATAATCGTACATATGAAACAACGTGGGCCAACATGAATTAAGGTACCTAAACACGAACGAGTTCGCTCACCATGAAGGAAGGAAGGAAGTTGGAGTAGCTACGGATTACAAATCAATTAAGTAATATGGTTGTCGCAATTCACAACAGAATGAAGAATCATCAGCCTAATTACATAAGGCAAGATCAGCAACTTCAGCAATATAAAAGTGGGGGATTGTGATATGCAAGAGTTGAGTCTGGTCAGTGTGGTGCTGCCTGATCCTCATCACCTGGACCTGTGTTTCTGTTGTGGTGTGCACCCCTGCAGGAGTCTACATAAACCAAAGGTAAATAAATTTATGTTATAGCTTATGACTGTGTATTCATTTGATAGGATCACCCTAACAGTTATATACAATACAGCTATTAATAATTAGATAATAATATGTGTACAATCATTTCGTGATTTTTTACAGCACTTTTGAATTATTACCTTGTTCTATTTTTTATTTTTTTATTTATTAGATTGATGTAACATGCATCTTATCCTTCTTAATTATAGAGTAGGCCTATTTTGAGTCAACACATCATGGTATTTGCAGTCTCAACATTTAAAACTGTTCACAATTCATCAAAATCTACCGAATTTACAAACTGCAAAAATTCTTTATAGTACAGTTGTATCATGTTGCTGTTGGTGACCGGCCATTTACCCTTCTTCCGTGTGATTCCATTCCTTAGTATCGCTCTTTGTGAGTTCAATTTAGGACACTCATACATAAGGTGTTGTATTGTCTGGTCACTAGAAGTGCAGGGACATAATGGAGATTGTATAATTTTAAAACGATGGAAGTACGTCCGTATTCTGCCATGGCTCGTGACAAATGTGGTGAAATTTCCAGTTAAATGCAGTTTAACTTGCAGTCTCGATTTTACTGTAGCTATATATGTGTTTTAAGAATAAGTGTCCAAGACAGTGTATGAAAGAAATTACAATGGAAGAACTCCAGAAACCTATAAAGAAGAAGAAATTAGGAAAGGCAGCAGGACAAGTTAAGATAGCACCGGAAATGATTAAATATATGGGGAGAAGGGCAGAGGAAATATTACCGAGGATATTTCAGAAGGCATGGATAGAAAAGAGGATAGTAAAGGACTGGGAAGTTGCTAGGAACCGTAGAGGAATCACACTTGTTAGTGTATAATCAGTCAAATAAAAAGCATCGGGACTCGTATGCAGTTAAAATTAAAGTTTGAATGCTTTAATTCACAAGTTTCCTATAAAAGACATAAAATACAGGTCATTCTCGGAACGTATGAGGCCATGATATGGGAGGGAAAAATGAACAACGCGGAAAGTGCAACACGATATTCAACTTAATGAATTGTCATAATTCATTTCACTTTGTGTCATGGCGCCATATTCAAATGCTAGCTTGAGCGAAATTGTAGTTAGGGCTGTAATTGACCTGCATTTTTCGGCCTCTGAAGCAGCGAGAAGGTTTCATATTTCTGAAAGAGCAGTTCAGAGGTGGATACTTCACTATAATGCGACTGGAAGTTTTCACAGGAAATGTGGATCTGGCCGGCCACGCATTTCATCGCTGGAGCAAGATGCTAGAATGGTCGCAGAAGTTCAATGTAATCCATTTCATACTGCTGCATCCATGAAGGCTACTGCTCAATTCCCTGGCCATCTTCAAACCATTAGGAACCGGGTAAGATCCGCTGGTTTACGTTCTAGACGAGCACTCTCTAGAGAAGTCCTGAAGGAAGAACGCAAGGACGAGGGGCTCGTATTTGCAGTTGAAAAAAACTGACTGACTGACTGGAGTAGAGTGATATTTTCAGATGAAGTTAGTTTTTCGAGTGTATCTTCGGGGCCATTTCTAGTGTATCGACCATTCGGTACAGGATACGATCCCAAATACACTGCAATTCATGCAAGGAATGGCAGGGTAAGTGTGACATGCTGGGGCTGGATATCTCAGGAAGGGGCTGACACACTCCACCGAATTTGTGGGCGGTTTAACCAGTGGAAATACCGTCGGTTTCTAGAGAGGTATATGCTTGTTTACGCCAGGCTTCATTTTCCTGATGGAAACCTTCAGTTCCTACAGGATAACAGCCCAATCCACACTGCTCGATCGGTTCAAACCTGGTTCGCTGAAAGACCATATATCGAAATGATATCTTCTATTTTCAGTACCTTTCTGAATTGTTTCGACTTCCATGATAATTTTAAATTAATGCTATTAACAGAAGATCTTATCATATTCTGCCGTTATGAATCCCGCAGCAGATTTGATTCGGCAAACGTAAAGCGAAGCTGCAAACTAATGCATTTGAAATTGTTATCAAATTTCTGTACCTGTCCCTCTACCCTCTCTCGGAAAATAAGCATATCAAAATTAGTATAGGTAATGAAACCTCCATTGGAGGCCCATTCGCCCCACCTGGGGATCATAGGGTACCAGATACCAGAGATATCAAATTTCTGTTATGTATAGTGAAAACTGATTATTATTAATCCAATCAACAATTCCAAACATTGTATGTGAAATGTTTTAAACTGTCTTGTATTCTTCTCTCTATTAATCTAAAGTGAAAATGAGACATTAATTTAAAGAAAAATGATTCTAATATGGGGGACTGTGGAGAACTTTAGCTCCTTCAGCACACCCCGTGGCTGCGCCACTGTAGAGTTGCATCTAAAAAATTATTCATGGATTGATACAGGTTAAGAAGAGGTGTTAATTTTACAATTTTATGTATCACTAGCTGAAAAGGCCCGGTGTTGCCCGGGCTTTGTATTTTGTAATTTGAAATTAACTTATGAAGGACTTTCGATTTATAATATGTATGTAGAACTTGAAAAGAAGAAAAGGACTTATCACACTCAAGCCATTCCCTCAGAAAACACTAGATATAGCTTTTTATGGCTCATAGAGGATGTCGAATGCTGCATTCCGTTGCTTCTACACATCATGCCTGGGAGGGGTTGAAATAAGAAGAAACATAAATTACATAAGATTGTATTGACTTGACGGAAAATTTTATTTCTCATTCTCATGTTACAACCGTTTCGGGGCTGAAATAAAAGAGAAATGCAGTCTCACTTTCATACTTTCCTCCCCTAAAACCCGGGACATAATATACTGCGAGCATAGGACTCAAAATGTTCCATCCCATGCTTAGGTACTGATTTGTTTCAATTTTAATGTTGACCGCGTTACTTCCCGGGCTTAACTGGGTACATGTGCAAAATTTCGTGTAAATTGGTAAAGAAATGTAGATTTGTATAGGGAATAAACATACATACATACATACATACATACATACATACACACTTTCGATTTTACATATTAGATATATTGTACCATAAAAATGGTAAATAAACCAGAGCAGGTATGAAGATATAACGAATGTGACTGTTCAACAAATTAAGCTCTATAGATCGCACAATAATAATCAAAGAAAATGCTTTGGTTAAGTTAGTGTTTATTTTATGCCATAGATACGCATTTGATTTAAAATCATCATACTTTCTTTCCTGCTTTCTTTTGTGTGTGTGTCCAAAATTCGACACCAACAATGATAATTCATCAGAAGTAATTATTATCTCATTCCAGTCATTGCTGCGTTTGAAAAAATAAACATAAATTAAAAAAAAGATATGTAAGATCCCACACGTTCAATTCAGATCTCTTGACCACTACGCTATTGTGAACAGATGAGAATAGCCTACATAATTCTGATGAGATTCTGATGAGATTGTAATATCCAAACTTGAAACGTTTAAGCCAAAGTTATTGATTTTGCACTACAAGTACCGGTATTATAAAATAATCTGTTTAAAAAATGCTCCTTGAATAAACGTATTCCTCGCGAATTTATTAATTATTAATATTATAAGAACTTCCATGCAAGAATATGGCGGATGTGAGGCATATGTTCGTTTAGGCACAAAACCGACTAAATAATCAAGAAAATACATGGATAAACAAGAGGCAAGTGTTAACCTAACCTTAAGTCTTCCTGTACAAGCGCATATGCTCGTTCGTGGTACTTTATCAAATAACGCCCGACGTTTTTTATTTGACCAACTGTACCAGGGAAAGTATATTCTAGAATACTGGAAACAAGACTAAGAGAAGGAGTAGAAAACAAGCTGGAAGAAACAAAGTGGGTTTCGCCCAGGTAGAAGTGTCCAGGACCATATATTTACCCTGAGGCAAGTAATTGAAAAGACAATAGCATATGATAGGGATCTGTACTTGTGCTTCATAGACCTCGAGAAAGCTTTCGATAGTGTGCCATGGCAAGAGTTATGGAGAGTTTTGAAGAAGAAGGAAGTCAGCCCACAGTTGATAAAAACTATACAAAGTTTCTACAAAGTAAGTAGATGCTACGTCAGAACTGGAAACAATACCTCTGAAGAGTTCCGAGTTACAGCCGGTGTAAGGCAAGGAGACATAATGTCCCCTTACTTGTTTATATTATTAATGGACTATGTATTTAAAGAAGTGAAAGCAAAGATGAGAAAATTTACTGTTGGAAAATGGAAGATGAAAAGTGTAAATGTATATGAGTTATGGCTAGAGTTGATGATTTGTGGTGAATAGAAACTCAGGATTTCGTCAAATAAAATGCAAAATTTCTACATATATTTCGCTATTTAAAAATTGAATTTCGTGATAAAAATGGTAAAAAAAATCTAGAAAATCAGCTTTTAAATCGAACTGAATTTTTTTCCGTACACTGATAATATAATATATCAAGCAACATACAGGAGTGATATGACAATGTCTTGAATTCATATTAAATAAAAATTAAACAGCATACCTGATTTACTTGAGGTGCTTGTATTTTAGTATAAAATTAAATAAACTCCTTACGGCAGTTAGAAAAATGCACAAATTCATTCTAAAATATTTTATTCGTCAACATGTAGAACTTAAAAAATAAAAGTACTAATAAAGTTAAAATAATCACTCGTCGTCATCATCACCATCATCGATGGAAAACAATCTATGTTTCTCCCCGACATTGATGTTTTTGAAGTGAAACATCTTTAGCCGCGGTAGGGGTAAATCGAGATCTTGCGTTACGTTAAAAATCATCACGAAATTAGTGTTATGCTCAAAATCATCACAAAATTAGTGAGGTGTGATGAAACGGTCTGCACAGAAAACAATCAACTCAATGATAGGCTTATCCAAAATTTAAATATCCAAAAATTCAGAATTAAAAAATCAAAAATACAAAATTTAAAAAATCCAAAATTCAAAATAAAAAATGCAAAAATAAAGAACTTCAATGAACCAAAATTTAAAAAAATTTAAAAATATAAAATCCAAAATTTAAGAATTAAAAAATCAAAATCCAAAATAAAAAAATAAAAAATCCAAAATTTAAAAATTAAAAAAATCGAAATTAAAAAATCGAAAATTAAAAATAAAAATTCCAAAATTAAAAAATTAAAAGATCAAAAATTAAAAAAAATTAAAAATAAAAAATAAAAAAAGTCCAATAACCCAATATTTAAAAGTTCTACAGCCTTACTAATAAAAGCTGCTTATACCTGCGTTGAACGGTTGTTTGGTTGTTCACCGTGCAAGTTCTGCATAAGCCGCATTACCAATAATCGGTGTGTAACTGCCGAGTTCACATCGGGTTTGTACATCCAATGTCATCAAATACGTCACGCTTTTCATGACGTTACTAGCCTCAGGCTATGAAGGGACTGCTGAACGCCATCTATCAGTGTAGCGGGCAAACAACGATGGATCGTCTGCAGACTAATTGTAGTTTCAGTATTTCATTATATTGTTTTCAGAAAGCTGTAATCATGGGGACAAGTATGGAAATATGTCCCGCAAACAAGGAACAATGTTTATAATTCCGCAAAAGCAGCTCAGAATATGCGTAGCCTCAAAATTCAATCTCAGACATCTTCCAGACGACCGGCTGTTACGGATATCGGCCATCTTGATTATTTACGCCAAGTTTAAACAAGGGAGCCAGGCTGTATAAAGGTTGCACACATTCTGCCTTATGCAACGATTATTAGTACACTTTTTCTCCTCAGCTCTGTATATTCCTGGTATAAATGTTACAACTGGATTATTAGTAAGACTGCTACAATCCAAAATTGAAAAAATCCAATAATCCAAAATTGAAAAAATCCAAAAATTAATACAAGTCTCACTTCTGTCGCGTGGCTTTCCACACACACTTTTTTTTAAATATTCGCAGTTTTTTGCATTAATTTTCATGAATAAACATACTGAGTCGGACATTCAGGACGTATTGACAAAATTTCCAAAAACATCGTTAGTTTTCATGGAAATATTTCAGTTTATTTATGAATGTTGTCTAATTTTCTGAAACCATGATTTTTTATTTTAAATATACATCGATGTTTTCCGTCAAAATACATCGATATTATCGTCACATCGATGGTTACCGCCGATTTTAACATCGATAGTGAATATCGATGTTTTAACAACCGATTTTCATCCCTACTTCCGTCTCTTTCACGCGGGATTTGGCGGAAAATATGACGTTACAGGTTGTAGCCTCCAACACCCACTTCGTTAAACGCGAGATTGTTGAAATACGTAACTTACATGTTGTTTAAATTTTTATTATTATTCTGTTATTATTTAAAGACTGGAAGAATAGATCGGCCGTTTGTTTACTTGATTCGGCCGTGAATTACGCCGCCGACCGCCGACATCTTGGTGCAAGAAACACCTTCCTCCACCCTCTTCCTCTAAAGTCCCTTCTTCAGTTGACCTTGACATCTTCGCGTTTCAAATAATGCCGACGACTCACGTTTTCATCAAAGGCTCACATTTTTAATTAAAATATTTTCCATGAATAAAAAAACGCAATATATTCAAATATGAGTTAATTTAAAGTAGGACTTTTACATTTGCCCGTATTTCGCGTAAAAATGGAATAAAACCTTAAAAACCGGGTATTTCGCGAAAAGTATCACATTTCGCAAAACTTCGCGAACGAATAAACACATATTTTGAATAGAAAAACACGAGAAACGAATTTATTACAGTAATTTGAACTTCTATAACTAATTTCGTGTTTTAGGGATTAACGAAATGTGACTATCCCTAGTTATGGCAGATGACATAGTACTGTTTTCAAGGTCTCAGGTTAACCTGCAGAGAAATATGGAGTTATTGAACTCAGAACTCGGAAAGAGAAATATGACGATAAACCTGGAAAAAACGAAAACAATGATGATAGGAAACAAAAAGAAAGAATGCAATGTGAAACTCATGGGCAAGGAATTGAAACAAGTCGATAGTTTTAAGTATCTAGGGGTAATGATGAACCATGAAGGAAGGATTGAAGAAGAACTCAATACCAGACTACTCAGCACAAGTAAACTCTACTATGCCATAAAATACTATAAATAGGGACTTTAAAACCAGAATACGTGAGCATGAAAGGGATGTAAATAGTGGGAAATGTTCTACTGGACTCAATCACCATATGACAGAAAACAAGCATAATATTGGTGAAGTAAACATTGTAAGAATCGAGGATGATTGCGTAAAAAGAAAGGTATATGTGGCATGGTGCATAATCAGGGGTGTGTTTGAATAGGTATGATGGTGATATAGGGGACGAATGGCTGGATGTAATGAGAAGACTGAGAAGGGAAATTCCAGTGGTGTTAATTCCCCGGCAATCTGCAGAATGCATAGAGGAGGAAATGTTTGACATTCCAAAGGACTGGAAAAACTGATATTTTCGAAACAATGTTTTTATCGATGGTTACTGTGATGAAACTCCATCTTCTTCATGATCAGTACTGTTTGAGGTGTCACTTGAGGAAGACTCAAGGGCAGAGTCGAAACGTTGTGCTTTGGTTTTTTTAACGTTTATCCGCTGATTTTGTAATAATTTTAAACGCATCTTTTTATTGAAAGAATGAAATAAGCCAGAAGTCGACAAACATCCCAACACTGCTATATGGAAGTGAATCCTGGATAATCACAAACAAAACAAGGAAAAAACTTCAGACAGCAGAAATAACGTTTCTAAGAAACATAGCAGGAAAGACTAGACATGATGAAGTTAGAAATGACACCATTAGCAAGACTCTAAAAGTTGCACCTTTGCAAAGCAAGTTAGAACAAGGCCAATTAAGATGGTTCGGGCACCTGAACAGAATGGGCAACGATAGGATAGCAAAGCAGGTGTGGGTATGATGGCTAGGAGGAATAGGAAAGAGACCTAGGGGGAAGACCCCAAAAGACATGGGACGACTCTGTGGGAGAAACACTTCTTGGGAGGAAGCCAAGCAGTCATCCCTAAACAGGAAAGAATGGCGAGCTCTCTGCCAATCCTCAACACCAGATGGTAGAAGAGGACTGGAGTGAGTGAGTGAGCGAGCCAGCGAGCAAGCGAGCAAGCGAGCAAGCGAGCAAGGAAGCAAGGAAGCAAGTAAGCAAGTAAGCAAATAAGCAAATAAGCAAGTAAGCAAGTAAGCAAGTAAGCAAGTAAGCAAGTAAGCAAGTATGCAAGTATGCAAGTATGCAAGTATGCAAGTATGCAAGTATGCAAGTAAGCAAGTAAGCAAGTAAGCAAGTAAGCAAGTAAGCAAGTAAGCAAGTAAGCAAGTAAGCAAGTAAGCAAGTAAGCAAGTAAGCAAGTAAGCAAGTAAGCAAGTAAGCAAGTAAGCAAGTAAGCAAGTAAGCAAGTAAGCAAGTAAGCAAGTAAGCAAGTAAGCAAGTAAGCAAGTAAGCAAGTAAGCAAGTAAGTAAGTAAGTAAGTAAGTAAGTAAGTAAGTAAGTAAGTAAGTAAGTAAGTAAGTAAGTAAGTAAGTAAGTAAGTAAGTAAGTAAGTAAGTAATAGAAGAAAAGTGAACCTTATATACAAATAGTAAGACTTTGGAAAGATCCATAACATCACAAATTATTTTCACAATAATAGAAATGTCTAGAAGCATGTTGTAATACGGAGAGCCTGACCGACAGTTAGTATATAATCCCAGAGTTTTGAGGGCATGTTATCAGTCTTCAAGTAATTCTTCAAAGTACTGAAGACTGGTCGGTCCGACACTTCATAAGAAGCCTCAAGTCGTTGTAACAACACTATTCTCAAAATAAACTCATCGGCAGTAGCAGAGGAGATGTGACTTCCAAGTCTTTGCTGCCCCAACAATCCCAAAGCCAACAACCCCTTTCCGCAATGTGACAATATTTAATTTTTGCTATGGTTTTATACCGTATTATATTACTGTCACAAGGGATTTAAAGGGGAATATAGTATGCAATTACTATGGGAATATCCTGTAATGGCTATTGTTGACTAGTATTGTTGCATCATATGCATGTATTGTGACGTAGGCCTGTGGGCGAGACTGGAAGGTTCCATGTGCTCTTGAAGAGCGAGGCTAGCAGGCTCTCTTATTTTTTCATAGCCAGCGCAAGGCTAGTACTGCTCTCTCTTGCTCTCATAGTGAGAGTGAGGCATGTCATGATCCTGTGCAAGAAGGAAGACACCTGGACTCCCTGCCCGTTCTGATCTCAGTCGAGTGCACACACTCATGCTAGTTACCTGCGTAATGCTGTGAGAGCTTGTTTGTGATTACCTTACGTATGATTTTTACAGTCAATTGTTTTGTACATACTATGTCAGAGCCTAAGATTGGTAGGCTCCTTCTGGGACCTTGGCAGAGAAGGGGAAGCTAGCCTATATAACGAGAGGAGTGTGTCCTTCTCGTTCTCACTCACTTCTAGCAGATCTCAGGTGAAAGCTATGTTGAAAATGGCTAACAAACATGGCGTCAGCCGCCTGCTGGCTCCTCAGGCATCTTATTGAAGTACGTGGATATCTTCTTGCATCATGTGCAGATTAGTTTCGTTGGAGAATAATTATGAGGGATGTATTAAACATTATTTCATTGTGAACTGGCTTTAGTGTCGCCGTTTTCTGAGCATGTGCCCATTAATATAGCCTAATGCTGGGCCCGGGTTCTTGTTGCCTTTAATTTATTTCTGGTGCCAGATTCCAAGCAAAAGATGATTATAATTTATTTCTGGGCTCTGTAAATTTAGTTTGCATTCATATACTGTGTTTTATTTTGTGAACTGAGCATAGGTCGACTGTGCCAGTCCATCTTATTTCACTGAGAATATTATTTTCTTTTTGACTTTGTCATTGTGCTTACGCCATATTCCGATGCTGAGTTTAGATTATGTTGGCAAGCCGATCGCATCGTAGCCTTCACCATGAGTGAAGTTGGAAAGAGCCTATTCCACCCAAAGATTGGCTGAGCTGGAATAGTATTCAACATTTTGTAGAGTAAAATAAACACTAACCAGGTATGTTTTTACACACTATTATAGTCTGGCCATCAGCTGTGTATTTGCTTTGATGATATGATGTTAGATGCTTATGATTAATTCTAAATTATTCTGTAGCCTTCTGCTTAAATGAAATGAGTGTTAATTTAAATCATTTTCGAAAGTGAACCTTTCTTAATCGAATGTTATGTAATTAACAAAGTTGTTGACTATTAAACACTTTGACTTACTTGACTTATTTCCTGTTATTCCTAGGTGGAACATAGGGCAGCAGTAAATTTCCTCCAGCGTACTCTGTTTCCAGCCAACCATTTTACTTCCTTCCAGCTTTTCCCACATGCCTCTGCCTCCTTTTCTACCGATCGCTTCCATGTTTTCCTAGGTCGTCCTCTCTTCCTTGCTCCTTGGGGGTTCCAATCAAGTGCAGTCCTCTCTATAGCTCCAGCTGGCTTCCTCAGTGTATGGCCTATCCAGTTCCACTTTCTTTGTTTTATTTGGCGACATATTTGAAGCTGGTTAGTTCTTCCCCACAGTTCTTCGTTATTTATTGTTTCAGGCCATCTTACATTTATAATACGCCTCAGGCATCTATTAACAAAGGTCTGTATCTTATTACTCATTGCCTCCGTAACTTTCCATGTCTCACATGCATAAAGAAGAACTGATTTTACATTGGTGTTAAATAGCCTAAGCTTTGTCTTCAATGAGATATTATTATTCCGCCATAGGGGGTATAACTGTACAAATGCTCCATTTGCTAACCGAATCCTTCTCTCCACGTCTTTTTCTGCACCACCTGTTTTTGTAACTACACTTCCCAAATACAGGAAAGTGTCAATTTCTTCTATTTCTGCATTGTTTACTGTTATTTTATTGTCGTGCTTGCAGTTTACCCTCATCTGTTTGGTTTTAGAGGAGTTTATCTTTAATCCAATCTCCTTGGCTTCTTCTTGTAATCTCTCGACCTTAGTTTCCATATCCCTGAATCTCTGTGCTAGCAAACATATATCGTCTGCAAAGTCAAGGTCTTCAAGATGGTTATTAATCTCCCACTGGATTCCCCTTCTTCTTTTTCCTATAACCTTTCTCATAGTTCTATCCAACACCATCAGAAATATAATTGGAGATAGAATGCATCCTTGTCTCACTCCAGTTTTAGTTTCTATAGGTTCTGAGAGATTCCCTTCATGTAATATATGTGCCTTGGAACCCTGGTACATATCCTTAATAATGTTAATAATCTTAAGTGGAATACCATACTCTTTCAAGGTTTGCCAAATAGCATGTCTACTAACAGAATCAAATGCTCTTTCAAAATCTATAAACGTTGAATAGAGCGTATTTTGCCATTCTACAGATTGTTCCAAAATTATACGCAGCGTATTTATTAGGTCTGTACAGCTACGATGTTGTCTAAAACCAGCTTGTTCTTTCCTAAGCTTCGTTTCTATGGCCTCCTTTATTCTATTCAATATAATTCTTGATAAAATCTTGCTAGGGACTGATAGTAAGGTAATACCTCTCCAGTTTCTACATAATGTCAGGTCTCCTTTTTTAGGCAGTTTTACAATAAGCCCTGTTTTCCATTCCTTTGGAATTTTTTCCTCATTCCAAATCTTCTCCATTAGAGGTTGCAGTAGTTCTGCTGAAGTTTTAACATCTACTTTTAAAATGTCGGGCGGGATATTATCTATCCCTGGTGCTTTACCATTACAACTCAAGACAGGCTTGTATCTTTTGATGTTCAATCTTTATTCCCCAGCATACCTAAAGAAAAAGCATTGGACTACTTACAAAACTGGCTAGAATCTATAAAGGTAGATAAGGAAACTACAAAAGAGTACATAAAGCTGACTGAAATTTGCATTGATCAAGCAGTTTTTACATTTGATGGAAAAATTTACAAACAGGAAGCCGGACTTGCCATGGGAAGCCCTCTATCGCCTTTCTTGGCCAATCTGTTTATGAGTTATTTCGAGACCAAAATAACAAAATCATTCCCATATATTTTCAAACATTGGTTCCAATATGTAGAAGATGTTTTTGCAGTAACTGATGAAAGACACATTGAAGATGCTTTGAAATTGTTGAACTTACAGAAACAGACCATTAATTTTACAGTAGAAACAGAAAGTAACACGAGTCTAAATTTTCTAGATCTCAAAATTAAGAGGAAAGGTCAAAAACTAGAATTTGGAATAAGTAGAAAAGAGACACATACAGATAATTATATAAAAGCTGATGGCTACAACCCTAGACCACACAAGCATGCAGTAATCAATAGTTTAACACATAGATTGGTCAACCTTCCTTTATCGAAAGAGACATATGATGAGGAATATTCACAAATTCTGAAAGCTACAGAAAAGAATGGATTTAGAAAAAAATTAGTAGACAAGAAAATAGAAACATTCAAAAAAACAGAAGCAGATAAAAACGATAACAACTTTAGCATCAGAGAAAGAAAAAACAATATTCAAAAATTCACATTTCATCCATCCTTGGGCCACTCAAAAATTTCAAAAAATCTTTAAAGAATACAACATATCTTTGTCTGCATACAACAAATACAGCATTAAAAATTTAACAAAAACCAACCATTGTGATAAAATACCCAAAGGAAAAAAGGCAGGTATCTACCAGATAAACTGTTCTAAATGCAAAGAAACATAGATAGGTAAAACTAAAAGAAATATAGACACTAGACTGAAAGAACATCTCAGGAATATTAAATACTGTCAAATAGACAAATCAGCAGTAGCAGCTCAATGTTGGAATAAGAATCATCACATCCTTAAGGAAGCCAACCTATTGAAATCAGTTAATAAACAAAAAGATCTGGAAGTATGGGAAACGATTTATATGAAAAAGTATGAAGATAAACTGATGAATTTTGAAATACCGCTAGAAGAAAACTTGATCAAAAAGTTTGTTAAACCAAAACCAGAAGGCGCCAGTGTTCTCCAAGCAGAAAATAGACAGTTGACAAGCAGTTGAAAATGTGGGCAAAGCCCATGAAACGTACGTCCTGCAAAAATGTAAGGAAAAGTGAGGCCTAAAGTGTTTAATAGTCAACAACTTTGTTAATTACATTACTTTGTTGCTTCACTGTATTAAGTTCCATTATCTCTTGAGTCCTCATAAGAAATATAATGTATTTGGGTCCTTCGATCTGATAGGGTAGAATGTTCAAACTTTAAAGTTATTTTCACTCAAGAATTAACTGTAAATTTTTTATTAACTTGAGCACAGATGAAATTTTTAAGTACTTATATATATTTTTCTAATGCAAATGAAATCAGATTTTATGTTTATTATGGCCCTCAGCCATTTGTTTGTTTTTAAAATAAATAATCTTAGGTTTCGCTTTCACACTGTGTAATTGTAATTACACATTTCATACGAAGGGCATCAAAATTTATTTTGATGCTTTTCGTTGTAATATGCCCTCTTCCTGCAGTCCTGTCAAGTCACATTTTCGGTATCCAAGGGTTCAGGGTCCAGTATCCAGTGCAGTCCACAAGAGGCGGGGCTCTGCAGGAATTGGGGTGCTTTTCAGCAGCCACTCAAGGAATGGGAACGTATCCTACTGTAACCAGGTTGATCAGTTGCCCAGGTGAGCAGGATACAACATGTGATACAGGCAAGTCAAGTATGTACTATAGTACATTATTTCACTTCTGTTTGCCAGCTGTTTACATGTAAATCTGGTGGTAGCACGGCAACCCTCGCTCAGTCCAAGGCTGCCCACTCAGCAGAACAACTGATCTTTACATGCACTGTATAATGTAAAGGTCCCATCGCTATTTTGTATGGAATGTCTTAAAATGTGGGCTTAAAGAAAAGTAAAATACAGCATTTCTAGAAGCCGATGAAAAATGGTTATTGCTATAAAAATAATCCTTATCTGTAACTTGTTCAAATATTTTTGATACTATACTTACTTGCATCACAGTTGCACCATTTCGTCGGGTCCACACATTTTCCCAAGATTCCACACTCACACTTGCGAGATCCAGGCAGAGCTCCTCCCCAAAAATCCATTCGCTGATTGTATCGAGAAACCCACCAAGAAGATGGACGGAAGTTACCTTCTGTAGCTAAAATAAACAAATAATAAACATATACGGAGACTTTAAAACATCAAAGAATATGGGAACTTTTATACAGTGAAGCAATACACTGTATTAAGAGTTGACTAGCAGTTGGAAATGTGGGCAAAGCCCATGAAACTTCAAGTGAAGTCTAAAGTGTTTAAGTGTCAACCATCTCACTTAATTAAATGTACAGAGATATTAATCTCTTCAGAGGATCAGATAATAGTATATTAATTAACAAATAAAGAATAAAACTGAATACATATTAAAATTAATAAATTCTATCAAAAACAGTTAATCCAGTAGAAAAACACTACACACACACATACATGGAGAGTTGAAAAGATGAGATTGCCTGCACTCGTACCGCAGCCTCTGTGTGCAGCTAGCAGATCTGTTTATGAGAGCCTCAATCTGTTCCATGTCAGCCTCATACACGATGTCCTGAGTGAAACTGCCAGGCTCCTGGAAGCCATCCACAGGTGTTGTTCCCTCATTGCTATGAGACACTACAGTCAGCACCCTACCATCCGCTGCAAATATCATCAATCATCATAATAGTAATAATAACAATAATAATAATAATAATAATAATAATAATAATAAAATAATAATGAGCAATAACAATAATAATAATATAGTTACAATAATAACAGAAGTGCACAGAATATGCATTGTTTATATTAAGTTTATTCTTTTTCACAGAATTTTGTTAATGATGGCAGGTCATTACATGATACTGATCAAAAGATGCTTGAAATAATTCACAAACACAGTTTGCAGGCTGGTCGTGTGCCTTATTTGCACATATTTTGTGGTGGAAATCATGGACTGCAAAACGGGCCATTTACATGCCTTAGTTTGTAGTTTCTTTGGGTCCAATCCGGTGTTGTCATTGCATCTAAACTGTAAAATATTATCCAGATGTCCCTTTTTATTTTGCATATAGCACTTTCATGAGGTTTTCGTAGGCAGTGGTGGATAGTAGTTGCAGTTATAAAGTCCTCAATAAAGGTTTCCTTTACCATCCTATAGATGAGCCAAGAAAGCGTGTAGTTTGATACCTGTAGCACCTTCTTTAAAAAAGTAGACTTTTCTTTCCCAACCAGTTCTAGGTTTTGTTATAGGCAGCATTCCCATATCAGTTCCAGCCCATATGAGATTATAGCTGTAACTTTTATGCTAAACAGCTTTAATGCTGTTATGATGGATATTTTATTCAGGCTTTTAATGTCATTCATGGCTCAGATTGCTGTGTTGACTTTATTTTTAATGTGCATGTTTCTTATATGGCCGTGAGTTTGAAGAGTGAAACCAAGATATTTCAAATGTTCTAGTTATAACAGTGGAATCTCTACCATCTGTTCAGAGAAGAGGGTTTTTGACAGTTACAAATATTCTGAGAAGTCTTTCATATGAACTGAATCTTGCGTTAGGCAGAAACAGCTGTGTGCATTACATCTGATTTTATTTGTTTTCACAACCACTTTGTATGAAGATAATTTCCTAAATAATAGCCCTAATGATTTAATTTTTTCTACACAAATTGCATAATAGGCATAATACATATTAATATATTAATATAACTTACTTACTCAATGGCAAGGAATATTTTATAGAACCCGGAGATTCAATTACACGCTTTTATGTGCCCTACTATGTGCTAACTCCATCCAATCATCCCCTGAAAATCCTACTTCCCAGCCATTTCATAATTACGGGTGGGACATTCTAGCAAATTATAAAAACTATTTTTGTTTATTACATAACATAAATAATAAACTAGAATTGGTTCTTCACATTCTGTAAAATTTACAATGCCTTCTCCTCCACACTACATGCAAAGCATTATTTAAAATTTATTTTAAATATTTTAAATTTGTTTTTCAAAATCTGTTACGGGTGGGACATAATTTGGACACTGATTTTAATTATACAAAACAAAAGCTCATTTTCTGTTCTGCTATTACTGTTAGGGTCTTAATGTTGTTATTAATGAGGGTATGAGGGATTAAATACAAATTATAAAATGTTTCCAGGTTGTCAGAAAATTTATTTAACTAATCAATAATAATTTAACAAAACTATCACTGTTACGGTAGTAGTAGTAAGTATTCTGCCTTCCGGCAGGTTTTCAAACTTGGTACGCGAATTTTGTTTTCCAAAACTGTCTATCCTCTGTTTCCTCCTTCAGCATCCAATATTTCCGCTTTTCCCTTAAATCGTCCAACAGCTGAATTCTTCTTCTTCCAAGTCTATTTGTACCCTCCAATCTTCCTTCTACGACATCATGTAATAAGCAGTTCCTTCTGAGAATGTGCCCAACCCAGTTTGCTTTCCTCTGACGAATTGTGTGTATGATTGACTTCTTCTCACCCACTCTACTCAGAACCTCTTCGTTTGTCACCATGTCCATCCACTTTATATTTTCTATCTGTCTCCAGCACCACATTTCAAAACTTTCTAAATATTTCTTCTCTAATTTCCTCAAAGTCCATGTCTCTGATCCATACAAAGCAATACTCCAAATATAACACTTCACCAGGTTTTTACGTAGCTCTAGGTTCAGACTACTAGTTAGCAGAGTTCTCTTCTTCATAAATGCTTTCTTGGCCATGGCAATTCTTGATCTTATCTCCTGGTGCAATAGGCATCTTTCGTCAGTACACTTCCTAAGTATTTGAACTGGTTCACGTTCTCTAATTCTTGATTTCCCATGATAATTTGAAGCGGCTCTTCTCTCTTCGATATCCTCATCACCTTCGATTTACCTATGTTGATTTCCATTCCATACTTTCTTCCTGTTTCCACCAGCCTGTCAATCATTCCTTGCAATATTTCTTGTTTCTTTGCCAGAATCACCAGGTCGTCCGCATATTTGATGTTGTTAATAGCGTATCCTCCTATCACAAAATCCCTAACTTCTTCTAAGGCTTCTTTTGCTAGCCAGTCTCCATAAAGGTTGAACAAGATGGGTGACATACAACATCCTTGACTCACACCTCTTCCTATTTCTACACTGTTGGTCACTCCATGTTCTAGACGCATTTTCACTTTTTGTCCCAGGTACAAATTGCGGATTAGTCTCCTGTCCTTCCAGTCAATGCCTATTTTTTTGAGTATGTCCATTAACTTTTCCCAGTTCACTCGGTCAAAAGCTTTTTGCCAATCAATAAAGCAGACACACACTTCTTCGTTGACCGCTAAAACTCTCTCTGATATAATCCTTAGCATTCCAATTGCATCTCTAGTTCCTTTTCCTTTCCGGAAACCAAATTGGTCTTCTCCTATTACGTCTTCTATTCTTCTTTCCAATCTTCTAGTTAGTATCCGTGCCACAATTTTTCCTACGTGAGATAACAAGCTGATAGTTCTGTGATCACTACACATCTTGGCACATTTCTTCTTCTTTAGTGCAATCATAGTTACCTCTAGGAAATCTTGAGGCCATTCTCCAGTGTCATAAATTCGGTTGATAAGTTTGGTAAGTTTCCTCATCCCATTTTCTCCTAATTCCTTCAGTAGGTCCACTGGTATGTCATCGTCTCCTGTGGCCTTTCTATTCTTCATTTCTTTTATGGCCTTTTCTACTTCATTCTTCAATATGCTAGGTCCTATATTATCTTTATCCACTAGTTCTTCTGTTTCCATCTCGATGTCTTGTGGTCGATTTTGCTTGTCGTAAAGCTTTTCTATGTAATTTTCCCATATTGTAAGAACTTTTCCAGGGTTTGTAATTAAATTTCCATGAATGTCTTCTATTCCAAAAGTCCGTATTCCTTTATTTTCTTTAGATTCTAACTCCATCGCTTTCTGATACATTAAATCATATCTTCCTTTTCGTCGAAGCTCCATAATTTCATCACAGCTTTCTTTAAGGTAATTTTCTTTTGCTCTGTCTGTCTCTCTTCTTAGTTCATTATTCAATCTCTTATATTCCACAGCATTAGTATTTTTGTATTTCCTTCTTTCTTCCATCTTCTTTAACATCTCTTGTGTTACCCACGGTTTCCTATTTATTCTGTCTATTTTTCCAACTTTGTTCTTCAACGTGTCCAACAAAACATTTTTTACACTTTCCCACTCACTTTCTACAGATTCACCAACATTTTTTATTTCATGTAACTGTGTTTCCAATGACTCTTTAATCGAGTCCTTGTCATTTCGCAGTTTTTCTAAGGGTGTTACGGGTGGGACAAAAATTCCCTTGTTTGTTATTTTACATAGTAATTAACCACACATATTTTTTGAAGTTAATCTTATACCAAATTGTACCTTAGGGTCAATCCATACCAAGTGGTCCAGGGAAAAAATAATCAGTTGCTTGACCATCTCAGAAAAAATTTATATTTGCTGGATGAATTCCCCAATGTTTGGTAGTTTCAAAAATATTTTTAAAAAATATTTATTGTTTATTATTTTGAAACGGCAGCCATTTTCGTTCCAGGCCGCATGCGTTTTTTGGCATTTGCAAACATCTGCATTTTTTAAAATTACGGAAGGAAATACATCAGCAAATTGCTATACAGCAAGTGATGCAATACATAGGAAATGAAGAAGGTTGAACATCCAGCTAGCTGCATGTGATTTGCTAGGATCCAACATGTGTTGAGGTGTCAGTGATAGCAGTCAAGGGCAAACATCAGCTTCTGTATGAGACGTGGTGTCACCATGGAGGGATAGAGTATCACCACTACGTACAAATCAGCTGGACTGCCAGGGACAGGAAAGAACTACGTACAGTGATCAACTAAGTGGAAGCGAAGTGAAATCACCTAATAACAGAAGGCCTGTCAGGTTTCCTATCCCAGTAGGGCCATTTCCGTAACGAAGTTGCCTGGAAAATGGAAGGGGGGACAAGAAAATGGAAGGGAGTGAATTAACGAGTACAAAGAAATTACAAGCTTTTCATTTATTGTAGGGATCAGTGCCCATTCGTTGCTAAAAATCAACACAAAGGATTATGTGTCTGGTTTTTTTAGTGTGCAACAGATAGTGTAATTAAAGCAGTGTGAATACATCAACGAAAGTGAAATTAAATGAATGTGGTAGCTAAATTAAATATCAAGTGAAATGTAATGTAAGTCGGTTCAGAGCGTTATGCATAAAGAGTTTGAGTAGTTGATAACAGAAATAATTTTCTAATAAATGTCAGTGTTATAAGGTTTATTTAGAAAACTAGTTCATTACTGCGGTTTATTTATTTAGAGCATTTCTTAACGGCAAGAGTACCAGAATATAATGATGTCACCATGTGAACAGAAAAAAGGCATATGAACACAGCTTAAAAGGAAGCAGAGAAGAAACTTATCTCTATATGTTTACACACACCTCCACAAAAAATGTATTATTGTGTTTAAGATGTCTACTGGTAAACAAGCATCAAATCCAGTAGACTCTTTTGTAATTTTTCTTTGTGCAATAAATATCTATCTACCCAGAATACTTTATCTTTGCTGACTTTGCTTCATTCTGAGACAGTACTGAGAAAATAACCAGTCTGTTAGTATTGTTTTAGTGTGCACCCTTTGAGTTGTAATCTATATTAATAAAAATGAATTACCAAAATGTATGTTGCCGCATCACTTGAGAACGGCTCGATTGATTTGGATGATTTTTCTTTTGTTGTGTTCGTAATTGTCAGGACAAGTTTGTATGAAAGAAAATTTTTGGAAAATCCACGGGAAAAGTCGGAAATGTGAAATGAGGCAGAGTTAGAAAGTTCTGCTGTCAATTGTTTACATAACAAAAGTATTGTTTACGGTGTTCACATAGAGCTATGGAAACTACGAGGGTGGTTTGAAAAGTTCTCGGAATCACCACCAGAGGTCAGCGCTAGCGCAACCGGGTTCCCGCATAATAACGAGTCATCCTTTTTGAGTAATCACGTGGCACGTCAGTGCTCTGGGTTGAGAGGTGATGTGTGGATGCCTTGCTATTGGTGTTCCCGTGTAGTGATTTGTGAAGATGGAAAAAACCGAGATTCGAGCAGTGATAAAGTACTTCGTAAAGAAGGGTATGAAAGCAAATGAAATTCATGCAGAGTTTCAGAACACACTGGGGGACTCTGCTCCTTCATATTCAACTGTTACCAAGTGGACAAACGAGTTTAAATTTGGTCAGAAGAGCTTAGAAGATGATCCGCGTAGTAGTCGGCCAAGAAGTGTCACTACTCAGAAGTTATTGCAAAAGTGCACAAAATGGTCTTGGAGGATCGACGACTGAAAGTGCGAGAAATTGCTAATGCTGTAGGGATGTCATCTGAACGGGCATATCACATTTTAACTGAGGAATTGGGTATGAAAAAATTATCTGTGAGATGGGTGCCGCGACTGTTGACGCAGGATCAAAGACGCATCAGAGTAGATGTTTCTGAACAATGTTTGGCCCGATTTCAGAGAAACCAACGAGATTTTTTGCGCCGGTTTGTGACCACAGATGAAACATGGGTCCACTACTATACCCCAGAGACAAAACAACAGTCACACTACTATACCCCAGAGACAAAACAACAGTCAAAGTAGTGGAAACATGTTGATTCTCCACCACCAAAGAAAGCAAAGGCAGTACGGTCGGCTGGAAAGGTCATGACATCAGTTTTTTGGGATGCGAAAGGGATTCTGCTGATAGATTATCTTCCCACTGGTCAAACAATTAATGGACAATACTATGTTAACCTTCTGGACCAACTACAGAAAAAGATACGCGAAAAAAGGCCAGGATTAGCAAAGAAGAAAGTCTTGTTTCATCAAGACAATGCACGCCCGCACACATGTGTCTTCGCAATGGCAAAAATTCATGAACTGAGGTACGAATTGTTACCGCACCTGCCTTATTCGCCTGATATGGCTCCATCAGACTTCCATCTCTTCCCTAAGCTGAAAATTTTACTCGGTGGACGGAGATTCTCTTCAAATGAAGAACTGATAGCCGGAGTTGAAGAGTATTTTGCAGGCCTGGAGGAATCTCATTTTCGGGAAGGGATCAAGGCATTGGAACATCGCTGGACCAAATGCATTAGTCTACAGGGAGACTACATTGAAAAATAAAAATAGTTTCAATGAGGTTGCGCTGACCTCTGGTGGTGATTCCGAGAACTTTTCAAACTACCCTCGTATATTATAATACTGGGCTTTAACAAATTCTGATACTATCGATGTAATTAATACATTTTTGAAAATAATTCTTGAAGAATAAAATCCACGAAAATAAAGCAGTCACATAACTTTCTCTACCCTCGACATGGAAAATATCATTTTCTCACTTCACATTTTGATGTAGAATAAGCGGTCGTTTTGCAGGGACAACTTAAGTGTGTGCCAGTGAGTATGCTATATCGGAAGTCGGTAACAAATCCTATCCACTGATACGTCACTCATAGCTGTAGGCTTTGTATTAGTTGAGAAATAGGCCTAGAGATGTTTATCAGAGGCCCTAAGCATCTAAAAGAAGACAAAATGGGATGGAACATTTTCAGTCCTACGCACGCAGTATATTATGTCCCAGGTTTTTGGGAAGGAAAGTATGAAATTGAATTTCTTTTTTACTTCAGCCCCGAAACGGTTGTATGGTAATACGAGAGTAAGAAATACAATTTTCTGTCAAGACAATACAATCTTATGTAACCGGAATTTCTTTTTTACTTCCTCTGCCCATACCATAGGTACTATAGGTAGAGGAAGTATTGTTTTCGACCCTAAAATTCGAAGTTGAGTTTTTAGCATATATACACGTTTCAAGGCCCCCTGAATCCAAAAATAGTATTTTTGGAAACATGTCTGTGTGTCTGTGTGGAAGTTTGTGAACAGGCTAGCTCCGAAACGGAGAATCGTATGAAAACAAAATTTCGTATTTGGGTCAGGTACCTTCTGAAGATGTGATTCGAAGATTGGCGACAAATTTCTCTTATTTTTAAGGGGACTTTACATGAAGAAATTTTCGTTTTTCGCGATTTTCTCGAAAACGGCTCTAACGATTTTCTTTAAAATTTGCACATGTGTTCCTTTTACTGAGAGCTAAAACTTTTATTTTAAACTTTTTTTCGAAAAAATTCTCTGAGAGTAGTTACAAGCCACCCACTGTTCACCCACTATTTGTAGAAATTTTGTCTTGTGTGATGAACAACTGAATAGCGCTCTTTCACGGCCTCTTATTCTATATAACAATGTGAAGTGAGAAAGATGTATTGTTGGCCATGCATAGAGTAAAGGAGTATCTGAGGGAAATATTCAATAAATTTCGGAAATTATTCTTTACGGCGGAAAGTCTGCAGTCACTTGTTCTTTTTTTTTAAGTTTGTTATATAGCCTTGCGCTTTTAGTCGCATCATTGAAAGAAGAGATATTTATAGGATAATTAGCGTAAAATTGTGTCTTGCGATTCTGTAAAAGGATATGTGAATACTGCTAACTTTTATTTGGGCAGAGGAAGTTATGTGACTTTCACATCAGATTTTCTTCTTATTTGCACTCCTCCCAGGCATGGTGTGTAGAAGCAATAGAATGCAACATTCGACATCCTCTGAGAGCCATAAAAAGCTATATCTAGCGTTGATGAACTTCATTATTCCAATGAGGGAAATATATTTGTTAAAAATATTTCGATCCACCTTATACCCTCATTACATTTAAGTTACATTTTAGGAAATGCCAAAAACATTCATACAGATTCACAGTGTTTATTTGTATAGTATGTTCATAAAATTACTATTAATAATTGATAGTACAATGCAATATATAAAAAGAACCACATGAGATATCAGAGAATATGTCTTTGCAATTTTAAAAATTAAAAATTATTTACAGTTAAAAGGAACAATATTGTTCGTTGATATATTGCAATTTGAATTAAAATTTATCTTAGTCTGTTACAATCAAAAATATATCAAAAACACATAGGAATGTTTTGATTAAAATATAAGTTTAAAGAACATACATGTTAGTCAAAATTATTTCACTTGATATAAGTTATGTGCGTTATAAACAGATTAGAAAGTATCTTGTGTATTTGTGCACACGTAAATAGTCTAGATAACTGTGTTAAAACAGTTATGTTGGTTGATATAGAATAACTTAGTTAAGTTTGTGTCCTTTTGTGTAACAAACAAATTTCTTAAATGTTTGAGTGCACTTGTATAAGCCGTGTACTTACAGTACTAAGCATATTATTAAAATGTCCTATTTGTTGAGATTCTTCTTTTCTCTTTTCTTCTTTATTCTTCTTCCTTTCTTGTGGATGTTTCGTAATGTTGTATCTAGTGAAAATTTATCTTCTGTCTTCTTGTAATGTTAAAATGTTGATGGCAATTTCCAAACGCTATCCTAGTAATTAATATGTGGAATGCATTTCGACTTTTCTTAAAGTCATCATCAGCCTGTTAAACAAGTATACTAATAAAGAGGAGTTAGATATGATTTATTTGCAATTAATATTAATTTTGTTATTTTAATGGTAGCTTACCTCTTAGCGCTATTGTATGGAGTTGTAGAAGTATAATGTGTGACTCGCGGAGTAAATCGTGTGGCGTGTATTTATATGGGTCGGGTGTGTTCACAAATTAGATCGAAAAGTGGGTTATTGTCGATGGTGTCTTCGTTTAGAATAATTTGTTTATGTTTGTATATTTCTAGGTTTTCTAATGTGTTTAGTTTGTTACTTTTATCTTGTTTATGTAGTATTTCCATAGTGTGTTCTATACTATTGTGTTTATGGTTCTCGTCTAGTAGATGTTTGGCATAAGCGGATTTTCTTCTTTTTTGTTTAATCTATTGAATGTACTTTGTATCTTTGTTTAAATTTCCGTCCTGTTTGTCCGATGTAAACTTTTTTACAGTCTGTACATGCTAATTTGTAAACTCCATTTGTTGAATATTGATCTGTGTTATTATTCTTTATATTATATAATTTGTTTATGATATTGTTATTTGTTTGAAATGCAATCTTAAAATTTTTTTTTAAATAAATTTGTAATTCCGTGTACTTTCCTGTCTGTATATGTAGATGTTATGTATTTCTGCTCTTTCTTTTTTCGTTTATCGGTAATAGATTTGTCTTATTTGTTTTGTTTTTGTTTTTCTGTAGTTTTTGTTTGTTAAGAATTTTATAAACTGTGTTTTCTTTGAAACCGTTGTTTTTAGCTATAGCTATTATTGTATTTAGTTCTTCCTTATAGTGTTTTTTGTTCATGGGAATACTCAGTAGTCTGTGAATCATATTGTTCAATGCTGCTGTTTTTTTATTAACAGGATGATTTGACTTGTTATGCATGATTGTGTCTGTAAAAGTGGGTTTTCTGTAGATACTAAAGTTTATAATGTTATTCTTCCTGTTAATTTTAAGGTCTAAATAATTCAGTATTTGTTGTTCTTTTTCAAATGTAAAAGAAAGGTTATTGTGTATATTGTTGAATTCTGTGACTATTTCTTCGATAGAGTTTTCTTTGCATATTAAAATAATATCATCAACATATCTTAAATATACTTTTATGTTGTATTTCTTAATTCATTTTTCTATTTATTGTTCTTCAAGATTTTGGAGAAATATTTCTGCTATTATACCTGAGAGGGGGGATCCCATTGCTAGTCCATTTTTTTGTATATAGATATCATTATTAAATTTGAAATAGTTTTGTTGTAGTATTGTTGAAGTTAATTTAGTTATTTGCTCTGTAACTAACGAGTTTTCTTTGTTTTGACGTAAGTTATTTTCTATTATATGTATAGTTTCTTGTATTGGTATGTTAGTTTAAAGGTTCTTTATGTCTAATGACATGAGTATTTTGTCGTTATTAAGTGTTATGTGCTTGATTTTGTTACCTAAATCAATTGAATTTTGTATAGTATATTTGTTTTTAATCTTCAGTTTTTGTTTAAGTATTTTGTTCATTGTTTTTTATATTTTGTATGACGGAGCGTTCCTGAAATTCACTACTGGTCTGATGGGTTGATTGTTTTTATGAGTTTTGATTTGTGCTCTAAGTGTAGGTGGCTTGGGGTTCATAAGGGTATTGTTTTTAATATCTCTTTGATTTAAGATTAATTCAGATTTCTTCATTATTTTTTTCAAGGACTGTTGAAATTTTTCTGTAGGTTCATTATCTATTCTGATTATGTTATTGTTTTCAATGAATTCTATTGTTTTTTTGGTATATTCATTGTTTCTTAGTAAGACAATAGTATTTCCTTTATCTGCCTTTGTATGTTTAATATCATTTTCTTTCAATTTCTTGTTAAGACTATTTATGGATTGTATTTGTGTTTTATCGATATTTATGGGTTTATTGTTTTGTCGTATTTCTTTAATTTTGTTAGCTACTTTATTTCTCATTTCATTCTGTCTATCTATTGGTAATTGCGAGATTGCTGTTTCCACGTCAATGATGTCAGTCTGTAATATGTTCTGTGTGTGTGTGTTAAGATTGTATTTATATCCTAGTTCTAGTGTCTTAACTTCATTGTCGTTCAAATTAATGTCAGTCAAATTAAGTAGTCTAGGGTAGAAATTATCTTCCATTGTACTGTGATTGATATGTTGTTTTTGTGTTTATTTGTTTGTTTTTTCTCTTATGAGTTTCTCTATCTTGTTATGGATAGTTTTGTATTTCATGTCCATTTCGTAGTCTAACTTGTAGTTTATTTCTTTGAATATGTCTACCCATTCATGTTTGAATATGTTGCTTGCTTCTAAATGTAATCTGTAAGTTTGTATGTTAAGGTGTTGTTTTTTCTTGTATAGAAATTTAACCTCATTTCTGATCCATGACTTTTTAGCTTGTTCTAATGTTGTTTTTGCTGTTGTGTTTTTTATTTTATTTTAATTTGAACATAATTAGGTATTAAGTTAAGATTTATGCATCTCTTATTGAATTTTATGTTTGCAATGGTTTTAAGTAGTTTCCTCTTTGTATTCGTAAATTTGTTAATAATTTTAGCTTGGTTTGCTTGTGTAGAATTGATGATCATATTGTACTATCAATTATTAATAGTAATTTTATGAACATACTATACAAATAAACACTGTGAATCTGTGTGAATGTTTTTGGCATTTCCTACGTAATATCCTAACTTAAATGTAATGAGGGTATAAGGTGGATCGAAATATTTTTAACAAATATATTTAGCGTTTTCTGAGGGAATAGTCTGAGTACCATATGTCGTTCTTCCTCATTTCGAATTCTTCATACATATTATATAAGGACCTAGAGTTTCAACATCGAAAGTCCTCCATAAGTTAATTTCATATTACAAAATACAAAACCCGGGCGACGCCAGGCCTTTTAAGGTAGTAAATTATAATAATTCTTCTTTGACAGAAGAAAATTTTGGAAAGAACACGTTGATAGAATGGAAAACAATCACCTAGCAAAAACGGCTCAAGAAAGCAGACCAGACGGAAAAAGATTAAGAGGAAGACCTGCTACGAGATGGAAAGACAGTATACATGACTCATCTGAGAAATAAAGGGGAAATAAACAGGATGTCATCCTACATCACAAGAATAATACTAATAAGAATTTATTAGTCATTATATTTTATTTTAAGATTGAGGTTGGTTACTGTATTCACTGTAGAGTGAAGTTACAATAGGTTTGTTTGTTTTTTGGTCACTCTAAATGACTAAATTAACATTTTCAATTCTTTTCCCTCGATACAGCCATAATGTATCTCGAAACAGACCCTTTCTTAAAAGTTAACGCTTTCCTTTTCTCCACATTAACAGCAAGATCCCAGGTAGTGCAATAACAGAGTGTCCACCAAGTAATGCTGAAGAAATTCCCGACTTATTCCCTGATTTTCATTGATCATTTCAGAAATTCCCGACCAAAATATGAATATGAAGCACTTTCTAATATCTGTGTAAGAAAAATTATAGGATTATACATGCATTAAATAAAAAAAAACTTTTAGTAACAAAAGTAACTGCAAACAATAATTACTTAGGCTATAACAGATACAAAAGTAAGGAAGTAAAATAAATTAAATATACCTTCATATAGGCCTTTTATTGTCTAGAAGTCTTTTTGATCCCACTTAATTTTTCTTCAGCAACTTAATTTGTTCATCTAGAGAAGCTGCAGCTTTTTCGGACTCTAAGAGTAGTTTTCTTTTCTTCTCTTCTAGTTCTCTGGCCAGAAAATTAGCTTTCCTTTTTTTGCTTTCACCCTGTATTCTTCTGTATGTTTCAACTTATTACTTTGAAGTGCTTCTTTGTATCTTGCATCGGCATTTCTCATAGAGAGAATTATGCCTTTATTGATGGAAAGATGCTCTGAACCTCCTTCTTCAGCAACTGCATCATATACCAGGCGCTGAGCAACTATGGAGTCTTCTTTCAGATTTTCCACCAAAATGTCACTGTTCACAGAGAAGCCACATTTCACTGAAGCATTTCCATGTGAAATTGGAAGTAATAAACAAACTACTTTCCTTAAACTAGGAGTGTCATAACTATCAAGCGTTTTCATCCAACATTTGTCCAACCTTGTGTTTTTAGAGTAAGATTTGAACTCAACTGCTTCAGTTTCCTTCGAAATAAGATCCCTATATGTAGACCTACTCATGATCGGCATTCTGAGCAATAGAGGGAGTAATCAAATTTGACTGAATCAAAATATCCTTTGTAGATACCATCTGTGAAACAGCCTCTTCTAAAGTGAAGACGATTTTGTCTGGACTCATAAAAGACAAACCCTGAGTTAAGGGGTACTTCAAAGATGACATTTCCATCAGCTTGTCAACAACACATTTCAGACAGTCACTGCACTCCCTTCGAAACATTAACACGTCTAAATCCTTAAGTCCATGACACTTTCTTAATGCAGACCTTGTGCCATAACCAAGGTCAACATCTTGGGCTCTTAAATTTTCAATTTTGTTGAGGTCGATGTCTTGAAGACAAGTCCTTTTTAGAATGTCGTCTTTCACAAGTCTTTCCATATACTTCTTACTTTATGGCAATGTTTTCAATTGTTTATAAAACCTGTTAAACTATAAAGTGGAAGATCTCCTTTTCAGGGAATGTAGTACTGTTTGGTACTGATCAACAGAAGAAAAAAAATCAGAATTTTTGGGATTGGCATTTTTGATAAAACATTTGTTTGATTTATCACAAAAAAATTCAGAAGGTTAAAACAAAACACCCTGTACATGCATTTCCAAACTTAGGATATCATTTAAAGCAGAACAAATAAAAACAGAAACAACAAAATATCTTGAACCATTCCAGAAATAGAGCAATTTAAAGATTTTCCGAAAATCACACTCAAGAAATGGCATCTGAGACGCCATCTTTGGTGGCCTGTATCTCAGCCTAGGAATTTTTTGGGGCAAAACAAAGAAAATGGGTTTCTTACTTTGACCTAAATTTTAACATATATTAAATTCATTAACATCTGAGACTACGTATGAAGGTAAGCCCCTGCCTGAATTTACATGGATTATGCCGGTTTACAATTTTCAGGAGGTCACCATGTAGGAACGGGGCCATTGGAGTGTCAGCTTGAAACTCTTTTAGAAATGGTTGTAAATTTTCTGCTAAAGATAAGAAGAAAGCAATTTTTGGCAGAAGAAGTTTATCTTCAAGAGCAGCTGAGATCTTTTGGAAGCTGGCAGAAGAAAAAATTATACGCATTTTCACCTGTTTTACGTGGGCCACAAATTTTTCGAATATACCCGGATATTTTAACGAATTCATTGACTTTTCCCGGCTTTTCCCAACCATACGAAATTCCCGGCCTTTTCCCGGATTCCCAGATTTTCCCGACCAGTGGACACCCTGAATAAACATCCATTCTATCAATACATTTCTGTAGACCCTGAACAGATGTGCTACAGAAAAGAATATCATAGGCATAGAGGAGCGCTGGAATTTTATGACCTATTGACAATTGGTGCTTCATATTCATCATCTATAAAGAGATTAAACAGAAGAGGAGAAAGTATACATCCCTGTTTGACTCCGGGGTAGAATTCATATTCTGAGTTACATTATTTCCTCCACAGTCCACAAAAAAATTTACCATATCATATATTGCCATCAAAGCCTTTAACATTCTGCTTGACAGTCCCTTTTCCCATAATTTCCACCAAATGCTTTATGTTGTACTGAGTCAAACGCCTTCTTAAGGTCCACAAATACACAATGTAATCTTCCTCTCTTCTTACTCATATATTTACCCGTTATTGTCTTCAAAATGAATACGTTGTCCATGGTTCTATACCCTTCCCTGATTCAAATTTCGAGAGTTTGTTAAGTTCTGATACCCAGTTTTTCAATCTTGATTTAGAATTCTGCAATATATTTTCCCTAGAGCTGGCAATAGACTTATGGCCGAGTGCACCATTCTCCGGATTCCTCAGTCATTTCGTTACCGCGGTAAACGTAATACCGGGGTATTCTCAAAATCTCTATGCACCATTGCTAAAATACCGCTGTTTGCTAATGCTTGGAAATATTGTGGTTACTCTGCTCCGAATCCATTCTCATTGATGGTTTCTTCCATGGCCGCTAGGTTCTCTCTCTCTCTCTCTCTGCACGTCTGCCAGTCACGGTGGCTCGCCTAGGCTATTGGTTTTCCAAATTAAATTTATTTGTTGCCTTATTATTCAATAAAAAGATGTTCATAAGGATAAAAGGGAATAATATATTGCGTATATATGTCGTCTGAATTCATACTTTGAACAATCACCATAGATACTGTACCAATCATGAAATGAGTTGGTTTCGCCTACTACTGGTTTGGTTGAGGTGAGAAAAGAAGGTCATTTCAATCGATGTTACAGCACAGTATTTGCAAAGATAATATGTACCATCGTTCATTCTTCAAATAGATCCCACCTGTCTGTACATTTCAATAAAATAACATTGATGTTTTAAAGAATAATTCTCACACGTGTGCAATCCAAGGCAAAGCAACACCACGAAATATATGCTCTGAGTTCGACATAGCCTCGCTTTTATTCCCGTACGACTAGTAGAAAATTTAGGTACAAAATCATGTGCATAGCCATGAAAGGGCTGTTATAATTATGTTCGTATACATGCAGGTATGATAAATTGATTACATACCCTATATACCAGGGGTAGTCGGAGCCTTCAGGGGTAGTCGGAGCCTTCAGGGGTAGTCGGAGCCTACAGATTTTTAGGTCAAAGTCAATCAAGTATCTCGCTGATAACTAGAATGAATGTCTCGTTATCTAGCCTAGGTAAATTTATATTGTACACGATTTTCATGGCACTTAGCCTATATTGCTTTTATTTGTTAATTTCTTAGTTTTAAGTTTCAATTTTTGTGTATATTATAGTATAATATGATAATTATACACACATCCAATTATAATATAATTCTTTAATTCAATTTGTTTTCTCGGCATATTATTGGATGCATTTTTGTCTTATGCTTTAATATAGGTACTTCAATATTGTATTATTATTTTATTTTTAACATTTTGTATTATGTACGATATCTATTGTATTTGTTTTTTGTAAATTCCTTTTAATGTATTTTGTCTTTATCCTGGTTGAGTGGAAGATAAGGCCCTATGGCCTTAACTCTGCCAGGCAAAATAAAACATTATTATTATTATTATTATTATTATTATTATTATTATTATTATATACCGATACACAGGCTATATCGTGATGCATGCAAACATTCACTTAAATTTAGCCTAGGACCACTGGTTTTCCATATTTCATTTATTTGTTGCCTTATTGTTCAGTAATAAATGTTCATAAGGATAAAATGGAATATTATATTTCGTATATATGTCGTCTGAATTCAAACACCATAAATACTGTACTAATCGTGGTTACGCCCACTAGCCTACTCAATGGACCTGGTTTGGTTGAGGTAAGAAAGAAAGGTCATTTCAATCGATGTTACAGCATAGTATTTGCAAAGATATGCACCATCGTTCATTCTTCAAATAGACCCCACCTGTCTCTCATTACTCTTTATGTTCAATTAGCTTTTGGCCTAGATATCGTAAATATGATACATTACGCTGATCTCCATCTTGGAAAGAAAACCGCGGTTTTCTCACTTTACAGCTCCTTCACGGCCAGTTTGCATCTTACCGCGGTATAAGTCAAAACCGAGCACGGTGCAACGAAAGTATGACTTTACCGGGGTAAACTAAGTAACTTTACCGCGGTATTCTGAATACCGAGGTTGGTGCACTCGGCCATTACTCTTCTGTGGTTATCTACATTATTCAAACCTCCCTTGCCCTTATAAATTGAATGAATTATTGCTGTGTTCCATTGCTCTTCGATAATACTGTTAAAAATTTGTTCCTCTACATCTCCAAGTCCACAGTCAACTTGAATGAGAGCTTTAAAACATTCAGCTTGCATTTCATCCATTCCAAATGCATTGCCATTTTTCATTGAACTTACCGCTTTAATTAGTTCCTCCCTTGTAATAACAGAGTCTAACTCTGGAATCTGCAAATTTACCAAGAACTGTCCCCTCAGCCCCTCCCAGTTACCTCCACTCCCGTATACACGAGAAAAGTGTCTGATCCATACCTCCGCTGTAATGTTAGGTATCTGATACTTCCGATTACCTATTTCCTTTATTGTGCGCCAGATGTCGGACTGGTTTCCTTCTTCCGATGCAATTCTAATGTTTTCTGTCATATCTTTTTGCCATTTCTCTCTCTCTTGTTTTAACACTACTTTATAATGCTTTCTTCTTTCCAAATAAAATTGATTTAGTTCCCCCCCTTCCCTTCTAAAAGTTAGTAGAGCTCTCTCTGCTTTTCTTTTCTCCTCCCTACAGTGTTCATTATACTATCCTTTTTTAACCCTTTTGCTATACTTTACTTCCATATGTTTTGCTGCTTTCTGAAATTGCACCCTGAGTGTATTAATTGCATTGTTTGTTTCTGTAATATTATTTATGTTTTGTTGAGACTCTACTTGTTTAAAATTTTGTTCTTCCTCAGACATCCAACAAAAATGCCTTATACATCTAGTTTTATTTCCACCAGCAGTATTAATCAATTCCTCTTCCCCTCCAATATCTAGGTCCAGTTCTAGTGGTGAATGATGTGACTCAATGCGATTAGCTACTCGGAAATTTTTTATCTTAGAAATTAAATCTTGCGAAATCAATATGTAATCAATTACACTTCCTCCGTTACAGCTTACAAAAGTAAGTTCTCTTTCTTATCTTCCCCATATTTTCCATTTAATAAGTCAAAGTCGAATATCTCGCATAATAAAAGCAATTCCCTCCCGTCAGAGTTCACAACTGTGTCCTTACTCGATCGAGTTGCTTTTCTGAGATAATCCTCCCTATGTTCCCCACCCATAGGTACATTTTCGCATCCCATTCTGGAATTGAAGTCACCCATAATAACGAAACTTGCTTCGGGAAATTTCACTTGCACAGCTTAGAAATAATATCCTCTAAATCTTCGAAAAAAGTAGGCGAGGCATATCCAGATGTAGGTGGTTGGCGATACAGGCTAATAAAGCACATATTTATCCCTCTGATGCGCAAATGAATAAAAGTTACCCCTTCTACATCTACGGGTACATTTGCAAATTGTAATGACGTCTGAATTCTGAAAAAATGTTGCTAAGGACAGCTCTTTTGTAAAATTTCATGTTTATCGCTATTACCATAAAATACAGTCCCTGGTTATAGTATGATCTGATCTAATTCTCAGGTTTTACCCTGAAGCCCTTTCCACAGGACACATCATTTCTAATAGTAATCTTTGAAATCTGTGCAAGTATTTTAAATAACATACAGTAAAACCTCGTTAACATGGATTCTAAGGGACTGAAAAATGAGGGGTTCGTGTTAAAAAAATTCGTGCTAACCGGGGACTAATTTTTTTTTTTTTTTAATGAACAAATTACGGTATACGCTATCGTAGAAAATACTGTTACATGCAAAAGTAGGCTATGTAATTAGGCCTACCTTTTAAAAAAGATCATTTCCTGATGTAAAATTCAAGTAAGTTGCGCTCTCACTGATGGGAATGAAAGTGCCTGGAAACTTCACGGCCAATTGTATTCACAGCTTCAGTAAACCCAGCAGATGATTCGGATGTTGCAGCAAATCCCAAACGTTCTATAAAGTGGCTATGGCGGCAAACACTTCCTGGCAGGTGGGTTACAAGTTTTAATGCAACTTATGATGAAATCGTACTGGTTATGTTTGAATGAACAGAAAAATAAAATAAGAAACGTTATAACCCGATTGTTGGCGGCACGATGCTTTATTTATTTATTTAGCAATCCTGTAGACCAGCCGTACCGGCATAGGATAACAATAACAACTCCCGATTGTCGAGCGATTGCACCAGCCAGCGTTGATGTTAATCCAATTACTCGTAGCCATTCACATAAGTAACCGGGAATTTAATAAAGGTTTACGTTTAATTTCATTTCTTGCATACCTACCGAAGGAAGAACAGGAAATAACCATTTTAAAAGCTTTGGAAGTTTGTGTTAAATGACATTTCATGATTCAAGGGACAGAAAAACAGTTCGCAGTTCGTGGTAACCGAAATTCGTGTTAACCGACAAAACTTTCATAAGAAGCAATACATCTTTGCCAGGACCAAATCTTTGTTCTTGTTAACAGAGTGTTCGTCGTAAGCGAGTTCTTGTTAACGAGGTTTTACTGTACTTTTTAAATAAAATATACTCTTTAAGTTTAAAATAACATTTAACATAGATAACATTTTCATACAGCACTATTAACGTTCAACTTGTGCATTAATTATTAAGGCTAATTCTTAATTAAGTATTATTTGTAGAAGAGTTAAGTACTTACCATAAAACTCGCAAGTAACTGGGAATGGTCTCAGTGGACCACTTCCATCCACATCTATCTTCATTTCAGCACGCTGATTGACAGAATTTGTGTTCTTGTAAGCAGTGCAAGACAATGGGTTCAGAGCTGAAAAGCAAAAAATATATAAGAATAGCAGTCTATTTCATAATATGTTACTTTCAGTGCACTCAAGAATAATTTAAAGAATAGTTTTAAAAAGATTAATTTAAAAACAGTATTTCCAGAACAGAGGTTGGCAAATCTGTATCGGCTGATGATGTGATGTACTGCCACCATCAGGGGCAAAGCAGTAGGAAGCCCTGCCTGAACCCTCCCGCCTTCAATCAGCACACATTCAACATGTACAAACAAGCAGTGGTGTACACCTCACCAATAAGGCATGGCTCTTTCAACACCATTGCAAACAAGAAATCTGCTTGAAAAACAGTTCTGCCATTTTCCTTGCCTACTGTCTCTCAATAACGTCATGAAAGCTAATTTAGGAATGTTAAGTTAGTTGAAAACGGAGTTTGAAGACAAAATATTTCACGACTTCAAAGCAATGAAAAATGATTTTCAAGGTTTTGCAAATCCTTTCACTGTGGATATTCTTACAATAAGTCTACAATTACAAACAGAAGTTGTGAACTTACAACTTCAATTTTTAAATCAGTTACAAAAGAAGACTGGTTTAGATGTATTTAGAGAATCTAATGTAATCTAATTGTAAATATTAGACTTAACATACAATAATTTGTACAATTAGTTATGTATAATGTTGTATTTATTGCATGTAAAATGACCAATTGCAACCAAAAATTGACCAAATGTAAATAAATAAATAAATAAATGTGACAACTTTTCTGGCTCTCTATTCATTTGTTGCTATTGTCGAACATTATGTTAGTGAGAATTTTTTTTCCAAACCTAAGACTGTAACATCTTTTTAAAAAGAAAAAAAATCACAATTGATCAAATGAAAACTTACATGCTCTATTGAAAGTAAATAGCTGTGAGTTACTATTAGACGTATTTTGTAACGCTCCAGTTGAAGTGAAGAATAAGCAGCAATAACAAATGTAAAATCCCTACATATTTATGTATTATGCACAAATGAAATCAAAATTGTATTAGAGCATAGCCTTTGTGCCACACCGCCATTACTGCTTCAGAAACTCACCCTCAGAACCTTGAGTCATGTGAGTGCCGGTTGTGTTCGCTTATGTCACCATACCTGCAATTGCATTGACCAACATGAACATAATATAATATATGAAGGGAAAGAAGGTCACTTACATGTGTGACAAACAGCTCCAGAATAACCAGTATTGGCACAATCACAGAAAAACTCCATAGAGTTTTGCTTGCAGATTCCAGAATGTTTGCAAGGGTTTGGATTACAGCGATCTGTCATCTGGCATGTGTCAAACACAACATCACTGGCACAGCAATATTCCTGAAAAAAGATTCAATGATTACTTGAACACATTTTATGGCGGTAAAGGAGAAACAAGTTCTGAAACTCTTAGCTACTGTCTGCAATAAATAATAGTAATAGAGTGGTGAGGGGGTATGCCGTAGCATAGTGGTTGAGGTGCTGCGCTACAAACCGGAAGGTTGCGGGTTAGATCCCCAATGAGGTCGTTGGAGTTTTTCAATTGGCCTAATCCTTCTGGTGGCACTATTGGCCTTGGGGCTGACTGAGTACCAGGAGGAATCCTGGGGGTAAAGGCAGCCGATGCGTAAGACTGATAACCTTACCACAGTCTTCATAAGCCGATTGTCTAAAATCTGGGAGCCTCAACCTCCTGAAACTCTCTGGGCCTCCATGGCCTGTATAGGGAACACTTTACTTCAATAGAGTGGAGAAAACTTGGGGAAAAATTACTGGAAAGAAATATAACTTACTTTGTGACTTTGCTATTCACTGAGCACTTCTGCCCTAAATGTAATTTTTATACTTACTCAGTATTGTAAGAGATTCTGAATACCGTATATACCCGAATACTACCCACACCCAAATTTTTCAAAAGGAAATTTGAAGGAAGAAGAAGAAAAAAAAATCTATATGCCCATATATAAAATTATTTTGCCAGGTCTATTCTTAATTAAAGTTATAATTAACATTACATATCATAAAAGAATTAATTAAATATGGTAGGCTAAAATAACGTGCATGGTAACAGCCAGCCGAAATCTCACAGTCTTAGATGTGCAGCGTAAGACTTTCAACAACAACATCTCTCTCAATTCAGCTGTTCAGTGGGAATCCACATGCAATGACATGCATCCGATCCTAGGTCAAAGACATGTGGAAATTCACCGAACTATCCCCGAATTAGTGGTTCTGCTTGTACTGGACTGTCTGCTTGACGTCTGTACGCGTAAGCTTTGTTTCACAGCCAGTCATGGCGGACCATGTGCATAAGAAAGTGATTTCTTTGTCTCATTTTCCTTTCATTCCAGCTTTGCTAGGTACTATTATACTATACTGTGAAGCTACTACAAAGCATCGTGTTATATTGAGCCGATATGGTATAAAATGTCGAAATTCAGAAGAGAGGAGTCCAGTATTCAAATAATACCTGCACCCCAGTTTTTCATTTGTGATTTTTGAAAAAAAATATGCGGGTAGTATTAGAGTATATATGGTACTCATTTGCACATTTAAGTACTGGTACTTACATCTTCTTTCCAGTCAGTAGGGAGCTTGTAGTTCCCATCTATGCTTATCACTCTCATGCAGCCAACAAATCCTCTGCCTTTCACTACAGAAGATGGAGCTCCTGCTATGTAGTAAACACTTCCAGTTGTCATCGACAGCCTGCGTACAGTTTTCATTGGCCTACCATCAATGTTTAGAATTAAGTTATTTGTCCCAACAGTTAAAATAACTTGATGCCACTTTCCATCATTAAAAATGTCTTCATAATTGTCCAGAAGTGCTTTTGGATTGCCTGCTGTTCTCAACTCCACCTTTATTTTACCTTCCTCCAAAAATAGCTGTGAAATAAAGGAACAGGTAGCATAAATGAATCAATGCTTTATGGCCTTCAGTTCACAATTGAAGCTCAGCTTCCTCCAAAAATAGCTGTGAAATAAAGGAACAGGTAGCATAAATGAATCAATGCTTTATGGCCTTTAGTTCACAATTGAAGCTCAGTCTTAGCTTTGGGTTTGTCCATTTTTTCTTTAAGACACTGAATAATATGCATTTAAGGGAAGCTATGAGGATATGAAATACACACGTGACAAGTCAAACATAAAAAATATTTGTGTTATTAATCATTATCCAGGTGTCCATTTGGAAGTTGTTCTGCTAATCACAATTATCTTTAAATGTTTTGAATAGAAAAAAAATTCTACAGTATTACTTTCAACAATCAGTACTAGGTTAGCAATGATGAAGAAGTGTAGGAAGTGCTGCTAATGGATTAGGAAAAGTGACATAATAGACAATGGAAGTTGATGTAACAGTGTACAGACCCAGAATTGGTTCGTTATGGGCCCAAAAGGAAGACCGGGAAGAAAGGACAAGTGAACAATGAAGACTTACCCACATATCGGTAGTCCTCTGCCACACTGTCAGGCGGTCACCCAGAACAACATACTTTCCGCCTGCAAGCCACATGGCATTAGCTTCCCGCGTCAATATGGACGATATGCCAGAGTTTGTTAACAATGTGAGAGATTGTGAACATTATGACAAGGAAGCGAGAAGAAGGTTGCCGAAGCGATATGTGAGGGCCATGGAGGATCCTTTCCACAAATATAGGGGTCCCAAATTTAAGGTGCGATTCCGATTTGAAAAGGAAACACTGAAAGGATGCAGACCGGTTTCTGCTAGCCCCTCCTCCCTGCCTTGAACACGTGGTGTTTCCAACGATCTTTGCAGAAGGCGTTCTCAGCAGAAGAAGATGTTCGGCATGGTCATCTTAACATATTATTATTGCCAACATCCACATCGAATAATACAATGTTCTTATGCTTAAAACTATTAATATAATCTTTTATAATAGTAACACTAGATGATTTTGTTCAGAAAATGTTCAGTATTCCTCATAAATGTTCTTAAAAAAATTCTTACTCACTTATTCAATGGCAATAGATAATTCCTCAGCAAGCTAAAGGAATATTATCTAAAGGGTGTCCCAATAAGAACGCTGGATTTAATAATGCACAAAATACATTTTGTTTTCAAGAATTGACATATATACATGAATACAAAGGACACATGTTCCGATTTATGTATGAAAAATGAAATCTGACATACGTCCACCACGTCCTGCTCTGCAGCTAGTGACTCTGTCCATGAAATTTGTGATAATTCTTGCACAGTCTCGTGCCTGGATTTGGGCGATGGCACGTCGAATTTCCTGCTTCAGGTCTTGTATGGTTCGGGGATTGTGTTCATAAACCTGCGATTTAAGAAACCCCCAAAGAAAGAAGTCGCACGGTGTCAGGTCACAGTTGATTCATTAGGCACATTATTCTGGCCTAAGAGCGCACGAAGCCTTCAAACAGTTTGAGGATAGCACTCACCATTCTTGTAATGAGTTTTTACAATTAAAACTCGTTCAGCAGTGTAGCACTCCAAACCAAGTAATTGCAACAAATACAGGAAACGGAAACGCTAACTACAGTGTTGTCAATCCCACAGCATAAAAATGGCGGCCAATTCAAATCCGCCGTTCTTATTGGGACACCCTATATTTAATGGAACCTGAAGGTTCATTGCCGTGCCTACCTGAGCCCACCATTCAACCCTATTCTGTGCTAACTCTATCCAATTATCCCTTGCAAATCCTACTTCCCTTAAATCTATCCTAATATTGTCCTCCCACCTAAATCTAGGTCTTCCACTTGGTCTTTTCCCTTCGGGTCTCCCAGTCAATACTTTTGAGGTATGTCTTTCCTCCCCCATGCGCGCAACATGTCCAGCATATTTCATCCTCCATGATTTAATTACCCTTACTATATCTGGTGAAGAGTACAGGTCATGAAGCTTGTCATTATGTAGTTTTCTCCATTCCCAATTTTCATCTTGTTTAGGCTCAAATATTTTCCTAAGCACCCTGTTTTCAGCTAGTGAAAATTTATATTGACTTTTTCCCTATCATATTGGTCAGTACGATGTAGCCAATTTAGCTTGACATCAAGTGTCTACACGGTTGCCATATCGCTACAAAATCCAGAACCTCTGCTAGTAGGGCTTTATAGTTACCATAAGCAAGCAGACTCCAAGGGGTCTGCCAGCTGGGTGTGGGTACACTGTCATAGCTGGTAGTTCTTCATAAATCTAGCCCTTAATTAATGTGCTGGTTTATGCAACTTTAATTATGGTGCTTAACGGATCTGGAGGAATCAAACAAAACCCAGGCAGGTGATTGAAAAGAAAAGAAAAGAAAAGAAAAAACACACACACACAACATGGAAGAATATATTTAGAATGTCACGTCATTGTCGGTGACATTAATATTCAAATCCTAGAAAATAAAATGGACAATAATGGTCATAGATACATGAATATTTTGCATGAGTTCGGGTTTCTGAAATATTTAAATGCTACTACAAGGCCATCCACAAATTACGGTACTGATTCTTGTTTAGACCATATCTTTTTTAAAAGCTTGAACAAACATTGGAATTTTTCTTATGGAATTTATAGTAGTTCAATCACTGATCATCATCTGATTTTTGCTGTGTTATCTAATGCTAGCTTCCCTACTCCTAATATATCTAACGAACTTTCAGCTCGTAGAAATGGCATTTTGAATTATAATGACTTTATCTTAGATATTAAAAAAGAAACGTGGAATAATGTACTTAACAATCAAAATTCGGATGAAAGCTTTCATAATTTTTATAACATATTACAGAACTATACATGTAAAAATACTTCTAACAATTTCCGTAACACTCCTTCCAAATACAGAAAAATAAAACCGTGGATTACAATAGGTATTATTAAATCAATTCGCACAAGAGATAAAATGGCAAAAAAATTAAAAAGCATCCCATCTAACACAGAATTGTCGAATAATTACAAGGTTTATAGAAATATGCTAACTCTGGTTATAAAAAACACGAAAGCTAGATACTCTGCAGACCAATTTAATAAAAATATGAACAATCCCAGAAAATTTTGGCAGCTCATCAATGAAGCTACTGACACGGAACCAAATAATAATAATAAAGTCATAAAAGAAATTATAAGTGATGATGGCGTCGTATTAAAATGTAAGCAAAAAATGGCAAATGAATTTAATACTTATTATCAAAGGTGGGACTTGCAATTGCCGAAAAAATAAAGAGGACATCGAACTTGAATAATTTTCTACCAGATAAAGTGTCCTCATGAATGTTTTTATATCCTATAAGTGAAAGTGAGATAATTAATATTGTTAACAAATTAAAACTTAGTGTTTCTCCTGGTATAGATAGTATTACGAATAAAACTCTACAGAAAATTGTTGACTTCATAGCTAAACCGCTGACTCATATTTTTAATTTATGTTTTTCGCAAGGTATATTTCCAACAGATTTAAAAAATGCTATAATCGTACCAATTCATAAGACAGGGGATAAGAACCAATTAAATAACTACAGGCCAATTTCCCTTCTACCAAGTATCTCAAAGATTTTAGAAAAATGTATAAAGAATAGGCTGATGAATTATTTAAATAATAATAAACTTTTATCCAACAATCAATTCGGTTTTCGTCCTAACCTGTCAATAGATGATGCCATTTTTACGGTCACAACGAAAATCATAAATGAATTAGATACTGGAAACAAATGTTTAGGTATATTTTTAGATTTACAAAAAGCATTTGACACTGTAGACCATAATATTCTTCTGACAAAATTACATGCTCTAGGCATTAGAGGAAATGTTTTAAATTTATTTCGGTCGTACTTAAGTAATAGAACTCAGGCTACAAGAATAGATAATGATCTCAGTGATTTCCGGAAAATAAATATCGGTGTACCACAAGGTACAGTATTGGGTCCCATATTGTTTTTAATATACATAAATGAACTACTAAAGATTAATTTTAATATATTTAATGGCTCTATTTACTCATATGCTGATGACACCGTTGTGATTTTTAGTGGTTCTTCATGGAGTGAAACTTACAAAAATGCCAACAAAGGTATAAATCTTGTTAAATCTTGGCTGGATTTTAATTTACTTTCCTTAAATGTTGAGAAAACTACGATAGTTCCTTTCGCTTTAACAGCAACCGGTATGCAACAATTAAAAGTAAGTAAAAATTTAAGCTTAAAAATACACAATTCAGGTTGCTGTATTAATAGCTGCACTTGTCCCTCCTTAAGTGAATCAAATCAAGTGAAATATCTAGGCATCATAATTGATCGACATTTAAGATGGGACAAGTACATTGAATATTTATGCAATAGGCTATGTAAAGTCATTTATAAATTCGTTATTCTCCGTTCATGTTTACCAGCTCATGTTTTACGTACGATTTATTTAGCCCTAATTCATTCTATTATTCAATATGGCATAATTGGGTGGGGAGGAGTTGCAAAAACGATCCTCAGCCCTTTGCTTTGTCTTCAAAAACGCATCATAAAGATTTGTTTATCTAAGCCTCCTGACTATTCTTCCAAATTATCATTTTCTGAATTTAACGTTTTCACCATAGACCAAATTTACAAGTATGTCATACTGAATTATTTTCATAAACATCGTGACAATTACAAGTCAGAATCTCACGTATATAACACGCGAAGGAATCAATTTAATTTATTACTTGAACCGAAAAATGTTACAACTGCTGGAGCTAAGCACTGTTCAAGTTTTGGCCCAAGACTATTCAATTCATTTATTACCAACCATCCTGATCTAAATAGCTTAAACAACAAACAATTTAGGTCTAAAATTAGAAAATTTATATAATTATTACTTCTGTTTTCTACTATTGCTGTTATAACATTTTTCATATTAAAATTTAAAATTTGGATAGAACTTAATTTTTTTTGTTTTTTACTAAAATTTGAACAAATAAATTGTTGTGTATTAATATTGTATTACCTCGTACCTTTGTATTGTAAAAAGAACATGTTCTAACCTTTTATACATGTATTCTGTCATACTTCTCTCAATTTTGTATTGTTTTAAGTAATTATTTAGTATAAGTTTTTCTCATATATAGAACTGAACCACCCCCGAACACAAGCTCTGCTTCTTCGGGTGGTGTATCAACTTTTTATGTATATTTTTCGTGTAATTTGAAACAATAAATTGTAAATTGTAAATTGTAGAAGGCTGAAGGCATGGTTGATAGACTGGGGAACAAAACGAATGTGGCAATAAAGGAAGTCAAGCAAGAGCTTAAAATAATGAAGAGAGAATTGGAAAATATGAGGATAAGAGTAGAAAGGCTAGAAAATAGATATTGGGCATTCAATTTAGTGTTTACAGGAGTGGAGAACAAAATGGAGATTGGACTGCAAGGGTGGGAAGTGATTGAACCATTTAGAGTTGGAAAGAGGCTAGGCAGAAGAAAGGTAATAGCATGTTTTGCTACATCACAGGTTGTTCTTGAAGTGTTAAAAAGATCAAGCATGTTAAAAGGCAGAGATGCCAACCTTGAAAGGTGGTTATCAGTAGTGTGAGTCTAATCGGATGGGGGGGGGGGAACTCTATGTCTCGGGCAAATTAATATATGCGTCTTTCTGTGCTGCCCCTTGACGCATCCGTACTCTTCATGCTTTTTTCAGATCACATGGCGTCTACAGTCATCGCGTCCTCCATGTTTAACCGAAAAATCACAATTACAGGTTTCACAAAATACGTGATTCGGTGCAATTTTTTGAAGGTCCATGGCAAGGAAACTCTTCCGTTTACTGCTTTCGATACTGCTGATTTTCCGCAGTTCGTTTTTCTCCATCAGACTCATCACTGGTTTTATGTTTACACGACATATTTCCTCAATATTCTACTTTCACTGCAACACTCAATAAAACTTCTAGCAAGCAACGGCGTCGGCAGTCGTCAGCGGCATTACAGTGATAATCAAAAAGAGAAAATACGTTAACACCAAAGATGTTATAACTACAATTATGTTATAACTGTAAGATATAACATCTTTGGTTAACAGACACACACATCAAAGATTGTAGTGTCCAATGTCACCAACACAACTTGTGTTTTCTTTTACAAACTATTTCTCATGATAACAAATCCGCTGACACATTCATTAACTTTTTTTTTGTTCGCGGGAGAAACGAAAAATTTTAAAAATAGATATTGGGATTCATAAAATTCGTAATATTCAGCACAATTTCCGTATTGTTGTAGCAAATTCAAGAAAATCGTAGAAACTACGGAAATTCCGTAGCAGTTGGCATCTCTGTAAAAGGTATTAACATTTTCCTGAATAAAGGTCATTCAGTTGAAGGAAGGGGTATTAGGAGACAGTTAGTACACAAAAAAAAAAAAAAAAAAAAAAAAAAACGGGCAGGGAGGAAAGCCTGTTATATGCAAACAACCACTTTGAGTGGATGGAAAAAAGATAATGGAAAGCAGTAAGGGCAACAGCAGACCAAGGAAGGTAATATGTCAGCAATTGTTGCACAGCAATCAACACAATATGCAAAAAACAAGAGAGCTGAACGTCCAACTAGCCACACGTATGGAGGTGATTGCGATAGCAGTCAAGACCAAACATCAGCTTGAGCACACAACATGATCACCACAGACCACCGGTGATATCACATACAAATCAGCAGTCAGCCAGGAATGGGAAGGGGCTACATATGGTAATCAATTAAGTGGAAGTGAAGTGCAATCACCTAATGGCAGGTCCATGGTCAAAACAAATTATCACAATTAGATCACAAATTATCACATTAGATCACATAATTAAGGGGTATGATAAGGATTCAATTAAGGAGCAAGAAAGATTACAAGTTTTATAATATACGTACAGTACTCATTCATTGTTAGGAAAGAATTGAAATGTTCTGAGAGAAATAACCAAGATAATAAGTTAAGTGAAAAGCATTGTAATGCAAAGTATTGTAGTTGCCTAAGCTGTAGCTGTATGTGTGAACTTTATATGAAAGGGCAGGAACAAATTAATGCAATTGAGAAGAGAACAGAAAAGCATGTAATACCTACATTAACTGTAACTGAACTAAAACTATAGGCAATTCTCTGTATTCAGTTTCCTTGCTAATAATATTCCTCATATAAATTAGGTATTATTAAATGAGGAGCATCGTTTCAAATCATATTATGTCCACAAAATTCAGTTTGAAACATTTTCATATAGTTTAAGGCATGCTCTTTCATGCTGTGAAGTCTGTTTGTGTCAAATCATATTATCTGACAGTGTAAATGACTGCAGTAAAACAGCTGTTTGTTTCAAACTGTATTCAGTCCTTTACAGTGTCTGTTTCAAATCATATTATGGTGTTGGTGTAATGATATTATTATTAGTTTCTTTCTTTCTTCTGTTGGTTATATTGTCAATCATGAGTTCATTTCTCAACAATGGTGCACATTCAATGCTGAATATAAAGTATTTTCCTTGTGAGTTGTGACAGAAGATTGTTTATAATATGGTCTGTCTGTCTCTGTCTGGAACCCTACAGCCCCTATGTTGGGCGAAGGGCCTCCAAGTGGAGGTTTCTGTTACCTATATGAATTTTGTTATGCTTATTTTCCGAGAGAGGGCAGAGGGACAGGTAGTAAAGCCCATCGCCTCTCAACCCCCCCTCAGGAAACTAAGGTATTACTTGGGCGCGAAAGGGCCAAGAAATTTTGTCTAGAGGCTCTAATTTAAGCTTGGAGTTCTTTTACGTGCCATAAATCTAAGACCAGCTTAAAGTCCCTCTGTGCCCAAGATTTTTATATCCTAAAAAACCCATTGACCGCAGCTCGGTTTGATCCCGTGACCTTTGGATCTTGATAGGATCATAACCATGGCAATAATAAATATACCATGATTATGATAGGTAAAATGATAAAACATTAATAGATACAGGAAATAATACAAGTTTTATATCATAATTAACGTAAAGAATAAGATAAGAAAATAAGAATTCATGGGGAATAGTAATAAGGAATATGATGGATTAACAAGTAGATAATATGCATTTTATAACAGAAAATACTGTAAAAGCTAATATTACATGGGAGGTGAAATAGAAAGTTACTTCTTGCTGTAGAACAGGCCAGACGGAATTCGAGGTATTTATCAATACGAGTGGTGCTTCGCCATTCACACACCGCAGGGATGCAGAAACAGGGTATTGTGCTCCTGTGCACTGCTATTCACTCAAAAACGCAGAGAATGGTGAATAAGACCCACTGAAAAGAATATTCGGAGAAAAGCAAGTGGGAAAAGAAAAACTCTATAGATGTACTGAGAATTTAATGCGAGTTACTAGAACTTGCAGATGCTAGAATCCACAGAGCAACAGTTGAGAAGCGTCAGCAAGCTCTAGACTCACAAACCAATCAGTAACAAGATAGCATTAGAAATTACTTTAAAATGTTATAATCAGCACAAAGTGCACAATCAGTTTGAGCACAAAGTGGGGATATTCTGGAAGAACGAAGGGAACGTAGAACAATCGCCATTTTTAATAAAATACTTCTGTTCCTGTCTTCAACGACAGAGGAAGTGATACGACTTCGCTCCTGTATTTTCATGTTGGAATTTGAACCCAACCCGAAAAGTATTATTTTAACTTAAACTCAATTAAAGTTATCGTGTGCATTGCGGTAAGGCTTAAATTATAGCTGTTACCAATATAACTTCAGTGCAACAAGTAAGTACTATTATACGACGAATTGATTAATAGTGATAACACGATGAAGTTTGATTATCATATCAGAAATTACAGTCTAGAGGAATTGCACAATTAATTACGGCAATATCATTCTACAATACGGGACATTCGGAAAGAATATCGCCCACTAATCGATCTATTATTAAACTAATTAACTAAAGGACTTTTACGTAGAATAAACAATAATCTTACCAGTTGAAATTTGCTATATCATTCAAAGTAAATATTAAAAGCTCACAAATTAAACCCACATTATCCTTGAGTCTACAGGGGAGATCCTCATTGCAACTGCCGTGGCCGGTTCTTGAAGAGAAAACTGCAAATGTAAGTACTCTTTAAAAAAAAAAATAAATAAAAAAAAATAAAAATAAAAAATTGAAAGGAGCGAACCGTTACATACTAGCGCCCAACGTGGGGCTAATAAGAACTGATACACATATAGTGAGGCTCGAACAATAATAAATATTTTATCGAACAAGTGAGGCTCGAACAATAATAAAAATTTGATTGAACAATAGTGAGGCTAGAACGATAGTTGGGGCATGACCAGAAAAACATTTCTTACATAACCACTTCGTAAATAACTAAGCAACGAGGGTCGCGAAAATTAGATCATCAAAGGGGAAGAAAGAATTTAAGGACCGGGCAGAGAAGACGCAGGAGATACAACATTAGGGTCAAAAGATCAATAAGTCCGATAAAATTGTTGCTGTACTTAATTATAAGAGGGTTATAAATGTTTTTGTTAGATGTAAGAGGGTCATAAATGTTTTTGTTAGATATAAGAGGGTTATATATGTGTGTAGGAATAAGAATGTGCTATGTACAAGAAGGTAAGTACGCATGACTTCATACTACAGTGATTTCAGTGCAGTGACAATAATAAATAGGTCAGGGAACCGTTATGCTCATGCTACGTAGTGGAAAAATAATACATAGTGAAATGGAGAATATTGAAACACAGAACGGGCAAGATTTGCTTACCCATGACGAAATAGAAAATGTAAATGTAAATGAAAGCAGTGAAATGACACACGATAGTAACAATGTAATAATAAACGAAACAAATAATGACATAAGTAATAGTGAAGGGCCAATCAGCTCAGCCGGAGAGCGAGAATGTAGCAACCACAAAAACAGGTCAGGTAAATGTTGGGAATAATAATGAATCAGCTGAATGAAAAACTTGCGAATGACAGTAGGAAATTAGCAGAAAAACTTGAACAAAATTCCATGGATAGCAAGAAATTTGCCGAGGAGATTAAGAAATCAGTAGACAAAATTTCTGAAAACTTAAACAGGAATAATGAGAGGATAGATAAATTGACCGAGGAAGTTAGATCAAATAATACCAAGTTAGATGAGAGAATTAAGAAGGTAGAATGTGAACTTGATAGTACCAAGAAAAATGTAGAAGATAAATTTGTAATTAAAGATAAGGAATTAGAGCAGAAACTTGCAAGTACAGTCAAATCAATTGATAATAAAATTGAAAATGGTTATTGTTCACTTCAAAGGGAAATTAAAGAGAAAAGTAAAAACTTGGAGGGGCACTTAGTAAAATCTTTTTCAGATGATCTTGGGGAATTAAGCAATAAATTTCACGGTCAGGTTAAGGAAATTGAAGTAAAGCTTACCCAAGAAATTAATAAGGTGGTAGTTGTACAAAACAATATCACGAAAGAGATGACTAACTTAGCTCATAAAATGGAGAAGGTTTCTAGTGACACTTCAAGTGGACGGAACGATGCGGATAGCCAGGGAGCACGTTTTCCACCCATGAATTTTGTAACCATGGCAACTTTGCCAACTAATAGATCTATTAATGGAGAACAACAAACTCCTAGTATCTGCAACGTTTCGGATACATTGCGAAGCGATGTAGGCCTAAATACCCATACTGTTGATCCGTTAATACATCAAAGTCCTATGCATTTGAGTCAAATTCTCGGGATAGATTGGTCCCTCCCTAAATTTAATGATGAGAACCTATCAAATCCACATTTTTTTGTGAGTGAAATGGAAACTTATTTTAAATCAAAAGGGATACCAGAGGAATACAAAATGATGGTAATTCAAAAGGGTTTAACTGGAAAGTGCAAAGAATGGTGTCATTTTATACTAGCAAAGGGAGTGGGATATTCCAAATTTAAAAGATTGTTCATGGAACGTTATTGTAGTTCAAGCAGGCAGAATAAGGCAAGAACAGAATTGTACTCTGGTAAATATAATGAGAAGGGAAATTTTAAAATGTCGGAGTATTTTATGCGTTTAATCAAGGTCGCCAAGTCTTTAGAACTATCGATAAGCGAGAAAGACGTGTAGCAATTAGCCATGAAACATTTCAAACCAGATATATATAAACACTTAGTAGTTGCAAGACCAAACACTTACGCAGAGACTTTGAGTCTTCTCACAGAATTTGAAGAAGGAATCCGAAATGATAGGCAGAGTGAAAATAACGAGCGATATGACCAGAGACTTAACAGTCAAAACCGACAAGATAATGGTAAGAACTATTCTGCTATGAGCCGCGATAATTCAAGTCAATATGGGAATACAACCAGACCTAATCACGGGTATAATGAAAATCGAGAGAATAGAACCGGAAATTATGGCAGGAATGGACAGAATAATAATTATAATTATTCAAGTAGCCGAAATGACAGAGGTAATAATAACAATAATTACCGTGGGAATCAGCAAAATCAAACCTCAAACAGTAGTGACTATAATAGAACTGGGTCAAGGCCGCAGCAAGTGACAGTCAATCATCTTGCCTTCCCAGAAGCTGAACCAGGAAGTATAGATGACAATCGCAGTAATGGCGAGCTAAGAAATGGTAGGTATGTACGATACCAGAATAACGGGGATTCTGACCGTGGGAGTGAGACAGGAATAAGTCATCCAATGAGCCCTAACGCAAACGAATTCTACAGTAATCAGAATGATGTAACAGGGGAGAACAATGACAGTAGGCCGAGAGGCGATTTAAACTAAGTCAAGATGTAGTAGCGAGTCATAGTGCATCTTATGCGGGAGCAGTGCCTACCAAACATAGACTCACCTCAGATGTAAATAAAACAGAAAAACTACCCACTGTCAATAACAATGAAAACAAGCGTATTCTGAATCCACCCCAGATTGAGGCTAGTATTGGGAAAATAAAACTACAGATTATATTAGATTCAGGCAGTATGTTGAGTGTTTGCAGTGAGAAATGCTATAATGAACTGAAAGAAAATAAGGTAAAATTACAAGAACTAAATGTCCCTGGGATGTATTGTACCACGGCCATCGGGAAAATTAGACACAAGATAGATAAACAGGTAATGGTGCCATTAAATATTGGTGATTGGAAAGCAGAAATTTATATGCTAGTGGTTAAAAATCTGACACACTCATTCATCATAGGCTGTGGCACTCTCCAAGAATATAAAGGAATTCTAAACTTTGAAGAAATTTTTTAAAAATTAGAAGCAATAACGACATTGTAGAAGTCCCATTTCTGACCAGTAATTTAAGTGAACACATGAATTGTTCCGAAGATGAGGTCGCGATTCAGAATGAATATTTTATTATCCAGAGTCTGACTACGGTGCAGAACCAGGACGATAATAGGGAGCTATTAAGTGATGAATTAATTAATGTTGTAGGCTGAAAAAGCCCAACTAATATTGATATGGCGGCGACAGAGAGATCGCTAGCTGGACATGAAATAAGTGTGGCGATAGGTGAGTTTAACAACACTTATTTAGAGGAGAATTATGAAGTCGGTAATAATTGCGAAATAAATATGTTTGGAACAAATGCAGATGATTAAGATAATTACAATGAAGAATATGGGAATGAAAATAAGATAAATATGGGAGAATCAGATATTCTTAAAATTCTAAAAGGGAAAGTGGACAGCATCACGACACTCGATGAACATCAGAAAGATCAGTTGTTAGATGTTTTAATTAGAAACATGGGGGTGTACAGTAAGTCACCTGGGCTCTGTTTAGTGTACGAGCATGCAATCACAATGGATAACCCACCTGTTTATCACCACAAGAGTAGACCACTGCCTTTATCTATCAGAGACGAATCTAATAAAGTTATATCAAAAATGCTTGAAGACGGCATAATCGAACGATCAGATTCAGAATACATATGTCCTGTCTGTTGAGTTTTTAAACAAAATAAAACATTACGTATGACATTGGATCTAAGGACGGCTAACCAATACATGAAGCCTGATCGATTCAAGACTAAGCCAATTGACCACCATTTAGCAAAAATGGGAGAAGCAAAATATTTTTCCAGTATAGATTTGCCATCGAGCTTCTGACAGATTGGGTTAAGGAAGGAAGATAGGAAATATTGTTCTTTCGTCCACCAGGGGTCGGTGTATTCTTTTTGCAGAACACAGTTTGGAATGAGGACCTCCGGGAGCGCGCTCTTACGTGCATTACATATCATGTTTCCGGAAGGCACGGTCCCCACATAACTGCATACGTAGATGACTATTTGATTCACACAAATGACTTTGAAACACACAATGAGAAATTGGACTTAGTACTCAGTACCTTCTTTTCGATAGGCCATATAAAGAATCATAAAGGTTATAACAGTATGGACGTAGGAGTAAATTGTTTCGTAAGAATGGTACAGAAAATAAGTGTAACCAAAATTTTGTATGTATATATGACCGCGATAGTTCATTGCGTGTGATATATTCTATACAGGTCAAAACACCAATGTGTGTAAATAAATGGACACGTAGCAACTATATCCGTTAGTGAATATATAATAATGTTGATTATTGTGTAAGAATAGACATTCAGCATTCAGATCCGCTGATGAACGTATTATTGTCATTTCATTTTAAGAGGACATCCGATAAAGAAATCCATCGGCGATATATACATCAAAGTGTTGTAATTATTAGGTTAAATTCAGTGTTAAATCAAATTTTTATGTGTATTAATTCATGTAGTAGTGTAGAATTTGTTTTGTTCTTTTTTTAATATATAAAACATATTAGGTAACTTCAGTAGTATACAATGCATAGTGAGTAATTGTCGCATAAGTCTGAATTCCTTCGCAAGGTGTTGTGTGAATGACATAGGAATGTTGTAGCAGCGAGATGAGAGTTACGATAACAGTACCAGGTATTGAAGTGTCACTACAGTGCTGATGGTCAGGTAGATTTGTAAAGGAACATGAATGAATGAACTAGGTCAGAATCACTGCTGTAGAGTAGGTCACTGTACTGTAAACAAACACGTCAGCGTACTTACAAGATATAAGCACGAGTTAAGGAGCATAAAAATATTCCTTCTAAAATGCAGAATTTTACAAATTTGACTTTTATCATGAATAATTTTGGGCATTATGATAGGATCATAACCATGGCAATAATAAATATTCCATGATTATGATAGGTAAAATGATAAAACATTAATAGATACAGGAAATAATACAAGTTTTATATCATAATTAACGTAAAGAATAAGATAAGAAAATAAGAATTCATGGGGAATAGTAATAAGGAATATGAATGATTAACAAGTAGATAATATGCATTTTATAACAGAAAATACTGTAAAAGCTAATATTACATGGGAGGTGAAATAGAAAGTTACTACTTGCTGTAGAACAGGCCAGACGGAATTCGAGGTATTTATCAATACGAGTGGTGCTTCGCCATTCACACACCGCAGGGATGCAGACACAGTGTATTGTTCCCCTGTGCACTGCTATTCACTCAAAAACGCAGAGAATGGCGAATAAGACCCACTGAAAAGAATATTCGGAGAAAAGCAAGTGGGAAAAGAAAACTCTATAGATGTACTGAGAATTTAATGCGAGTTACTAGAACTTGCAGACGCTAGAATCCACAGAGCAACAGTTGAGAAGCGTCAGCAAGCTCTAGACTCACAAACCAATCAGTAACAAGATAGCATTAGAAATTACTTTAAAATGTTATAAGCTAAGTTGTAATTTGTTCGAGCACGAAGTGGGGATATTCTGGAAGAACGAAGGGAACGTAGAACGATCGCCATTTTAATAAAAAACTTCTGTTCCTGTCTTCATCGACGGAGGAAGTCATACGACTTCGCTCCTGTATTTTAATGTTGGGATTTGAACCCAACCCGAAAAGTATTATTTTAACTTAAACTCAATTAAAGTTATCGTGTGCATTGCGGTAAGGCTTAAATTATAGCTGTTACCAATATAACTTCAGTGCAACAAGTACGACGAATTAATTAATAGTGATAACACGACGAAGTGTAATTATCATATCAGAAATTACAGTCAAGAGGAATTGCACAATTAATTACGGCAATATCATCTATTATTAAACTAATTAACTACAGGACTTTTAAGTAGAATAAACAATAATCTTACCAGTTGAAATTTGCTATATCATTCAAAGTAAATATCAAAAGCCCACAAATTAAACCCACATTATCCTTGAGACTACAGGGGAGATCCTCATTGCATCCGACTGACTGCCGTGGCCGGTTCTTGAAGAGAAAACTGCAAATGTAAGTACTCTAAAAAAAAACACCAACCTAAAATTGGAAGGAGCAAACCGTTACAATCTAGAGTCGGGCACGCTACCTCTAGACCACCAGGGGCGATGTTTCCAATATGGAGCAAGAGATTATTGTTTAATGTAAGTTATAAATGCTAATCTTGCACAAACAAATAATATTTTTCTTTAATAATAACAATAATGATTGATTTTTATATATTCATCCCATCAAAAGTTTTTGAATAGGTACTTTACAATGATTGGTAGATCAAAACGTATTACGTCCAACACATTTTCCTTAGGAATAATCCGTTTTTTCTTCTTCCTGTAAAGTTTTGTTTCTTGGACACAATATGATTTGAAACGATGCTCCTTATGTATTAACACTTTGAGCCCGGTCATGGTAGTACTACCATTGGCATTTAAATAGCCTCGCACCCAGCACTGGTAGTACTACACCGCACACTAGCCTGAATTTAAGAATTTATTGTAAAAAAACTATCTGCATTATCAACATGGAGATTATGGCATTAGAAAGATCAACTCTTACAGATTAGCCAGTAAATAAGACAGTGCTAAAGGGTAGCATACTGCAGTGTTGTGTCACCTGCAAGAAAGCACTGTAATGACGCAGTTGTTAGATGATAAAGACTTGCTCAAAGCTGGTTTAAGGGTATAGTTTATGAGCTCCAGTGTCAGCATTTTTATCATGAAATGAGTCACATATCCCCTAACATTTAACTTGCTCTAAATGAGCTCTTGTGTTCATAATTCCTACACAATGAATGTGCTGGGAACACGTGGCTGCATTTGAATAAGCATCCTTTCTCAAGACCCCTGGCAGACGAAAAATGGTATAGTAAATTATTCCGATTCTGACAGGTTTGAGTGTCCGGAATTAGATGAATTAGAGGACAATTTTGTAAATAAGTTTTATCTTAATCAGTTCAATGTATATAGTGTAAAAATACCAACATATCTAACCGTATCAAGTTTTTCACCACCAGGCCATCTATCGGAAAATGCACCTCACACTTTCCAATAGAATTAATGGTTTATTCACTACCGTATTTATCTGAATATAAGCCACACTATTTTGCCTAGATTAAGTCCAGCGAAATATGCCTGCAGCTTAAAATCGCATACAAGTGTTTTTAGGCAATAATGGTCAAAATGCACACAATACAGCCGGTTCTCCTCCTCTAAGCACTGCCACTTATTGATTACACTGCCCAACAATGAAAATGTAGTAGTAGTAGTAGTAGTAGTAGTATCTAATGCCCAGACACTTGGATGATCTCCATTCATCTTCTAGCTTCCCAGTATAACTTTGAAGTTGAAGCCAAATCTGTTGAGATTAAAGCTGTGCACTTGTGCAAGTGGTCCATATCCATGTGTGAATCCTCTTCATTGCAGAGCACACATTTTGGTGAAGGGTATATGCCAATTTTGTGTAAATAAGCAGCCATGCAATCATGTCCAGTTATCAACCGAAAATGTGCTACGGCTTCATGTCTTGGTGATTCTGGGTCATCATTTTTGGAGAAAATGGGATACCAGGATTTATTACGGTTTTTAGTTCTGAATATTTCTGCCGTTTGGTTTTTAATAATGCTATTTATGATTAATTTCGTGGAATGATATGTTAGCATGCTGTTTAGTTTTTGTAAGATTTGGGTACCTTTTTTTGCAAGAGAGTCTGCATGTCCATTACCCTGAAGACCACAATGAGCAGGAACCCACTGTAATTTTACTTCTCTATTTAGAGCAGTGAGCATTTGTATGATGTTTTGGGTTTCCCTTATTTTAATACTTGTTATTTGCTTCTGTGATAAAATTGCTTGAATGGCTGCAGTTGAGTCACTTAATATTACTGTTTTTTTAAACATATTAATTCTATATAGTAATAGTGTTACTGCCATATTTATTGCCAAAATTTCACCATCAAAATGTGTTGTGTTAATTCCAGCTGATATATAGTAGTCAAATAACTCTGAATGTATCCCGGCTCCAGCTCCACTTTCTTTATCATACAGTGACCCATCAGTATAAATATGGAGCCATTCAGACTTTGGATACAAAGAGTATATGGTTTCCAAAGCCAAAGCTTTTATGGTATCTATGTTACATTGAGTATTCTTCACATCTTCCTGAAGTGTCAGTTTATAGTTGATGTGGGAGTATTCTAACGGTGATGTAGGTGGTAGCAATTTTTCTTTCTTGGTATTAGCTATTTGCTTGGGACGTATTTCCTGAGTTAGTTGAAAATAGCCATTTTCAGTTTTCTGGGCTTGGTTTGATAATTACACCAATAATTTTCATTAGGTATTCTGATTAATTTCTCGTATTGTATTAGGGCCAATCTTTTTATTTCTTGGTCAATTGGATTGTTTTTTGTTAAAATCTGCATAGCAGCTATAGGGGTGGTTTTCCTGCTCCTGTGATGAGCCTCAATGCCTGGTTTTGTACTGTTTCTAATTTCTGTACTACTGATGTCTTTGCAGTGATTAGATTCTCACATCCATAGAGAAGCACTGGTTTTATGTAGGATTTGTAAGTTGTGTTCAGAACAGATCTCTGACAGCCCATTTGGTTCTGGCTAACCTCTTAAGGATGCTGCATCGTTTATTTGCTTTTTCCACTGTTTTATTGACATGTGTACTGCAAGTTAGTTTTTTTTATCTAAAATCACACCTAAATACGTCTGATTTTGTTGATTTTGAATTTGGACATCATCTATTTTTATATTTATATCCGGATAAATATGTGCTAGTGTAAATACCTGATAAAAGGTTTTTGATGCATTAATTTTCATATTATTTTTCTTTACACCATTCCTCTAATGAACGAAGTGGTTTAGCCATTTTCTCTGAAATGAGATCTTGCTTGATTCTTGGAACTGATGTCCAGATTACTAGATCATGAGCGTAGAGAGCACATCTTATATTATTTTTAGCTAGTTGAGGTGGTAAAACATTGATCATAACATTGAAAAGTGTTGGACTGATAACAGAGCCTTGAGGTAGTCCATTACGTTGCTGTTTGAATTTTGATATCACGTCACCGTACTTGGTAGCGCAGAATCTTAGTTCAATAAAATTATAGATCCACTGTATCATCTTGCCTTTAACTCCAATATTGTGTAACTTATCCATCAATTTAGCTCTCCATAAGGATCCATAGGCATCATTGAAATCTACATATACTGCTAAGGATGTTTCTCTACTATCCAATGAGTCATTGATTAGTTGGCTCAGTTTAGTGATCTGCTGCGTGGTTGATCTGTATGTCCGGAAACCAGCCTGTTCAGGAGATAGCATGTTTTGTGTCTCCAGATAATAGTATAGTCTGTCATTAACCATCCGTTCTATTGTCTTGGCTAAAATACTTGTTAAACTTATAGGACGATAGCTCTCAAGATTATCTGCAGGTTTATTATGTTTTAGAATAGGTATTATAATTGCTTTCCGCCATTCCACTGGTACTGTTGTTCTCCATATCTGATTAAATAGTCTCAAACAGATGTTCTTTGAGAATGGTCCTAATTGTTTAAGAAATTCACTTAAGATTTTATCTGGTCCTGGTTGTTTTTTATCTTTTAAAGATCTAACTGCTTGGTTTAGTTCGGGCATAGTGAAGTCAGCATTGAAAATACTTTTTTCGTTTAGATATTCTGCACGCTGTTTAATTTGAAATTTGATCTGTTTTTCTTTTTTCTGTAAGCCATTAGGAAGTGGTTTATTTTTTGTGAAGTATTTATTAAATTTGTCTGCTTTATCCTTGTTTTGAAAAACAAGTTTTCCTGATGATAATAATGGTTGATTTCCTGTTGATCCTGTTTTATTCTCAAGGGAAGATACAAATTTGTGAATTTTGACACCATCTTTTCTATAATCTAAGTTCTCTACAAATTTCTGGTATGTTCGCTTCTTTGATTGAGATATGATTTTCCTCAATTGTGCTGCTTTTTGTCTCCAGTTATTTACATCTTTAGGGTCTTTTGTTCTTTCAGCTAATTTTCTAGCTTTTCCCCCTGTGCTTTAAGATTTTGCTGCCTGTAGGATTATATCACAGAATTTTTTGCAATTTTTATTAGGTGCTGTTTCCTCATAATCAAAATTAACCTTTTGGAGTTCTCTTTCAATTTCATTGCTGAAGTTTTTCCAATTTGCTTTTTTAAGATTCCAGGATATTTTTGCCTGTCTGAATATTATCTCAGGTTTTGTTTTGACAGTTAGTGAACAGACTATAATCCTATGCCCACTCCCTGGGTCTGCAATTATTTTCCTTGTAATGTTATGCAATATATCTGCAGATGCCAGGGTTAGATCCGGGTTAGTTCCTGTTCCATTATAATGTAAGTAGGTTGGAGGGTCTTCAGTACTATAAATTAATTCCAAATTACTTGAGGTCTTTCAATTCTTTGCCAGCTTCATTTTGGTCATTATAGCCAACTGTTTCAAAATGGGTGTTAAAGTCTCCAATTATGACTACCTTTGAGTTTGTTTCTAATAGGTCCAAGTTGGGTTTGTTATTAGGGGGATTATAAATTCCAAAAATTTTGAAGTGTTGATTATATTTCCAGATTTCTATTTTAACTATCTCTGATAAGTCCATATCTTGCATTTCTTTAACTATAGTAAATTTATGAGTTATTCCTTATTAATTCTAATAAGGATTCCGCTGGCTATTTGTCTTCCCTTAGGTAGGATATAGGAGTTGTAATGGGAGTTTTCAAAATATTTTAAATTTTCATTGGAAATGTTAGCTTCTACTATACAGAAGACATCTATCTCTTCTTCTTGGCAAATTTTTAACAATTCTATCTTCTTGGCTTGTGACATTCCTCCAGAATTCCACTGAAGTAAGTTTATTGTAGTGGGGTTGTAAGGTTTCAGTTCAAGCTTTTCTCTTCTGGTCCCCTGCCGGAGATCCGATTTGGGGACTATTTTAACTCCGGAATTCATTTCTTGAAGAAGCATATCATTATATTAGGGCATAAAATTGTTGTTCATTTAACACCACCCTGTGGGCACATGTGGATTAAGGGATCCCACGGACATGAACAATGTTACCCACGAGAAGAAAGAAGTGATAGGAAAGGAATGAAAAGAATCCCCTAGGCCTCAAATACTCTAATACATACGGGGTCGAAGAAAACAAGAGGTCAGTCAGGTAAGACTGGATAGGATAGTATAAAGAGAGAATCTAGTAAAGAAAGGAAGAATACTAGGTCCGGTCATTAACTCATCAAGCTGACCAGTGCTATTTGACGAGTAGCCCCTCCCTTTTACTAACAGCTGCACCACATGAAGGTTAGTGATGGGACGCTAGGTAGTTGTCCAGGTTGGTTCCTTAAGTTTTCAAGAAGAAAGAATTAAGGCTCTCCTCCCTGTTAGATAACAACTACCCTTATGCAGAATAACAATGAAAATGTTTCGGGCTCAAAAATAGCTGATTCTTATGTATTTCCACCTGCTGAATTAAAAAATCACCATAGAAAATACCAATTAACTCTTGTTTTGTGGATACAGTGATATTTTATATTCTCTATAATCAACATTTTCAGTTTTGTCAACTGTCAAAATACAACAGTAATCTAGCTGTGGCTAGATTGCAAACGTAAATATTATTGTTGTGACGGTGAATTTCGTATTATCTGTTGTATTATCTGTTGCAGAATTTTTGTTTTGGAGAGTTTTAAAGAGCAAAATTTGTTACGTCAACATGCCAAGGAAATGTGTAAATTTAGTGAACAATTCTTGTTACATTCGTGGTGAAATAACATTTTCGTCACAGAAACGCAAACTGACGCCTCTTGTGAAGACCGCCTAACAACATTATTTTGGTATGAAGGTAGGGGACCAGGATAAGGCATGGGCCCCATATATATGTTGCAACTCATGTTCAGTTTTATTACGAGAATGACTGAAAAATAAAAAAACTATCAATGCCTTTTTCTGTGCCTATGATTTGGGGGAGCCTACAAACCATACAGATGACTGCTATTTTTGCTTGACCCCACCTATAAAGGCAGGATTGTCAATGAAAAAAAAAAAAAAAAGGAACAGTTCAATACCCAAAGAAGAACTCAACAAGCCTTCAACATCCCATGACTCTGATTTTGAAGCAAAAGATATCAACCGCACAGACTGAGCCAATCGGAGTTGGGTGATTTCATTCAAGACCTTGACTTGTCACAGGAGAAGGCAGAACTTTTAGGGCCAGGTTACAGCAATTGAATCTTCTTCAACGTGATGTTAGGGTCTCCAAATACAGACAACATCAACGGAATCTGTTTCCTATTTTTGAGAAGAAAAACAATCTTGTTTTTTGCTCTGATGTTAATGGTTTGATGAAAAGTTTGAATTTGAAGCACTGACTCCTCCAAGCTTAATTTGAAAGCTGTATTGCTTCACAATGGCAACCGTCTTCCTTCTATTCCTGTTGGTCATGCAGTTGACATGAAGGAGACTTATGCAAACATGAAAGCCCTCCTCGACTCAATCAAATATGCTATGTAAAATCTGTGGCAATCTAAAAGTCACTGCTGTACTCCTAGAAATGCAATTCAAATGCAATAACTGAGATTTAAAATACATAGGCCAGACAAAAAGGAACCTGGAAGTTAGGACAAAGGAACACAGTAACAACATAAAATATGAACAGATAGACAAATCGGCAATAGCAGCCCATGTTTGTGAAACAGGACATGAGGTCAATATGGAACCAGAGTTAAAGAAATGTATACAAGGACACAAACAACTAGCAGTGTGGGAAAAAATTCACATATACAAGAATAGGAACAGGCTTATGAACTTCGAAATTCCCAGGGAAGATGACCTCATTACAAGGTTCATTAGTTGCCCACCAGAGGATACTAACACCAACAAACCAGCAGATGGAGTCTAGCTGAGGATGAATGAGGATGCCATTCGAAACTGCAGTCCAGGTTAGTGACAATTCTAGTGAAGTTAGTGTGTTACAATCCATCTCATTATTATTTTTATACTATAATAATTACTTCACTGTATAAACTTCCTAAATATTACGATATACAAAATACAGTTGCTTTTTATGTATGTGGAATAGAAGGGATAGGAAATCACATTATATTCAAGCAGATTGGCCTGCAAGAAATCTTAACTCTAGTGAGAAAAATGTCGTTGCTGAGCCTCTTGTGGATCTAAAAGATGTTCGGGAGATGTTCTTCTTCCACCTCTACATATCAAGCTGGGTTTGATGAAGAATTTTGTCAAAGGCATGAACCAAGAAGGCCTGGCTTTTAAATATTTGAGAGAGAATTTTCTGGACTAAGGGATGGAAAAGTCAAGGAAGGCATCTTTGCTGGGCCACAAATACGTCAACTTGTAAAGGATCCTGCATTCGACCTACTTTTGGAAGGGGAAGAAAAGGAAGCTTGGGAAGCTCTCAAGGAAGTTATGCATGGATTTTTAGGGCATAAAAGAGATGATAACTACTCTCAGTTGGTGACAGTATTTCTAAAAAAATACCATCAACTCGGATGCAACATGTCCCTAAAAATTCATTTTCTCAACTCCCATCTCAATTTTTTCCACCTAGTTGTGGAGCTGTCAGTGATGAGCATGGAGAAAGGTCCCATCAGGATAAATCCGTGATGGAACAGAGACATCAGTGCCGCTGGATTACTGCTGGTTTGTGTGTAGGGATGCTCCAGAACTCACTTACAAGAGAAAAGCCAAAAGACAGCGATCTCATGAAGCCACCAATTGATTCTCTGTAGATCCAACGACCTGGTAGGTTTTCTTTAATCAATTTAGGATGTTGTTCCGTTATGTTTTAGTTTAGTAGGTCATGCTTCTGTAATTCGTTTTTAGCAGGCCTTGCTTGCTATCTTGTTTTTTATTTATTGAACAAATGAATTTCAAATAGTTGTTATGTATGGGTATTGTAATATCAAAATTATTCTTTTTATGTCTTGCATCCAATCAGAGACTGGAGATTTTTATTATATTGTTTTGATAGCCAATAAGGTTTATCTTTAGCTTTTCTCCTTCTTCATCGATTCAAGTTAACTGTGTCTCATAAAGACATTAGTTTTTCCAGGCTTTAAATGCCTATTCTTCGTTGTAATCAATTCAACTACTACTCATAAGGACATGAGTTTTCTTCTTGGCTTATCAATGCCATTCTTTACCTATCAGATAGATCTGGTGGTTTACTTTCAATAGCTGAAGCAATCAGCTCTTCGATTCACATTAAGGTTTCACATGCCTTATTGATTCTGAAGACTTCGAACGATTTAAGGACTATTATCACCCATCGTGTGATTCATCGGGTCTTCTTCATTTTGGTGTTGGCGTTGCAAGATCTCAGGCTAACATCTGTATCAACTATCAAAACGTGATATTAATCAATTCAAAGGTACGTCATTTACTACCTAATTTATTTGAGGAACAATTTGGAAGTAATTTCATCATTGAACTAATATATTTGTGGTTTTGATCAAACTGATTGAGCCATCTCAAAGATATTTATGACCTTTAACAAAGGAATTTGTATTAAACATTGTGATATCTACAAGTTCATCAGTGTTTATGAATAATAATATTATACACGTCCAAGAAATCAAGAATTTATGAACTGAGCATGATGTATGTATTGTTGTTGTGACAATAAATTGTTACATACCAGAGAAATTGATCTAAAATGTATTGGGCAAGTTTGGCTTATCTATTTATAGTTTAAGTCTCAATTTCAAGAAGTGTTACTTCCTATGAATCTTGTCATACAGTCCGCTTGCTCTCAGCTTGCCCGTACATTTTATTGGTCCTCCGGTTTCCGGATAATTGAATCATTTCCGGACCATTTAATGGTCCTCCTATTGCCGGATAATTGAATCATTACCGGACCATTTATTGGACTCCTATTGCCGGATAGTTGAATCATATCTGGACTGTTATCTGGTGAATTGAACTGTAATATATACCAGAATTTGTTCTCATCATAACAATAACTAAACAATAATTAATATTGTTACTGCCTCCATGTCTTCTGCATGTTTGAGGTGAAGGCTGGAGGATCTATTGTTAAACTAGTGTTATAAGTTTCATGCTTGTAAAACCTACACAGACAGCAACACTTACACTAGTACACATATCACACCTGATATTGTATTGTTTCAACGTCCATTGCATTGGACGTTTATGTACTGATTTGTCTTAACCCGTAATCGGGCATTGTATTTATTGTCATTTGGGCCCTAAGAGCGGGCAATTATTGATATTCATTGTAATCTGTGCTGTAAATCTAAAGAGATGGCTAATCAGGAGTTGAACATTAATGCTCTTAAAGCCAAGAGAACTCCTATAAAGGCTCAGATCACTCGCCACGTCAATACCTTTCTATCATTTACAGATCTTGATGATGAATCCTATAATGAAATTATAGCCCGTAAAGCTAAGTTTAATGAAGTCCTGATCAAATATGAAGATGTTCAGTCTCTGATTGACCAAATTGAATATTCAGAAGCTGAAGCAGATTATAGAGAAGAAGTGGAAAAGGCTGTTTTTGCAGCCATTTCTCGTGTAAACTCTTTAGTTACAGCTTATGAGGCTAAACTTAAACAAGAAACAGAAGCTAGGACTAGACTAGAATTAGCAGAAGCAGAAGCTAGGACTAGACTAGAAATTGCAGAAGCAGAAGCTAGGACTAGGCTAGAATTAGCAGAGACAGAATCTAGGGACAAACTAGCTTCTATTGATATTGTAGCAGCTCAGTTTTTTAATTATGTTCAGTCTATTCAGACTTTATACATTAGAGACGAAGCTTCATATTTTGAAGCTGTCAGTATGCGCAATGCATTCGAAGCTACATTTAATCAATATAAGATTAATTTCTCTCAAGTCAGACCACAAGAAGTGACTGAAGTCAGTAAACTTCAAAGTCAAGAAGTCGAAACTACTTTTCATAAAGCAATAGGTCTACTAAATGGTGCTATTGCTAAAAATAAACAGTTCTACGACCCTGATCAGGTCTCAGCTTCTGTAGTCCACCAGTCACCTACAGAATTGACTCCTTCACTCCCAAAACTTCCCGAGATCCGTCTTCCTCAATTCACAGGCGATCCTGCCTTGTGGATTGAGTTCAGGGATACATTCTATTCCCTTGTCATTCAACATAAGCATATTTCTAACATGGACAAGTTCCAATATCTAAAATCATGCTTATCGCCAGAAGTCATGACTGTAATACAGAATATTCCTGTATCGTCAGCTACATTTGATGTAGCCTGGGAAACGTTGTCAAAAAGATTTGACAACAATCGTCTGATTGCCAATAGTCACATTGACAAATTATTTTCACCACCTTCTCTTGAAAAGAATTCTGCAGATTCTCTGCAAAGATTTATAGATCATTTCATAAGCACGGTGCATGCATTGCACTCTTTAAATACTAATGTCGATTTATCCGACTTAATTATTTCTAAAATGATCTTAGACAAACTCCCAGTTCATATTATTAGAGAATGGGAATCATCGCTGAAATCAGACAGACTGCCTGAACTCAAGGAACTACTTAAGTTTCTGGAGACTAGAGTCCGAGTCTTGCAAATGACGGATTCAGCTCTAAAAAATCAGCCTTCAACTTCACAGAATTCGCAACCTATATCGGCTAAGAGCAAATCGGCTCAGTTTGTCAACAAATGTATTTGTTGCAAAAAGGATTCACATCAAGTCTACCAATGTGATGTTTTCAAAGCAATGAGTCTTGCAAGCCGTAGCAATTTTGTCAGGACTAACCATTTATGTCGTGTATGTTACTCTTCAAGAGGACATACCAAGGCTTGCAGCTCGTTCTCTTGCAGAGTGTGTGGAGAGAAACATAGTACTCTTCTTCACGATTATAGTGCTCAGAACGAGTCACAAATATCTAATACTGCAGGGATTATGTCAGCCTCTCATAATCATCAAGGCTGCTTACTTCCTACTGCAAATGTGTTTGTGATAAACAAGTATGGTCAACCCGTAGAGGCCACTGCCCTCTTAGATAGCGGCTCTGATTGCAACTTAATCAGTGAAAGGCTATTTAAACATTTAAAACTATCCCCTTGTCAGCAGCAAGCAAGGCTGACTGGAATACTATCGTCTAAAGTAAGCACCCATAAGCTTGCTTCTATAGAAATCAGGTCTCGAACAACTCGATGGTTTTGTAATACTGTTGCTCTTGTTGTTCCGGAGATTTCAGAGTCGAAACTCCCAAGATCTCCAATTAATATCACTAACTGGAACATTCCGCCTAACCTTCAACTAGCCAATCCTGATTTCAACACACCTAATTCTGTAGATTTGGTGTTGGGTGTTGAGGTTTTCTCGCAAATCAATTGTGCGGGTAACATTTCTGCTCCTAACCTACCCATCATTCATAACTCTCAACTGGGTTGGTACTTTGCGGGCAAGCTGCCCCAACCTTCTTCTCCTAGGTTTTCTGTTCGTAGGTCCAACAAACTTACACTTCATAAATCTAAGGACTTTAGCAATGGACTTCCTAATGATTTATCCTGCCAATCTAATACCTTAGATATGCATTATTCAGCCTTAGTAAGTTCAAACCTGCAAAGGGTTTCTAATGCATCTCGCCAAGCGAGTTCAAGATTGACGTCTCTTAAGAGACATTCTCTTTCTAATCCTGTATTAGCTAAGGCTTACAGGAATTCTATGTCCAAAAACTTGAAATTGGGACATATGGAATCCGTTGGTCAGGGTTCCAACGAGAATTCCGACTACATCAAAACTTACCACCCAGCGTTAAGGACTTCAAACACCATGACAAATTCACCCTGGCGGGGTCAGTCTGGTTCAAGTTGCAAAGGTTCGTACTGCCACGAATCTTTATGTGCAACCAATTGTCAATTTGGCACCAATGCCATTCTCAGAAAATGATGAATGATTTAGTCATTCTCTGCATTCATGTTTTTTCAATTCATTTTAATTATTTGTTCTCATGTTTGTTTTATTTTTTATTTCTTTTTTCTCTCTTCTTTATTTATTTTTTAAACATAACTCCACATGTAATTTTAAATTATGCCTCAAGTGTCATAATTTGCGGGCAATATGTTCCGTTATGTTTTAGTTTAGTAGGTCATGCTTCTGTAATTCGTTTTTAGCAGGCCTTGCTTGCTATCTTGTTTTTTATTTATTGAACAAATGAATTTCAAATAGTTGTTATGTATGGGTATTGTAATATCAAAATTATTCTTTTTATGTCTTGCATCCAATCAGAGACTGGAGATTTTTATTATATTGTTTTGATAGCCAATAAGGTTTATCTTTAGCTTTTCTCCTTCTTCATCGATTCAAGTTAACTGTGTCTCATAAAGACATTAGTTTTTCCAGGCTTTAAATGCCTATTCTTCGTTGTAATCAATTCAACTACTACTCATAAGGACATGAGTTTTCTTCTTGGCTTATCAATGCCATTCTTTACCTATCAGATAGATCTGGTGGTTTACTTTCAATAGCTGAAGCAATCAGCTCTTCGATTCACATTAAGGTTTCATATGCCTTATTGTTTCTGAAGACTTCGAACGATTTAAGGACTATTATCACCCATCGTGTGATTCATCGGGTCTTCTTCATTTTGGTGTTGGCGTTGCAAGATCTCAGGCTAACATCTGTATCAACTATCAAAAGGTGGTATTAATCAATTCAAAGGTACGTCATTTACTACCTAATTTATTTGAAGAACAATTTGGACGTAATTGCATCATTGAACTAATATATTTGTGGTTTTGATCAAACTGATTAAGCCATCTCAAAGATATTTATGACCTTTAACAAAGGAATTTGTATTAAACATTGTGATATCTACAAGTTCATCAGTGTTTATGAATAATAATATTATACACGTCCAAGAAATCAAGAATTTATGAACTGAGCATGATGTATGTATTGTTGTTGTGACAATAAATTGTTACATACCAGAGAAATTTATCTAAAATGTATTGGGCAAGTTTGGCTTATCTATTTATAGTTTAAGTCTCAATTTCAAGAAGTGTTACGTCCTATGAATCTTGTTATACAGTCCGCTTGCTCTCAGCTTGCCCGTACAGATGTTAACTGCCATTAATAAAAGAATGATCACACTTTTAATGTTGTTAGCACATTATGTAATTAATACAACCTCTGACAATAACGTTCGGTGAATGAAGTGAGAACGGCCGATCTGGCAACACTGGCAAAACAGAACGCTGCACCTGCGTAGCAGCAGGTGTTGACCATCTGCTCCCACCATTGTTCAGTTGAGCGTCATTTGTGTTCCATATAAGACTTGTTTTACAAAGTGCTTGTTTAGTGCGTTGGTTCTTATCTGAGAAGAGGAAAATGAACAAACAAAAGATCAATTTAAAGTTCTGTTTTAAGCTTGGCAAGACACCGAAAGGAACTCATGTGATGCTGGTACGTGTTTATGAAGATCAAGCACTGTCCATGAAGTGTGTGTACGAGTGGTTTTCCCGTTTTCGAGAAGGCCGGGAAAGTGTTTCTGACAATCCCCGTAGCGGAAGACCGGCGACCTCCATCAGTGACGAAAACATTGAGAAAGTGAGGAAATTAATCACAAAAGATCGTTGATTAACCGTGCGTATGATAGCTGATGAACTGCAGATTAACCGTGAATCCGTGCAACAAATAGTTACCTAGAATTTAGGGAAGAGAAAAACGTGTTGTTGTCTTGTGCCACATCACGGGTCGCCGGTCTTCCGCTACGGGGATTGTCAGAAACACTTTCCCGGCCTTCTCGAAAATGGGCGAACCACTCATACACACACCTCATGGACAGTGCTTGATCTTCATAAACACGTACCAGCATCACATGAGTTTCTTTCGGTGTCTTGCCAAGCTTAAAACAAAACTTTAAATTGATCTTTTGTTTGTTCATTTTCCTCTTCTCAGATAAGAACCAACGCACTAAACAAGCACTCTGTAAAACAAGTCTTACACGGAACACAAACGACGATCAACTGAACAATGGTGGGGGCAGATGGTCAACACCTGCCGCTACAAAGGTGCAACGTTTTGTTTCGCCAGTGTTGCCAGATTGGCCGTTCTGACTTCATTCACCGAACTTTATTGTCAGAGGATGTATTTACAAATGTTAAATTTACCATTTTCTCTTAATCCTTTAAAATTAAAAACTTTCACCTATTATTCATCTCAGAAACTAGAGCTAATAACATTTTTTCTTTGTCATATTCATTTTTCTCAACCCAAAATTAGTAAGAAATGACTCATGAAATGAAGGAAACATTAATTTTTTTATTTTTTTATTTATTTATATATTTGCTGGGCAGTGTTATCTAGAATCTCGAGGAATATTGATATATTAATCGATTCAACATCAGAAATACATCAATTTTAATCGAAGTATCGTAGAAAGTAAAAATGCCATAACGTATGGGAATGCAATAATGGTAATTTTAAACTGATGGTAACTGAAAGTGCAGTTATGAAAAAAAGGAAAATCATGGGAAATTCAACACTGAAAGTCATATGAAGTGTAAAGTACTGATTTCTGTTTTCTTTACTATCAGTTTTATGTAATTATATTAAATAAAATTAGAATTTCATATTTTAAGTCAGCTGATACTTTCTTTTTCCTATTTCAGTTAAGAAATGTGTTACTTTTAATGTTATGAAAATGAGCCAATTTATTATTTCACTTTAGTGTTAAAAAGGCAGGTGCAACTTAAATTCAGGGGCGGCTTATACAGTAGAACCCTGATAATTCGAGCTAACTGGGGCTGAGGCTACCTCGAATTACAAAAAACTCGGATTATACGGAAATATCACTAAATCAATGGGTAAATCATAAATAAATGTTTAATGAGCACAACGATGGTTTAAAAAATACATAAATAAACAATATATTAGGCCTACAGACCTGTGTTAGGCCTGTATGTATATTGGCAAGCATTTCTAATTGCTCCATCGGTTTCCTTTAAGGAATAAGTCATTGTCTGACCCTTAATGGAGTGGAACGGGAAAACTGGTTACGCGAGGCGTAACTTTGGTAGGTAGGTAGCCTTCTATTTATGATCAGTGTTTTATAAATTTAATTTTGCCGCCTACTTACCAGGGCTCTCTCACCTGATCATACTGTCCAAGCAGTCAAAGACTGTAAAAGACAAAGAATCGCTCTTTATATCCGTTTTGTAATCTTTGATCTTGTGATTTCAAATTTTTTTCTCTCTGCCAGCAAGTCATGTTGATGTCATCTTCCATGAGTCACTTGTCTGGTCTGGAAGCTTTGTTTTTCAGCCATTTTGCCGTTCTCACTCTTGTACTAGCCTCCGTCAAGTTAGCATGGTTTGCTCTGCATCTAACAATTCAAAATTATTAGCTTGCTCTGCAATAAGCTGCCACCACGAGCAGCTATAGTGTTATATATTCAATCTTCTACCATTCTTTGTAGAGTTCAGATCATCTTCGCCTGCTCCCTCTCGAAGCTTGGATGTCCCTGCACCTAACAGCTTCAGATATACTAGTTAGCTCTGCAGTTAATGGCCAAATCGATCTGTTTAATTATTCTACGTATTCAACTTAGAGACCGATTGCCTCTTTGAGCTGATGTACCCTATTCTGCACTGAATGGGAATACTAGCTACATTTATCATATGGAATTCAGATTGCTGAATTTCGCCTTGGACGTCATAGAATTATTCTCCACGCCACGTGCAGTATATCCACTGATAAATGCAATCATCATACGGTGGCGATCATGCAACTAGGCTACTGCTAGTTAATGTAAGTGCATTCCATTAAATCTATGCTAACAGTTAAATCTGTAACTCCTCCTGAAGTAAATATTGCTCTCGATAGCAAAGTCACGTCGCGAAATCCAAGCGACATTGAGCTTTATACTGCTACAGACTGTTTCAGAAGAATTTAAACGCTAATTAAGGATAGCAAGCGATTCTTTATCTTCAGACTGCATAGCAAGTATTACATTGTATATATTGTAAATATAATTGTGTTTGCATTGCACAGGTTTTTTGTTGTTGTTGTTGTTAATCTGCCTTTCAATAATTGTAGGCCTACAAATTTCAATATTTGTCATTATATTATCATACTGATCAGCAAGAAAAGAATCATTATTTGTTGTCTTGTTTAAAAGACCGTAAAATTATGATGCAATTTTGTACCTTTTGCCAAGCTTGTTTAAGCTTTTGCAAATACTGCATTTATTTATTTCAGTTAAATTAAAGTTAAATAATTTATTGCTAAACCATTTAATGTTAATTTTGTTAATAATAATTTAAAGTTGAAATTAACCATTATTTCATTTAAGTGTGATTTACATGGGTAAATATGTCAAACCCTTTCTTTATCCTTCTCTTGTCAATCCCATCTTGGGAATGTATTATTTATTGTGAAAAAGACCTTTCCGTCCTTTTCGCTGGAGGTCCCGACCATTTAAAATTGTTTCTTGTCAGGACTTATTCCCATTCTTTCCGAATTCTTGGCACTCCCATTTCCTGGGCAGTGTCCATTCCATTACAAAAAGGTCCCACCCTTTTCCAAAAGCGGCGCTACTAGGAAAATAGTTTTCATTACCATTGTCGCTAAGTAGGGATTACTATAACAATACAGTATTCTTTTCTGAAAGGATGGTATGCACTGTACGATTGACTGACATGAGGTCCTGACAAAGAAAGATCAAACCTAAAAGTTTCTGTCAATCTGTACTAGAAATGCATTAGCAGTCTGAAGCCAAGGTTATTTCTGTGTACAGTATTATGAACGAAAACCCTAAGTGAGACAGTTTTACCTGCATTTTTGAACATGGAAAAATTGAAAGAAAGCTCAAAATGTAACAGATTCGGAAGTGCATAAAACTTACAACTTATAAAAATGGGATTTTACTCTAGTCTTATGGAAAATTATAATTTTCTTAAGACCAGCTCGAATTACATGGAACCTCAAAATACTGGGGCTCGAATTACCGAGGCTCTACTGTATTTATAAATAAGGTATTAAAAATGGTCCTATTATAAACACTCATGTGTTTCTAAATTGACCAATTTTAATAACAATTCAATAGCTTCAACACAAAATAATTTTGTGTACAAACCAGAGAAAACTGGTCCAACGGTTTTTAGATGGAAGGAAGAAAATATCTACACTTTTAACTAGAACTGGTTTTTTATTTGCTTGTTACCAGACTTGTTACCCAACTTTTTAAAATGGAATTTCACGCCATTGATGAGTAAGACATCCCATTTTAAGCACAAGATACAACTTAATATGTTAAGAGAGTGTGTGAACGAGACTTATTGTGACTTGGATAAAGCCAACACTGAAACCTACCATGCGCATTGCGAAGTGACGAAGGTGGTAGCACCGGAACTTTTGTATTCCGTTTTACAGAGGCATCACCATTTGATATCTGATCATCTCACCATTTTGAAAAATAGAATTCAGTGTAAGTATTTAAAATATGGTTTGAGGGAAAACAGCCAACCAAGGAGGGGAGAAACGAACACCAGTTGTGCAACGTTCGTAAATTTATCAAAGGTTGAGATCCCAAGGAAAGTCTCTCAATGTTTTTTGATATGGCTTCAAGTATGCCCTTAGCCCCACTGGTTTTAGTATGGAGGAGATCTTGGCCCCTGCAATTAAGGGATCAAGCTTGATTTTAGATGAGGACGAGAAAAAGAAGTTCACGAAAGAAGTGTCGGTCACTTTGGAGGACCTAAATGAAAAAAGAACACCTATACTGGGATCGATGATTGATACGGATATTGGATATGCGAAGAAATGGTCAAAGGAAAACAGCATTTTGGTAATTAAGAGTGACAAGGAGAATCAACCAGTATTCATGGACTCTAATGTATACGTGAAGAAAATGAGGGAGTGCTTTAAACCTCCAGACTTTTCAATTCACCCGAAGGACCCGATGAAAACAATTGCAAAGGAGGTTATGAAGGTTATTAACAGCAGCATAACCATCAGCGAGGACACAAAAAAGAAAATTGTCTCCAAGAATTGTGAATTACCCACTTGTTTTGGCCCACCCAAGACACACAAGGATGGCATACCTCTACGCCCAATTGTCCCAATGTACAGCTTACGAATTACCCAAGTTATTTGTAAAAAGGCTGACGGAAATCCAGGGAAGAACAAAATGGTCAATCAGTAATTCTATTGATCCCAAGGAACTTCTGGAAAAAGTGGTGTGCAACCAAGAACAGTTTATGTTTAGTCTGGACATAGTCTCACTGTATCCTAGTATACCCCGCGCACTGGCGGGAGAATGTGTTTTTAAATGGTTAACGGAATTGGGAGTCGAGAGTATTATTGCCAACGAATACTGGAGATGGTATGAAGTGTGCACCGAGCATAATGTTTTCCGGTTCAATGAGATCATTTATAAACAGAATGAGGGCCTTGCGATGGGTAACCCGGTGTCCGGAATAGTTTCTGACATTTTCATGCATTTTATTGAACGGTCTATTTTGGACAAATATGTTGATAACATAACTGTGTACATGAGATACATGGACGATGTTTTGGTCCTGTCCAAGAATGATATTTCTGACCGAATATTAGAAGATTTTAACGGCTGCCATGACAGGGTAAAATTTACCATTGAAAAACCACTCAATAAATGCTTAAATTTTCTGGACCTCAGAATTACTTTAGACAGCCCCAAGATCAGGGTGGGCATATACAGGAAACCCAATAAGGGAAGGCTATACATACACAAGAGGTCCACTCACCATCCTAGAACCAAAGACGTCTGGTGTAATTTCACAACTAGGGCCATCAGATTATGTAATAACCCAGAGGATCTGAGGAGGGAAAAGGAAGAAATTTTCAAGTTGGCTGGGGAAAATGGTTGTAATAGCAGAAGGATAAGTAGAATCTGGAACAGGGCCGAAAATTTGTGTGGTACTGCCAGACGAGACACGAAGGACCTGGATAAGAAGTATGTCAGCTTAACCTACAATCCAATGACTAGTGGGAAGATGGAGAAGTTGCTGCAGAAATATGATTTAATTCCAGCATACAAAACTGAGTGAACTATTGAGGGTATATTTTCTAACTTTAAACAGGTTGGCAGAGTAAAGACACCTGGAGTATACTCGATAACGTGTAAAGAGTGCAGGGACTCATATATTGGTGAAACTGGGAGGTCGTTCAAAGTGAGAATGATGGGACATGAGAGAGACATAAGGCTCGGGAGACCGGCAACCGGTTTAAGCCAACACATGGTCGACAATATACACCACACTGACAAACTCAGGATTGTATAAATCGAACACGACCCTGTAAAGAGGAGAATCGTGGAGGCGGTAAACATCATTGGCAAGCAAGGGAGTTTGAATAGGTATGATGGGTACCTTAGATACGACTGATTAAGTCTGATCAAGAATTTTAAAAATGGTATGCTCACAGTAAAATTCCCTCGCCCCCCTGCAATCGATAGTTTCGACTCCGTTTACAACATCCCAGAAGATTGGATTAAAAGATTTGCGAGAACAACAGGTTTTCAAGTTGATGTCCCGGACGATCCAGAAGGCGGTGAAACTGGCGATTCGGCTTTGTGTACGCGAGTTGTAGCCAAGGATACTCGGTGAGTTTGTTGTTGTCAGTTGGAACTTCCATTCCTTCCATTTTAGCTGTACCTGAAGAAGGCCTAGTGATTGGGCCGAAACGTCGGAATATTAATGTTATAAGTGACATCCATTGTGAATTTTATATTGTTTTGTGTTGAAGTTTTATCGTACATACAATGGAAAAAGAACTATCTGCAATTTTGTGTACAATTCAATAGCTATACTATTTACATCACTCCCTTTTTATTTGTTTCGGTTGACTGTTTTTCACTTCACAAAACTTCAGACTTTTTTTCTAGAAAATGTAATAGATATGAATTTTTAAAAACTCTCTTAAAACTCGCCAGCAGATGGGTGAAGATATATTTAAATGGCACCGGGTGCAAAGTGTTAAGATGTATGCTGGGAAAGTGGGCTGCATAGAAGTGTACATTCTTTTGTAATATTTGTGTAATGCAAGAAACATACTGTAACATGACGTCACATATTCTTTATTTCCATTCTTCATCTTCCTCTATCTTCTGGAAAAATCATAGCTTACGTGCAGCTTGTTTGCTTATGTAACTTGTCACTTTTTTTCCTGTGCGCCGTGATCATTCTGTTTGTAGCAAGTGTTGAGGCAATTCATAGAGTGTGTCCTGGCAGCAGAGGAAGCTTCTGATCGACCATAGATTGCCGTGACTCATGTGAGTTTATCTTTCAGTCATTCCCAGTATTTAATATTGCATTATAAAGTTTTCTTATCTAATTAGAAAATTTCCACCAAATGTAATGTTAGCTCTGTTTGCAAGAGCTTGACGAAATCTTGTTTCACCGTGATATACTGGCAAGCTGATCGTGTAGAATTAGCTTTGAAGCAATTACCACAGTTTCAGGGCGATTTGTGTTTCTTATGTGTCTTACTGGGTAGAAGCAATGTATGTAGTCTACAATCTAAATTTAACATGCTTTCATGTACACAGTAATTTACCTTGAAAAAGCTTCCCTACAATAAACAGGCATTAGATTTGCATTGTAGAATCTTTATTCATTAATCATGAGATTGAAAGCTCTGTTTTAACATGTGCCATTTACAATTTTAATATGTGCAGGCCATGTTATGTAAATTATCTTAAATCCAATAAGATTCAAATGCTTATGCTAGAATGGTGCTATGCCCTTTACATGATAATAGTTGATTATGTAATATGGTAATTAGTTACTGTAAATATCATTATACAGTAGTTCTGTGTATTAGGTAGGTCCATGTTATCATAAGAAAGCTGTTTGCTTGATGGTCAGTATTAAGATCTGTTTTTTATAAGGTACTGGTGATAATGCTTAGGCCTAAATGTTTATGAATTATTTATTAGATTCACAATGTGCATGTTAAGGAAATCAGATATTAGTGCATTAGGTTAAATTATTGTTGGGAGTACTGTAATTTGTACATATAATCTTACTGTAAATTTCACAACTAATATTGCTTTTTTCAATCTTGTTCTGTTATACTTAAACTAACCTATCAGTATAACTAACCCAGTATAACTGTAGGTTATACTTGTAAATTACATTGATACTAAATTAAATCGGTTTGGTCGTTAATAGCTTTCAAATTAGGCTAGTACTCTCATAGTCTGCTAAGATAGAGAAATTAATTCAGGCAAAAAATCACCAACATATCCTGATTAAATTAAATTATAATTATAGATTTGGTAATCCTCTTTGTTGACTTAAAGCTGTTGTAGCTTTACCATGCTATTTATTTTCATTAAACATATTATGGGCCTAGATTTAATGCAAGATAGTAGTCTACATGTTAAATTTATTGATTGCTAGTCTCTTCGGATTTGGTAAAATTACAGCCTATAGGTGACATTCTCTTTATCTATTTAATACAGTTGTAGTTTACCTTATGTAAAATACAGTTGACATTCACCTTACAATATTTCCAGTTCATCTGCTTAATCTAACTGTAGGCCTAGTATGATATCGCTTATATAATATAGTCCGGCCTACACATTCAACTATAAAAATACTGTCTTTAATTAAGTGGTTATTTATATGGCTCATCTCCAAAAAGGGGCATTTTATGAAATTGGCAAATATTAAGTGTAATTATGAACCCTCATATGTAATTCCATTATCATGGTATCTAACTTTTTATGTTTTAAAACTATCCTAGTTATTTTGTATCTCTCCGTTGATAAAATTATATTTCTGAGTTATTTTATATGCTTAAAATCAACTCCATGGAATGAAACCAGCTATGGCCTTTGAAATAGAACATTTCCAATTAAAATATTTAGTTTTCTTAATGTAACCTTTTTTTCCCTAAAGTCTATACCATATTCAAAGAAATGCATTATTGGAAACTGTTATTAAGCTTACTAATTTTTGGAATTTTTTGCCGGAAATATGAAACCCAGTTTTATGTCAACTCCATGGACAAAGGGAAATTTAGTATTTAATCATATATTGGTATCTCTGAATGCCTGGAGAAATACACCCAGAAGAGTGTCAGCCATGTTGTTTCCTCTTATGAAAGAATCCATATGGTCTCTTAAAACTTTTATAGCTGATGTATCAGAATTTCAGTTGTGTCTCACTTATTCATCAACTCCATATCATTTATAAAATCTATATTGTTAAGGCACTAGGTTTCACAACAACTTTCATGAAAGTGATTTCGTGAAACTTTTTACACCCATTTTCTTTAAAACTAATTCCAATGCAACCATACGTCTCATCTTATTTCTGAAGTTGAAGTTGTTGAAATCCCACATACATGTTTGAAACATGTATGAATCACAATTTCCTCACTTCCCCACTTCATTTTACGAAATGCAAACAAGATAAATATGCGTAAAATATCAAAATTACTATTATAGTTTCGTGAAAAGTTGGAATCAGCCGAAACTGCGTAGTGTCGTAACTCATTGTCCCCAATTCATCTTGCGCTTGCACATTCAAACTTTCTTGAATTTTTTATCTGCCCAAGGGTGGTAAGTAATTTTCGTGTATTTCTTATTTTCTTCTATGTGATCTAGTGTGGTTATGTCTGCAATTGATTTTTTCCTCTGATACTTTTTTATTTTCTTGTCTACTAGTGTTTTGCTGAAACCATTGTTTTCAGCTACTGATATGATGGTGTTATACTCAAGGTCATATTCAATTTTACTGAGTGGGACGATTACTATCCTGTGGGCAAATTCAAGAAAGTTTTCAGCAAATATGGCATCACTACAGCACCAGTAAACAGATTTTCATTGAAGAACTTATTAAATTCCACTAATTTAGAAAACAGACAGCACAGCCAAAAATCAGGGATTTACCAATTCAACTGTACAAACTGCGAGAAAGTATATGTAGGAAAAACCAAGAGGAAATTAGAGGTTAGAACAAAATAACATTTGAGACATCTTAAACAAGGAAACACAGACAAATCTGCAGTAGCGGCCCACTTTTGGAAGGAGGGTCATTCCATATTAAATCAACAAATTTTAAGAAAATTTTTTGCCGCACCATTTTTGATTTTGATGAAATTTGGTAGGTGATGTGTACCAGTCTTCTGAACCCCAAAACAAATCTTGTTATACCTCTAAAAAATTTTACTCCTGAGATATAGACATTTGTTTGGAACACGAAGAAGCAAAAAATGTAATTTCAGACCTATTTTCTGAAAGCCGTAGAATTTCTATTTGAATCAGTAGGATGATCAAATAGGGCTCATTGGAAAGCTTAAAGAATGGACTTTCATTTGTGCATACTAAATTAGATTTAAGTTAAGTCCAAACAGACGTTTCTAGGGCTCTAATCTTCGTTCGTGAAATGTCGTTTTGCGTAACTTTAGACATTAAAAAAACAATGAAGGACTTGGAGTAACAGGCCAATTTTTTTTCCTGTTACACTTATGTATGAGGAGTATGTGTAGGAAAAAAACTGAGCTGTTACTGGTGGTCCTTCACCCTGAAAAATTTGCTTAAACTTCGAAAAAAATGTAAATCGGGCTTTTTCTCGGTCCCAAAAAGTAATGTGGGACAGGTGATAAAAATCTGAAAATGCCAAGATGAGAAGCCCTTATAGTGTACTTTAAAATAAAAACAAAATCATTTTGTGACCCGAAGGGATAGAGGAGCTACAAGCCTTTGAAATATCAAGAAAACAACACTTGACCGCTACTGAAGCAGATAGGATAATTACCACAAAATTTAATTTAAATTTACATAAAATATAAAACATTTATTTACAAATGAGAATTTTCCTCAGTCATACAAATTTCTGATTTTTTGTAATTTTTCTAACAATTTTTCACATTTGACTTCTTTTTAAGCTACATTGATGGCAATTTCAAGTAGACCTACTGTATTTTCAACTATTGTATTTAGAAACCATTCTTATCCTGGTTTTTTGAATGTAGGTAATGCATTAAACACTAAAAGCTGCATAAAGCTCTTTAAGGTCACATCAAATTAACCTTTTCTCTATGTTAACCTTTTTCTCCATTAGGTCCTCTAACAGATACACAGTCCCTTTTCTTTGGCATCATTCTGCTGTACTCATCTTTTTCGTAGAAGTTTTGTACAGTTTTGACTGAAACTTCATCAAGTTTATTCCTAGTCCTGTTCTTATTCTTTGGCAAAATCCCGTTCTTTTTCACTAAATTTCTTGACTGGCGGGCTAAGTATTGGCTGACATTAAACTCACTCTGAACTATACTAATACTCCGACTACTAGGAGCTAAACTTACAATGTTCTTTAGTAGTTGATGCAACTTTCATTTTTTTCTTTAAGCTTGTGAATTAGTTGCTTGTACTCATTCGCTAAACTGGCAGGCTGCATGTTCATTGAAAATTCCTCATTATCAGTTGAAATGTTCAAATCAAAAGACTTGGTTAACTTTCCTGTTATAGATTTGACTATCTTACTAACTTTATTTGTTAACACTGAGGGTCTAGCTTCAACTGACAGCTTCTGCGCCTTAACAGGAGAAATACCAAGGACTGAACAAGCATCATTAACTGTCTCAACAAGAATGGCTTCAGGTTCATAAATGTCTGGGCATTCATCTTCACTGTCAGTACGGGTCTCTGTGCCTTGTTTTGGATTTTTAATTTTTTTAACATTTTGTGCACAATACCTTCCCTGTGATTAATTTCAGCTCAGGACTGCACATGGAAAGTGTCATTGATATTTATGTGAGAGATATTTTTAATAGGTTTTGAGTAAACACTGTAGGGGTCAGAGCAAGACCATACACAAGATTTGGAAGTATCTGTCCAAAAATTCAGCCTTGTGAAACATTTTATATCATCGCAACCAGTTCTAATTGAAAATAATGTTTTTTTGTTCTTCAGTGAACTCGGAAATAGTATTGAGTACTGAAGACCTAGAGTGAGATAATTTATGAGATACCTCTCCTTTGAAGATGCCAACAGTACAAGAACACTCAATCATAGTAATATACTGGTAACAATTTCAATAGCATGTATTCAGCACAAAATAATAATAGCAATAATTTAAAAAAATAAATGAACTAATCAAAAGATAATGAAGCACAAACACAACCTACTTGCTGTGAGTCAGCTCAGTAAGTGGATAGTGGACAGCATTGAACAGAGGGGCTGGATCATATGAAGCTATGCATATTCAAACATGACTTGGTCAGCAACCAGACTCCAATGAACAGTGCGTGTCCAGAACTTATCCTATTATAACAGTTAACATATAATTCAATATACTGTATAGAAGAGTAGAGTTTAATGCAGTACCTACACCTAATAAACCAGGATAAGAATGGTTTCTAAATACAGTACTTGAAATTGCCATCAATGTAGCTTAAAAAGAAGTCAAATGTGAAAAATTGTTAGAAAAATTACAAAAAATCAGAAATTTGTATGACTGAGGAAAATTCTCATTTGTAAATTAATGTTTTATATTATATGTAAATTTAAATTAAATTTTGTGGTAATTATCCTATCTGGTTAGCCTATTTTCAGTAGCGGTCAAGTGTTGTTTTCTTGATATTTCAAAGGCTTGTAGCTCCTCTATCCCTTCGGGTCACAAAATGATTTTGTTTTTATTTTAAAGTACACTATAAGGGCTTCTCATCTTGGCATTTTCAGATTTTTATCACCTGTCCCACATTACTTTTAGGGACCGAGAAAAAGCCCGATTTACATTTTTTTCGAAGTTTAAGCAAATTTTTCAGGGTGAAGGACCACCAGTAACAGCTCAGTTTTTTTCCTACACATACTCCTCATACATAAGTGTAACAGGAAAAAAAATTGGCCTGTTACTCCAAGTCCTTCATTGTTTTTTTAATGTCTAAAGTTACGCAAAACGACAGTTCACGAACGAAGATTAGAGCCCAAGAAACGTCTGTTTAGACTTAACTTAAATCTAACTTAGTATGCACAAATGAAAGTCCATTCTTTAAGCTTTCCAATGAGCCCTATTTGATCATCCTACTGATTCAAATAGAAATTCTACGGCTTTCAGAAAATAGGTCTGAAATTACATTTTTTGCTTGTTCGTGTTCCAAACAAATGCCTATATCTCAGGAGTAAAATTTTTTAGAGGTATAACAAGATTTGTTTTGGGGTTCAGAAGACTGGTACACATCCATCACCTACCAAATTTCATCAAAATCAAAAATGGTGCGGCAATGCCCATTTGTTGATTTAATATGGAATGACCCAGGATGGTCATGACATCAATCGGGACCCAGTATTAATTAAATGTGTCGAAGGCTACAACGAACTTTCGGTTTGGGAGAGGATATTCATCCATAAACATAAACAACATCTCATGAACTTCGACATCCCAGCAGATGAAAGTCTCATCACCAAATGCAGCAAACTTCCCCGAGATGGCAGCACAAACGTCCAGCCGGCAGTTGGTGTTAATCTGATGATTATGAATGACGATGGTCTTCGAAACTAGTTCAGGTATTTATACAAAAAGTGAAGTATACGTGCTAGACCCAACTCAGTATTATATCCTTTAAAGTATTGATTTCCTAACTTACCACTTCTAGCAGTATGCAAACCATAAATTAATTTATTCCATGGAGTTGAGTTATTATTATAATTTTTGTTTTCTTACTGAAAAATCATATTTCTTTGATTGGTTGCCTATTGAGGAAATAATGTTAAAAGTATTATTTACCATTTTGTTTTGGGGGGGGGGCTACTACATTGAAATTTTGTACGGTACATGTGTAGAGAAGAAAATATTAGAATCTTGAAGAAATGTAGGCCAAAAAAGCACATCGTGCTTCTCATGTGGATACTGGATCGCATTTCATTGCAATTTGTTCAGGTGAACATGACTTTATTTACCTGTACTGAACATTTTGTCACGTGTGAAATTTTGCTCAATAAATTACACTTCCAGTTAATTTATGTTTATTAATAGATTGTGGAATGCAACTTGTTTCATGTGTCGTCTTTCAGAATAAAGTGGATGCTTTTTTTTAACTTTGTCTGATTTTTCATTAAATGTGGCTCTCATACATTCCTTCAATTTCAGCAAGTTTTGTTTAATTTTTTCAAATCAAATTATTAGGCCTACATATTCATTTATGTAATATAAATCTCTCGTAACTAATGGCTTGGCATAGAAGCTCCTGTGTCACAGTGGGAAATTTAGAGTCATTTGGATGCACTTTAGGGTGTATTGAGCAACTTAGAAAACATATCTAGATATTCCCTTCAAATTATTTTTATTTTAATTTTTTTTTTAATTTTGAATAGTACGTTTTTCCGTTTAAGACGTCTTACTTTTTCGGTCCCTAGAAAAAGTGTTAACGAAGTTCCACTGTATTTGGGTCTGATGGATAATACCTGAATATGGTTCAAAAGGATTATGTTAGTAATGTAAATTTTAGGAGATGTTTACTGAATCTAGAAAGTTCAACTCATATTGGAACAATAATAAAAATCTATCAGCAAAAATTAAAAGTAGGACAGTATGAAACTGCAACTATACCCACACATAAAACAAAAAATTATCACAGATTAGTTACAAAGAAATTGTTATGTAACATTTAGAAGAAACTATTCATCTTCGACTGGTTACAACAGAATATGAAATGAGTTCATTTGCATATTGTAACAAGGGCTCGTCGGGGTTCAAAATCAGAACACCGAGTTTATAATTGAAGGGTGGAGGTTTCTTTATTTCCTACAACAATTGTCAATACAGCCAGAAAACTCCAGACTATTCGCCAGTTCACTGTCCTGTTCAGTGCTCACTCTCACTGTGCTCAGTCCTAATTACAGCACTGTTCCGGTCGCACACACTGTGCGGACTCCCAGTCGAGATAATTCCACGTCGCGCCGATCAACTCCACAGTCCTCGCTGCTGCTGTGCGATCCACCCGTTGCGCAGAGTTCCCCGGGACGGCACTGCCTCAGCCTAGATCAGCTCACCAGCTCTTCCGTTCACTAGTTCCTCCGTTCACCCTTCTCTCCGGTCACTAGTTCCCTGTTGACTAGGTCTTCCGCTCGCGGGTCCCTCCGGTCACAATAGTCTCTACGGTCACCGGCTCTTCAGCTCCCCAAGTCACACTCACTTGAGGCCGCGCTGATCAGTCCTCTCCGTCCAGCTCACTCTCTGACGCTGACACTTGCCGCTACTCACGGACTGCCTCTCGCTGACTCTGACTCTTCATGGACTCTTCACTGTACTGAACTGAACTGAACTGTTACTCACCTTCATTGACTGACTGACTCTGCTCGCTCGCCGCCCTATATATAGGCCCGACGAATATTCCAGAGCCGGCGTCTCGAAAGTTCCCCGCCCGCGCATGGTCTAGAATGTCCACGCAGTGCGCCATCACAGTCCTTAGCGCGTGGCTCCACCTCTGGCCCCTCCCACGAGTGCGCACCGTCCCTCACCGCGCCGTGCCAGGGAGTAGGCCGCACCCGTCGGCGCATGGCTCCAATCAGCAATAAGAGGGCCGTCCCTTTCTGGATGTCTCTAATTCTAGCGCTTTCCGGCCGAGTCCTTCTTCTATCAGTTTCTAGGCTTTTCTGGGCTTTGTGACAATATTTTAACTCCAGTTTATTCACTGCTGTTCCTTGTAGTCAAGGGTACAAAAACTTCTACTACAAGAACTACAGTCTGATTTAAACAACCTGTGACTTGTCCAAGTTAATGGAGACGTGTGTTTCCATGGCTTTTCTGAAGATAAGCAAGATGTTTGTAATTTGGAGGGCTGTTAAGCAGCTAAATGAAGCTCTAATACATGTAATACAATGTAATACAACCCACGTCTCCCAGGTCTCCGCATAGAGTGAACAGTCACAAGTCGCAGGCTGTTTAAATCAGATTGTAAAAGACAAGTAATCATAAAATACAATAAAGTCCCCCCCCCCATTTTGGATTGCCATTGCTCGGATTTTATAGAATAAATTAACACATTTTTTGGAGTAACAAAATTTACAGAAAATGATTCAGGAATGAGTATTTTCTTAATGTCTTGAGAGAAAACTTGTTTAAAAAAGGAATGGGTAAGTAGGTTAAAAATATTAGTACTATATAATAGAAGTTCTACTATGAATGATTTACATGAAAGCTTACCTTTACATGTCCATTTGTAGTAAATTTATGAAACAGAAGAAGACCATCTCCCTCGTATGTACGGAATGAGAGAGAGACATTAAGAGACTGCACACCCTCATAGCCTTTTAACTTTGCATATGACTGAGGAGTTAAGAATGTAACTGGAATGATTGGCGGTTCCTATGAAAACAAAATAAATACATCTGTTACTTCTAAACAAATATTTTCTCGACATATTTAACAAATTCAAAGTCCATAAACTTTCCACCGGTCAGAAATATAAAAATACTGTACAAACAGACTAAAAGTTTTAACAACGGTGGATAACTCAAAACACTCACCATCAGCACAACGTTTCAACTAGATCCTTCTAGTCTTCCTCAGGCACTGGTTGGCAGATCAGCTGGGTTGAGTGTTGCAACCCCCTCTACGTCACCATCATCATCGGTGAGGAGTGGGTGGGTAAATTCACAAAGTGGACGGTCTGATGCATGAAGAAACATGGTGTTGCGTTGGAATCTCTTAATCCATTCAGTAGGAATTGCAAAGTCAGATTCGGGGCATTTTTTAATAATCTGCCAACTAATTTTAGGGGGAACATTGTCCTGAACCATTCTACGAATTACACTAATCCATTCGTCTCCCAGGTCACCCTCGTAGTTATTAACACATTTGTCCTGATTACTGGCAATATGAACAGCTTCACAAATCTTTCTTTTAATTAAGTCCCTTTCAACTTTCACCACTTCCAAATCTTTAATGCTGTGCTTTAAGGAAACCATATGTTGACTTAATCCAGTGTTGGTCTTCAAATTACGAATATCCCTAACATGCTCCTGGAGCCTGATTTTAAAAGCTCTCCCAGTTTCGCCATAATATACCCCATCACAGTCATCACAAAGAACAGAGTAAACCCCTGGGGCGTCAAGACGGTTTATTTTGCAACCAACTTTTTTATGTTGTGAGAAAATATTCTCCAAAGTACTCCCTACTTTAAAAGCAGGTTTTAAACCATATTTACATAGCACTTTGCCAACATTCAATAAACTTCCCAGTGTACCCATTAATTTTTGCAAGCCTAATTATGTTTTTCTTTTCTTCAAACAGATCTGCAGGATTATTACAAATTTTTAAGGCTCTAGTGACAAAGTTTTTCCACACAATAGATTTAGTTCCATGAAAATGTGCTGATTTTTTATGAATATATTGTTCACATTTGTTAGGTTCACATTTGAAAGGATTTGGAGAAAAGCGGGTGTTGAGCAGACAAGTAAAAAAGAAAAAAAAACCCCACAGACAAATATGTTAGTGTTACTTATAAACCAGGTGTCAGCCAGAATGTTGGCAAAGTGCTATGTAAATATGGTTTAAAACCTGCTTTTAAAGTAGGGAGTACTTTGGAGAATATTTTCTCACAACATAAAAAAGTTGGTTGCAAAATAAACCGTCTTGACGCCCCAGGGGTTTACTCTGTTCTTTGTGATGACTGTGATGGGATATATTATGGCGAAACTGGGAGAGCTTTTAAAATCAGGCTCCAGGAGCATGTTAGGGATATTCGTAATTTGAAGACCAACACTGGATTAAGTCAACATATGGTTTCCTTAAAGCACAGCATTAAAGATTTGGAAGTGGTGAAAGTTGAAAGGGACTTAATTAAAAGAAAGATTTGTGAAGCTGTTCATATTGCCAGTAATCAGGACAAATGTGTTAATAACTACGAGGGTGACCTGGGAGACGAATGGATTAGTGTAATTCGTAGAATGGTTCAGGACAATGTTCCCCCTAAAATTAGTTGGCAGATTATTAAAAAATGCCCCGAATCTGACTTTGCAATTCCTACTGAATGGATTAAGAGATTCCAACGCAACACCATGTTTCTTCATGCATCAGAGCGTCCACTTTGTGAATTTACCCACCCACTCCTCACCGATGATGATGGTGACGTAGAGGGGGTTGCAACACTCAACCCAGCTGATCTGCCAACCAGTGCCTGAGGAAGACTAGAAGGATCTAGTTGAAACGTTGTGCTGATGGTGAGTGTTTTGAGTTATCCACCGTTGTTAAAACTTTTAGTCTGTTTGTACAGTATTTTTAAATATTTTCTCAATTGCAGTTAGCGTTAGAAGATATTGACTGCCTGCATGGTCTCGTGGTTAGCGTCGCTGCTTCAGATCCACAGATCCCAGTTCGATCCTCAGTACCTCCTTGGATTTCTCTGTGGTATATAGGTCTGGAACAGGGTGCACTCAGCCTCGTGCTACAAACTGAGGAGCTACTTAATAGAGAAGTAGCGGCTCTGGTCACAGAAATCACCATTAACGGCTGTAGGTGTTGGCATGCTGATCACATGCCCCCATTCTGCCATCTGCCTATGGTAGATGAAGCAGCGGTCAGGTGGTAGGCCTAGTCCCTTCATGGATGTAGTGCCATGGAGTTTAGTTTTAAGTTTTAGTTAGAAGATATCAACGTATCATAAATTATATAAAAACTTCACAACTCTTGTGGGTAAAAATGTGAATCATTAACTCTTTATAAAAGTTGTAAATCTAAATTCATTACTGATATACTAGAATCTCAAAATTTAAGTATAATATCTGTTGTTCACGGTAATTTTTTTTTTTTTTTTTAATCTATTGCACAACTATCACTTTTCAGCAAATTGGTATTGCTAATGGTCAAATTCCCCTTTGGGCAAACGTTTGGTTCAGCATTTCGGAAAATAGTACATGTTCTAATTCCAGCAATTCATTGATAAAATTAACCAATTAGCGCAACGAACATGAACTGCCCATGCCCCCGGCGGTATTGTGTAGAACTAGAAGTCTGCAAGTGCAGCAATTTTCCTCTCTCATATATTCATCTTTTCCTAAGCAATGCAACTCCATCAAAATGGCTTGGGTATATACATGTGTAGATACTGTCATTTCGAGCGGATTAGTGTAAAAAACATTATAAGAACAGGACTTGTTAACATACAGCAACGAAATGAAAATGCGAAGTGGGAACACAAAGGAGCCATACTTGTACAGTAAAACCTGTCTTAAAGACCACCCCTCTTTAGCGACCACCTCCTTTAAAGACCAATTTTTCAAGGAACTGACAGTAAAACCCATAAGGCCAATGTTATTTGTACCCCTATTAAACGACCACCCCTCTCCCCAACCAACGACCAGAGTTTCATTTTCGTTAAACTCCTCTATAACGACCAAAATCGTAACAAATATTTACTCAAATGGTAGGCATTAATCAGCATTTGAACAGAAATACTGATGTGGGCACTGCAAAGATGTCTCTTCAATTTACAATACAGTACTTTTACAAGAGTGATGGACAGAAATGTGAATATGATTGAACAATTCTTTGGGCTGTTTTCGCCTTTGCCTTCTGGGAAATACCTTACAGTAGACAGCGTACAGGTACCGTACAGCGGACAGCGTGAACAAGACACATTCCAATCTCCTACCTGTGACCTGCTTGTTTCAATACCCTTACGAATTCATGCCTTTATTATCTACATGATCGCAGTGACTCGGAGAGGTAATTCTATTTCTTATGAAAACATTTATTCGGTGGAAACTCTCGATTCTAAGAAACGTGCTGGACGAGTCCCTTTCATTGTCCTCCAAGCAAAATGTAATGTAGGGAAAATAGAGGTGTCTTTCTTTTCCTGGAAAACATTACCCCGTTATACTGTAAATAGAGGCTCGGTGTTCTTGGCCTGCATAGATTAAAGTGTCTTATTGTTGTGCTGCAATTTGAAATACAGTAAAAGTAAGTAATAATCAACTGTGTGTTATATAATACACCTACTGTATTGTACCGTATTTATTCTATTGTATTTTCAGTTTCAAGACATAAAAATGCATTCCCCCTATTAAGAGACCACCCCTCTTAAAGACCACTTTTCCATGGAACCAGCGATGGTCGTTATATAGAGGTTTTACTGTATAAGCACCATTCACAAAGCCAAGTCATCTTCCTCAGTAGCTCAGTGTTAGCAAGCAAGACTGTGGTGCGAGAGGCCTCGGGTTCGATTCCCGGTATAGACATTTTTCTTCTTTCTTAATTATTTTAAATGATCATAAACAATGTATAATTTTAATAATTCAAAGCCTTACACACTGTTTTTTTTCTTTCTTGTGAAAAATCCAACTACACAGGGCAAAGTAGACCTTACAACAAGATGTGAAATTTATAAAATTACAATAACAATTATAAATAGCTAAAGCATTAATGTTCACCGGATTTAAAGGTTGCCTTTAATAATATTATAATACTGAAATGAATTATTTAAAAGTTTTGTAAATTATCTAATTTCTTGCCTCTGAAGTACTCACATCATGGTATTGTAAAATCTATTAGACCTGTGGTTCCATTTAGGTCAGTCTGTTACATACGATCTAGAGTAGACTAACATTTATTATTATTATTATTATTATTATTATATAATGATATCGGGCTTCAATGCATTCTGCGTGTGCTTTGCTGCGTCAACGAGAATCAAAGTAAGATTCTGTATAGCAAACAAATTACAGTATGCTTACCTTTAGGCCTATATCCAATAGGAAACACACCTATATGATTCGAATGCTTTAACATACTGTAACTGTGGTTTAATTTAAGCATTATTAAGTGCCAGTATGGTACTTTATGAGATGGTGTGGGGACGGGAAAATGTATGTCCATCTGTCAGTCCGTCTGTGTGTCTGTATGTGCGATAATACAAGTACGCTTTATCAGATTTTAATGAAACTTAGTATACACATTTATAATGTCCATGGGAAGAAGCCTATTGATATTGGACCAAATTGGTTGACCAGTACCGGAGTAAAATCCAATTTTGTATGTATTTTAAAGGTGCGATAACTCAAATACGCTTTATCAAATCTTCATGAAACTTGGTATATACATTTATAATGTCCATGGGAAGATGTCTATTGATATTGGACCAAATCGGTTGGTCGGTACCAGAATAATGCCCAATTTAGCGCCTTTTTATGGTAATATATAACAAAAAGCACGATAACTCAAATGCGCTTTATCAGATTTTCATGAATCTTGGTATATGCATTTACAACGTCCGTGGCAAGAAGCTACTTATTTTTATCAGTTGACCGGTACCAGAGTAACAACTAATTAAAGGTCACATGTTTTTTTTTAAATCATGTCTGTACTACAATGCCTCATTTTAAATCATTACAGCCAGATGTCTGTTTACTTTGTTGATCTAGTTGAAATTGAGTACTACATGAATACTGTTATATACAGAAAGTACATTAATGTGAAAGAATTAGCAGAGATTCTTTGCCACTAAATTTTGTGAAATGTTGAAATATTTTAAGAATTTCAAGTTGCAATACATTTAGCTTTGACAAATAACACTATTCCTTCACACACGGTTACCAAACTAGACTGTTAAACTGAGTCAGATTGCCGAAATGGTAATGTCTTGGACTCGTATTCTGGAGGTCTGTGGTTCAAATCCTGGAAATGGTCAATTTGACATGGATTTTTAAATTTTATTTTTATGAGTTTGCGATTGTCAAGATATCACAAATCTGTAGTTCTGGTGATGCTGGACGATTGTAATTTGATTTAAAAAGCTTATTTTCTGCATATCTTATTGCAATTATAATTTATTCAACAAAAGCATTCTGGCACTTTGTTGTATCAGTTTACCTGATTTTATATTTCTACGTGAACATAAATTACAATACTTTCTTTTATACCGTAAATTAACAAACTCCTCAACTTCTTTGAGATCCATTTCAATTTAAACTATATTACTGCATAAATGTATTTCCTGAAATAAACTAGCAAAATGCTAAACTTCTATGAGATCTATTTCTCTTCCTCATATTAGTGAACAAAAAGAATGGTTCCGCAATGATGAATTTAACACTACAGTAGAACTCCAATTATCCAAACTCCAACTATCCGAATCGCCAATTATCCGGATCGCTTTGAGGCCGTTTTCAAGTGTTTTTTGCAGCAGCGATCATTGGAAACTCATCTTTCAGGGCCGATTATTTGCGAAAAAGCAAAACCTTTAGCCGACAAACTCGACAGTTTGTTAACAAAACAGCCGACTCTGACTGATATGTTCAAGATGTGGCACTTTTAGTAGGCCTACTGTACAGTTTTTTTGTTTGTTTTTTTAAAGAAATGTCCTTTTTGATTACTTATCCAATTATACGGATATTTGATTATCCGGATCTGGTCCAGTTCCAATTAATCTGGATAATTGGAGTTCTGGATAACTGTAAGAGACATGTTAAACAATCTAACAAAAAATTGTTGTCTTTTACAAACAATACACAAACTATCATTACCAGCAGAATATGAGTGGCTCAATATTTAGAGTACAGGATTCTACCACTAGGTGGCAGAGTAATACTATGTTGTGAAATTTACACTACAGAGGGATAATCTTTTGTTAGTATGCATTTGATGACCCGTTTAACCATTAGCAAGAGGTACATCTGGCCACATTTTGGTGAAATTAGTTGTACAATAAATTTAACAAAACAAATTTACCATGTGCAACAGGCATAATTCTAAAACACTTTCATTGTACTTACAGGACAGCTGTATATGGTGTTTATTTTTTCATATAAGTAGTTGTCACCGTTGTATGAAGCCTCCTTAATACTGCTGATCATATTAGTTGTGTTCAGATATAAATTCTCCATGCAGCCAGTAAAGTTTTGATTAATAATTAGACCCTCTTGTTTGTTCGGAACTCCACCAATATAAAACTAAAACAAAGCACATCATAGAATAAATACAACATCGCTTCTATTTCACTTCTATCAGCATGTGCTGTAACTGTCACAAGTTCTATTCTGATTTATACTAATAAAAGTTGCTTATACAGGTGCTTAACGATTGTTTGGTTGATCACCATGCAAGTCCTGTATAAGCTGTGTTCACATTCTTCACCAATAATCCCAATGTATCTGATATAAGCTAGAGTATTTTCCGGTGTATAAGATGCACCCCAAAATTTAACACAATTTTCAAGGAAAAACACTTTTTCATAAGCAAACATGAACTCTGACCAGCAGCACTAACATTTTGTGATTGTTTTACAGCACAGAATAGAGCACAGAAGAGTATATAACATAATATTTTTGCAGACAGCTGTCCAATACATCCATGGCTTGGATCACATTAAGAGAGTACGCCAGCCAGCCTGCAGTTTGAAAATTTTCAACCTTTCAGAGGTTTTGTGGAAATATATGAAGTCCCTAGTCCCTCGCTCCCTAGCTGGCAACCACCCAGCCGATAGTCCACACTTCACTTCGCTGACCATTATTGAGAGAATTTTGTTTTCAGAAACGAATTTTTAAGAATATGGAACTTTACATACTTAACACATTGATTTACTCAATCGTAATAATACTCCTTCTAGTGGTTGGAGGAAATGAGATGAATCCAGGACCGGCGGACACACACAGTAATTCTGATGTGATGATCATAAAGCTTGATGCCTAAAAGAACATCTCGGCAATAAAATCAGTATGGCAACAAAAGAAGTAAAGCAGGAGATCAGAGAAGAGATTAAATGTATGAAGAGAGAAGTGGTAGAACTGAGAGCTAGAATAGATTGTATGGAGAAGATAAATAGAGCATTCAACCTAGTATTCACGGGGATAGTAGAAAGAAGAGACGTTTGACCTAGGATGGAGATTACTGAAATTTTGGAGAGCAAGTAAAAATTGGGAAGCTGGAATGAGGAAGGGAACTAAGTCAGCTCTATATTCGTGTTTCACATCTCTCTACTCCCAGAGACGCTCATACTCACATCATGCTCAATGGTGGCTACTTGTTCCACAAACATGTGTGGCATCGAACACATCAGAGAAGACAATTCATTTACGGTTACATTAATTATGTGCAAAACCATTTTGGGGCAGATGTAACCATTGTCATCAATGGATACCTAGAGGATGCCTAAAAAATAAGTATTAAAAGTGCCAAACGTTTCAGACGATACTCGCCCTCAACTGCAGTGACAGTCGAACGACACTAATAAGCACAGGCTGATAGAGCTACTGAAAACTGGATTTGAGCAGCATGGTGTTGAGGTGTCAGTTTGAGAAGAGGACACTGATGCTGGCATTGTTAGAGCTGCCATCACCTAAGATGACTCTTCTGAGAAGGTTGTAATTATCACAGAAGATGTGGACCAGCTTGTGTTATTAGTTTGAGTTCCAAAAAATATACATCTACCTCCAGAAAGGCAGAAGAGGGGACGTCCAATATTCATCTAAATCGCTCACCACTGGAACCTCTGATTACTCTCCCAGGATAATTATGTTTCTTCATGCATTTAGTGGGTGCGATACAACCTCTGCCCCTTTCTGGAAGGGAAAAACAAAATTTGTCAACACCTCCCTCAAGAACCCAGCCACTATTCAGGCAGACAGAATTCTTCCTCCACCAAGATGTGAGTCATGATGAAATAGCTGCAGCTGGGGAGAAGTGCCTCGTCACAGGATTAGGAGGAGACTGACACCACCCTCAACGACCTAAGATACCCCCAGTTCGTCAGGTAAGCAGCTACAGCCAATGTCAACCTCGCCCGTTTGCCACCAACCAAAACATCATGCTTATCGTGTGTATCACCAGGTATGTCTATGTACATTTCCTAACATTATGTTCTTAAATTTTGTTGTACACCATGTGTATGCTTTAAAATATTATTCATTAACAAATTCTCATTCTACTTTTTCGCATGTATAAAAGTGGTTGTGGTTGGAGAGAAACCCCATGGATTGTGGGTGGAAGTTGGAGTTGGGGGTTACTCCAATCACAATGGATGTTGAATTAGCACCTCAAACCCTTCTGCAACTGATGTAATATCAAAAACTTTAGACAGCATCATAAGGGATATGATTGAATTGAACCTACATCAAAGAGGATTCTTAATTTCTCCTGGAACATTCATTAATAAGTTACCTGTCTTTTGTCCTCTATGAGGTGAATGTTGGGTAACTTTAGGCTCTTGTGGTCCCCAGATATCATCTGGCTGTCATTATCACCTTCATCCTATTTGTGCCTTGTTTGGAATGAGTGTGTGCAACTAGTGTGTCTCATCCTATGTGCTTGTGTTTCTCCGATGTGACCCCAGCACTGGGTTGATCATTCATCCAGGGAGGCCCTCTATGTTCTTGTCTGGTCAAGAAAGTATGTATATGATCCAAAATTACCATATTTTTTGGACCATAAGATGCAATTTTTTACCTTGAAAACAGTCTTGAAAGTTGGATGCATCTAATCACCCAAAGTAAACTAAACAAAATTAAAATTACAGTAAATATTGTCTGTAATATAATAATCATAAAAATGTTGTAAGGGTAACATTTCACACAGACTGTATATCAGTGCACTTATCAAGTCGGAAAATTGAGGGTAGCCAGAATCCAGGTATACAATGTGAAAAGAACAGAATGTTGGGTTCTTTCATAAAAAAGTTGTCTTTGTCGTGGTCTAAATGAAGGCAATGACCTCTAAAGAACCTGACATCGCATTTTCAGTGAATCCACTGTATAAAGACATGATTTGTGTATGCAATTAAGTATATTATTCTCTTTACAAATTTTCATTTAGAATAAAATTAATTTTTTTCCTTAAATTTCTATCCTAAAACCAAGGTGCATCTTATGGTCTGGGGAGTCTTACAGTTCGAAAAATACCGTAATCTATCTCCCAACAGGTCGAGGTCCAGTAAAACCAGGTCAGCGTGGACCGCATACATGTTGCTACAACCAGGAGAGGTTTTAAATCTAAGGAAAAGAGGGAGATACTACATTCAGATTTTGTGCTTTTAAAAATATAGAAGATGTACAAAATATGTAAACAATAAACATAGTCCAGTCAACAAAAGTCGAAAAACACCAAATAGAAAAAAATCATGTAGTTTTGAAAATTGGCAGAGTTGTCGGTGGAACCACAGTCTCTCTTTTAGGTATTACGAGAAGTGTGCTAGAGAGAGACTGTCCTGAACAACATACTAAAAGTCCCCGACGGTGGGTGGTGAGGGGGTCCGCAGTGCATTGTAGAGGATAAGTTGCTCTATACAAAATTCAAGCTGAGAAAATTTTCTACAAGTTAGATCCTACACAATTATTTCTATTCCCAATAGTTTTCGAGATATCCTCCAGCAAAAATAGATTTTCAAAAAAAAGCTCTTTTGCTTTGTGCTTTTTGACACACTTTGCCTTCTAGCATTTCAGCCCTTAGGTATACAGCAATGTTCTCATAAAAGAAATTGTAGGGAAATAAATTCACTTTAAAATGAGTAGTCGTTTGTTATTTTATCTTTAAATGTTCAAAAGTTATAACCAAGGCCCCGATTCTAATGACATGTCATCTTTTTATTGATGCTGCATAGACATTGCCAACTTGTGGATAAATTCTAATCATGGCCTCTAGATTACAGAAATGTATTTTTATTCGGTCATTTTTTTGTCTTTTTATGCAATTTTATATTTTTTGGGCATTTATTTCAATTTTAGGTCATTATTTTGTCATTTTCGTGTCATTTGCTTCCTTATTTAGTCATTTTCATGTAGTTACATTGAGTGTATTAACTTGTTTTTCATCGCTAGCAGTAGTGTCTTTGAAGTGTTGTTTGTTTAATGCAAGGAGGAACAATTCGGCGTTAAGTGTTGACATGTCTCAGTCGGAAGTGAGAATCAAAGAAACGCCAAAATTTTGTATTACATTACTATTGTTATTAGATTGACTTGGCACCAGAGTCTGCCACCTGCTTGGATTTGAGAGTGCAAACTACTGTTTACTCTTAATAAACAACAATATAATCCAGCAGACCACAAAAGGATGTACCACATTTTGACTCACCAGTGCCTCAGTGCCAGTATAAATTTCCGTGAGAAAATAACATTCACAACATTACAGTTATTTACAGTTTTTACAATTATGTACAAACTAGTTTATAACTTTGTGTGAACAATAATACCGGTAATTTTTTATAAATAAAATATCAGTTTTTAGGCCATTTTTTTATAATTATTAAGTCATTTTCTTTCAAATTTAGGGTAATTTTATAGGTCATTTTTAAAACAATTTTAGGTCATCAGAATCCAGGCCCTGGTTATAACAATTTTAAGTTTCAGCCAAATTTCGAGATTACTAAAGAAAACCGTACGTCACACTTTCTCTATATTTAGGGGTTATATCTTTGTATATAATATGTATATTGTGTATTTACATTATGAAACAAGGGGAGAAATATTATGCAACCATTAAAGTTGCATTTATTAAAAATCCGATCACGGTACAGGGTTATTCCATGCCAAATCATCGAACAGTGGTTGCATGACCATTTTAGAACAAATAATTTTTTGTATATGTGTTCATACATGTTTCAAGATATCAAAACAAGTTTTCAAAAAAATCTTGTGTTCTTGGTTTCCCAGGGGTGTCCATTTTTCAATCCTGGTGTAACACATTTTTTGCAAATGTAGCTGATTACAAATATTTTCATATCTCAACAGCCATAAGAGTTAGAAATTTGAATTAAGAACCATTTTGTAACTATTGAAGCGTACTTTCAGAAATACTTTATTGTTATCTTCAACACAAAATTTTTCATATGAAAATATGAGTTTAAAATTCGGGTAAATTTTTCCAAAAAAAATCACTTTTTGGGCCAAATTTTATATGAGAAGGAAGTGATTGTAAACATTCAAATTTTTGTTATGTTCAAACCTGCATGTGATTTGTCTGTGAGGAAAAAATCAGGGTCTAAAAATACATCCCTTATTCCTAAACTGGCCTCAAATATTAGAGTTTTTCCGATTTTGACTATTTTTGGACTTAAATATCTCTGGTGGGTACCCTTCAAAAAATCTGAAAATTTGTATAAAAGAAGCATTTTATGTGCCTAACTCAAGTCAAAATTTCTATTTCTTGACTCAACTCCTTCTATTAATTTTATAGAACTGAAATATCACACTTTTTAGGGTAGCGTATTTGGGAGAAACTACATATAACTCAAGATAGATATATAAGCTTTCATGAACCACAGATTATTGTCTCTGTTGGACATTACATGAGAATATTATAGGAGAAAAATTCCTCCGACACTGGGACTTGAATCCAGGACCTTTGGCTATTCGCGCCAATGCTCTACCAACTGAGCTAAGCCGGAGTCCAACTCACAGCGCCGGATGGAACCTCTCTCCTATGACTGATTGCCCTAATGGTCTACCTCACAGACAGACAAGTTATGTCATATGCAGTACTGTGAGGCACACTAATTAGTGATTTTTGTGACCGGGCTCCCACTGTTATTGTACAGCTGACATTCATGAACCACAGATTATTGTCTCTGTTGGACATTACATGAGAATATTATAGGAGAAAAATTCCTCCGACACTGGGACTTGAACCCAGGACCTTTGGCTATTCGCGCCAATGCTTTACCAACTGAGCTAAGCCGGAGTCCAACTCACAGCGCCGGATGGAACCTCTCTCCTATGACTGATTGCCCTAATGGTCTACCTCACAGACAGACAAGTTATGTCATATGCAGTACTGTGAGGCACAATAATTAGTGATTTTTGTGACCGGGCTCCCACTGTTATTGTACAGCTGACATTCATGAACCACAGATTATTGTCTCTGTTGGACATTACATGAGAATATTATAGGAGAAAAATTCCTCCGACACTGGGACTTGAACCCAGGACCTTTGGCTATTCGCGCCAATGCTCTACCAACTGAACTAAACCGGAGTCCAACTCACAGCACCGGATGGAACCTCTCTCCTATGACTGATTGCCCTAATGGTCTACCTCACAGACAGACAAGTTATGTCATATGCAGTACTGTGAGGCACACTAATTAGTGATTTTTGTGACCGGGCTCCCACTGTTATTGTACAGCTGACATTCAAGATAGATATATAAGCTTTCATGAACCACAGATTATTGTCTCTGTTGGACATTACATGAGAATATTATAGGAGAAAAATTCCTCCGACACTGGGACTTGAACCCAGGACCTTTGGCTATTCGCGCCAATGATCTACCAACTGAGCTAAGCCGGAGTCCAAATCACAGCGCCGAATGGAACCTCTCTCCTATGACTGATTGCCCTAATGGTCTACCTCACAGACAGACAAGTTATGTCATATGCAGTACTGTGAGGCACACTAATTAGTGATTTTTGTGACCGGGCTCCCACTGTTATTGTACAGCTGACATTCATGAACCACAGATTATTGTCTCTGTTGGACATTACATGAGAATATTATAGGAGAAAAATTCCTCCGACACTGGGACTTGAACCCAGGACCTTTGGCTATTCGCGCCCATGCTCTACCAACTGAGCTAAGCCGGAGTCCAACTCACAGCGCCGAATGGAACCTCTCTCCTATGACTGATTGCCCTAAAGGTCTACCTCACAGACAGACAAGTTATGTCATATGCAGTACTGTGAGGCACACTAATTAGTGATTTTTTAGGGTAGCGTATTTGGGAGAAACTACATATATGTGATAGTGTTATATTTCTATTCTATAAAATTAATAGAAAGAGTTGTTCCTAGAAATAGGAATTTTAACTGTGAGTTAGGCACATGAAAGGCTTCTTTTATGCAATTTTTCAGATTTTTTGAAGGGTACCCATAAGAGATATTTAAGCCCAAAAATAGTCAAAATCTGAAAAACGCTAATATTCGAGGCCAGTTTAGAAATAAGGGATGTATTTTTAGACCCTGATTTTTTCCTCACAGACAAATCACATGCAGGTTTGCACATAAAAAAGCTTTGAATGTTTACAATCACTTCCTTCTCATATTAAATTTGGCCCAAAAAGTGATTTTTTGGGGAAAAATTTACCCGAATTTCAAACTCATATTTTCATATGAAAAATTTTGTGCTGAAGAAAACAAACTATTTCTGAAAGCAAGCTTCAAAAATGATAAAATGATTCATAATTCTTATTTGTAACTCTTATGGTTGTTGAGTTATATGTAGTTTCTCCCAAATACGCTACCCTAAAAAGTGTGATATTTCAGTTCTATAAAATTAATAGAGGGAGTTGAGTCAAGAAATAGAAATTTTAACTGTGAGTTAGGCACATAAAATGCTTCTTTTATACATATTTTCAGATTTTATGAAGGGTACCCACCAGAGATATTTAAGTCCAAAAATAGTCAAAATCGGAAAAACTCTAATATTTGAGGCCAGTTTAGGAATAAGGGATGTATTTTTAGACCCTGATTTTTTCCTCACAGACAAATCACATGCAGGTTTGAACATAACAAAAATTTGAACGTTTGCAATCACTCCCTTCTCATATAAAATTTGGCCCAAAAAGTGATTTTTTGGAAAAATTTACCCGAATTTCAAACTCATATTTTCATATGAAAAATTTTGTGTTGAAGAAAACAATAAAGTATTTCTGAAAGTATGCTTCAATAGTTACAAAATGGTTCTTAATTCAAATTTCTAACTCTTATGGCTGTTGAGTTATGAAAATATTTGTAATCAGCTACATTTGCAAAATATGTGTTACACCAGGATTGAAAAATGGACACCCCTGGGAAACCAAGAACACTAGATTTTTTGAAAACTTGTTTTGATATCTTGAAACATGTATGAACACATATACAAAAAATTATTTTTTTCTAAAATGGTCATGAAACCATTTTTAAAAAAATTGGATGATTTCATATGGAATGACCCTACAAGCACAGTACATGTAATGGAAAATACATTATAGTCCAGGCAACAAAGGAAAAATAGGGAGAAAAAATCATGTAGTTTTGAAATTTGGCAGAGATGTGGGGGAAAGTAACAACATAGTAACAACATAGTAAAAGTTCCCATGGTTAGGGGGTGAGCCGGGGGTGGGGGGCACTTTTAAATGCTGTTTTTCTCAGTTTTCCAAAAATACATAAGACTTCCTACAAAATTGATCAAAATCGTATTCCTGTAGGATTAATAGTTTAGGAAATAGAAGGAGATGAATATGACATAGTTCTGGATATCTTTTTTATACAGACCAATTATATTATATATTTTTTTAAACACATAAGGGAGCAGATGGAAATTAAAATGGTACAATGTCAAGCAAACTATATTATTATTATTCTTGTCGTAAAGCTTAGTCATTTCATGTTTCATTAAAAAAATTACCGATATTTTGAAAAATGGTAAGGAATTAGATATATTTAGAAATTGTAAGAATAGTAGCCAGACCTATTACTTTAAATAAATGTCTACTTGTCTATTTGGCTCCTGAGAATATTTGCACATCCTATTTTGTCACTGTGCAACTCGGTGTGGTGGAAGATACAGGGTTTGTCCGTAAAGTAATGTCAGTGAGTCAATTAGAAGATATTTATCAATCTGATCGGTACAATACATTAAAATATTTCAAAATAGGTTCCTCCTGTGTTGGTACATCGCTTCCAGCAAGATTTCCAGGCATTGAAGGCATCACGGTAGGCCTTTTCCGGAATGTCCTTTGGAGCCTTGGTGCAAGCCTCTTTGATTTTGTTTTTCATGGGAGTTTTCAAGCATGGCAAGGAATTAGATATATTTAGAAATTGTAAGAAGTAGGCCTGGAAGCGGGTCATGAAGTAGGCGTTGTCGTGGTGAAGTTTCCAACTGTCTGCAATGTTGGTCCAGATGCATTCATTTGAGTCTCTTCAGTACTTCCACTTAGAATTTGGCATTGACGGTTACACCATGAAAGGGCATCATATTGGGACAGTTGACAAAGTCAGGCTTGCACCAAAGCTCCAAAGAAAATTTTTGGAAAAGGCCTACCATGATGCATTTGATGCCTGGAAATCTCGCTGGAAGCGATGTATCGACAATGCAGGAGGAACCTATTTTGCAATCTTTAATGTATTGTAACGATCAGATCAATAAATATCTTGTAATTGACTCACTGACATTATTTTCCGGACAGACCATATATGAATGCCGAAACGCTGGTATAAAATGCTCATCCATTTGTGGAACCTGTTATGGTAAATGCACCAATAGTATACCAGTAGAAGAAGAACATGAGTTTAAAATCGATGACATCCAGGTAAAAGAAGTTGTTTAGGCACTCTTTAATCAATGTTGTATGTGTATAAATAATGAGTGTTCGGTAGATAGAAAAATATAACCCTAACTTATCATACAATGAACTAGAATTCCAATATTGGAGACTGAAAAAAAAAAACAACTAAACATTTATTTAAAGTAATAGGTAGGCCCACTACGTCTTATAATTCCTAAATATATCTAACTCTTTGCAATTTTTCAAAATAATATTTTAAACAAAAAATATATTGGCTAATAGGCCTGGTTTATATTTCTTATAACGTGCACTCATACCATGTATTTTTATAAGCTTTACAATAATAATAATAATAAAATGTCGACAAAGATGCGCCGAACGCTTGGTTGAAAAGCGGTATTCTATACCCGGAGACAGAAGCATTTCTAACTGCCATACAGGAACCAAGTCATCAACACCAGAAACTACCAGAAATTCATTACAAAGAACGCGCAAATAACAGACGATAAATTTAGGAAATGCAAAGAGAAACCAGAGACCATCCAGCACATAACAGGAGCATGCAGGACACTGTCTCAGACTGACTATCTCCACTGCCATAATCAAGTAGCCAACATACTCCATCAAGAATTGGCCAGCCAAAGAGGATTATTAACAGAAAAGCTACCGTACTACAAATATAACCCAGAAACAGTACTGGAATCGGCAGACTTCAAAGTGTACTATGATCGCACGATTGTTACTGATAAAACTGTACACTACAATAGACCAGTTATAACACTGCTAGATAAGAAGAAGAAGATAGCATATCTGATTGACATAGCTGCCCCTAACAGCCACAACCTAAGCAGCACAATCACTGAGAAGACACAGAAATATGAGGAACTAAAGTGCGAAATTAAACGTATATGGAAGCTAACCGAAGCTCACATCCTGCCAGTAGTAATTTTAACCACAGGTATCATTCCGTCAGCCTTGCTACAGAACATCAAAGCCTTGGGATTGGACCCGAATCTGTTTGGAACGATGCAGAAAGCTGTCATTCTGAACACTACATGTATTGTGCGTAAATTTGTAGAAGAGTGAGGATGTTTTGGCTATGGCCTGCATCTACTCCTAGCACCAGCCAAACAGCTGAGAAAATATGATTATGATGATGATGATGATGATGATAATGACGACGACGATGACGATGATGATAATAATGATAATAATAATACCAGGTAATGCTGAAGAAATTTCCGACTTATTCCCTGATTTTCATTGATCATTTCAGAAATTCCCGACCAAAATATGATTATGAAGCACCTTCTAATATCTGTGTAAGAAAAGTTATAGGATTATACATACTTTAAATAAGAAAAACTTTTAGTAACAAAAGTAATTGCAAACTATAATTACTTAGGCTATAAAAGATACAAAAGTAAGGAACAGTAAAATAAATTAAATATACCTTCACATAGGCCTATTATTGCCTAAAATTAAATATACCTTCATACAGGCCTATTATTGTCTAGAAGTCTTTTTGATCGTACTTATTTTTTCTTCAGCAACTTAATTTGTTCATCTAGAGCAGCCGCAGCTTTTTCGGACTCTAAGAGTAGTTTTCTTTTTTTCTCTTCTAGTTCTCTGGCCAAACAATTTGCTTTCCTTTTTTCTGCTTTTGCCTTGTCTTCTTCTGTACTTTTCAACTTATTACTTTGAAGTGCTTCTTTGTATCTTGCATTGGCATTTCTCATAGAGAGAATTATGCCTTTATTGATGGAAAGATGATCTGAACCTCCTTCTAAAGCAACTACATCATATACCAGGCGCTGATCAACTATGGATTCTTCTTTCAGATTTTCCACCAAAATGTCACTGTTCACAGAGAAGCCACGTTCCACCAAAGCAGTTCCATGTGAAATTGGAAGTAATAATCAAACTACTTTCCTTAAACTAGGAGTGTCATAACTATCAAGCGTTTTCATCCAACATTTGTCCAACCTTGTGTTTTTAGAGTAAGATTTGAACTCAACTGCTGCAGTTTCCTTTGAAATAAGATCCCTATACTCATGATCTGCATTCTGAGCAATAGAGGGAGTAATCAAACTCGACTGAATCAAAATATCCATTGTCGACACCATCTGTGAAACAGCCTCTTCTGGACTCATAAAACACAAACCCTGAGTTAAGGGGTACTTCAAAGGTGTCTTCTCCATCAGCTTGTCAACAACATATTTCAGACAGTCTCTGCACTCCCTTCGAAACATTAACACCTCTAAATCCTTAAGTCCATGACACTTTCTTAATGCAGACCTTGTGCCATAACCAAGGTCAACATCTTGGGCTCTTAAATTTTCAATTTTGTTGAGATCGATGTCTTGAAGACATGTATTTTTTTTAAATGTCGTCTTTCACAACTCTTTCCATACATTTCTTACTTTATGGCAAAATTTTCAATTGTTTATAAAACCTGTTAAAGTGAAAAGTGGAAGATCTCCTTTTCAGGGAATGTACTACAGTTTGGTACTGATCAACAGTAAAAAAAATCAGAATTTTTGGGATTGGCATTTAAAAAAAATATATATATATATATATATCACAAAGAAATTTAGAAGGCTAAAAACACCCTGTACATGCATTTCCAAACTTAGGATATCATTTGAAGCAGAACATTATTATCTTTCAAATAAAAAAAGAAAAGAAACAACAAAATATCTTAAACCGTTCCAGAAATAGAGCACTTTAAAATTTTCCGAAAATCACACTCGAGAAATGGTGGAATGTATCTCGGCCCAGGAATTTTTTTGGGCAAAACAAAGAAAATGGGTTTCTTACTTTGCCCTGAATTTTAACATATATTACAATCATTAACATCTGAGACTATGAATTGACAATTTTACAATTTTCAGGAGGTCACCATGTAGGAAAGGGGCCATTGGAGTGTCAGCTTGAAACTCTTCTAGAAATGCTAAAGATAAGAAGAAAGCAATTTTTGGCAGGAGAAGTTTATCTTCAAGAGCAGCTGAGATTTTTTGGAAGCTTGTATTCATTTTCACATGTTTTATGTGGGCCACAACTTTTCAAATTTTCCCGGATATTTTAACAAATTCATTGACTTTTCCTGGATTTTCCCGACCATACGAAATTCCCGGCCTTTTCCCAGATTCCCGGATTTTCCCGACCAGTGGACACCCTGTAATAATAATAATAATAATAATAATAATAATAATAATAATAATAATAATAATAATAATAATAATAAACAATAATAATAATAATAATAATAATAATAATAATAATAATAAAGCGATTTAGAATTTGAGGATCTCCACACCACCATTTATGTTGCTGCAACTGCTGTGATAAAGGCCACAGGAGGAAATGTCCACCACATAGTTAAAAGACATGAACCGGAAGAAAAAAGGAGAAGAGTGCCTCCTTGGGAACACAGGCTATCTAGTGCTATTGAAGATATAAGGGAAAAAACAGGTCAGGTGATGCAATACATATCTGGAAACAGAAGCAGTAAGATCCTAAAGTCGTACTGAAAGATGCAAGATTTGGAGTCTAACCACTCGAAGTATGACCTAGTAAACTGCAGCCCAGAACAAAACCTTGACACATTACGTCAGAAGTTAGCTGCTAAGATCAAAAGGATCCGCAGGTATCGTGAATCAAAGAGACGAAGAGAGCATGATTTACCTTTCCAACATAGTGAAAAGCTCTTTTACCGAATCCTTAAAGAAGTTCCTAAGAGTAAAAGTGATTGAGTCCCACCGGTGGAGGAAGTCAGGGACTTCTGGGGGGGGTTTATGGTCAAAAGCAGTGAACCACAAAGAAGATGCTGCCTGGATAAGAGAAGAAGAGAAGAATATTATGGATGTACCGCCAATGGAAGCTGTGATTTCGGCTGAAGATGTCACAATAGCTGTGAACAAAACCCAAAACTGGAAGGCTACCAGCCCTGATGGTATACGTACTTTCTGGCTCAAAAGATTTACGAGTATGCATCAGTATATCGCTAAATGTTTCTCTTCTTTTCTAAGATGACCACAGAACATACCATCTTACTTATCTAAGACGTGACTTGTTTGCTGCCAAAGGATGAAAACACTGATGATCCATCACTTGCCTGTGCACCCTCTACAAGATCTTGACTTCTTGCTTTTTTATTTTTTATTATTTTTTTTTTTAAATTTATTATTACAGCATGCCCCATTACGGAGTAATATTACATGCATTACATGCCATAATTTCAAGTTGAATAATGATAATATATACATTGTTTAAAACAAAGATACTTAGAATAAATTAAAGTAAATAGAATAATAATAAATCCCTAAAGAAAGTCTTATTTACATTTTCCTTATATGCTGCTCTTGTTCTTGTTCTTGTAAATGTTAGATGTGTACATGCCAATCTAAATGTTTACATTCGCATCCTGTCAGTTACTTATTATTTAAAAGATACTTTGGATAAATTAAAATAAAATTTCATAGAATATCAAATGCCTACAGAAAGTCTTATTTACATTTTCCTTATATACTGCTCTTCTTCATGTGTTAATTATCTCTGAACATATCCCTATCAATGAATTACAGAAAGTATGAAATGCTCTTACATGTCTGGATACTAGCTGATTCATGGTGACTGGCCAGTAGTTACCATTCTTCCTTATTTCTTCTATTAGTTGGTTTCTCTGTTGTTGCACTTCTGGACATTCATATATTAAATGATGCACAGTTTAATAATTATATAAGAGTTGAATTTTTACATAAAAACTTCACTTTTGGCATAGTTTACCTGTATTAGTTTCGGCACCTTCACAACCATTGTCAACAGTTATACTTCAACTGCCATGTTACCCTCCCGCAGACGTGGTACAAACTTCGAGATGAGGTCCTCATTGGTCGGGATATCAAAGTTCCCATTCTTGTGAATAACAATTCTTTTCCAGACTGAAAGTTCCTTGTGTCCATGGACACAATTTAGTAATTCTGGATCCCTGTCAACTTCATGTCCATCATCCCAAAAGTGTGCCACTACCGCTGATTTGTCTGTATTTTGATATTTGATGTGTCTTATGTGTTCTTTAGTTCTTACCTTGGTTTTTCCTATATAGACTTTTTCGCAATCATTACATTTAAATTGGTAGATGCCTGATTTTTTTACTGTGGTGGGGGTTCTCTAAATTTGTAGATCTGAGTAGGTTTATTAAAGAGTATCTGTTTACAGGTGGTGTTGTGATGGCATGCTTCCTGAAAACTTTTCTGAATTTATTATCAGCCCAAGGGTGGAATGTAATTTTCTTGTATTCCAAGTTTTCTTCTATTGGTTTCAAGGTTGTGATCTCTCTTGTTAGTTTTAGTTTATGCACTTTTTGATTTTCTTGTCGACCAGTTCTCTTCTGTAACCATTATTTTCTGCAGTGGTGAAGATTGTATTATATTCCAGGTCATACTCTGATTTGTTGAGAGGCATGTTTACCAATCTATGTGTGAGGGAATTGAATACAGCTTGTTTATGTGCAGTTGGATTGAAACCATTGGCTTTGATGTATGAATCAGTGTGGGTGGGCTTCCTGTGAATACTGAATTCTAGCTTGTTTTCTTGTTTTATTATTTTGATGTCCAGGAATGACAGATAGTTATCTGTTTGTTCTTCTAATGTAAACTTCAGTGAACTGTCTTGTATATTAAGTAACTTAAGGGCATCTTGCGTAAGCTTTTTGGGGGTTATGGCAAAGATGTCATAAACGTACCTATACCATGTTTTGAATATGGAAGGGAAGGCAGTAGTGATTTGCACTTCCAAGTGACTCATGTATAGGTCAGCTAAAAATGGAGACAGTGGATTTCCCATAGCTAGGCCTGATTTCTGTTGGAAGAATTTTCTGTTGAATGAGAAATATGTTTGGTCTATGCACAGGGATGTCAGATCTGTGTATTCCTTTATCATTTTGTCATTTAGCCCAATAGATTTTAGCCATTTTTCAAGATACACAATCAGTTTCCCTTTTCCTATGCTTGGGAATAATACCACCACATCAAATTGTAATTGTAATTGTAATTTATTATCCACCTTAAGTATTACAAGAATACATGGCTTCGTCAGTCAGATCTTAACCTAAGCCTTAACCTAGATACAATAATGATCAAAACATACATTATAATTTGCAAACAACCTTATTCTAGAATATATACATTTATTAAATTAGCTACAGTGTATACAGATCTACCAGTGTTTTAAATTATGAAAAGAATGAATTCAGATATTCGTCGACCGAAAAGAATAGATGGTCTAAGAGGATGAGCTTGACTTTTTTCTTAAATTGTGCAAAGTTCAGTGATTTAATTTCTTGGGGGAGCTTATTGTAAAGTTGGATTCCTTTATGAGACATACTGATTTGAGTTTTTGCTAGTCTGCACTGGTTGAAATGGATGTTGTTAGCAATTCTGGTGAAGTGAGTGTGATAGTCGGAATTAAATTGGAATAAGTTTTTATTCTTGTGTATGAAAGCTGTTGTCTCCAGAATATATAAGCAAGGTAATGGGAGAACTTTAAATTCATTGAAAATAGGTTTGGTGTGTGTTCTTAGAGGTACTTTTTTCATAATTCTGACAATACGTTTTTGGAGTCTGAACACATGAATGGCTTTAGATGAGATGCCCCAAAAGGGTATTGCGTAAGTTAAAATAGATTGTACATAGCCAAAGTACGCGATTTTTAAAATTTCCGGTGTGCAGGAGTTAACTAGGACTCTCATTGCATAACTAGTGCGAGAAAGTTTCTCGTAGAGATAAGAAATATGGGATTCCCATGATAAGGTGGAGTCTATCCAAGTGCCCAAAAATTTTGTTTGATTGGATTCCATAATATCAGTGTTTTCAATTCTGAATTTATAAGTTTCACCAAGTTGAGTAGTTCCAGTGAAATTAATAAAAATCGTTTTATCTAGATTGAGGAAGAGCTTGTTACTATTTAGCCAATTTTGAAAAGTGATTGAGGTATCTTTGATTGATTTTTGGAGAGATATATTATTGTGATCCTTAAAAAGGAGTGTGGTATCATCTGCGAAGAGGATTGTGTTAACTTGAGGTAGGTGGAGTGGGAGGTCATTAATATATAATAAAAATAATAGGGGACCAAGGATTGAGCCTTGAGGGACGCCGTGGGAGGCTGTAATGTGGTTAGAGCAAGCCTTATTCAATTCTACAAAATGAGTCCGGTTGGATAGGTAGGAGGAGAACCAATTCATAGCAGTTCCACGTATTCCATAAACTTCTAGTTTTGCTGATAATATGTTAATGTCGACTACGTCGAAAGCTTTGGTGAGGTCTACAAAAAGTCCTAGTATTTGTTCTTGGTTATCTTTGCCGCGAAGGATACTCTCTATTAATGAAAATAGGGCATTATTTATAGATCTGCCCTTACGGAAGCCCTTACGGAAGAACAGAAAAAGTCTACATTTCATAAAATTATTAAAATATGAAGGAGGTGAGAAAACAAGCTGAATTTTTGGTCACATGATTAACATAAATGCACAATTGTGTAGAAAAAATTTCTTTACTCTCGGTAATTGCCCACATAGTGAATTTGTCAGTCAAAGATTGGTCTAAAATAGCATTTTTTGTGCCGGAGCCCTTTCTAGAGCCCTTTTACTCCTAAAGTAACACTTTGGTACAGTCAAGAAACCTTCTGCAGATGGCCACATCCTCAAATAAAAGGAATCCAGTAACAATAGCCTGTTGTAAATCATAATAGTATGACAGCTGCCTCATGAAAATTGAAATTTTCATTTTCCTACATAAAAAGATCACTACTTTGGAGGCCAGTAGCTCAGAAACTAGAATAGGTACACCTTCTCTGATGGCAGATTCTGAAAGCCTGTGTTCAAATTGCCCAGTATAGCTAATTTCAGGCAGATATCATATTCCATTCCAGAAATATTGGCATCCAAAAGTAGGTGCACAGGAACATGTGCAATTTGCCAGTGTCAAAAATGGACAACAGACCTTTCTTTAAAGGGCCACAGCACCGAAACCCTTAGGAATTTTGGCCTAATATTTGGCAATTCTTCATTATATATGTAAAGGTACCAGCACAATTTTTTTTTAGTCAAATCTGAGTCGGTCACCCGGGGAATTTTCCAGACTTTGGTTGAATTCATATGGAATGACCCCTTGGTCATTGTGTGATCGTATGGCATCTTGATAAGTACAGCTTAATTGTATTCCAATATTTACACCTCCAACTGCAGCTAAATTCAACACATTATGGATATGAGTCTTGTTGTCGTATTTATTTCTCATCATTTGAAGTGTCCAAAATCTTTTATACCCATTCTAGACCATCCTTGTGCACCAGTATTCCCAAACAGAAGGCAGGGGAAACAAAACAAAAAGTTTCTTACTGCGCACCCGCAAAGCCAATCATAAAATTGATACATATCAGGTTTGAAATACCTGATGTAAGAAGCCCTGTTTCTTCCACTGGCCACCTGCATTATATTTAAATGAGGAGTAGGTCTCCCCAGTTTTTTTAATGAAATGCCTGATGTAAGAAGCCCTGTTTCTTCCACTGGCCACCTGCATTATATTTAAATGAGGAGTAGGTCTCCCCAGTTTTTTTTATGATGGCTTTTTCCTCCAATTGCTTGGAAGAAAAGGCACCATCAGCAAGCTGTCCACCGAATTCATGCTTTCACAAACATTCACAAGCCACACGCTACCGCTAGCACTGAAGCACTCATCTAAAAGCATGTGTAAACAACAGATAGTGTAATGCCTCTAGTGGTTAAGACCAGAACTATAGTTTCATCTACATTCCAACAGATGTCGCGACAAGTGTCGTTTTGTGTCAAGCAAGATCTTGTCAAATAACTAAAGTGCACCAGTGAGACGTGAAGTAATTAGTAAAGCCCCCACAGCACTTTTTGCAGTTAAAACTGGCATACGGTCAAGCTTGGGCATGACATGACAGTCCTAGAAATGTGGTACTGTTAGAGACTCTCCAAGATAACAGCAAAGGAATTCTCTCTACGTAAAAGAAAATATAGTATTGTGTTTGAAAATAACATTATACGATGAGCAGAAAACAGCCTGTGTGCTGCAGCACAATAGCAGAAACCGCCATTGGTTCACCTCTATTTCTTGTAAAAGTTTTTAACAAAGTCACTTATACACCCTGTATACCTTCCAAGTAACAATATTAAGTAAAAGAAAACGTTCTTTCAGACTGAAAACATATCACAGCACTGATATTAATAGGGTTACAGAACTGTGAAATGCTGACATCTGTAAGAGATTTCCGTACTCACATTTATTATGGATATATCAGTGTTTAACAAAATTAAAAAAGTAATAATATCAATTACTGCTTAGTTTTCTTGATACTTACACCTCGATTCAAATTCAGTCTAAAGAACTCTCCTTTAATTTTCCCTTTTATTTGCACTCTATCAACAGAGAAAACAATGTCCTTCCTGTTGCGAGATATCACTACATCATGCCAGATGTTGTCATCCAGAAGGCTTCCAACAGAAAGGCTTGTCATTACACCAGCACCTATTAGAACAAAAAGTAAAGTTTATACAGTGTGTTTCACGTACGAGTTGGCCAATCATGCAGGTTTCTGCATTGTGGTAGCCACAGCTCTAACTCTGGCGATCGGATGAAATATCTACGCAAATAAAGCCACTGACGATGTAATGATTTACTTTCTCACACTTACCATTAAAATTACAATGAAAATAAGTATGCATCTCATCACATGAATTTGAAAAAGTCCTCCTCTTGCATCCACACAACACTGGCGCCTTTTTAGGAGATTTTCTTTCGTGTACATAAGTTCAGCTTCCAAGACAAGAGTGTGATATTGTCTTTAATTTCTACTAATGAGTGGGTGTTTGACCTATATGCTTTATTTTTCAAGGTCCCCCATAAATAATAGTCACATATTGTTAGAAGAACTTAAAGACAATATCACAAAAGAAATTAACACTATCTTGGAAGCTGAACTTATGCGCTTGAAAGAAAATTCCCTAAAAAGGTGAAAAAGGAGGACATTTCCAACATCTCTTGTGATGAGATACGTGGTTATTTTCATTGTAATTGTGAGAACCTGAATCATTACACCATTAGCAGCTTTATTTGTGTAGATATTTCACCCGATCGCTCGGGGGTTAGATCTGTGGCAAATGTCATTCAGTGATGTACCATGTTTTTCACATATATGTGAAAAACATGGTATATCACTGAATGACATTCGACTGAAACTGCTAACTTGTATGATAACAAAAACAAACAATAATAATAACAATAATAACAAAATAATAATACCATATTTACCTGCATAATACACACGCTTCTTTCCCAGATTCTTATAATAAGAAACTAGGACGCGTCCTTGATCCAAGGAAAAAATTTTAGTGGGAGGGAAAAAAAACACATACTAAGGGCCAATAGCATACGTGATGATATAGCAGCTGGAACTATATATATCGATTATGCCACATATATGAGGAGGTATGTTTCAAACTGTATTAAGTCCACTTATGTAAATTTTTCAGGAGATTAGAAAAACTATTTAAATGTAAACTAAGGGATTTAAGAACACTTAGTTGTATGCATTATTTTGAAGGGAAAACAGACTTCACAGGATGATAAAGCATACTTGGAAGTCGGAACTATATGAAATCATATAAAACTCATTTTCGTCCATGGGTGGACTTAATACGGTTTGAAACGTACCTCCTCATATGACTATCGATAGTTAGCAGTTCAGGCATTCCAACTTAAAATGCTCTTAGTGAAAGATTTTCAAAAATCATCCCAAATACCATAAATGCTGGAAATATATTCCTTAAATATTTAAGTTTTAGTAACTAAATCTTTTTACATATAGGGAGATGCATTTATTTTTTTTGTAGGAAGCTTGCTTTTCAGTCATTTTGTAATTCAATTATAAGAGCTGATTTGTTCTAATAACATTTGTTGCACTACAGTCAAATTATCTATGGCAGGTGTTCTCAAACTTTTTTCGTTCGCGGACACTGTTTTGCTATGCCTAGGCTATTAATGTATCCATCGTTTACTAGTATTAATTTCATTTTCTGTTGTAACACATTTATGAATACATTGCGAATATTAATTCACAACATATTTTCTTGCCATTCATCTTCACTGTCAGATCGTATAAGGTCTAGGTCTTTATAGAAGTAAATATTCCCTGAAAGAAATACAGCAATCCTTTCGAGTAGTACGATGATATTCAGTTTCGGAAAACATGTAGCTGAAGTATATAACCTTTATTTTCTGGTGCAACACTTTATGAAGAAAATATTGCCTTTTTACAGCAGGAACATTAATACATAATCATCATCTTTCTCGTCATCTTCATCCTGAGAACGATAATTATCTTATTGTAACTAGGCCTAGAGATGTATAAAGCAAAATATCCCCTGAAAGAATTACTTGAAACATAGATCTTTGATGATATTGAGTTTCGGAAAGGAACACGCTGTCAAAGCCTATGGATATCATATGGAATAAGGAACAACTGCAAGCATGCCTTTCTCAGCATTAAATAGGCCATCATTAAGAATTGGGAAAAAATCCAAGCATTCCTTTTTCAGTGGTAAATCAGCTATAATTAGTTATGTATTATGCATTACGTTTTCAGATTGTGAGGGTAACATTTTCTCGAATGCACAAGTCTCGAAGTCGACATTGCCGAAGTTTCTCTCACGTTTTACATTCATTTTACCAGAGATACCCCAGACAGAAAATTCAGCAATTTTGAATGCAATAGCTAGAAGCACTCCCATTGGTTGCTATAGCTCTCTACTCAATCAGGGCCAATTTGATATTACAGCATGCATCGTATCTCCATCTATTGACAAAGTGCTCAACTCATTTATCGGACACATGGTTATTTAATGAGCGTATTCCCTTTCGGAAACGGAAGTGGGTTTTTCGAGCAGATGAGATGTATAGAACAAATAGTTGACTAATAGATATCTGGAGCTTTATGCAACTGGGCCTTAAAGGAACAGATCTCGACAACATCATAGCTCAAAAACCCAACCTTCATGTGGTGCAGCTATTAGTAACCGTGGATAACTCATTCATGCTGACACAGATAGTAATAGTGGTCTGATCTACCATTACTTCACATTCCAATGCTGGATCCCTGCTATTACTTTTTCCTATCTAGCCTTTCTTGGCTGAACTCTTGTTTTCTTCAAACCTGACATTATTGGAGTACTCAAAACCTAGGGGTCATTTCTTCTTTGTTCTCTACTGTTCTCAACAATCCTGTAGGCTTTCACAATTGAAATGTCCATATATATGTTGCATCTATTGCAGTCTCACTAAAAACATGCTGAGTTATGGAGAGAGTGTCACAACTTGGGCATATCGTTATATGCATAGCAACTAGGACCTATTGAAGCTTCAGTGGGAGATTCTCATAAGTTTAACTTTTGTTGTTCAAATGTATATTTTTGTACACTACCAAACAAACACAAAGAGGAGGAGGTAGTAAAATAAGAGCCTAAGGTATTGTCTGGTATTTTTATTGTTTATTATTATTATTATTAATAGCACTATCACCAACCACCACCCACCCACCCACCCAAGACCCACCCACCCACCCACTCGGAATTTTCCTGTGGTTTACAGCCTAACAGCTATACGTGTACCAAACTTCAAGTTTCTAGCTCATCTGGAATTAGGCAAACATTAATGTCTGTGAGCCAAGCTGAGCCCTTTTTCGCAAGGTTTTTAGGGCTAACAATTAAAAAATTAACTTTTTGGAATTTTCCTGTGGTTTATAGCCTAAAAGCTATATGTACACCAAATTTCAAGTTTCTAGCTCATCTGGAAGTGGGCAAACATTAATGTCGGTGAGCCGAGCCGAGCCCTTTTTCGAGGGTTTTTAGAGCTACAAATTTAAAAAAAAAAATATTTTTTTTTTTTTAAATTTTCCTGTGGTTTACAGCCTAAAAGCTATATGTGTACCAAATTTCAAGATTCTAGCTCATCTGGAAGTGTGCCGAGGCGTGCCCTTTCTCGGGGGGGGGGGGGTTTAGGGCTAAAAATTAAAAAAAAATGAACTTTTTGGAATTTTCCTGTGGTTTACAGCCTAAAAGCTATACGTGTACCAAATTTCAAGTTTCTAGCTCATCTGGAAGTGGGCAAACATTAATGTCAGTGAGTGAGTGAGTGAGTCAGTCAGTCAGCCATGTGGCTTTATATTATAGGGATGGTATTACTGTTTGGGGTAATTCATAAGAATACAATAATGTCAGAATAAGAAAACTACAACAACAAAAAAAGCAATTAGAATCATAGCACAAATAAAACAAACAGAATCATTCAGGGAATACTTTAGAAAATTAGGTATATTCACATACACATCAATTTATATCTACAAGACTACAATGAGTCTAATAAAGAAACAAGGAAATATTGTAACGGCGAAACGGTACTTTAGGCCGCGCACAGGTTTTCCTTGCACTTAATAATAAAAGACCCTTGCACCAAACATAATTTGTCACAACTATAAACAACAAAATAATATTTCATAATAAAGAAAAAAATACCCTTGCACCAAAAATCATATTTCACAATTATAGGAGTGGGAGTGAAAACTCATGTGCGACCTGTTCTACCATTTTCCCATTGTAACAAATAAAGACATACATTTACACAACACAAGACAAAAGAATGACTATAGAATAGAAACACATAATCTAAAAAGCTATGAGAAAGGTCCAAACTATGCAGGAATAAAACAATGGTCCAAGCTGCCTCACTCGCTTAAATTAATAAAACAAAAGAGCTTTAAAAACAAGTTCAAGTGATTCCTAATAGAGAAAGCATACTATACTATACTATAAAAGAACATGAGTAACATAGTTGAGTAGCATCACACTTTAGCATTAAGACAATCTGCATAGGAATAAAATAATTTGTGTAGCAATAAGATAATTTGTGTAGCTCTAAGGTAATTTTGCAATTTCAATGTTAGTAGTATAATGATTGTAGAATAAACTAGATTTATTTACACTAATGACAAGTCCTATATCATGTAACAATGGAAATTGTAACCAAATTATCGATGGGATGCTAATAAACTATCACTATCACTGTATTTACTTGTGTATTGGATGCACCCCCACATTTAGCGTTAAAGATAAAAAATGAAAATTCCCCACTTAATAATATCTGACGTAAGATTGGATGCCCTGCTTGTCTTTAACTTCAACTTATTAAACAACAATGCATGGATACAGTAATTATAATTGGTTGTTATTAATGTACAAAATATACTCAATGATTGTCGATTAATATCGCAGTATTCTTAGGACACCTACAGTAGACAGTTGGGTTGATAAACTTGTGTTTGGACAATGCATAAGAACTGACAAAATATTCAAGTTATGCAACAGTTTTAGGTTGAAAGTTATAAAATTTGTGGAAGAACCCAGTAACAGAACCGCTGGACGAGAATTTACAGTGTGCATGGTATTTCTCATCTGTTCATGCAAGTTAGGCATTCCATTGTAATGGGTGTTACAGTTGGACAGTTATAAAGACAAATTTAGAGAAAAATAATAGTTATCAAAATCTCATTAATTACAATGGTTAGCTCTTACTTTTGTGTGTACTATGAGGTATTATTTCCAGAAATAGAAATTTTCCTAGTATTTGAAATATTAAAAATACATATGGTAACGGCTGTTATATAAAAAACCCACTTGTTGAGGTAGATGAAGAAAATAAATAAGCTCTGTGAGCAGGGCCGTGGGAAGAAAGCAAGGGCCCCAGGGACAAATTTTTCTGGGCCCCTGTCAAATTTTAAATTCACTACCCAACTCACCCATTATAATGTGTGCAACAAAAAGATTATGTAATGATATTACATAATTATTAAGTGCCAGAATGGTACAGGCACTTTATGAGATTGTCTGGTAGACAGGAAAATATCTATCCGTCTGCTTGTCTGTCTGTCCGTGTGTCTGTAAGCGCGATAACTCAAATACGCTTTATCGGATTTTCATAAAACTTGGTATACCATTTATAACGCCCATGGGACGAAGCCTATTGATTTTGGACCAAATCCGTTAACTGATGCCGGGTACGAAACAGAAAAATACATTAAAATGTTCTAATTAGGAACAATTTTATCTGTATGTACTAGTTCAATCGTTTCAAAAATTATGATTTTAAATGCCGAACGTTAGTGAGGCCTACTGTTGAGTCCAAAAGGATTCCTGCTTCTACTTTTCAAAAATAGCAATTTTTCTTCAAGACTAATCCGTTTCAGATAATTCCGTGTCACCGTTATACGAAGGGCAATGCAGATAAAATAAACACATAAAACATAACTTAAGCTGTTTATTGACTTATAACCAATTTTATTTTAGAGTAAATTTAGAAAATAAAAAATAAAACCTGGTCGGCGGGGCCCCCTTCGGGGCCCGGGCCCCGGAGCTGCAGCCCTGGTTGCCCCTCCCTCTCGTCAGGCCTGTCTGTGAGATGACAATTAATAGAAATTTACAAATTTACAAATTTTGCAGGCTGAATAAACTCTAGAAAAACCAAACATATAATAAAAATAAATAAATAAAAAAAAAAACATTTTTTTAAATTTAATTATTTTGAACGTTATGGGTGTTACATTAATGCTAACGGGTGTTACATAGTTGACAGAAAACATTATATCTGAGCAAAATTGGCTAAATACTTACTAGATTGAAAGAGATAAGAGTAAGGACAAATTAAAGTAAGACTGTATGCATAAACAAGAATATTAAACATTAAATAGGACCCAAGAACATTATAATCAACTTATTAAAAATATTCTGATACTGCCTGTGTTTTAGTACAGTGAATGTAATCGCGGATAATGTTATCACTTTTTTTGAAGTCCCGTACGGATTAACACTCATAACTTGAAAAAATGCTGTTTACTGAGCAGAGATGCCAACCTTGAAAGGTGGTTATCAGTAGTGCGAGTCTAATCGGATGGGGAGGGGCCTCGATGTCTCGGGCAAATTAATATATGCGTCTTCTTGTGCTGCCCCTTGACGCGTCCGTACTCTTCATGCTTTTTTGAGAACTCATGGCGTCTACAGTCATCGCGTCCTCCATGTTTAACCGAAAAATCACAATTACAGCTTTCACAAAATAGCCTACGTGATTTGGTGAAATTTTTTGAAGGTCCGAGGCAAGGAAACTCTTCCGTATACTGCTTTCGATACTGCTGATTTTCCGCAGTTCGTTTTTGAACATCAGACTCGTCACTGATTTTATGTTTACACGACATATTTCCTCAATATTCTACTTTCACTGCAACATTCAATAAAACTTCTAGCAAGCAACGGCGTAGGCAGTCGTCAGCGGCATTACAGTGATAATCAAAAAGAGAAAACACGTTAACACCAAAGATGTTATAACTACAATTATGTTATAACTGTAAGATATAACATCTTTGGTTAACACACACTCACGTCAAAGATTGTTGTTGTTGTTGTTGCTCGTAGTTTTTTATAGACGCTACTGCTGTCTCCAAGAGTTTGGAGAGGTCAAAGATTGTAGTGTCTAATGTCGCCAACACAAGGGTGTTTTCTTTTACAAACTATTTCTCATGATAACAGTTGGCATCAGTCAGTAACTTTTTTTTTTTTCGCGGGAGAAACGAAAAATTTTAAAAATAGATATTGGGATTCGTAAAATCCGTAATATTCAGTACAATTTCCGTATTGCCGTAGCAAATTCAAGAAAATCGTAGAAACTACGGAAATTCCGTAGCAGTTGGCATCTCTGCTGAATACTGAGGCTTTATTTCCAAGTACTGTACGTCATTCAAAATTTTGCTTTTAAGGGTTTCGTTTCTAACTCAACTGTATTGTGTTGTACTGGAGGTAGCAATTCTGTTCCCAGCTCACAGGATGACCAGTTCGATGGGGTGGTACTATCTAACTTTCTCTTTTAAGCAATAAAACATGTTTCACCTAACAGTTCAGCTGCTACTTTTGATTTATGAAGATAACAGTGCTGACATGCAGTGTTTGCTAGTGTAAAATGAAAAGACTTGAACAGACAGGCAGTAGATGTTTTGCTATGCGGTGTTCACCACAGATCAGTATAAACTTCCGAAAACACTCTTGGCCAATTTCACCGACCTCGGTTAGGATGCCTGGTTACTTGACCACAATAACCATGGTTAGACGAAAGCCATTGCACCGACAGTTTGGCCTGGTTAAGAATCCATGGTTACCTGCTGCCTGCTCATCTCGCCATTATTCCTCTCTGGAGCAATTCGTCTGTAGTATTTAGGTAGCAGTGACTTGACTTATTTGTTGTTGTCTTTGTAGGCTCATATTGTATTACTAAAGGGATTTTTCATTTTTGTAAGCACTTAATCATGGAAAGAAAAGCTATTAAACGAGCAAGGGCACCGAATTTTAGTGTGTATGAAAATTCAGTGCTTGTTGACTTAATAGAAAAGCACAAAGGCACAACTGAAAACAAGCAAACAGATGGAACTAGGCCTCTCAAACAGAAAGAAGAGGCCTGGAAGAAGCTATGTTTGGAGTTTAACTGCCAGGTATTTATTTATTTATTTATTTATTTCATTATTAAAAAACAAAGTACTGTTTTCTTCTTTGTTCTACGCCAAATAAACCAGCGCATTTGCTTATACTTGTGCTTATCCACAGGTGTTACAGAAAGGACAGCTTCAAATCTGAAACAGCATATGAAAATATAAAAAGGGCAAGGATGGCTTCGGCAAATGAGAAAGTGGAAACTTATAAGTGGCATAGAATCGTAGCGCAGTCAGCAGTCGATTTCTTGGAGACACGGGAAAATTTTTGTTCGTTGGGAAGTCCAATCTTTCTCCAAGAAGTTCCAGAACAGATAAAACTGTCTCCTTTTTTAGATGATATTTCCTCTGAAATACTTCTTCAGTCAGGTCTTTGAATGGATCAGGCCTTTCCCTCCCTACTTCCTGATCTCTCTCATGATGTCCGAGATATCTAGCATACAACAAATAGTTATCCAACTCCATCTTGAATGCTGCAGAAGCAAACGCCGCCTTATGGATACTATAAGAGTACATACAGCTATAAGCACTCAAGTATGCGGTGTGCTCCTGGTTAAAACTTAACCGTTCGCTCAGGGCCGGTTAGCTAATTTCTTCCGGTTAGTGTCGTTTGAACTCGTAACCGGGCTCGATGAAATGGAAATTCGTGAAAATGCCTGGTTAACTACCAGGTGTTATTTAAACGGCCCTAACCGAGGTCGGTGAAATCAGGCATCTAACTTGTATTTTGATGATTCACAGTTATGTATAATTTTATGAATAAATATTTTTAATTCTGTTCTGTAGTGTTGTAAGATTCTACCATGAACCTTAGAGTAGTTTCTGAAGGCATTTTCTTTTAATATTATGAACGTTCTTCTAAAGTAGGTTAAACAGACCATTCGGACCACACACAAGTTACTCTGGTTTGTATAGTCATAAATCGATATACAACTCGATATTGTGGATCATAACTAAATTAATAATCACTAATTAATTATACTTATATTTGTTGCCATGTAATTTCTAATGTAATACTTTTCGTGTTTCAGAGCATGCAGAGCTGAAACACGTATTACTTAAGTCTTCTTTAATCGAAGATTCCACAAATCCTTTAAATTACTTTGTGAACTTGTTCTCATTGAGCTGTGGTTGCATTTCCGTTTGACTCTCACTCACTCTGGTCCTTCACACCGAAATTCACTGATTGTCCAAAGGAAATGTACTTTCCAGATTTTATGAACTTAGAAATGAGACATTACAAATACCTACCATAGAAACACCTGAGTTTGCTGACCTCATTAGCGATGAAACTTGGTGTTCCAAAGTTGCATACCTAGCTGATATTTTTGGACATTTGAATAATTTCAATGCCAGTATGCAGGGAAAGAAAGAGAATATTCTTACATCAACTGACAAGCTGAATGGGTTCTTAAGAAAAATTCAACTGTGTGGTAGTTTTTCATTAGGGCTTAAATAATATGTTATGTAGAATATAGTAACGAATATAATTAATATGCATTCATTGCTTATTCAAAACTGGATTCGCAATAGCACTGTAGGGAGAGTTTTTCAAGGTGCAGGTAAAGACTCCTTTCTCACGGAAAGAGGCTTTTACCTGGGCTAATAAATTCGGAGCCTGTCATAACACAGGACTCAGCTCTTTGAAAGAGGATTTTAGAACACAAAAGAGCATCAATAAAATAAAATGATACTTTAGTATTTGGTCGTAAAACCTAAGTTTGCGAAAGTGTAGTTTAAGCTTATAGATGTAAGATAAAGCACGCTTATTTGGTATGAGAGGAAGCAATGAAGTAATTTCACGTAATTTCTAAATTACGAATTAAATGCACGAGCATGACATCAGGAAGGCTTTAGCGAGAGAAAAGTAATTTATGTGTGAACTGTCGGTATTTTGTTAGTTCAAAGGACTGACGATATCATTGGCTAAGTTATGATTATAACAATAGCCAATAATATTGTTTAATATATGAGTAACCAATCACAGTTCAGTAAGGGCGTGTATTTTCATGTCAAAATACTCAGATAGTTTTGATTTTCATGGAGTGAAGATATCACTCTGATACTCGACTTCGATCGAGAGGGATGTAGACTCTGATACTCGACTTCGATCGAGAGGGATGTAGACTATGTTACTTGATTTCGATCGAGAGGGATGTAGGGACTTTGTTACTTGAAGGATCATGCATTAGGAGATTAATAGTTATCAACGTGAAGTAATTAAGTGTAGGAAACGGGAGCATATGACTGCCCCGTATAGCACGTCAGTAAAGTATATAGAGTATAGAAGTATGTCACAAGATATACAGTGTGGTAGGCTCGATGTGGCCTAAGTTTAGCTAGACACATGATCCAGTAAACTAATCGTCATTTACATCGTAACTTGGGGTCACCATGGGAGCGATTTCCAGGATGTATTTAACAGTGTATTGTGACTCAGTGTAATTTTATCTGGTGAACAAATAAACCACGAATATTTTGGCTATGGTAAAATATAAAACCTGTGTATTAATTCATGTTAGAACCTTATCCAAGCCAAGTGTCGTCTGTCTGCTCTGAGAGAAGGATGTCCTGTGTTCGATGACCGGCTGGCAGCTTGGGATAGCGGTAAGACAAATAAATTCGCTATGTAATTGCATGGCTGGCGCCCAGATAAAGCTTAACCCCAATAAAGCTGCTACGAAATGAGGCTCAACAGTGAGGTGTTAAGAAAACCGCAATAAAATGGTGCCCAACAGTGAGGCCGAAATAACTACTATAAAATCGCACGTCAACGGGGGTAAATCCGAGGATAATACGAGCACCAGATATAAAATGGTTTCCCAAGGCCTGGGGCTCGATTTGCAATAAAATAATCCAACAGTGAGGCGACGACAAACTACTAGGAATAAAGAAATCAGTTATAACCGATTGACCAACTGGAACGAAAAAATGGAAGAGGATCGACGAAATTTAGGCACCATGCTTGAAGTGAACCACAGTTGAGAAACAATCTTCACAGCAAAGAAGAAAGACCCAGAAGACAGCGACAGCGGCGGATAAGAACAAAATACCAGGGGAATTTAAGAAGAATGAAGACACCAGGGAAATTGACGAAGAATGAAGAGGAACGTGGTACAAATGGATGCACCGAGGGATGACACAAATCAAAGATAAGATCCTAAATACATATGTGTGTTGATATCTCTTAAAATCAATAGCAATTGAAAAAAAATAATAATAACAGTCTTTTAACGTTTTTAGAAAGTTTTTTTTTTATTGCAGATAAAGTTATTCAATAAAGAATCAGTTATTGAAATTTAAAATCAAAGTACATTAAATTAAAATAAATTTAGACAGGCTGAAAATTTAAGACAGCTCTGTAGATATCAACACTCAAAATTATTTGGCGAGAACATTATAGGGAAAATTGTAAAGATTGTATTTGTATGTTGTGTTGCATGCTGATTTTTGTGTTGTGTTGTTTGTTATAAACAAGGCTGAGTAAGTACAGGTATATGAAACTTAGAAGCGGGCATTGTACACAAGTGAATATGGAGCAGGATTCAGATCTCGGGAGAGGGCAGAATTTTTTCAGCCAGGAGCTGGATAGTAATATTGAAAATATGGATAGGGTTCCAGGAACCGATTCTTCAGAAAGTAGGACACCTGACGGGGGTGAGTTTGTTGAACAGGCAATTAGGACAGCTGGGGAAGTTATTGAAAGTGAGATTAGTGCTAGCAATGACCTAGAAAGAGATTCTGAAGACCCTGTAATAAATACTAATGTTGCCATGCCAACTGGTGTAGAGTCTATGTTTGCTCGCCTTTTAGATAAAATTGAAGCCGCTAATGAGAAGATTAATAATAAAATTGAAGCTGTAAGTCAACAATCTAAGGAGACAAATAATAAAATTGAAGCGAGTAGTGAGCAGGCTAAGAGTAATTATGAGAAACTAGAGCAGAAAATTACGCAGGCTAGTAGGGAAACAGAGCAGAAAATTATGCAGGCTAGTAGGGAAACAGATGAGAAATTTCAGAGAATGTTAGAGAAATTAGATGACAAAATAGGCATTCAAGACAAGAAATGTAAAGAGAGAGTCAGACATGAAATTAAAATAGTTGAGGAAGAGATAAATAAAACTGAGGCCAGGGTGAATAAAAATGTAGAAACGAAAGTAGATAACCTTAAGGGAGAGATTATGAATAAATTATGTGAGGTAGGTTCAGGCATCGAGAAGGTCAAGGATAAAACAGCTGAGCTATCTAAAAAGGTACTAGAGGCGGAAAAGGCCATAAAAGGATCTAGACAGGAAATGCAGGCAGAAGTAATGATAAAAGTTAAGCAGATTGAGGATAAATTGAATAAGGATGTTGCAGGAATAAGTAAGGAGATATCATGTATATCGAGGGAGGCGTGTAGTGTAAGGTCAAGGGAAAGTAGTGTCCAGAATGACGTCATATCGGGTGATCATGCTGTAATTCAGAATGAGGAAAATAACGTCACGAGAGGGTCAAATGAGAATACGATCAACGGGAACATGTTTATGGCAGGCCCAAGTTCTGACGTCACGCAGGTTACTGCTGGACCAAATGAGAGTTTAGGGATGTTTGCAGGCGGTATTGATAAGACTCACGTAAACAGTGTATTGTTCAACGAAGTCACATTACCTTTCTACGCAGAAAATGCTAGTCAGACACCGCAAGCTTTTTTGAGGAGCATGGACGAGTATTTTTTCCTAAAACACGTACCAGAGCAATATAAAATGCTTATGATTTCGCGGGCATTACGTCACAAGGCGAAAGATTGGTTTGACTTGACAATAGGCCCAAGCTGCACGTACGAAAGATTCAAGGAATTGTTTTTAGACCGGTATTGGGGAGAGAACAAGAAAGCAGAAGTCAGGATTGAACTGTATAATGGACGTTATAAGCATGCGGGGAATACTTCATTAGTAGATTACTTTGTAACCATGGTCGGACGGGCGAGATTGCTCGAACCTTGTTTAAACGAGAAATCGATTATACAGTTAATTCAACGGCATTTTGAGCCGGAGGTTCACAATGTCCTCGCTGTAGCTAATTTAACGACATATAGTCGTGCCATTGAAGTCTTGTCTAGTTTCGATGCGAGTGCAAGGCGTGACAGTGGGGAGAATAGATTTAACAGGCCGAGGGATACGAACTCAGGACCTAGGAACAGGACGGATGGAGACGGTAGAAATAATGGTCCGTATTACTCATCACGAAATATGGACAGGAACCGGGGGGCGAATCATGGTAACCAATTTAGGGGGCCGAATCGTGGACAGAATGAAAACAATAACAATAACACTAGGGAAAGACAAGTGAATAATATTGAGTTTTCAGACGGCGTACCCTATGTCAGGAGGAATAATGGAAGTTTTCGTAGAAGAGGGGGAAGATTTCGTGGAAACAACAGAAATGCGAGCCAGCATGGCCAAGAAAACGCATTGTCTGAGAGTAACCAGTTGGGCGAGACGGATTTAAACCCGCAGGCAACGGTATACAACTCGAGAGACGTAAACACGGAAGAAAGCGGTCAGTACAGGAGGGGTGAGGAGGAGTTAACCCAATAACAGTAAATATGTTACAAATATACCCTGTAAAATATAAAGCCAGATGAATACATTTGCCGTAGGAATAAGGGAGACGAGGATGCTAAACAAAATAAATGCATAACAGAAAAGAAAAGAAATTAAACATTTAAATGCAAAGAATATTTAAACAAAAATAATAATATTAATAGTGAGCAAAAGTAGGAAGGCGTAAATGTACTTTATACGATTGATAACCAAAGAATGCTAAATATGGACATAGAAAAAAAATGTCAATGTATGTTTTCTACCAGTTAAATTCCAGTATAAAATCTGATACCAGAATACGATTTTTGCTAGTCTGAAAGCAGAATTAAGTTTAAAGAAATAATTTCACATTGCTGAACAAAGAAGGAATTATGATACACGTACCGTTTGTGAAAGAGAATTATGCAGTCGAAGATGATAGAAGCTCTAAGAAAGAAGTTACCGTGTTATGATGAAGTTATTATTGAGTGCGTAGAGGCAGCGGAATGCGCCCACGCGAAGGTTATTCAGGCAGCGGAGTCAGAGAACGCGCTGGCCATGATAAGATGAAGTTTATTTAGACAGTGAAGTCATAGAACTCGCTAGTCGTTTTTGAAGTTGTGGTGGAGATAAATAATCTCGGAGATAGTGGAGAAAAAAAAAAAGTAACGGACAAATGAGCGACTTTTAGATGAATGCATCTTTGAATTAAACAAGGTACCGTAGAAATATTGAATTTAGAGGGAATAAATGTGACAAGTTGGAAATAAATATTGAGGAAGTTTTATGAAATCGCGTGTCAGACATTACATTAAATAGCTGGTCAGAGGAATTTATATAGATTGCTATCAAAGAAGGAGATTTTTAAATAAGCAAGTTGGTTCATCAATCAGTGTACAAATCAGACGTGGAATGCATTACGTAAATGCAGGATGGTACATTCAAGATATGAATAATTAGCATACTTATAAAAAAAAAATAAAGTACTAGACAGTAAGACATGGGAAGATAAAGTATTTTGAAGAGTTTTACAGAATTGAGATAAAACAAAAATACAAAACTGCAAGTCATTGTGGAAGAATAAGATAAGAAGTGTTGCTTATTATGCACGGCGGTGTTTGAAGGAAGAATATTTTGTAAGAAATAAATGTTTTGGAGGAAAATATGAAATTAAAGTAATAATTTACGGCAAATGCTTTTTCATGGTGGTTAGTGGGTCACACGTGACATTACAGGAAGTTCGTAAGAATAAATTGATTAGATATGCGTCGAGAAGGAAGCGATAAAAGAGGAAGTTTCAAGTGATAGTCAGAATATGATATTACGATAGAGGGAGATTCCAGATCAATTAATAGATGATTGATTGTTATGAAAAGAGTATTCATGATAGAATAATTGTTCATGAAGGTTATGATATTATGGTAGAGGCTTTCGATCCTAAAAAAGAACCGATTTGTAGGTAGATTCAATCTCTCACTTTTGAAGAAGTATAAAGAATAAGAATACACCATGCGAGTCTTGTTAAAAAAAAAACCTAAATGCAATCATTCCAAGTTAAATTGTAGATATTATTGTAATTGTCATATTTTTGTGTGAGGTAAACATGTTTGCTGAAATAATAGTAACATATGTGTGAATTGTATAAGTAATGTGAAGACAGGACAGCTGGTCGATCAAATTCCAATGCAAAGTTTTCATATTATCTTATTAGTGGAAAGTGTAAATAAATGTAGCATCTCACAGACGTTACGTCTTTACTTCGGCGCTGTGATGGGTGAAAAGAAAAAAAAAACATATATATATATATATACAAATAAATGAGTCGTGTGTGTCGTACACGAAATAAAAGGAGTTTTAAATGAAACATTCGCGTGAGTAAAATGCTGTGTTTGTATGAGTGAAGAAATGTTTGCATGTTATTGGTGTAAGAGTACTTACTGTCATAATGTTAACGTAATAGGTGATGAACCTTTTTCAAGGGTAAGGAGAAGGGTGAACATGCAGGTAGAATGTTGCAGATGACAGGAGTAAACACGGGTTTGTTTTGTAAACACTGTGTAGACCCAGCTGTTTTTACAACTATGAATGAAGAGGGTCATTGATACCTTCCTAGTAAGTTTCGGGAGATGCGAGAAATACCATCTTAAGTAATCAGAGTATACGCTCAGACTATTAAGTTTGTATTCCTCGGGGCACTTGTGGTAGTTTTTCATTAGGGCTTAAATAATATGTTATGTAGAATATAGTAACGAATATAATTAATATGCATTCATTGCTTATTCAAAACTGGATTCGCAATAGCACTGTAGGGAGAGTTTTTCAAGGTGCAGGTAAAGACTCCTTTCTCACGGAAAGAGGCTTTTACCTGGGCTAATAAATTCGGAGCCTGTCATAACACAGGACTCAGCTCTTTGAAAGAGGATTTTAGAACACAAAAGAGCATCAATAAAATAAAATGATACTTTAGTATTTGGTCGTAAAACCTAAGTTTGCGAAAGTGTAGTTTAAGCTTATAGATGTAAGATAAAGCACGCTTATTTGGTATGAGAGGAAGCAATGAAGTAATTTCACGTAATTTCTAAATTACGAATTAAATGCACGAGCATGACATCAGGAAGGCTTTAGCGAGAGAAAAGTAATTTATGTGTGAACTGTCGGTATTTTGTTAGTTCAAAGGACTGACGATATCATTGGCTAAGTTATGATTATAACAATAGCCAATAATATCGTTTAATATATGAGTAACCAATCACAGTTCAGTAAGGGCGTGTATTTTCATGTCAAAATACTCAGATAGTTTTGATTTTCATGGAGTGAAGATATCACTCTGATACTCGACTTCGATCGAGAGGGATGTAGACTCTGATACTCGACTTCGATCGAGAGGGATGTAGACTATGTTACTTGATTTCGATCGAGAGGGATGTAGGGACTTTGTTACTTGAAGGATCATGCATTAGGAGATTAATAGTTATCAACGTGAAGTAATTAAGTGTAGGAAACGGGAGCATATGACTGCCCCGTATAGCACGTCAGTAAAGTATATAGAGTATAGAAGTATGTCACAAGATATACAGTGTGGTAGGCTCGATGTGGCCTAAGTTTAGCTAGACACATGATCCAGTAAACTAATCGTCATTTACATCGTAACTTGGGGTCACCATGGGAGCGATTTCCAGGATGTATTTAACAGTGTATTGTGACTCAGTGTAATTTTATCTGGTGAACAAATAAACCACGAATATTTTGGCTATGGTAAAATATAAAACCTGTGTATTAATTCATGTTAGAACCAAGTCAAGTGTCGTCTGTCTGCTCTGAGAGAAGGATGTCCTGTGTTCGATGACCGGCTGGCAGCTTGGGATAGCGGTAAGACAAATAAATTCGCTATGTAATTGCATGGCTGGCGCCCAGATAAAGCTTAACCCCAATAAAGCTGCTACGAAATGAGGCTCAACAGTGAGGTGTTAAGAAAACCGCTATAACTGTAGTAGTCAAAAGTTGAAAAAAGTTATCTTGAAATGTTTCCTCGCACAGCTGATACCGACATCAGTTCCAGTCTGATTTTAGAACATTTTTCTGTTTTGGAGAATAAACTGCAAGAATATTTTCCTTCCCTCAACGCCAACGAATGCAACTGGGTTAACAATCCATTTGCCGTTACTGCTGAGGACACAAAACATCTACCATTAGAAGAGGCAGAAGAAATGGCTGAACTCCAAGCCAATAGAACTTTGAAGCTGAAATTTAGGGAAGAAACACTACTTCAGTTCTGGATTTCAGTGAAAAGAGAGTTCTCAGTGTTCTCAGAGCATGCCACATCTATATTAATGCAGTTTTCAACATATCTGTGCAAACAGGGATTTTTGGCACTGACCTGCACTAAAAATAAGAAACATGAGCGATTTCTTTCTGTAGACCAAGAATTATGGGTGTGTTTGTCTGCGATTCCTCCCAGCATCGAACAATTGTGCAAAGGAAATAAGCCCACCTTTCCCACTAAACTGCAACAATAGTGTAATATTAATGACAGAGCATCTTATTTTGAGTTTGTACTGCAGTTCTTACTTCTGTAATATTAATAAATAGTATTACTAAAATATTGAATACACAAGCATTTCCCCCCCCCCCTTCTTTTTGAGCCTCAATCCAACAATTTCACCGCACACCCTTTGGAACCCGTGATCTATGGTATTGCATATTTCTGTGCGTTACAGAAGACTGCAGAGAACATCTCTTATGCTAAAGTGAAGGTAAAGAAATAATCTATTTAAAGGTAATTCAAAACTTTCAAAAGCAAGTTTCTCCTGTTACAAAATACATAGTAGTAGTAGTAAGTATTCTGCCATCCGGCAGGTTTTCAAACTTGGTACGCGAATTTTGTTTTCCAAAACTGTCTATCCTCTGCTTCCTCCTTCAGCATCCAATATTTCTGCTTTTCCCTTAAATCGTCCAACAGCTGAATTCTTCTTCTTCCAAGTCTATTTGTACCCTCCAATCTTCCTTCTACGACATCATGTAATAAGCAGTTCCTTCTGAGAATGTGCCCAACCCAGTTTGCTTTCCTCTGACGAATTGTGTGTATGATTGACTTCTTCTCACCCACTCTACTCAGAACCTCTTCGTTTGTCACCATGTCCATCCACTTTATATTTTCTATCTGTCTCCAGCACCACATTTCAAAACTTTCTAAATATTTCTTCTCTAATTTCCTCAAAGTCCATGTCCCTGATCCATACAAAGCAATACTCCAAATATAACACTTCACCAGGTTTTTACGTAGCTCTAGGTTCAGACTACTAGTTAGCAGAGTTCTCTTCTTCATAAATGCTTTCTTGGCCATGGCAATTCTTGATCTTATCTCCTTGGTGCAATAGGCATCTTTCGTCAGTACACTTCCTAAGTATTTGAACTGGTTCACGTTCTCTAATTCTTGATTTCCCATGATAATTTGAAGCGGCTCTTCTCTCTTCGATATCCTCATCACCTTCGATTTACCTATGTTGATTTCCATTCCATACTTTCTTCCTGTTTCCACCAGCCTGTCAATCATTCCTTGCAATATTTCTTGTTTCTTTGCCAGAATCACCAGGTCGTCCGCATATTTGATGGTGTTAATATCGTATCCTCCTATCACAAAATCCCTAACTCCTTCTAAGGCTTCTTTTGCTAGCCAGTCTCCATAAAGGTTGAACAAGATGGGTGACATACAACATCCTTGACGCACACCTCTTCCTATTTCTACACTGTTGGTCACTCCATGTTCTAGACACACTTTCACTTTTTGTCCCAGGTACAAATTGCGGATTAGTCTCCTGTCCTTCCAGTCAATGCCTATTTTTTTGAGTATGTCCATTAACTTTTCCCAGTTCACTCGGTCAAAAGCTTTTTGCCAATCAATAAAGCAGACACACACTTCTTCGTTGACCGCTAAAACTCTCTCTGATATAATCCTTAGCATTCCAATTGCATCTCTAGTTCCTTTTCCTTTCCGGAAACCAAATTGGTCTTCTCCTATTACGTCTTCTATTCTTCTTTCCAGTCTTCTAGTTAGTATCCGTGCCACAATTTTTCCTACGTGAGATAACAAGCTGATAGTTCTGTGATCACTACACATCTTGGCACATTTCTTCTTCTTTAGTGCAATCATAGTTACCTCTAGGAAATCTTGAGGCCATTCTCCAGTGTCATAAATTCGGTTGATAAGTTTGGTAAGTTTCCTCATCCCATTTTCTCCTAATTCCTTCAGTAGGTCCACTGGTATGTCATCGTCTCCTGTGGCCTTTCTATTCTTCATTTCTTTTATGGCCTTCTCTACTTCATTCTTCAATATGCTAGGTCCTATATTATCTTTATCCACTAGTTCTTCTGTTTCCATCTCGATGTCTTGTGGTCGATTTTGCTTGTCGTAAAGCTTTTCTATGTAATTTTCCCATATTGTAAGAACTTTTCCAGGGTTTGTAATTAAATTTCCATGAATGTCTTCTATTCCAAAAGTCCGTATTCCTTTATTTTCTTTAGATTCTAACTCTATCGCTTTCTGATACATTAAATCATATCTTCCTTTTCGTCGAAGCTCCATAATTTCATCACAGCTTTCTTTAAGGTAATTTTCTTTTCCTCTGTCTGTCTCTCTTCTTAGTTCATTATTCAATCTCTTATATTCCACAGCATTAGTATTTTTGTATTTCCTTCTTTCTTCCATCTTCTTTAACATCTCTTGTGTTACCCACGGTTTCCTATTTATTCTGTCTATTTTTCCAACTTTACATACAGAAGTTATAATAAATTCTTCATTTAAAGAAGCAGAAAATTCAATTTCCAGGAAAGTTAGGTTAAATATATGATATTTAAAGAAATACCCCACTATTATAAAAATATTTAATAATCGCAAGATTATTTTGTGTAACGAATGTTACATATTTTAAACTATTTTGCAATATTTTCAGAAAATGGCTCCCACAACAATTAAGAACAGAATAGCAAAATATAATAGCTAGGTTGTCCATGCCCAACCTCAAAATGAAAGGGGGTGGAGTTATACAAGAATTCAGCTAAAAAAATGACGTTTCAGAAATAAAGTTTTTTTAAAAATAACGAAAACAACATATTATTTCTATAACAATTTTGAAATAATTTTATGTGAAAGAATGAACCCAATTTATATTTTAACATGTAACTTTTACCTTAAGCTGGTCATAGTTCTTAAAAACATTGCAGTGTAACACCCAAGTAGCACAGGAATGAGGTAAACCGCGGGAAATGAGGGTCCAACTTGACCCGACCCTCATTTTTTTAACATGGGTTAGTATAGGGCAAAACGAAATGATCCTCATTGCCGGGAGGATCCTATCATGAAGATCGCCTGTGATCATCATGACGTCATTGCTTAACACGTGATATCGCGCCGCGGGCGATGGAATGGGGTTATGCTAATGTTTTTCAAGGAGTCCGAGTGGAATTGTTCAAAGTTATGAATTGTCTGAGAATTCGGCTATGCTAATGACATGCACACGTGTATCTATAAATTGGTTTTGTTTGATGGAGGTACCTACTGCAATAAATTAGATGTTGTGACCGTGGGAATATCCAGTGCATCGGAAGGTTTTATAATGTCTGAGAATGCGGTTATGATAATGAAGGGTACACATGTTATGTAAATTGTCATGTTTACATGGGGGCCGGTTGCAATTAATCAGGGCGTGGTCCCTCTCTGTAGTAAAAAAAAATAGGGTGTGGTCCATTGGCGTTATAATGTATGGGAATGCGGTTATGATAATTACATGTACAGGTATTATGTGAATTGGCATGTTTTCAAGGTTTTAATGTCCAGACATATGGAATGCGGTTTGAACGTAGGGGGAAAAACCAGTACATCAGAATGTGACCTTTGAGTCGCCAGGTGTATTATTTATGAGGGCGCGGTTGAGAAACGTCGGAATGCCGTTTTCGAGTGTTTTAATTGCTACCAGGTGTGTGGGGCATATATATATATATATATATATATATATATATATATATATATATATATATATATATATAGCAGGATCATTCTGAAGCTTTTACATTCGTACATCATATGCACAAGCATGCGCATATGTAAGACATACTGCATATTATAAGCGTGTGTTAAGTCTGTGCATAAGTCAGTCAATATAACACTATCATCATGGAAAGATTTAGCTGCGATCAATGCACCGCATCATATAAACATAACACAAACCTAAGAAGAAACGTGAGAGGAAAGCATGGTAACATATCATTCATATGTAATACATGTAATCGTACTAACTCGACACGTAGTAATTTGCGACGACATATTGTCGAATCCCATGAACATCAGAACTCTCACTGCAAACTGTGTGATTCATCATATATATCAGGTTCTTCACTGTTGGAGCATGTTCAGAGAGAGCACAATGGGAATAATCAGGTAAGAAGCTAAACTTATTACAGATATCATTTTATTAATAAACTTCATATTATTGATTTTTTTTTATTTTTTTTTTAAATTTAATTTTTTCCCAGAATGCAGTTGGACGAGATGTAAACGTTCAGCCCAAGCCCTGTGAGCGTGATTCTCCTCGTCCCGATGCTAATCATCAGGATCATGGCATTGTACCCAGACAATGTAGACCTTCAAGCCCTCAACCAGGACCGAGCCATCAACATAATCCAATCCAACAGCCCGGATCAAGTCTTAGCCATCATGGACCTATATCATGCCCGCAGCCTGGACCGAGTCATCGGGATCATACACAGGTCAGATGGAGCAATGATAATGAGGGGAAAATGATATTGTTAGAAACGGCGTTCAAATCCCGATTAAAAACATACGTTGCATATAACATTCCAGTTGGGGACATTAAAACTAACTTGGAATACTATTATAATGACATGGTAAAGAAAGTTAGAGAGGACATAATTTTTTTTAGAGACATCAAGTTTAACTTATTCGTTGAATGCGAATTCGAAAATATTCAAGGCGAAACGTGTATGAAGAATTTCAAAACAAAAAATACTGCATTGGATACAAGTAGCGATGTGGAACAGGTCATAAGAAATAATTTTGCTAAACTATGTACCGAACTAGAAGATTGTGCTATGAAGGGCATTTTAAAAAAGTACATAAAATAGAACTGCGGATAAATAAGCATATTCCCCTCGCCAAAGCTAGTTCTTATATAGACTTACCTATGAAATATAAACATTCACAGTCAGTTATCAATATGAGGAACTGTGATGATATGTTTTAAATACTGTATCCTATCTAAATATATCAATCAGAACAAAGATCTTATAAGCTCATATACCCAACGCCCCGACCTGGAAAGTAAATATGATTGGACCGATGTTACATTTCCCATACAACTAAAACAAATATCTAAATTTGCAAAAAGAAACAACATTTCTATAAATATATACGCAATTGAAGATGTAGTCACTAATACATATCCATACATGGATCATGAAATTTATCCCTACAGTGTTTGCGACACTGAAGCCGATGACCATCATGATATACTTTACATTACCGATGGAGAACGTGCTCATTTCTGTGCCATAACCAGCTTGGAAACATTAGTTCGATCGCAAATCACACTTTCGAAGAACTATAAAAACTTTAGAATATGCAGGCGGTGCTTCTCACATTTTGGAGATAGTGAGACAAAATCTTCGATTGTTAGACTGACAGAACACAAAAGACTTTGCATGTATTTTAAGCCTATTAAATATGAAATACCAGCTCCTGAAAAGCGAATAGTTCGATTTGAAAACTACAAACACAGTAAAAAGGTAAGATTCGAAGTGTATGCAGATTTCGAATGCAGTTTACTCCCTATTGCGGGTTGCACAGGAGATCATCGAAGCAGCTGGACGATGCAGTATCAGAAACATGTACAGTCGGTCAAATAAAAAACGTCGGGCAGTATTTGATTAAGTATCACGAACGAGCATATGCGCATGTACAGGAAGACTTAAGGTTAGGTTCACACACGCCTCTTGTCTATCCATGTATTTTCTTGATTATTTAGTCAGCTTTGTTCCAAAACAAACATGTATAGAAGGCTGTGGCTATATGCCTCACGTCCGCCATATTCTTGCATGGAAGTTCTTATAATTTTTTATAATGAATAAATTCGCGAGGAATATGTTTATTCAAGGAGCATTTTTAAATATTTTATTTTATAATAGCGGTACTTGTAGTGCAAAATCAATAACTTACGTTCAACTTCTGCAAGCAATCTAGCATCGAAATACGCGGCCGGCCAGTCCTATGAAAACTTCCGGTCAGCTGCTCTTTAAGAAATATGGAACCTTCTCGCTGCTTCAGAGGCCGAAAAATGCAGGTCAATTACAATATGATTGTAAAACTACCACCAGACTACGGCCTAACTGTAGTAAAAATAAACATTCATACATTACAGCCCTAACTACACTTTCTCTCAAGCTAGCATTTGGATGTGACGCGATGACACAAAGCAAAATGAATTATGACAATACATTAAGTTGAATATCGTGTGTTGCGCTTTTCTCGTAGTTCATTTTTTCCCTCGTTCATTTTTTTTCCCTCCTGTCGCATGGCCTCATATGTTCCGAGAATAACCCTATTTTATGTTTTTTATAGGAAACTCGTGAACTAATGCGTTAAAACTTTAATTTTAACTGCATACGAGTCCCGACGGTTTTTATTTGACCGACTGTACCATATAGTTACTGTTATATGATAAAAGATAGCGAAGGTACATATTCAACACTGAAGTTATACAGAGGCAAAGATGTTGAAAAACACTTCATAAGCAATCTTATACAAGATGTTAAAGAAATCGAAAAGGAGGTATTACAACAGACTATTGCGATGCTTCCTCTGACAGAAGAAGAACGCGTACAATTTGATAATGCATCCAAAAGACACATTTGTCAAAAAGAAAACTTTACGGAAAATAACCGTAAAGTAAAGGATCATTGTCATATCATGGGGCAGTATAGAGGCCCTGCACACAATGAATGTAATTTAAGATATAGAACACAAACAGTTATTCCCGTAATTCTCACAATCTTTCCAGCTATGATGCTCTTTTTATAGTAAAATCATTAGGTTTCGATGAAAGCAGAATAGATGTTATTCCTACTAACCAGGAAAAATATATTTCGTTTACAAAATATGTACCCCGCGAAGTGAAGAATACATATCTCAAATTGAGATTTATAGATTCCTTTAGGTTTTTAAACAGCAGTTTATCATCTCTTGCTGACAACCTGCCCAAATGTATGTTTACTGAAACACGAAAGTATTTCAAAGAAAACACTGATTTAGTGGTACGAAAAGGAGTATTTCCATATGATTATATAACATCAGACCATGTTTTTTTCCGAAGTGAGCCTGCCCACTAAAGAATGCTTTTACAACAAGCTGACGGGGGATCATACCACGGACGTCGACTATTCGCATGCAAAGGCAGTTTGGGAGAAGTTTAATTTGCAAAACTTGGGCCAATATTCAGACATCTATCTAAAAACCGACGTGCTGATTTTAACGGAAGTCTTTGAAAATTTCCGTGAGATGTGTTTAGATGTGTATGGATTGGACAGCGTTCATTATTACACAATACCGGGGTTTGCATTTGCATCAATGTTGAAATATACTGGAATCGAACTACCTATAATGTCAGATATAGATATGATTTTAACTGTTGAAAGGGGGATTAGAGGTGGGATTTGTCAAAGCGTAACCCGATATGCAGAATCTACTCAGAACAATTCAATAATGTATTGGGATGCGAATAATCTATACGGCTGGGCAATGAGTCAGTGTCTGCCATATGGTGATTTTAGATGGCTGACGGATGAAGAAATCGCCGCGATAGACGTGGAAACAATACCGGATGATTTTTCGAAAGGCTACATCTTAGAAGTAGATATGCAATACCCAGACCATCTACATGAGAAACTCCAAGACTTACCATTCTGCGCCGAAAATATGTGCGTTCAAGGTGATACACACGCTAAATTATTAACAACGTTAAATAATAAAAACAGATATGTTACTCATTACAGAACATTAAAGCAGGCACTTCAACATGGCCTTAGGTGTGTAAAAATACACAGTGCTATCGAATTCAGTCAATCTCCATGGATGAAAACATACATTGATCTGAACAATATGAAACGAACTATGGCTACAAATGACTTTGAAAAGATTTTTTTAAGTTGATGAATATTGCGGTGTTTGGTAAAACCATGGAGAATATTAGAAATCGCATCGACTTTAGGCTAACTTCCAATATGAGACAATTAAATAAATTGATAAATAAATGTAATTTCGTGGGCCGCACTATATATAATGAAATGTTGGTTGGAGTTTTCTTAGAAAAAACGAAATTGCTCTTTACAAAAGCCGTATATGTTGGTATGTCCATTTTGGATATTTCATAAACCCACATGTACATGTTTCATTATGATGTAATGCAACCACTGTATGGCCATGACTCCAACTTTGCTATATGGATACCGATTCTTTTGTTTACAAGATACATACTGACAACTTACATAGGGACTTGTTAGAAATATTTGAACATCTTGACACCAGCAATTACAGGCAAACTCATCCGTTGTATTCTTTACATAATAAAGGCATATTAGGGAAATTTCAGGATGAATTAGAAGGGGAAAAAATTGATAAATTTGTATCGCTGAGAGCTAAAATGTATGCTACGCAAATATGCGACGGTAGGGAAATAAAAAAAGCAAAAGGGGTAAAGAAGAACACGGTACAGAAAGAAATAGCTTTTTCCGACTACGTTAAGTGTTTAAAACAACACACTGTTCTATATTCAGAAAACCGGTATATCAGATCAAAAAACCATGAGGTACGTTCAATATGTATAAACAAAAAAACTCTCGATGGTAACGATAACAAGCGTAAAATAACGCAAAATGGGATAGATACATTACCATATGGTCAAAGACGTCTCACGTGATTGAGCATGTTTATCTGGATATAAATACTTCGGTCCTGTCATGTTTGCGGTCAGTCTGCTGTATGAAACGGTGAGGAATACACCAAATAACAATGGAAGTGGGAAACGGTCTATATATTGATATAAATCCGCATAGGAATGAAAAATTGGGAAGTATCGATTTGTATCGACTTCAAAAGTAAAAAGAGTTGTCAAGGAAAGGGATGTGCTTACATATAACATTGAGTGTTCAGATTATATTCCTAAGGAAATTAAATTCACTCTACAAGTACACAACCCGAAAAGAAATTGTACCAATTTGAGAATTTCGAAGCTGGACGGAGAATATGAAGAATTCCGCATCACATCGGAGAAAGAGGAGATACGATCGCTTGGTGATATGGGAGATTTTGTAATTATAACAGATGAAGCTGAAGAATCCAACATTCTCGGGAAGGTATATGGGGAGTGTACCATGAAGTTAACTACATGGAAAATGGATCCTGTGCGAATATCTATTTGCAACTTACTCGGACATGATGAAGTCGATGGTTCAGCTCGCACCGGTATTGAATTCGATGGACAGAACAAGTATGACATTCCAGCCCACTTCTGAGTGACGGGGAAATCCAGTCAAAAGTTTACAGATGCACCATACGATCATAAGCATGTCGATACGGAGAAGACAACAACAGTAAAATTGTTGGTTTGCAAAAGTCGTTCCAACCCATTTTGGAGCGTTAGAGAAATCAAACCAAACGTTTACAGATGTGACAAATGCTCAGACCATGAAGGAAGAAACTTGCTCCCTACCGCATGTTTACCTTGAGGAATATCTACATCTGTTTCCATAAATATGCTATACTTGTTAACCTTTGCTGGGACTGGAGAAAACACCTGGTATCATAAATTATCCTTATATGGCCAACGCCCAAAATCTTGTTAACCTTGAAGAATACCCACACCTGTTTCCAACCTGTTTCTATACTTGTTAACCTTTGCTGAGACATCGGAGAAAACACCTGGTATCATAAATTATCCTCCCCTATCCTCCCCCCACTACTTTAAACAGGAAAGATATAAGGCAGGAGCAAAGCTCAGTAGAGCCAGTATTAGCAACAACGTGATCAAGACTACTTCATCTTGAAACAATCTTACGACGATCTTACTATGTCATCATATAACAGGAACGCAGGAGCGTATGGACCAATTGAAGTCGTGGCCTCGAAACGTGGAAGAAGAACTGCTGCCAAAACAAAAAGCCTCGAAAGTATCGAAAATGAGAAGAACTCTGCAGAAAGTGTACCTGGCCACAACGCAAGTGAAGTTGCTTCTGATGGATCGAGTGTTATTCATGAATTTGACCAACTCGGTCGCGGCGGCGCATATGACGACACTATGCGGAAATTGGAAGACTTCACTGTCGACGTCAAGTATCCAATCAAGCGGGCAAGAGCCGTGAATACAAGCTATGGGCGACGTGTGGTGTTGGACTTGATAGATAGCACCAGTGTGTTTTTGCCTGCACGTTTTTCAACTTTCAATGACGATAACATTTTAAAGTTAAATAGTGGTCGTTTTGCTGTTGTGAGCCGTGGCATGCAAGATGTTGGAAATGAGCACTTCATTCAAGTAGAATTGGTCCACATCGACCAGTAAATTGCAGATATATACAACAAGAGATCAAATATATAGTATTCCAAGTCATATGGGTAAAGATAATCCATGTATTAATGTGAATCATTATGTATTGTGGATGTGTTGTGAGAATAAAAAAAACATATGTATTTGTGAAATTGTTATTAACTCTAGCAATCCTATCATGTACACCTATAAGAGAGGAGGGGATCATGTGTGTATATTATGACACGATAGAGAAAGATGGTTTGTCATATGAGTAAAAAGCATTTTAATACATATTCTTATTTCTTTTATTCCACCAAACCTGTACAACATTAACATTGGTTAGAGCACACTTTGTAGTATCAACACAATGAAACATACACTTTAACTGATTGTTTTTAATATCTTGATTGTTCTTCAATGACTCCAAGCTAGGACAGCCAAACAATTCTAAATCTGAAATGTATCTGTTTAAAATACTTTCAAAAAACATCTTTTTAGACATTCCTTTCACATACACATCCGTATCGTATTTCACACACTCTTGAAGTATGGGTTTTAATTTGTTATATGGCACAAATCCAATATCCCACTTCAGTCCATGAAACACTTTTCAAGAAAGTATTTTGATTTCACGTTGGGAACTACATCGTCAGGAGGAAGAAACACGAAATGTGCCAATTTATCACCGCACATCACAGCAACCTCCTTGGCGATGAATTTATTATTCGCTGTATAGAATCCTTGAACATCCAACAAGCAAACAGACATCTTCATATAATGTTTGTGACAATGCCTGAGAGTGGTTTATAGTTCAGCTTCCTATCATGTATAGCGAGGCAGTAGATCTTAGTGTTAGCAGGTAAGTTTTCCGAAGCAGTGATTTCAGCTCTTATATTTACGGCACCAGTTTTTATTTCCTCTTGTTGCTTGGAACAGTCTATGACGAAAAGTGGACCCTTTGTCACGAACTCATCTCTATTTAACATCGGGCCGGAGGAGTGTCCATAATATGAGCTTGCGAATGCACAGAATCGATCATGTAGTATGGCATATCGATTATTGCTCGCATCAACATCGAACGAATGATAAGGATACTTCTTGTCTTGTAGATATAACTGTACATCAGTTATTTTGTTCAAATCGAAGTTTGATGGATCCCCACCTACTTTTTCTCGGTCGGTTTGTATTCCGAAGATGACATATCTTGGCTTCTGCAGTTGCGAGACCGTAGAAATATTCCAAGTCAATTTCGATGTAACGGGAACATTGGGATGTACGAACATTTGCCATTCTCTGTAGCAATTGATAAAGCGGAATCCTTTTCTAGATATTTTGATAATTTCAATCTCTCTTGATCTGATACTCGAAGTATGGGCACGTTCCACATCACTTCCTTCAGCGTAACTTTACTTGCTTCCACCGTCACGTTCGTACTATTTCTTGCTCTCTGCAATACAAGCTTCATTCGAGTCTAATACAATATTTTGAAAATCTTCGGCTGATCCCAATACATGGCTTAATGGAATACTGACGTTAAATTTACCATTATCTAATATTTTAGGCTCGTTTGTTAAGTTACGAGACCATCCCATATTTTCAAGTTGCTTACATTTCTGACCATCATAAGAGCAGAATCCCTTCATAAGGCTTGCATGACCAGGATATCGTGTTCTGTCTATAATTTCTCCATTGACCTCGAGTCGAATTTCATCAAAAAGATTCACTAGGCCATTCATTGCCAATTTACCGGTAAATGCAGTACCATCAGCGTTTGTCACTTCGCCGGTTAATATAATATGGCTCCGGCATGGTAGTATAAATGACTCCTGACTATGAATTTGTATTTGAATTTCGTCACTTTCGTTAATAGCGGTAATATTAGTGGGGCTAAAATAGTGATATTCATACTCTGTAACTGACTCCGTAAAGGCAGTATCCTCAGCGACGTCTAACGGACCCATTTCTATTAACTCGATATCTTAACAGTTGGAGGAAGGATTTGTTAGCAAGTGTTAACTGCTTGGCACTATGTGCTGAACTGAAGGGTTTGGGTTTATGTTTAGTTTTAATACTCTTTGCGTAACCACTGAAATCAAGTCCCATTATTTGCGAGCTTTGATGTGTAGGCGGACCGATAGCTCTTCACCACTATTATCGATTATATTCCCCTCCTGATCCAGTAACTTGATAGTGATATTGTTGATTGATGTCGTATGTGTTAGGGGCATATAAATCAAATTTGATGGAGCTAAAGATATCTTAAAGCCAGGTGCAACTGTAGGAAAGAATTCATGTAGTGTATGAGTCGACTTACCATTCGTGAATGAGCCCGTTGCCAAATTGCACTCGACTCTTATAACGTTTACTGCAAATATATTAGGAGGATATGTCGATTGGACCATGTTATTATGCAAATATTCTTCTCTTTGCTTATCCTCTGGCAAGGTAATATTAAATCCTAGAACCGAACCCAGAGAGTTTGGTACTTGAAATGTGATCGGCACGGACGATGTTAATTCCTCCTTCAATGTAGAAGCATTGGTTTTTAAATAAAATCCTCTAAGTCCTGTTGGCTTGTTGCGTACCATGTGCATTTGCTTTTCTATCTCGGTAATCATTGCGGCCTCAATATCATCAATTTCATAAGTACCTGTAGGAATATGAAGTGTGTACCTTTTCATAGCAGTATCAGAATGGAGGTCTATTTCGTCCTTGAGTTCTATAGCAAAACTGTTATTCTTATTTGTAATATTAGGTATTACGTGATATGTGTTTAAATTAATTAATGCTATTTCATAGGTCAATTCAGGATCCAGATTTATCGTAGGATAATAATCCTGTGATAAAACTGTCGATGCTCCTGTGAGCGTAAATACGTATGATGTCATGATGTACCTTTTAGAGACTGTTCTCCAATACTTCAGGACAGGCCTTTTATAACTAGTAAATTACAAGCACACTGATTATAATAAAAATGCTAAGCACAAATGACCGCTAATTTCTGTATCGAAATTTTGATATGAATTGGCATATCTTATGCTCGATCGTCGTAAATACTTAACAATTTCTTTAGGAGGAGGCAAATTTCCTTACGAATCGAAATAATACGCATATCGACCGTCCTTTTTAATTGCCACCCACTGTGTTCCTGTGTTCAAGTGACTATCTAAATTTACTATGACATTCTCTTTAGGCCAAGGTTTTCTAGGTAACGTATCTCGCATGAATACACCTCTAAAATTAGGTATGCGTAATTTTTTCACATACTTAAGAATGTCGATATCGGTTAGGGCTTTTTTTTAGCTTTATGCACCTATTCTTTTTTAAACCTGTACCTTTTGGATATGGACGTAAATACAAGCCTTTTCCTGCGAACTTATTATCCAAAACTCTACCTACCTGATTGGTACCATATACTGTCTGTTTTTTAAAATCGGATCTATGGCTCCACTTCCTCTTTTACCTAGTGCAACGGCTTCCATTATTCGATTATGACGTTGGGATTCTTGTAACGACTTTTTATTCTATTTTGCAAATATTTACAGCATTTGCAATAGCCGCACTACCCCCGGCTAAACTACCAAGTGCCGAAAGCCCGGCCAATATTGGAAGTAATGGTAAAATACCACCTCGCTTAGGAATTTTTAGACTCCTTCTTTTGGGATTTTTACTTCGTTTAATTGGTTTTTTTACAGCCATCATTTGATTAATTTCTCGAGCTTGCACTATTGACGTTCTACTTTTTCTTCCCACTTTTACCCCACCTCCTAATTTTACTTTCCCATTATTTAATTTGTCACTAATAAGGCTGCCGCCTTTCCTTTAAGTGTTGCGTCAGGCGCATGTACACGTTCCCACGCCCTGTCAGCAAGTTCTAAATCGGCGATGTGACGTGAAGATTTGTCAGAATGCTTTGCGTATGCGATATCGTGATATTTGCAAGCCTCATCAAGTTTATTTATGCCCGTATCTCCTCGTGCTAAACGACGTTGTAGTTTTGGTCCTGGGCCACAAAAGGTATATCCTGGTATATGTAACTCGAGTGGAAGCTTGTTTATTATAGTATTTAAAATTCCTTTCCCGGAGGTTCTTCTGCGAACATGTCCCGACATGATATGAGCTCCTGCTACGTACGACACAAGTATTTATTTGTTTTTTCTACCCACAATTCATCATGTATGTTTCAAAATAATGTGCAAGTACCAACTTGTTCCTCTCCATCGCAGGCCTTCTTATATCTCAAGTAATCAATTATTCTACATTTATTACAAGGACAAGTTTGAACCTGATACTCATCCTCCTCCTCCTCCTCCTCCTCATGACAAGTTTCAACCTGATACTCCTCCTCCTCATGATAACAATTATTCTACATTTATGGCATGGACAAGTTTAAACTTCATACTCTTCCTCCTCCTCGTTATCTTGACAAGTTTCAACCTGATACTCTTCCTCCTCATCATAACATGTTTGAACCTGATACTCCTCTTCCTCCTCACAATAATTCAAGTCAGATTGACCGAGCGGTCTAAGGTGCTAGAATATCGGTTCGGATCCCCCGGGGGGTCGTAGGTTCGATTTTTTGTTTTTCGGGCTAAGATAAATTTATTAAATAATACGCACATTTACATTTACACATCAGTTTCTAACACGTCATTCTGCGACAATGTTCGTATGTGGTATGTGCAAGGCTGTTATAAAGCGGAGGGATAACTTCAAACGACGTGTGCAATGTTGTCGATCCGAGAAACTGAACTCGAGTACATTGTTGGAAAAGCAGAGCGTACCCTTACCGATAGCAAATATATGCACAACCCCTAACACAATAAGATGTATCATTGCAGGCCCATGTGGATGTGGGAAGACGAACTTGTTACTCAACCTAATTTATCATCCGAATGGGTTGAAATTAAAAATATATATATATATATATATATATATATATATATATATATATATATTCACCCACATTGTATCAAAACGCTTACAAGCATTTGAATGATGTTTTAACACGTACACCGACCATTGGATACTACAAGTTTCACACAAACGATAATACAGTTCACCGCCTGCGGACGCGAAGTCTCATTCGCTATTCATCTTTGACGATGTTGCATGCGATCCTCAAAAAATGATGCAACAATACTTTAGTATGGGAAGACATAGACATATTGACGTTTTACTTAATGCAGACATATTCTAAGATACCAAAACAAAAATTCCTTTCCCGGGTTCAGGACTGGGTGTGTGTATGTGTCCTTAGGTTTAAGTAGGTAGGGGACTGGCGCACCCCGGTAACAAATACGCTGAGAATATCCCCTTACGGGATCACCAGGGGTCGCTCGCGAACCTGAGGAATAACTAATTGTAACTTTATCATTCTCTTCCAAATGGACCTTATGAATCAAAAACATGCATATGATGACTATGTGAACTGTGATATGTCATTTTCACGTTTTCAAGAAATATGTAAAAAGTGCTGGTCTGCTAGTAAACACGGATTCATTACCATCAATAGAACAAAGGAAAAAAATAAAGGTAAATACTGTTTAGCTATAGACAGCAATATAAACATTGACTCCTGATATATCGCATCATAACTGTGACGAAGTTTGAATGTTACACACACGCTATGAGTTACATACGAGAGGGGCAACAGTTTATCTGCAGAGACAGATCACTTTATCCACGGCCGTTTATTACGAGGCGGAGAAATATTTATCCTGCCGAATCCTTTCACACGGACGTCTATGGAAATGTTGTATTTGACAACGTGCGAATAACTGGAGTTGCGGATCCTGAGGAAGCATATGACGTTGTGACGAAAGGTTATGTCAAAACTGGATATCGATGTCAATGGTAATAATATCTTGAGTAAGGATGATCAAAATAACATAGTTTTTAACAACGTGCGGCTAACACAAGTAGCACCACCGAAATTACAGGATGATGTGGTAACAAAACAATATCTTTTAACACAGCTTACGTTTGTTACCAGCGATATACTTACGGCCCTAGAAGGACAAATTTCAAGTCTTGTTCAACAAACGCAAATTCTAACTCAAAGGCTAGAAGGAATTATGAATAAGTTTGATACTATGTATCAAGTGAACTTTAACTATATCCAGTCCATTCAGCATCAGGACCATGATACGAGCGCAATTACCCTGAGCACTGAAGATGATTATTTCAGATTCCCCGTGGAATGTGATTTGTTGGACATATATATATCCCATCCAAGCATTCCTCTCGAGATTGTATCCATACAGTTAAACGGTAAGGACCTGATTTTAGATGATACTCCAATTTCGCTTACTACAACAGATAAACTGTCTTTTCACATAACTGATCAAAATCTTAAAGAAACACATCCGATCTTCCTGACAATTATAAGTCGTACGGAACTTGGAAAATATGATTATCCGACCAAATATATATCGTAATACGTGAAAACATTCTTTACTCCGCATACAGATGTTGTTCAACGAGCATCAAAAGAAAGTCTTGCGCGACATCATCCGACATAGCAAAAGTATAAGACAAAAGCTTCTTGCCTTACAAACAAAGGAACAGGATAATTTCAACATGAGTACCAAGTCCTTACGGCCTGTTATACTTCCGATGAAGGAGCTGGTCAATTTACAGAAAGGATGTCGACCTAATGAATCTACCACACATGATACTGGTGTAGATAATACGCATCAGAACTATGATGATGATGAGGAGGAACCGTATGGACTGCCCACCCCTGCATATACACCTGAAAAAACTGGATCTATGGACGAAATGCGGAGTGGAGCGATAGTCGATGACTACTTGAGTCCGTATATGAGTCCATCGCATGATAGAAAAGGAGTTGATAGAGTATTTGGTCCGACGTATGAAGACGGCTTATTGAAGCTTGGAAACGTGGAATTAGAATTTAATCAAACTGGAGACATTCTAACAGTAAATGATAAATCATACAATGTGTCACGTGGGCTGCTTGAATTAATATTTAGAATAAAACCAGATCATTACAATGATGATAACCTGCAGAACTACAAAGCTATTTTAGATTATACAAACGTACATAGAACAGGGCATGTGAAAGATGGACCTCTTTTGGGGTCATTTCACAGGAAAATGACAAATATTATCGCCCCAATGTATATGGAAGAAAAAAGTAGGCAAACAAAGATGAAAAAAGGTGGTCTCATATCCCCCTGGAAAGAGTTACATATTAATCATAAGATCGACTATAAGTACTGGAACAATCCTAATTTATTGGTAGATAGACTTAAACTGTTGGCAGCTTCGTCTCAAGCGGGCAATACCGCTCATGACGAGATAAAAGAGATATTAGAGGAATTGAAATTAAAAGGATATATATCAACATGAGCAAATATGCAACTGCGAGTGAACTCCATAGGCCTGTAAGAAGAACATTTGATAGAAGACACGTTATTACGAAAGGTTTATATGACTTGTTTCAAAGTGATTTAATGGACATGACGTCATATGCTAAGCAGAATATAGGATTCAAATACGTACTGGTGATAATCGACGTATATTCAAAATATGCATGGGCAAGGGCTTTGAAGGACAAGTCAGCACAGCAGGTTACGAGTCAGATGAAGAGTATTCTACAAGAGCTTCCTGTGATGCCAGCAAATTTTCAAACTGATAAGGGGAAAGAATTTTATAACAAGGACTTCCAGGCACTAATAAAAAAGAATGGAATAATCCACTATTCCGTACATAGTACAATGAAAGCTTGCATAGCAGAACGTTTCATAAGAACTTTAAAAAGTAAATTATTCATTTATTTTTCTGCGCAAGGGTCCTATAAATGGATTGATATATTACAACATTTTGTAAATCAATACAACAATACAGAACATTCCACAATTAGAATGAAACCTATTAATGTTACTAATAAAGATTTACTTTCTTCAATATTCAACTATAAGACTAATTTGAAACTTAAACCCAAATTCAAAGTTGGCGACCCTGTACGTATTTCAAAACACAAAACACTGTTTACTAAAGGCAACCTACCATCATGGACTACTGAACTGTTTAAGATTGCGAAAGTGCAGCTAACACGTCCTGTAACTTATCTGTTGAAGGACTTTCAAGGGAATACAATTACTGGTGCTTTTTATACTGAAGAATTACAAAAAACTAAATATCCTTCCATTTATTTGGTGGAAAAAATTTTAAAAAGGAAGGGCAATAAAGCTTATGTGAAATGGTTAGGATTTTCAAGCACTCAAAATTTTTGGGTAGACATAAAGGACATAGTTGACTGAACGGTAATGGCAATGTATGTACTTAAATAAAATGTATTATCCAATAAAAATTTGTGTTTTATTTTATGAAATAAAAGGAAAAGTTTTATTTTTCCCAGAACTCCTATTCCACAACACTTTCTATAATCAAACTATTCGTATGTTAAAAATATTGTCATGGGCTCATAAATGGGAGTAATTAATTACAAAATTGACACAGAATAATTAAGTAAAGGATAAGAGGAGAGGAATTCAAGGTTAGACGTAAAAGCAAAGATGCATTGAAGGATGCATCGTTCCTCTTATACAAATAAGAACAAAATAAACATGTTACTAAAAATTGTTTATTTGAAGATCGTCCTTCACCATATCGTAAATTGTCAAATTATACATATTTTGTTGGGGCTCATCATTGTCTGCAATGGTTTTCACTTCTTGAATCATGGAATATTTCGAAAGAATATTCATTAGAGACGTACTGTTGAGCGTAAGAAAGTTTATTTCAACCTCAGATAAAATAACAAAATTCCTATCACAATGAATCATACAACCTTTTAGATTTTTCCTAGTCTTCAGTTGCACATACTCTTCAACACATTTGTAAGGTAGTTTGGAGCACAGATGTTCACATAGTTTAGGAAGATGCATAAGGATCATGCTAAAGTAGTATGGAGTCAGTATTACACTTTTTCCGCCACTTTTCCCGATTTCAGCAGCCGCAGAATACTTCATAGATGGATAATACTTAAAACTGAGGTATAAGGTCCTTTGAGGATTTATAAAGTATGTTCGTCGTACCAAAGCAGGTCGATGATGCACAGGTCCCGGCGTTGCCCTCTTCTTGCACCTCGAATTCATGATCTTCGTCATGTCTTTTATCCCCATGATCAAGACGCAAACTGCTCTGGCGATGATGAAAACAGCATGGTTTATGCTGAAACAAAGGATGCATCGTGTCTCAGTGAGCTGTCTGGAGGGCAGCGTTTGTTCCGTTTTACAAGGTTGTTAAATTCAAGCCATTTGAGCATGGCGTGGGCGTGTTTCAAAGCGCAGGGGACGGCTGGAAATTTGTGACAAGGCAGCCCACAGTTGTATTTATGAATCAAATTGTCCGGATGAGGACAACACAGCTCCTCTAGGTTGATAAATGTTCTGTTGCAGATACTTTCCAGAAATTCACATTTTTATTGACCAAATGCGTAGAGAGCAGTGTAGCCAGCCACTACATCATTCAAAATTGAATTTAGAACAGAATACGGTATGAATCCGTCGGAGAAATGTATTCCGTTCTTGTTTTTCTCATTTTGCTCGTAAATTTTAGGATTTCCACCGTACGGGCTGGTGAAATGGTACGTTTGAATAACATCTGGACTACAAAGGGATAGTCCTTTAACAATAGTTTCCCTCTTTACTCCATAGAGGTACTCATAATCAACCACCAAAGCTCGAACCATCTTGTCAAAGACTAATGATAAAATAGCATTGTACTCACCTATTTATAGACGTGGACGACACAACTGTCCCCCACGTCTTCTTCCACATGGAGCTTTATCAAACTTGTCCTCGATTCTCAATTTAATATTCCCCCTAAACACTTCCTATGACGTATAACCAGGTTTCATCGAAGCAAGTCACTTTAAACAATGCCTACACATATAAATCTCCCTCACTCGGACTCCTTGAAAACATGCCAATTCACATATTACCTGTACATGTAATTATCATAACCGCATTCCCATACATTATAACGCCAATGGACCACACCCTAATTTTTTTTCACTACAGAGAGGGACCACGCCCTGATTAATTGCAACCGGGCCCCATGTAAACATGACAATTTACATAACATGTGTACGCTTCATTATCATAACCGCCTTCTCAGACATTATAAAGCCTTCCGATGCACTGGATATTCCCACGGTCACATCTAATTTATTGCAGTAGGTACCTCCATCAAACAAAACCAATTTATAGATACACGTGTGCATGTCATTAGCATAGCCGAGTTCTCAGACAATTCATAACCTTGAACAATTCCACTCGGACTCCTTGAAAATCATTAGCATAACAGCATTCCATCGCCCGCGGCGCGATATCACGTGTTAAGCGATGACGTCATGATGATCACAGGCGATCTTCATGATAGGCTCCTCCCGGCAATGAGGATCATTTCGTTTTGCCCTATACTAACCCATGTTAAAAAAATGAGGGTCGTGTCAAGTTGGACCCTCATTTCCCGGGGTTTACCCCATTCCTGTATTACTCACCCATTACATTGTATTTAATTTTTATATTTTTAACTATGAAAATAATTTGTAATCTGCTGTAAACATTGAGTTTGTAAATTATTTAGCTATACTTCAGAAATTTTAATAAACTTTGAAGCTCTAATCTCACATAATTTTTCACCTTCCTATCATCAAACCTTAATAGATTCACTTAAAGAAGCAGCCTTCAACCTTTTTTTAACTGAAGGGCCATTTCCTTTTTGGCAAAAGACTAGTGGGCCACATTGATTTACTGATTACACAGGTCAACATTGAATTTTGGCCAAAATAACTAAATGTACTGTCAGGTAGAGATTGATGTCCTGATTTGAAATCTATTTTTACTTGCTGTTTTTACTGTATGCGCAACCATTTATATAGGACACCAGATTAGTAATGAGGGCCGGAAATATTCCCAGTGGGAAGGAACTTATCAAAAGGGAATATTTCCTTGGCCGGGACATATTCCCAAACTGTGGGAATTTATAAGAATCCTTAGTTTTGAACGGTTTAATGCTTATTAACAGATCAGGTACCTTAAAATTAAACTATTTCAGTAAAATCCCACATGTTTATCTAGGAATCATCATAGGAAAGTATTTACACTTCCCTATTACAGCGTGGGCTACTGTATACCCCCCCCCCCCGTGGGATTTTCCGACTCACATATTTTTTTTGTTGGTATTGCCGTCTAGTTTCAGTTTTTAGTTGTTTGCCCCTTATCAATTACAGCATTTACCCGGAAACCCCGGAAAACTCCTAAAATCCGGAGAAAACTAGTTTGTTTTAATTTTTCTTTGTTCTTTGCTCCTAATATGCCCAGGGGATTTCTGAATCACATATTTTTTGTTGGTATTGCCATCTAGATTAAGTGTTTAGTTGCTTTCCCCTTATCAATTACAGCATATCCCCGGAAAACAACGGAATTCCAGAGAAATTACTTTGTTTTAATTTGTCTTTGTTCTTTGCTTCTAATCTGCCCAGGGAATTTTTGACTCACATATTTTTTGTTGGTATTGCCATCTAATTTAAGGTTTCAGTTGTTTGCCTCTTACCAATGACAACATATCCCCGGAAAACCCGGAATACCACGTATATACGGAGAAAATGACAATGTTTTATTTTTTTAATCTTTGTTATTTGCTTCTATTATTCAAAGGGAATTTCTGACTCATATGTTTTTTTGTTGGTATTGCCATCTAGATTAAGGTCTCAGTTGTTTGCCCATTATCAATTACAGCATATCCCCGGAAACCTCCGAAAACCACGGAAACCCGGAGAAAATGACTTTGTTTAAATTTTTTTAAATCTTAATTCTTTGCTCCTAGTATTCAAAGGGCATTGGTGACTCATATGGTTTTGTTTTGGTATTGCCATCTAAATTAAGGTTTCAGTTGTTTGCCGCTTATCAATTACAGCATATCCTGGAAAACTCCAAAAACCACAGGAATCCGGAAAAATTGACTTCGTTTAAATTTTTGAAAATCTTTGTTCTTTGCTCCTGGAATTCAAAGGGAATTTCTGACTCATATGTTTTTTTGTTGGTATTGCCATCTAGATTAAGGTCTCAGTTGTTTGCCCATTATCAATTACAGCATATTCCCAGAAAACTCGGAAATCCGCAGAAAATGAGTTCGTTTTAATTTATTAAAAATCTTTGTTCTTTGATCCTAATATTCCCAGGGTATTTCTAACTTACATATTTTTTTACTTTGGCATTGTCATGTAGATTAACATTTCAGTTGTTTGCCCATTATCATACAACATATCCCCGGAAAACCACGGAAATCCACGGAATTTCTAGAACTCGGAACTTGTGATCTACAGTCACAACTACAGTGTCGAAAGATGAAATCATCAGAGCAATGACTTCTATGGCAATTGACACTGCCCCCGGACCAGACCATGTCTTAAGGGGAGATGGTAGTTACCGCTAGCAAAATTATAGAAAATATGCTGTATTTTCAAGATGCTATAACTCAGGTGTTAACAGTCAGATTTAGTTGAATTTTTTTTATGCTTTGCATGTGCACTCTGTAGTTTAAAATAAGCAGAGAATGGTTGTTCTAGATATCACTGTTTGGTAGGAAAGAATTTTTTAACACATAGGTGACAATTTAGTTTTACGGTTTCTTCCCTTGACATAGGTACGCTTTTTTCCATTTCTGTAGCTTAGATTTTTGTGAAACTTTGGTAACTTACTAACAATGGGTACTGCTATTTACCCTACCTCAATCAGTCTAATATATACAATATTACTGCCTGCGAACTGCATGAAAACTTCACGACTACAAAAAAAGACTTTTTTTTAATAAAAATAGTTGTAAATTCTGTATATTCAAGACTTTTCCCAAAATTCTGGTAGGGGAGATTTGTCATCCATCCATAATGAATTCCTGAAAGTTTCATTATTTTAGCGTGAATAGTTTTTTAGAAAATGGTACCTGAAGTACAAAAAATGTAATTTCACAGGAGAGCGAAAAGAAAATTACATGCATGTTCTAACCTTATGGTATTTTATCCATTAAGGTCGCTCTGCTTGGCTTAATAATAACGCAACATATAAGACCTATATATCAAAATGTTCAGAAAACCATGCTCTATTACATGAGCCAAAGACATTGGTAACTACCATCTCCCCTTAATGAGAGTTCTTAAAGATGACACAGCAACTGATATTATGGCTCTCATAGCTACAAGAATGCTTGACACAGGAGAGGTACCACCTTGCCTCCAACAAGCTCGGACAATACTGATTTATAAAAAAGGAGATGTGAGCAATATAAAAAACTATAGACCTATAACCATATGTTCTGTAATTAGAAGGGTCATCGAACGGGTTCTAGATCGCCAGCTCAGACAATTTGTCCACTTCAATGAACACCAGAGAGGTTTCACCAAATCACCTGGGACTTTAATTAACACTTCTCTACTTCAGTCTGTCCTTACAACATCTAAATTACAGAACGGAAATGCAACCATAGTCTTTCTTGATATTCAGAAAGCTTTTGACAATATTGGGCACCTACACTTAAAAAACACGCTAGAGTCTTCGTCTATCCCCAGGAAATTAGCAAGCCTAATTTTAAACCTCCAGGCTAATAATGAAACAAAAATCGAAGTCAACCACAAGAAGACTAAACCAATTAAAATAAGGAAGGGTGTTATGCAGGGATCTCCATTATCCCCTGCCCTTTACAACTTGGCCACAGACCATATTTTAAACGAACTTACCGAAGAGGCAATTGCCAAAGAATATGGTTTCAATCTAGTTCCCGGATTACAACCCCTCACAGTTCTTGGATTTGCAGACGACACCGCTATTATAGCTAAAGATGAATTGTCAGCAGTAGAATTGACAAAAATGACTGTTCAGCACTTCCTACAAATTGGATTAAACATCAACCATGGAAAGTCGGTTGCTATCAACATATCAAACGGGAAACTAAAGAGTGGCCACCTAAATATCTCTGATGATATTAAAATTACTTGCTTGTCATCTAAAGATTATGTGCCTTACTTGGGTGTAAACTTTTCAGATGAACCCATATTGAACCAACTAGAGATAGTACAAAACCTTCGAACAAAACTTGATCTGTTAACATCCTCGCCACTTTTACACCCTGATCAGAAGTTTTGTATTATAAATACAGCAATATGCCCATCTCTAATTTATACATTCCAAACCATTCCACTCAATAAAATACCTCATAGATTTCTTGCTGACCTCGATAAGATGATTAAAGGAGCTGTAAAAGAAATATTACAGTTGCCTACGGACACTCCAGATCATATGATGTATTCCTTTAGGAAATTCAAAGGACTTGGATTATTCAGAACACAATGGGAGGCAGCACTACAACAGATTAATGGCTTACGGTTATTAAATAAATCGCAAAACTCTTTCATCCTGAACACCAGGAAACTGAAAGAAGAAGGCCTTTCTTGCCTAGATCGACTAAGCATTAAAATAGAAACTTCTCTAATAAATACAAAAGAAAACTTCTTGGATGCAAGAAAGGTTAGAGATTCATTGAGAAACACAGAATTTGACCTATGGTGCCAGCTCCCTCAGAAAGGTAAGGGCGTTATCTTGTTTAAAGAGTATACTCCAGCTAACAGATGGATTTACCACCACGAAGGCTTAACTTGTTCGGAGTGGAGAGATGCAATTAAGATGGTTGGCAATGTAACAGCAGTGCGTGCCATTCCTGGTAGGAGCCTAGATAATAACCGTTGTCGACACTGTCACAACGAGATCGAGACATTAGCTCATGTTCTTGGTTCTTGTCACCATGGTAATGCACTTCGCAATGCGAGACACCACTCCATCAGGACTGTCATTGCAAACGGTCTCCGGCAAGTTGACTATGTAGTCCATGAAGAAGTTCATGGTTTAGCAGAGAAAGGAAGTGTTCGACGTATTGACATTATTGCCTACAAAGAGAACTCTGCTGCTGCTTACATCCTCGACCCGACAATAAGAATGGAATCTCATTTCAATCAGCCTCAGGAGGTTCATGAAGAGAAGCAAGCCATATATAAGCCTACAACACCGTATTATATGGCCAAATACAAACTTAAAAAAATAGAAGTCATCGGTCTTCTGATTGGAGCACGGGGCAGCATTCCATCTTTTTTCGTGACTGTGTGCAAGAGACTAGGGATTCCTAATTCCACCATTCTACAAGTTTCGAAACTGGCACTGAAGGGATCTGTCTCATTATTGCGCCACCACTTGTATAATTGATTTTTTTTAAAGTTATGCATTATCTACTTCAATTATGGTACAATTATTGAATTCGTAATATCTGGTAACTTCTAACTTTAAGTTAAATTTTTCTCAAACAGTTGGGTGTGTTATACTTCATTGTTAATAGAAGCACAGTAAGCTTTGTCATTTAGGCAATCTTGTAATCAAGAAAGCAAATAAAATAATAATAAATAAACCGTTATTGCGAAGTAATTCTGCTTGAGGTGTGTCCTTTGCAGGTTCAAAAGGGTGAGTATGTGGACTACGAGATATCTGCCATAATTGTGATGGTCACATGCAAAGAAAATGGGAATCATATCTTCTAAACATGCCAAGTGTAAGTCAAAGTTGTTTTCTTTAGTTGCTCGCTGAAATCTCAAAATAAAAACAAAATCTTTGTCCATATTACCAATCCAAAATTGTGCTGTTTTACCCAATGTCCCTTCTATAACTTCAGTCAAGAAAGTTTGATAGTGACTGTGGAAGGTTTGGTAAGATAAATTATCATTCACAGATGTCAAATTAGAATATTAGGGGTGTGCTGCAGGGTTTTCAATCGCTTTTCTCCCTTCAGCAACAGGATTTTTTCCAGTATTCTCTGTCATGCTGTAATTGGTAAGGGGAAAACAAATGAAACCTTTTAACTATATGGCAATAACAACAAAAAGTATGTGATTCAGAAATTGCCTGGGAATATTAGTATCAAAGAACAAAGATTTTTAGAAAATTAAAACAAACTCACTTTCTCCGGATTTTCGTGGTTTTCGGAGATTTCCGGAGATATGCTGTAATTGATAAGGGGAAAACAACTGATCCCTTAATCTAGATGGCATTACCAACACAAAAGCATATGAGTCACAAATTCCCTTTGAATATTAGGAGCAAAGAACTAAGAGTTTAAAAAATTAAAACAAAGTAATTTTCTCCGGATTTCCGTGGTTTACGTGGATTTGCTGTAATTGATAACGAGCAAACAACAGAAACCTTAAACTAGATGGCAATACCAACAAAAAAAACATATGAGTCAGAAATTCCCTGGGAATATTAGGAGCAAAGAACAAAGATTTTAAAGAAATTTTTAAAAAGTCAATTTCTCCGGATTTCCGTGGTTTTTGGAGTTTTATGGAGATATGCTATAATTCATAAGGGGCAAACAACTGAAACCTTAATCTAGATGGTAATGCCAACAAAAAAGCTTATGAGTCAGAAATTATCTTCGAATATTAGGAGCAAAGAACAAAGTTTTAAAAAGGAAACATAGTGATTTTCTCCGTATATACATGCTTTTCCGAGTTTTCCTGGGATATGCTGTTATTGGTAAGGGGCAAACAACTGAAACCTTAATCTAGATGGCAATACCAACACAAAAACATATGATTCACCAATTCCCTTTGAATACCAGGAGCAAAGAACAAAGATTTTCAAAAATTTAAACGAAGTAAATTTTTCCGGATTCCTGTGGTTTTTGGAGTTTTCCAGGATATGCTGTAATTTATAAGGGTCAAACAACTGAAATATTAATCTAGATGGTAATGCCAAGAAAAAAACATACAAGTCAGAAATTCCCTTTGAATATTAGAAGCAAAGAACAAAGATTTTAAAAATAAAACATAGTCATTTTCTCCGTATATACGTGTTTTCCAGGGATATGTTGTAATTTGTAAGGGGAAACAACTGAAACCTTAAACTAGATGGCAATACGAACAAAAATGTGTGAGTCAGAAATTCCCTGGGAATATTAGGGGCAAAGAACAATAAATAATTAAAACAAACTCATTTTCTCTGGATTTCTGCGGTTTTCTGGGTAAATGCTGTAATTGATAAGGGGCAAACAAATAAAATCTTAAACTAGACGACAATACCAACAAAAAAAGATGTGTGTCAGAAAATCCCACGGGGGGGGGGGGGGAAGAGGGTTTGCTATTGGTAGCCCATGGTCTATATGATATAATTCTTCACTTATTTTCAAAAGCAATGTACCTTGAATCCATCTTCTTTTCAAAAATAATAATAATTTGTGATAATCTCTTAGGTTTGCTTTATAAACTTATATTTTATAAGTGTTTATTTTATAAAGTGATACCTCACTCACATTTATTCAAACAGTATTAAAGATAAGTAATTCTCTACATATAGAAGGCAATGTTAGTATGCGTGTTCTTTATAGACTAAAAAACTACAGGACCGATTTATGCATGGTTTATTGCAAAATGATCCATGTTGTATGGAGAAGGTTTGCAACTATTGAAACCTTGATGTGACAGTAAAAAAAAGAAAGTCAGAGGCCTGATTTCTGAAAACATTACACTGAATTCTTCAAATGTAATTCAGTTGTCATGACAACAACATTGTTTGCAGTGTTCACGTAGGACTTAAGCAGTTGCATTTTACTGGGCTTTGACAAATAAAATATCAAGTGTGATGCATCACATAACTTTCTCCTCCATGGACATGGACAATGTCATTTTCCCTGTTCTCGTATTGATGTAGAATAGGAGGTCATAATACAGGGACAGCATTTGCAGTTGTCTCAGCCTGAGTTTGTGCCAACGATGGGTAACGAGTAGTGCTAAACCAGAAGTCTGTAAAAAGTTCTATCCACTGATAACTTACTTTATTCCTCGCTGTAGACTCTGTATTAGTTGAGAAATAAGGATGTTTATTGTACGCCCTAAGCACGTAAAAAGAGACAAAATAGGATGAAACCTTTTTAGTCCTATATGCACAGGAAAATATTGTGTCCCAGATTTTTGGGCAAGAATGTGTGAAAGTGATAATGATTTTCTTTTGACTTTAGCCCGAAACGGTTGTATGGCAACATAAAAGTGGAAATAAAATAACCTGTAAACACAGTAAAATGTTATGTTACCGGAATTTCAGTATTTTTTTTACTTCAACCCCTAACAGACATGGTGTGTAAAAGCAATGGTTTGCAAAATTCTAAGTCCTATATGAGCAATAAAAGCCATATTCAGCGTTTCCTGAAGGAATAGATCGGGAGTGATAAGTCGTTCTTCTTTGCTTCAAAATGTATATCCCTACTTACAGCTCGGAAATCAAAAGTCCTCCATAATTTAATTTTGAATTACATTCATAATACAAAACCCTGGCGATGCCGGGCCTTTTAAGCTAGTTTAATATAAATGCTAATAGATTGTGTTGGCTTTTAAAATAAAATGCCAAAAACCAACACCTTCAAGATTAACAATTTTAATATTACACAAACACAAATTTAAATATAATATGTTTATAGTCTAAGGTTACAGATTTAACAAAAGCAAACAGGCCTATTTCTAAACGTTGTTTGGGTTTTTACTGTTTATGATTACTACTGTAATTTGTAAGTATTTAATAGCCAGGTTGTTCAATTAACTCTTTTGTTAATGTTCTTTATTGACCTGCAAGTACCTGGGCATATTTTAATTACTAATAATTACCTCAGTAAAACAGTAAAACATTGTAAAATGTTTTATATGTAATTAATTTCTGCTCATTTTTTATGTTCTTTCATTAATTATATTTTAATCTTTGAACTTATAGAAGTTTTTTTAGTTTTATTTAACCTAAATATGATTAAATTTATGTATTATTTATCATTAATTTGTTACAGTATCATTTGTTACTTACTGTAACAAATAGGTATCTCTGAGTTATCTTGCTTGTAAATCATAAATTCCCAGGAATATTTCCTCCAGTTGAAGTTCCCTGGAATTTTACCACTACACCAAATCCCAGTATGACTTCTTTTGAACTATTTTTATCTAACCTTTTGGATCTCTTTAACTTAATACACAAGTTCAATATAAAGAAAAGCATTGTTTTATCAGCAGATTAATGATGATTTTTGTGGATATAACAGTAAACTTGATGAACTTCTAAATTTATTTGATAGCTATGGGGTCTGTCCCTTTATCTTTGAACCACTCGTCCTGATCGTAATAGTACTGCTGGAACTGGTTTAGACAACATTGTTATTAATATCGACAGGAGTATATGTTCAGCCGAAGTGGTCCCAACTGTATTTTTTGAACACGACGCAATAATCCTGCTTAATTTCATAACCTTCCTCGAAGCCTTTTACTGTCTAAAACTATTATAGCTCATGGTACACAGCAGCTTACTCTGTCCTAATTAGCAACGACAACAGAGCTTCTGTTCTGTATCAGTGAGTTACCCTCTAATGTAGGCATTGAGGTGTATGCAGAGTCCGCTGGCTGTTATAGCCATCCTGATACGATGATGTAACAGATTCTGCCCACATAAAATGAATTCAGCGGGAACCTGGCCCTTGCTGATCTTTATCAATAATTAATACAAAATTATGAATATTATACATACCCAGATCAATGTTAAGAAGCATTCTATTATCCCTGAGTTGCAAGGCAATATAGTCTCCTTGGGTTCCTCGACTGTACATTAGAACACCATTTGCTACTGTTGTCTTGAATCTGAACTTGATAGATTCTCTGGTTGCAATGATGGGATCTCTCATCAGGTCCCACCGGACCAATGCCGTGCCATTAAAATACAAATTGTCAGCCACTGTAAACAAGCAAGATATTAACTTCAAATTTAACTACTTAACTAGGAACTTAAACTAAAATTTTTCATCTGAATATTAAATAACTACTTTTAAAGCAGTATTGTGCACTTTCTTTTATGGGAAATATATATTTATTTCATATTGAATGATACAGGTATTAAGAAGTTGTACTGACTCTTGTTTCACACAAACAGAAGAAGAAAATAATTTATTATAATCATAAATATTTCCAATCAGACCGCTGGAAGCAATACCTAGATCTATAACACTTTGCCCATTTGAACCGATAAATGTAAAGTTACCTTCTTTGTCGCTTTCAAAATATCCATTAAGCACTGTTAAATTGAAACTTTCACAAAATTCTATTAATTTCTTTCCCTCGGTGTTTATAATATTGTCTTTACTGGTTCTCTTGTACTCTTGCCAATCACGGTCTTCACATAAATCCGATATTTCTGGAGTAAGTTGCCCTGTACGACTGTTGAAGTCTCCTAAAACCAATTGCTCTGACCCTGGGAATGTTTCTTGCATATATTCTATTTCCTCTGATAATTTTTCGTAAAACCTTTCATTATAATATGGCGATTCTCTAGGGTGATGGTACGTTATGCCTAGACACAATATCACATTTGCTTTATTTTTACCATATATACCTAGCCAAATGATGTCTTTAAATTTTGTTGTGATTTTGAAAACTCTATTTTCAATAGACTTTCTTACATATATAGCTAATCCCCCGGGGTAACGACCTTTATCGGCCCTTCTAAGCTTATCTTGCCTAAAATGTATAAATCCTTCAATGTCGTAAGTTTCACTTGGATGCGCCCATGTCTCACCAAGCCCTAATATGTCAATTTGATGTAACAAATCATATAAACTCTTGTTGCTAATTTTTTGTTTAATGCCTTCAATATTCCAGTAACAAATTCGTAAATTATCTAAGTTCGTTCCAGGGTCAGAGTAGGTTCTTGGTGTTCGTTTACGTAATTCACGTGGTCATTTGCAGTCTTTCGTAGCCTGTGTTGTATTTAGGTTCGCTCGGCTTCTTCTTACCACTGTTTGTGGGGCGTCGTCAGCTGCGTTGAACCAGGTTCGTATATCTCTAGATTCAACGCTGAGACGTCGTTTATCCAGTTGCAGTATACTTCCGGCTGGTGACATAGCAATTTCTGGCGATGACTGAATATCAGCTGTTGTAGCAGTAGTCTTTGGTTGTGTAGAGGTTGTGGCAGTGACTTTTGTTTTCATTGCCTCTGCATTTTCAAACTCTCCGCGTGTCGGAAGGTGTGACTCAGCGGTATTGGTATTGCTGTTGCTTGGTATTGGGCCTTGATTGCTCTGATTGGTATTTTTAACCTCACCTTCCAATGTCTTGCCTTCTATAGGTACATTATTTCTGCAATATTCTAAGTTAAACTCTCTCCCATTTACAATTATTTTGTCGTGTTTTAAGAAAGCTTTATGATCTTTCTTTTTTGCATCGATGAGGTATTTCCGGAGTTCACTTCTCATTTTCCTTATTTCTGAGGAGTAGTCGTTTTCAATTCGGATTCCTGTCCCAGCTAGGTGCCTACACTTCTAAAGAACTTCCATTTTCTTGTTAAAAGATGTGAATCTAACAACAATCGGTCGTCTACCACTTCTTTTACCGATCCACCAGTCTATATTTTCCACCCATAGTTTATTGTTTATTGTCCGTGACGATGTTTAATATTTCAATGTTTCTTTCGTTTCTCACTTCATCTACGCCGAAAATAACTATATTGTTCCTTCTTTGCTGATCTTCTAGCATCCTACACCTCTCTTGCAACTTCTTGAAATGTTCTATAGTTCCCGTAGTGAACTTGTCCATTTCTTCTTTCATTGAAACACAATAATCTGTAGCGTTTTTTATGTCACTTGAGATTGTTTCAAACTTCTCCATGAAGGTAGTGAACATGGTTTTCAGTTCGTTAACATCGTTTCTCCCTTCTGCGATTACTCTGCTTTGTTTTTCGAACTCCGCTTGTACTTTGTCTATTTTTGCATCACATGATCCAGGACCGGGTTTAGTTCCAAGTTTCCGATCACTAGTAACACGAGTATAATTATTCCTAGCAACAACTTCTTGTATTTATCATCTTCAGCTTCACTTACACCTTTATTTATGTTCATTTTCCTTGCACTCCACATCCCTATTCTCGCTCTGTAAGCTGCTATGTCGATCATGGCGTACCGGCTTCCACAAACACGTCCGTACTCTACCGCTGCTCACACGCAACTCCCACCACAAAATATACAAATTATTTCTAATTCCATACACGTAAGCAGATTTCTTCCAAATAAATTAATTTCAAAGTAAAACAACTACTCAAATTGATTATTAAATTATAAATATGATAGGTAATGATAATTACATGTGTTGCTACACAGAAGTAAACAAACTTTCTAGTTTGAAACAAAGTCCATAATTAACGATTATGAAGATATTCAGCCAAACTTACCCCACATATGAACCCCTTCTTTGATCCTAAATAAAATACAGAATCACAAACTAATCTTCATAAATGAACACTTAACAATTTAAAATGATTTTTAGTACAGAGGCAACATCAAGCCAAACCTGTTCATTCCATGGCCTCCTATGTTTAAAAGTGAAGCTTATGTTTAAGGTTTTTCTTAGGATACTATTGTTTTCAGTAAATAAATCAGGAAATTAAAAAAAAGATCATTTAACCATAAAGGGAAACAAATACTTATTCAATGACAATAGACAGTTCCTAAGCAAGCTTAAAGACATATCTATTTTATGGAACCCGGAAGTTCATTGTTCCACTTACACAAGCCTACCATCCAATCCTATTCTGTGCTAACTCCATCCAACCATCCTTCACAAGTCCTACTTCTCTTAAATCAATCCTAATATTGTCAAAATGCCTACGTCTAGGTCTTCCAACTGGTTTTTTCCCCTCAGGTCTTCCAGTCAATATTTTTTAGATACATCTTTCCTCCACCATCCATGCAACATGTTCAGCACATTTCATCTTTATGAATTAACCAGCATGTGCCCGCGGCTTCGCCCGCGATAATTATTTGAAAAATTAAAAATTAAGAGCATAATAGTTAAATCATTATATTTATTAACACCTAAACCACGTGGACTACATACCACGATTAGATAGCCTGGAAAAAAGACCTCAGATTCGAGTTCCCTGGCCCAGAAAACCCCTGCATAGTGAGTTTCGTCCAAGTCGAACAATGTTTGACCATATTTAGGCCTATATTGATTATCCCTCTTCCGTGTAGGTTGAAAATGTCATTTTATGTCTACGGGACTTGATATTCTAAACAAATGAATCGTTCAGGATGGACTTACAAAATCAAGCGATCGCCCGCGATAATTATTTCAAAAATTAAAAATTAAGAACATAATAGTTAAATCATTATATTTATTAACACCTAAATCACGTGGTCTACATACCACGATTAGATAGCGTCGCCTGACAAATGCTACCTCAGATTCAAGTTCCTTGGCCCAGAATACCCCTGTATAGTGAGTTTCGTCCAAATCGAATAATGTTTGACCATATTTAGGCCTATATTGATTATCCCTCTTCCGTGTTGGTTGAAAATTTCATATGTCTGCGGGGCTTGATATTCTAAACAAATGAATCGTCCAAGATGGACTTACAAAATCAAGCGATGGCCCACGATAATTATTTAAAAAAATAAAAATTAAGAGCATAATAGTTAAATCATTATATTTATTAACACCTAAATCACGTGGACAACATACCACGATTAGATAGCGTCGCCTGGTAAAAGCAACCTCAGATTCGAGTTCCTTGGCCCAGAAAACCCTGTATAGTGAGTTTCGTCCAAATCGAACAACGTTTGACCATATTTAGGCCAATATTGATTATCCCTCTTATAATAATAATAATAATCCTCTTCGGTGTAGGTTGAAAATTTCATGTCTGCATGCTTTGACATTATAAGCAAATGAATCGACCTGCGTGAGCTACAACATTCAAGCGATCGCGAGGTACGAGAAAAATAGCCAAAGCCAACTGTAATTGATTTGATATTGAAATGTATCTGAAGACTGATGCTTCGAAAACGCAAAAAATACACGTTTTCTGCCCGTTTTTCACTCATAACTCACGAACGAAAGTGAAAATTAAAATTCCGGCTTCGAGGTGCATTTCCCGACCCTTCAGTCTACCTATGTTTAAAATTTCAGATCTCTGCGTTCTGTAGATTTCGCTGGGCATCGCGGACAGACAGACAGACACTTCCTTTTATTAATATAGATTATCCTTACTATACAGATTACGAATTTAGGTATTTTATTATTTTATGATGTGTTTTTTTTTTTTTTTTTCTTGTTTTTATGTTTTATTTGTTCAATAATTTTTCCACATTTCCCTCTAATGATTCCTTTTTCTTCTTTTTTTGGACTTTGAATAGCTATTTCAATATCTGGTACGTAATCCTCTAAATTTGTACTATAATCTACACAAGTTTTTAGGTCTAGGTTTAGAAACTGGATTTCTTCATCTGTGAAAGACTGGCAGGATAAATTAACCACATCATTAACATTTCCCTTGTGCAAAGGTTTTGTTTTATCTCCAATGTCAGTGTTCTCTTTTTTCAATAACTAATTAAACTTCTTTTTTAACCTTTCTGTTTTTATATTCATTTTGAAATTTAGATGGTCAAAAAAATTTTCTTCCAAATTCTGCCACCCTTGATTTCCCATCCTCTTTGCTAATTTGGGATGCAGATCTTAGGTTTTTAAATCCAGATCCTCCAGATTTCAGTAGTGTTTATTGATTTCTGTTTCAATTATGGTTTATTCCGCAGCTTTTTGATGTATGTTGTTATTGTTGAATTTAACATATTTCTTAACGAAATTCGATATGATATTTTGCTTCAGACACCTTTTTAGGAACCTATTATCTGCTGAAATCAACCTCTTTTTTGTTCTAAGTTTTAGAAATTTCCTAATATCATATTTCATTCCCGATCCAAAACTGTTAAAATCAACACAAGAGTCTCCTACCTCCATGCCGTCCATCTTGAAGTTCTCATCGAGATATTTTATTTCCCAAAGGCTTGTGTGCCTAATGTTTAATTAACTATTGCTGGGAATTACACAATGATGAAGTGGTATTAAATTACAGTAAATCCAATTATATTGACATATATGCTTCACTAAAGTTTTACCTTTTTAACAGTTTTTAAGTTTAAGCTTTTTTAACAGGACAAATTTGCCACCATTTTGGCCATCGTCAGCTGATCTCGACTACCAGCAGTTGTGATGCCCTCTGGTGTAGGATGGATGTACCCGGTGATGAGGTTGTCTTCTGCTGTGATGTCAAAATTCGTAACTATTTCTTTGTTTCTTTGGATGAATAGTTTTTCCCAAACTGTTAAATCTTTCTGTTTCCCTATCTGTTTTAAAAGTTTAGTTTCACTATCTATTTTGTGGCCCTCTTCCCAATAATGAGCTGCTACGGCTGACTTTCCTATTTGTTGGTATTGTCCATGCGCCAAGAATTGGCGGGTGGAGTGGATATGCGGGAGGGGGAAACTTTACGCTACATTCTTAGCTGAAAACTTCAGCCACTTACCTGGCTACAGGGGAAGGAAGTCAGACATGAAAGATTCTTCATCTTCGGTGTTTCTGTTGCTATGGCTCCCATCACTCCCATCACTGCTGTCAGTCTTGCCAATATTAATTATGAAATCGTCTATAATGTCCTCCATTACTGCGTCTTTCTCCTAGTAGTAGTTTTCAATTCCAATCACATGTTTACAGTATCCAGTCCAGTCTTCTTTAGTCCTTCTTGCACAAGTTCTTGCAGTCTTATCAGTGACATATCACCCGTTGTGTTGTGTGATCTTACATAGTTCTTAACATTACTCCAAGCTAATTCAATTTAATTTCTGTCACACATATATGGTGGTAACCTGACGACAGTATGAGCATGATTTGCAAATATGGTATCGATTTGGTACACTATTTTCTTAGGACGAATATGTTCTATTAATGAAAAAAAGAGTAAACTTCCTCATATTTTCTTCACATGGCACTCCATGTCTTTGCAAGTAGTCCAACATTTCTTTTTTCTTACTGCTGATTTGGTTGGTACCTTGAGGCATAATTTAATAAGCAATGCTAATTAAATATGAAATGGAATTTAAAAGCAATGTAAATTAATTATGAGGTAATTAATCGAATAATAATTGGAATACTTATTTTACTTAGTTAGGAATGTATCATTTAGTAATAATTCTAAATAAGTTCATTTTAGCGAAATAAGGGAATTAAATTAGTTTTCATGTATAGATATGGTGTAAGCTAGATTTTAAACAGTTTCTCACGGAATCTTTTAACAGGTAGTTCGGCATTTTTCAATAGCAAGAAAGAAGGCAATCAAAGTAGGAACCTAAATGCTTTGTAGAATTTCAGAGGCAGAGAGAAGGTTTATTGGGATATTGTGTAAAATGCCGAAAAAGAATAATTGGCCATGTTTAACAATAAGTGTATAGGGGTAATTTAGTTCTTAAGTTTGCAAAATCAGATAAAATATTTATGTGTTTCGATTTTCCCATGCGGAAATAATATATGCGTAATCATGTCTAAGCAGTGTGAGAAGATTCTACAAGTAAATGTAATTTTTCTATTGGCCGAGATTGTTAATAGGCTTAACCAATAAAATGCAGCAGAAGCTGTGCATCCAGCCCTCTAATTGAAATAATTAGAGAGTAGGCGTTAACTAAATTTCCAAAATAAGCTAGATAGTGTATTTTGGAAATGCAAGAACAATGAATCTTTCTCCAACCTCAAGAGCGAGAGGTTACACTGTAGGAAAATACTCTATACGGGTAATTTGGAGATGTGTGTGAATAGGTTAGAATAAATATAAACTTACAACAAGTAAAATGTACAGTTGCATAATGGTAAGACAACTACCATTTAGGGGAAGCTCAGAAAGTTGTAAGGTAGAAGCACAAATCACTTGTGCAGTGTAAAGATTGCAGTAGGCCACACACATAAAATAACTTCAAAGTGTTTACCACCAGGATTATTAACCTAGGATACCATTGTACTTCAGAACAGTGTAAGTGACAAATTATATTGCATATATTTAGGCATTCAAAAGGAATAAAGTCGTTAATTTTACCAGTGCTACGGACTTTGATTTAGTAGGGAATAGTACTCCTGCAAGATTCACATCGGCTCTGAGAAAGGATCGACTGCTCGCACCGCTGATAGCCTGGGTAGGTGGAACAAAATAAATTCGAGTGAAGGATCACTCTGGCGCCCAAACCATCTTCCAGACTGGAGCAGCTGATGTAAGTACCCATTCAGCATAGCCAGATTATACAAACATTTAATTCTACCACAACCTTATCTAATTGTTTTCCATGATAAGGTCCATTGTCCATGACAATGACAGATGGAGTAGACAGATTGGGAATAACTTTTTCAGTCACCCACTTTTCAAAATGATGAGAGTTCATCTGTCCATGATAATTGCCTGTGGGTCATTCCAAATCAAATCATCCAGAGAAAACAACATTTTGCACCCCACCCCCTCAGATTTTCTTGAATTTTTTTTACATCATCTATGGACAAATATAACAACCCGTATTTTTTATTTTGTGCAAATTCACTTTAGTTTTTTTTTATGATTTTTTTAAAAATTGCCTGTTTTTAGACAATTTGTTGCTAGGAGTGCAGGTTGAAAATGGCACGTTTTGGTAAAAAATTATTTGTAAAGTTGTTACTTAATATTAAGTCATGAAACCCAACTGTTCTTACTTAAAATTTCACCAGGATTCCAAATATCTTATTGAAAATAACATTTGACTCACATAAAACTTTGTTTTTACTCTTCAAAGTTGGTGCTTCTGAAGTTTTTTCTTCCATGCAGTCATATAAGTAGAAGTTCATAACTTTTTTCTGGCTGGTGGTATCCGGCTGAAAAGGGTCTCATTTGAAAGAGGATGAAACGTACTACAATAGTATCAAATAAAATTCATGGGTATTTGATGTTATCATGTTATAAAAAAAAGAAAAAGTTTTATGGATGAAAATTTCCATTTTAGCATTAACTGTTATCATTGCAAAAGTTAGATTAGTTATATTAATTTTACACAGCAATTAACATATAGATTTGTTCACTCTAATAGAACTAAAAAAAGGAATCACAAATTTTGTTTTGAAATCTAGGGTATTGTTAAGAATTTTTTTAGGTGACAGTCAGGTGAAAAGAAGTTCTGTAATATGCTAAAACATAATAATATAAGACATATTTTTTGTTTGAATGAAATTTAACTTTTACATGTTATGAAAGATTTTATTTTATGAAATTTTATTTTATGACACTTTAAAAACCCAAAAATGAAATGATGTAATAATAAAAATTAGTACAGTAATTAAAATATTTTATTAATCCAACAAAATTAACCACTGATGAAGTTGAACGCCCGGTCCATTTTCTAACTGCTGGCCACCCAGCTATAGACGCTTGCCCTGTCCAACGAAGCTGTCTGCGCGAACATGACATCCTCATATACACTGATGGATCCCGCCTCACTGCCGATGATCAGACTGCATTAGTTGGTTGTGCTTTTGTCGTCTATGAAGGCGAGTCGGAAGTAGCCACTAACCAGTATAGACTCTCGCCCACATGTACAGTTTTTCAAGCGGAACTCCTTGCACTGAAGAAAGCCATAGAGTGGAGCGTCAACGGTTTGCAAAATGTTCGCATCTTGAGTGATTCTCAATCAGCGCTTGCAGCTATTGACGACAAATATAACATGAATCCAATAGCAGCTGATATTAGAAAAGCAGTCTACAGTTATGAAAAACATATATGTTTAGATTGGGTGAAAGGACATATGGGGAACGAAGGCAACGAGAGAGCAGATGAGCTTGCCAAGGCAGCCGCAAATTTATCCAGTGGGTATGAGTATACAAAATGCCCTCTTTCGTATGTTAAGAAAAAATTGAAGGAGGATATGCTAAATAAGTGGAATCTACAGTGGACAAACAGTTATAATGGACAATGGACAAAGACAGTGTTTTTTCCAACAGCCAAAGACAGACTAGACTCCAAGAATTACGAACCGAGTTTTATAATGACTCAATTTATGACAGAACATGGCAAATTCAAGTCATATTTTAAACGTTTTAAAATTGATAATTCAAATGATACTTCATGCTCCTGTCTTCACCAGAATCAAACAGTCAACCATCTGTTATTTGAGTGCCCAGTGGTTGAACGACAGAGACACCTCTTAGAACTCCATTTTGATTTTTGCAACATAAGATTCGAACCACCTTTAACACAAATGTTCAAAAAACAGTGTTGTTTCACACAGTTCCAGAAATTTGTCAGTGACATTTTCAAGGTTTTGTAGAGATAAGTGTTACAGATTCATGGCAAAATTATTTCATATTTCTTGTATTGATTCGCAATAACATATTTTAGTATGTATTTTGTTAAACTATAGCCCTAGCATATATTTGTACAGTAGGGCTTTTTCTCGTTGGAGACACAATAATAATAATCCAACAAAATTGACATCAGATCATTTAAACATGATTGACCACAGGGTCCTGAATAAAATTAGTGCATGCCTCAACAGTTACAATACAAACAAATATAAATAGACACATAACATTAACATAAACAATGATTTTAACTGTTCACTTCTCTTGGAGACATAAGACCATTAAGTATAATATAAATGTCTGTGGAGAATACAAAGGGAGTCCTTTATTACTCCCAACAGGATAGTAGGTTTAGCATTATCATATTAGTAAATCATGTGACTCACAGACAAGAGACCAAACAAAAGAACTTGTCAGTACAGGTCAAGAGGAACATTGGCTTCTCTTACCTCAGTTAGTTTTGAAACTCTGTTGTGACAGTTCATCTTAGTTCATTATTAACAAGTATGCTAATTGTGAACAGTAGTTTTGTGAAATAGTTTTTCTAATAAGTTAGAAAATGTGAGTTTTGTATTTAGTTTTTTGTGCAGTGAGTAAATTAGAGTAGGCCTAAATTGTTGTCCTTTAAACATTTTGTGAAATTTTAGTGTTATCAAGATGAATTACAATATAGGCTAATTTAGGTTGACTACTTGCTGTAAAAATGAGTTCAGATGAAGAGTTGATGTTATCACCTAAAGAACAGTGCAGTGTGGGACTGATAACTAATTCCCAATGTCATAGTAAAAATTTTACAGATAAGGAAGAAAATCTGCTGGTTTCAAATTTACCTGATCAAGTACAGGAAATTCTTAGTTGGAGGATAGCAAGAACATTGACTCCTACTTCTAATGTATGTTTGCACCACTTTCTATACTATACAGAGTATTATGAAAATAAACAAAAGAAGTGTTGTGACCCAAACAAAGTCCACAAAAAAGTAATTAAAGCAGGGTTAAGACTGATTACATTAAAATTTGCTAAAGAAGTAAAAAGCAAAAAAAGTATCGTATTAATTCCAGGCAAAAAGATTTGTGACAACTGCAGAAAAAAAGTTGTTTTGCATCATGATGATGAAGAAGAAGACAACGACCAGAAAAGTGTTTGTAGTCAGTCTTATGAAGGAGAATTTAGTGGCAGTAGTGTTTTAACACCTGCGAAGAAATCTAAATAAATGGTGCAAAAATATGTTGCACAAACTTTCTCGCTTATACGTGTTAAAGGCTAGCACAGAAAAAAGTAATTTAAAGAGACAATTAAATTTTACTTATTACATTTTCTTAAAACTAACAAGTAGCCTATCCAGAACGGAAAGCATCAGGGTCGATCGCTATGTTCAATGCTTTTACCGTGAAATCATATTAATAATAACAATAACAATCAAAAGTTTTAGAAAAGTATGAATTAGACTCCAGTATGGCAACAATAGGAGTTTCACCAATAAAAGTTAAATCATTAGCATCAGGATCAAAGGTAAAATATGCCAAACGAAAAATTAATGAAATTAAAAATAAAATGCAAACAAAGGTTGCACGTGTTTTGAGGCTATCAGAAAATGAACTACAATCTGATTCTTCAATTTCATCAACAGAATCTATATCTCCAGTAGCACAAAAGGCCCAAGATTTGGACCACCTAGTCAATGCCATTAAAGAGAAACTTGCAGTCACCAAAAGTAAAAGAGAGAGAATTCAAATTTTAACACTGACACTGGCATGGTCAAGAAAAAAAACAGCTTCAGAATTTAAAGTGACCGAGTACATGGTTAGAAAGGCACACCAGTTGCGTAAAAGAAAGGGAATATTATCTTTGCCTGAGCCAAAAGAAGGGAATAAAGTTAAGATAGATGTAGTAGAAAATGTTAAGGCATTTTATGAAGATGATGAATTTAGTAGGCTTATGCCAGGAGTAAAAGATAAAGTCAGTATAGCAAAAAATGTTTACATGCAAAAGCGTTTATTGCTTTGTAATTTAGAGGAACTTTACACAGCTTTTAAAGAAAAGTACCCCAATGCTAAAATTGGACTATCTAAGTTTTGCGAACTTAGGCCCAAGTGGTGTGTAACAGTATATCAAAGAGGAGTTCATTCAGTATGTGTTTGTTGTATTCATCAAAATCCTGCACTACTCATAAGTCCAATGAATCTAGATAAAAGTAAATTGAAGGAATTAACTGCAATGTTAATGTGTGAGGATGCAAACAGGGAATGCAAGTTAAGAATGTGTGATAAATGTCCTAATTCCAACAAACTGAATGATTTTGTTAAAACTATACTTGACGACTATGATGATTCAGATCAAATAATTTTTAAGCAGTGGACAAACACTGATCAAAGTGAACTGCAAACAATGCTCCTACCATTATCTGACTATATTGCACTTTTGAATGAGAAACTTGAAGCATTGATCCCCCATTCTTTTATTTCAAAGCAACAATCTGAATATATAAAAAAGAGGAAAGAAAATGTATCCGAAAACGAAATGCTTTGCTTCATGGATTTTTCCGAAAATTACGGATTCATACTTCAAGATGAGATTCAAAGTTATCATTGGTCCCATTCATCTTGCACACTACATCCAGTAGTCATTTATTACAGAGACAATGTTGGTGCCTCTGTTTCACAGCAATCATTTTGTTTTTTTATCAGATTACATGAAACACGATGTAAACTTTGTTTATGAAGTCCAGAGTAGAATTTGCAGTTATATGAAAGCAAAACAACCAAAATTAACAAAAGTAGAATACATCACAGATGGCTGTGCTGCACAGTATAAGAACTTCAAGAGTTTAGTCAACCTCTGTTTTCATGAAGCAGATTTTTTTCTAAAAGCTTCCTGGACTTTCCATGCTACTAGCCACGGAAAATGTGCTTGTGATGGTATAGGCGGCTCAGTAAAGCGATCTGTGACAAGAGCCAACCTTCAGAGACCACACAAAGACCAAATATGTACACCAGAAGAAATGTTCAAGTTTTGTGATGAACAGTTTTCAAAAATAAAATTTCAATTCATTAATATAGACAGTATAGAAAATTTAGAGCCAAAGTTGAATCAGCGTTTTAGCAAGGTCCTTCCATTTTTTTCAACCGCTATCTAACACCGAAATAGCAGCAAAACGGCTCAGCAAAGATGAAGATTTTTCCCTAAGATATAGCTTTTCTCAAGAACAGGAAGTTCCAAGTCTCCAACCAAATAACTATGTAGGTTGTGTGTATGAAGATAAGTGTTACATTGGACTCATTTTGGAGCTCGACGTTGGCAATAAAGATGCCCACATCAATTTTATGCATCCTCATTGGCCATCACAAACCTTTTTTTGGCCAGAACACAAAAATACTGGAAGAGAGGATAAGTGCTGGGTCCCTTTTACAGACATAATTTGCTCCATAGATATACCAGAATTAAGTTCTCAAGTCGGACGAATGATGTTCAGTCTTTCAAAAAAAAAGTGAAAAAAACATTAATGCTGCCTGGCCAAGGAAAGATTAGGCCAAACACATTGGTAAGTCATAAAATTGCATTATCTTTAAGCACACCCAAGCTACCTTTCTTTTTAATCCTACCTAAAAATCTTAAATATTAGGCTATCCTTGATATCAAATTGAATTTATGACTAGTATTTTTAAGCCTAATAGAGTGTACAAGCTGTATTAATTGTTGTATAAAATCAATATAACTAATCAACCTTTTGCATTGATAACAGTTTAACGCTAAAATGAAAATTTTCATCTATAATACTTTTTCTTCTTTTATAACATGATAACATCAAATACCCATGAATTTTATTTAATACTATTGTAGTACATTTCATCCTCTTTCAAATGAGACCTTTTTCAGCCTGATACCACCAGTCAGAAAAAAGTTATGAGCTTTTACTTATATGACTGCATGGAAGAAAAAAGTTCAGAAGCACAAACTTTGAAGAGTAAAAACAAAGTTTTATGTTAGTCAAATGTTATTTTCAATAAGATATTTGGAATCCTGGTGAAATTTTAAGTAAGAACAGTTGGGTTTCATGACTTAATATTAAGTAACAACTTTACAAATTATTTTTTACCAAAACGTGCTACTTTCAACCTGCACTCCTAGCAACAAATTGTCTAAAAACACGCAATTTTTAAAAAATCATAAAAAAAAACTAAAGCGAATTTGCACAAAATGAAAAATACGGGTTGTTATATTTGTCCATAGATGCTGTAAAAAAAATTTCATGAAAATCCGAGGGGGTGGGGTGCACACCCCTGGATGATTTGACTTTGACTGACCCCTGTTACTGTTCCTGCCTTGTATACTAACTCGCATCCTTCAACAAAGCCATTAGCCCACCCAGATGGGCAACAATGAGTCTGTTGGATGCATTTACGTTACTCAAAACTCCCGTAACGTCTTTATGCTGCCAGCACTTGCGAAACGTTAAATTGGCGTCTACCCATGTCTCGTCCAGGTACAAGATTGGTTTACCCTCTTCCCTAAGCTTTCTTATTGTCTGTAAGTATCTACGCCGTCAATTTACAATGTTTTCCCTCTCAATTAAATATTTTCGTCTCGATGTACATTTCTTCTATCTGAAACCCATTTCCATTAGTATCCGTCGTAATGCTGTTGTTTTCCCATTTGAAATCAATTCTGTCTTTTAACACAGGCAAAAGTTTTGTAAGGCTTGGTACTACTTTTTTGTTTAAATAAAAGTCCTCAATTACATCCTTCATCACTCTCCGATCAAAGTCGTCTACATTTGCTTTTCAGTAGTCTGGACATTACCGTTTTTTTCCAGGTGTTGACAAAACACTTTCATCATTACAGTCTTTCATTTCTTTCCTTATATACTGTACCATTCTTGTGGAGAGTTACAATACTTTTCTGCTCTTGCTGTAGATTTCGCAAGAGGAATACTAAGGCATTGTTGTTCTTTTTCTTCATCACAGCATTTTATTACATTTGCAATAATATTTCTTTCTCCGCTATGGATTGTCAATCCTTGTTTCCTCTTTGCCAACATACATATTTACAATGAATAAACAGAAACTGCTATGTAAGCGTAAACTATCACTGTACAATAGGGTGACCACATTTTTAAAATGAAAAAACGGGACACTGAGGTAGTTAGAGCGAATTATCGAGAAAACAGAACTCATAATTAGGTAAATGTTATAAATATTCTACTCTCGGTCCTTTCACGTCCAAGTTATACCTTAGTTTCCGGAGGAGGGTTGAGAGGCGATGGGCTTACCACCTCTCTCGGAAAATAAACATAACAAAATTCACATAGGTAACAGAAACCTCCACTTGGAGGCCCTTCGCCCAGCAAAGAAGATATAGGATAAATATTCGACGTATTTAATTTTTATAATTTAATTTAAACCAATAAAGTGAACTATTTTTAACTTTAATTTACATCATTAATACAGTCACTGTCAAATTTATTCCAAAAAGTATACTTTTACCTTATTGAATCCTTGCCTAAGTATTAGCTTAATTGGAGTTTCTTATGAAAAATCTTATTTACACTTCACTGCATCCTGGAACTTTGATAGCTCTGTTGGTTCTGCATTTCCTGACAAAGTTTTGGGTGTTCTAATAGACATTTATAGAAACCTATGTAGGATACATCACGGAAATGTGTTTTGACCAAACCATAGCCTTAACAGTTTCAGCATTAAACCTGTTCTTTCCATTGACCAGACATGTGAAAAAAAAATTATAAAAATAGGATATTAAGAAATGAATTCTAAAATAAAATAAATAAATAATAATAATAAGAAAAGGACATTTGTCATACCGGTTAAGTTTTGTCGGGACAATGGGACAAGTCAATCAAAAAAGGGACAATCCCGTTAAAACTGGACATCTGGTCACCCTATTGTACAATAACAATAACAAAACTCCACTCGCAGGCAGTACTTATATTTTGAAAATGTTCTTTCACTCGAACTCCCAGGTTTCTCTTGGTTTGACCAATATATATCTTAACTGCAATCCTTACAGTTAATTTGGTATATTCCTGATTTGTTGCTCTGAGGTTCTTTTATCTTTATGATTTGATTTTATTAGTGGCTTCATGTTGAATCTGCTATTGGGGCTAATCTACTATTTGCTTCTTTAAAAACTTTTTGGAATCTATTGTTTGCCCAGGGATGATAAGTTATTGTCCTGTATCCTGTTTTTTCTTTTTGTTTTTCAAATTTCTTTATTTTCTTGTCTATAATGAAACCATTAATTCCTGCTATGTTAACTATATAATTATATTCTGCATCATATTCTGTTCTGTTCATGTGTACGTTTACGATTCTGTGAGCCAAACTATTAAAAACTGAATTTTGTGAAGAGCCGGGTTTTAACTTATTTCCTCTATGAAGTTATCAGTTTGAGTTGCTTTTCTACATATGCAAAATTCAATCCTGTCAGTGTTTTTTTTATTTTTTTTTATTATCAGTTTTAGGTCCAAGAAAGGTAGGAAATTGTTGATTTCTGCCTCCATAGTGAATTTAATATTCATATCCTGCACGTTAAGTAAATTTATGGCGTCTTGGAGGTGATTCTGAATAATTATTGTGAAAATATCGTCCACATATCTGGACCATATATAAATTGTTCATAGTACTCATATTACTCATTATGTTCTATTTATTAATATTTGAAGTTTAAAGAATATTTATTCATATTTAAGCCTATCATGTTGGCTACGGATATCTTTCTCTGTCACTTCCTGTTTCTGAAGTCAACATGACTCAAATTATTATTTAAATAACATACATTTTCTATCTTGCAAGCTATTATCCCTATTCATTGTCTGTTATTATTCATATTTGATTATTATTTTTTGTATCCAGTCTTCAGGATACATTTCTTGAGCAGTTTATATGCATTTCATATAGCTCAATGACTTGACTTCCTTCTTCTTCATTCACAACAATTCATTACTCAGACATGAAAGGATTCATGTTCTTTGGTGCTTCGGATTATCGTGATATAGTCTGAACATCAACATTCATTCTACTATTTGTGTGGATAATATATCCTACAAGTTCTACACTTCTTTATCATATGCTTCGTCAAGTAAGCAATTTTCTAGTGCATCAAGAAATGTACTTAATCATTCATTCAATTTATGCCTGGCAAAATGGCGTTTCTGTGTTGTGTTTTGCTAATTGCTAAATAGCTGGGACACCACGACACATATTCTCATTCATATAGCAGATAAAGATTCTGCTAATATCAATCTAAATAAGGACATATACTTTGCTTCAAGTAAGTAATCATTAGTGTTACTAGAAGTGAATCCAATTTCCATACATCTACGCTTTAAACATTGATCTCATTAATTAAGTGGAAGGAAAGAAAATAGACATTAAATCCATGTCTGGGATATTAATACAAGTAAGAATCAGCTTGAAAAATTTTATGTCATAACCGGGATTTGAACACGGATCTTCGGCTTAACGCGCCGATGCTCTACCATTGAGCTACCATGACAACATGCCAGTCCGACATCAAATTCCTCAACTGATTCAGAAGACAAGGCAAACCACGGGAGGTTTCTCTCCGTCGAGAATACACATCCAAATGGCGTCCTACCCTTGTAGGTACTTTGAAGCCTAGTTATTATTTATATACTATTAATTAAGTGGAAGGAAAGAAAATAGACATTAAATCCATGTCTGGGATATTAATACAAGTAAGAATCAGCTTGAAAAATTTTATGTCATAACCGGGATTTGAACACGGATCTTCGGCTTAACGCGCCGATGCTCTACCATTGAGCTACCATGACAACATGCCAGTCCGACATCAAATTCCTCAACTGATTCAGAAGACAAGGCAAAGTTGAGGAGTTGAGGAATTTGATGTCGGACTGGCATGTTGTCATGGTAGCTCAATGGTAGAGCATCGGCGCGTTAAGCCGAAGATCCGTGTTCAAATCCCGGTTATGACATAAAATTTTTCAAGCTGATTCTTACTTGTATTAATATCCCAGACATGGATTTAATGTCTATTTTCTTTCCTTCCACTTAATTAATAGTATATAAATAATAACTAGGCTTCAAAGTACCTACAAGGGTAGGACGCCATTTGGATGTGTATTCTCGACGGAGAGAAACCTCCCGTGGGTTGCCTTGTCTTCTGAATCATTTGAGGAATTTGATATCGGACTGGCATGTTGTCATGGTAGCTCAATGGTAGAGCATCGGCGCGTTAAGCCGAAGATCCGTGTTCAAATCCCGGTTATGACATAAAATTTTTCAAGCTGATTCTTACTTGTATTAATATCCCAGACATGGATTTAATGTCTATTTTCTTTCCTTCCACTTAATTAATAGTATATAAATAATAACTAGGCTTCAAAGTACCTACAAGGGTAGGACGCCATTTGGATGTGTATTCTCGACGGAGAGAAACCTCCCGTGGGTTGCCTTGTCTTCTGAATCAGTTGAGGAATTTGATGTCGGACTGGCATGTTGTCATGGTAGCTCAATGGTAGAGCATCGGCGCGTTAAGCCGAAGATCCGTGTTCAAATCCCGGTTATGACATAAAATTTTTCAAGCTGATTCTTACTTGTATTAATATCCCAGACATGGATTTAATGTCTATTTTCTTTCCTTCCACTTAATTAATAGTATATAAATAATAACTAGGCTTCAAAGTACCTACAAGGGTAGGACGCCATTTGGATGTGTATTCTCGACGGAGAGAAACCTCCCGTGGTTTGCCTTGTCTTCTGAATCAGTTGAGGAATTTGATGTCGGACTGCCATGTTGTCATGGTAGCTCAATGGTAGAGCATCGGCGCGTTAAGCCGAAGATCCGTGTTCAAATCCCGGTTATGACATAAAATTTTTCAAGCTGATTCTTACTTGTATTGATCTCATTGTTGCGATTTGGCTATCATTAAATAGCCTATCCATCAGACTTGACATTCAGTTTCTAGTCGTGGAAACTATTTCTACAAGTGTCACGCTTCACGGACAGATGTATATTTATTCACAAATGTGATTATATGTGACATCAAGACTAAACTTTCATATCCATTATCTACAAACTTTCATTCAATCGTTTATATGGTAGATGGTGACAATGTTCACATCCTCGAATCATAACTTTAATCTCATGCGTTAAGATGGATTCACATATGACATTAAACACCAACACTCTACACTAGAAGATTGTCAACCATTATATTAATCTGTAAATGCTATCTTCAAGAAGACTTTCAGCTGAGAAGCATATTTTCTTCATTCGTGTGTTTTAGTTTATAATTAAATATTAACTCTTATATCGTTATTTTCATTGAGTGATGCATGTTATACAACTTATTCAATTCAATTCCTCCATTACAGTGGAGGTGGTCCTCCGCCAGAGATCTCATTAGTTGTGGTTTGCACGAAAGGTGTTAAGCACAACTAAAGTTTCATTCTCGTGTAGGTTTTAGGGACTCTTACAGTCCGCTCTTACAAATATATATCCCCTGATTCCTACATTTGGTCCTCTCGGGCCGGAATATTGCCAGCAAGTTTGTGTTTACATTCATATTCCTACATTTGGTCCTGCCGGGCCTGGATAGAACTAGTAAGACTGTATTAATAGGCCAAACCTACATCTAGGATATTACCAGCAAGACTGTACTAATAAGTTATTCCTTCATCTGGTCCTTCTGACCATAATCAAACTATTAAGATTGTAATAATACAATAATACTCATACATTATTCACCCTCTGTGTCACAGACAGACTTGGGTTGCATACAAGAGCCTTCTTGTTTTGCTCACATTCATGTATGCATTATTATTTCATCTCAAGAGATATATATTGATGCTTAAGCAATTAAAGATTGACTTAACATTGATTTGTGCTCTGCCATAAGCATTTGAGCCACATGCCATCACTCAGTGAAACTTCAAAGTGTACTGTATGATATATATATGTCAATTGTAAACATTGTGACATCAATGTAAGTCACAGACACACAACACACTCTGTCAACAGTACATTAACACACAATTCTCTTACACGAACAAGATCCTTAACGTTCATTGCAATTCAATACTCATCTTATTGCAAATAATTGCAATCATTCTGCTCTATCATATATTTCATTGTCTTCTTGACAATAAGTTGTCCAGAAGTTGTTTCTCATAGGCGGGCAAAACGGTCCTGTTCTTCTCGCATACTATTTCACTTGCATTGCTTCCTTGTATCCCGGCAAGCGGGCAAATTCCTACATTGTTTTCATTCCTCGTATACCTATCTTTGAATCATGGAAGATCAAACATTAAGACAGGTCGAAGACCTCAAAAGAAAACGCACTCCTCTTAAGGCACAACTTACACGTCAGTGTAATTATATTACTGATCTTAATGAGTCAGGTGAACTCAATCACCAACAATTATTGAAGCGTAAAGACATTCTTGAAAAAACATTTGATAAGTTCATACTAATTCAAGATCAAATAGAAGAATTTCAGCCAACAGATGATGAAATTAATTACCATGAAGAAGTCGAAAATGACTTTATCGAAGCTATGTCTAAGATAGAAACTCTTTCTAAACTTGCTGAAACGCAGCAGGTAATTTCAAACAAGATTTCTGAGCTGCAGCAAATCAAAATTCAATGGTTCACTCACGTACGAGTAATATCAGACTTTACTGTAACTCGTGAAATCGAGTTACATGCTTTGCTATCTCGTAGAGACGAGGTCAAGCAAACATTTGAGAAATTCAAGTTGGTTCAAACCCAGCTCGAACAACTCCATGCTGCGAATGCTGAGGCCAACTCTCGTGAAGAAGTTGAAACAGCATATTTCAAAACCATCGCTAAAGTAGAAACATTGATTAAGATCGCGGAGTCTAAGGCAGAGACTTTAATTAAGCTCGCAAAGCTTAGACAATTAAGAGTACAGCTCTTAAACCATATTCAAGTAATAAACGAGCTTATGATCGAGGATCAGGCATCTTACTTTGAAAGTATTAAGAGATGCGCTGAACTCGAACAATCATTTCAGCACTATCAAGCTGAACAGTCTTCAATTGAAGACATTGAATCATTCAATGACGGGCAAATTCAACGCTATGAGCTTGAAGAAGCCTATTACAAAGTACTTACTAGACTTGAAGCTTCCATAAAGGCAAACAAGCAAATACATGATCCAGATCCTGTGTCTGCGCCTAGTCCGCAACAAGTGCTGACTGAGCAAAACCACGTTTCTCTTCCTAAACTACCTGAAATAAGATTACCGACATTTTCAGGCGATCCCACTATGTGGCTAGAGTTTCGTGACACATTTACATCCTTAATACTGCAGAATCAGTACGTGTCTGAGATGGACAAGTTTCAATATTTAAAGTCATGCTTAACCCCTGAGGTTATGACTATTATACATAATATTCCTGTCAGTGCTGCCACATTTAGCATTGCCTGGCAAACTTTGTTAGAGCGTTTTGACAATGACAGACTCATTGCTAATGCTCATTTAGAGAATTTATTTTCTCCCCCTTCTATTGATAGAAACTCTGCTGATTCGCTCCAGAGATACTTAGATCATTACATAACTACTGTCCACGCGCTTCAGTCACTGCACATTGAAATTGAGCTGACTGATCTTATCATCTCAAAAATAATACTGGATAAGCTTTCTCCAACTATTATTAGAGATTGGGAATCTTCGCTTAAAGCTGATAAGTTTCCATCACTTATTCAGTTTCCTTGAGGCCAAAGTTCGAGTCATTCAAATGACCGACTTAGCTATCAAGTCCCAGTCGAATCAATCTCCAGTCAAAAATGTGACTGCGAAATCTAATAATAATTCTAACAACAATCGTAAGTCCACTGAAGCTAAGAAAAAGTCTTCGTGGTCTCAACCTATTTGTATATGTTGTAATCGCCCTCGTGAACATGAATTATTTCTCTGTGAAGCATTCAGAGCTTTCGCTTTGCCCCAAAGATTTGAATTTGTGAAACGCAACAATGTATGTAATGTCTGCCTGAGAATAGGTGGTCATTCACAAGCGTGCTCTTCTTATACTTGTATGAAGTGTCAAGGTAAACATAGTACTTTGCTTCATCCTTCAAACGCTCCCATACCAGTAAACCCATGTGCCATGTTAAGAAGTGGTCCAGCTACTTCAAAGATTCTATACTCTACAGCAACTGTGTTAATAGCAGATGCTAATGGCGAGTACATTGAGGCTACAGCCATTCTTGATTCAGCTACGACTTGTAATTTAATTACAAATAGATTATCTCAACGCCTCAAACTTAAACCAACTCCTCGTAGAGAATATTTGCAAGGAGTAGTGTTTGAAAAGCGCACTCTCTGCAAGGTAGCATCTTTGTCACTGAAATCTAATGTTTCTGATTGGTCGTGCCAAACGAATGCTTTGGTTATTCCATGCATAGCTACTTGTAAGTTCCCTTGTGCTTACATAAATACTGACAATTGGAATATTCCAGCTAACTTGAATTTAGCAGATGCTAAATTTAACCAACCTAAGTACTTAGATTTGCTCATTGGTACAGAGCTTTTTTCACAAATACTGTTATCAGGCAAAATCATGGCTGATAATCTGCCTGCCATACATAATTCAGAACTTGGGTGGTACTTTATGGGTAAAGTCCCTCAACCTGTTACTTCTTCGCAGCATAGTATTCCTATGCAAAGTACTGCTTCTAAACATATGAATGTTTCTAAGCAAATGACTTCTCACAGCAAAGCTAAAGCAGCTAATAGGCGTGAGAAGCCTCGTGTCAAGCAAGCTCATTCTAATCTCTCATTTCCTAGTTCTGACTCGTCGATCGATTTAAACTACTCTGCTTTCTTGCATTCAGAATCAGCTGTGGATGAACAATTAGCTAGCTTCTGGGAATTAGAAGCTGTCAATAATTCTGCTCCATTCCATGATGAATCGGAATGTGAGAAACATTTCTCTCAAACTACTACCAGAGATGACTCTGGAAGATATATAGTTAAACTTCCTTTTACTGCTCCGCCTGAAACATTAGGTAGCACAAAGCAAAGAGCTTACAAACGGTTTCAGCTCTTAGAAAAAAGACTGTCATCCAACGAATACTTACGTACTGAATATGTCAAGTTCATGCAAGAATATGAGGATTTAGGTCATATGCAACGAGCTGACCACATTACTAATGCTCCTTGTGAATAAATTATTCATCACCCAGTAATTAAGCCTAGTAGCACTAATACAAAGGTTAGAGTAGTCTGTGATGCCTCAACTAAGTCATCTAATGGAAAATCCTTGAATGACACTTTAGCTATAGGTCAAAGTCAGCCTCCTGAACTTCTGCCCTATGTAACTAAGTTTTCACATTTGAAGATTTTGCATATGTTCTACGATTCATAAATAATTGTAGGCCTGCTAAAATTAAGCTCACAGGTCCTCTCGAACCTAGTGAAATTTCAAATTCACTCTACACTTGTGTGAAAATAATTCAGCAAGTCGAATATCATGATGAAATCAATACTTTGACTTTGTCTGATGTCGTTCCTTCGTCTAGTAAAATACACTCACTTTGTCCATTCATGGATAGTGATGGTATGCTTAGTGTTGGTGGAAGACTGAAGCACTCAGAACTACCCTTTGATGCGAAACAACAGATTTTGCTTCCAGCTAAGCATCCTTTCACTAAACATCTCATTCGTTTTACACACTTCAAACTATGTCATGCTGGTTCCCAGCTTATTATAACTCACTTACGAGAAAGGTTTTGGATAGCTTCTGTAAGGAGAACAATTCGCTCTAAATCAGACAGTGCAATGTCTGTTTCAGATTTCAAGCTCAACCTTTTCAGCAAAAGATGGCTGATTTACCATCTTCTCGTGTATCTCCTATTGCCCCATTCACTAACGTCAGCATTGATTATGCTGGGCCCTACTCTATTAAATATGGTGGACCTAGATCAAGGATTACTACTAAAGCTTATATAGCTGTATTTGTTTGCATGTCTACCAAGGCTCTTCACCTTGAGTTAGTCATCTCGCTTACTTCCAATGCATTTTTAGCAGCTTTTTCCAGATTTACTGGTAGAAGAGGCATACCAGTTTCAGTCACATCAGATAATGCTACGAACTTTGTTGGTGCTCAAACTGATATCAGACAACTTACAGATTTTCTATCTTCTCATGAACATCAATCGAAAGTTCAAGATTCTACTTCACATAAAGTGGAATTTTATTCCTCCACACAGTCCCCATATGGCTGGCTGGCATGAAGCAGCTGTTCGCTCAGTTAAGCATCACTTGAAAAGAGTAATGACTTCTATGATACTTAGCTTTGAAGAGATGTCAACTCTCTTAATTCAAATTGAAGCTATTTTGAATTCACGTCCTCTTGTCACTCTTCATGAAGACATTGAAGACTTAAATTATCTTTCTCCAGGTCATTTCCTTATAGGAAGACCTTTGATTTCATTACCCGCCTCAAACCTATCTAGTAGCACATCTTTGCGTTCAAGATGGAATGCTATGAATCAATTGCTACTTGGTTTTTGGAAGAAATGGTCCTCTGACTATTTACATTCTCTACAGCAACGTTCTAAATGGCTAAAGACTCTTCCTAATGTGGAAATAGGAACACCTGTTCTTCTACTCGACGACAACGCTTCCCCTTTACGTTGGGTTATGGGTGTTGTACACTCTATTCATCCTGGATCTGACGGACTAGTTAGAGTAGTCACAGTTAGAACCTCTACAGGTTTCTACAAGCGACCAATTGTTAAACTAGCTCCTCTTCCCATTTCTAATATTGAAGATGAGTAAACCTCTTTATTATTCAAAGTTTAAATCTACTCTTTTCACATAATCTAATATATTTTTAAATTATTTTCAAGAAAATAATTTGCGGGCAACTTATGTTCAATCACAGCTTTAAACTATCTACAAGTTTAGTTATTTTTGCTGCCAACTTGACAGCAGTATATGCTATTCATCATTTTTCTCTAGTTTTATTGTTAAAGTTTAGACTTTTTAGGTTATTGCATTACGTTCTTTATTCATTTACTTAGAACATTAGGTTTATTATTTACAATTAGTAAATATTACTCATTATGTTCTATTTATTAATATTTGAAGTTTAAAGAATATTTATTCATATTTAAGCCTATCATGTTGGCTACGGATATCTTTCTCTGTCACTTCCTGTTTCTGAAGTCAACATGACTCAAATTATTATTTAAATAACATACATTTTCTATCTTGCAAGCTATTATCCCTATTCATTGTCTGTTATTATTCATATTTGATTATTATTTTTTGTATCCAGTCTTCAGGATACATTTCTTGAGCAGTTTATATGCATTTCATATAGCTCAATGACTTGACTTCCTTCCTTTTCATTCACAACAATTCATTACTCAGACATGAAAGGATTCATGTTCTTTGGTGCTTCGGATTATCGTGATATAGTCTGAACATCAACATTCATTCTACTATTTGTGTGGATAATATATCCTACAAGTTCTACACTTCTTTATCATATGCTTCGTCAAGTAAGCAATTTTCTAGTGCATCAAGAAATGTACTTAATCATTCATTCAATTTATGCCTGGCAAAATGGCGTTTCTGTGTTGTGTTTTGCTAATTGCTAAATAGCTGGGACATCACGACACATATTCTCATTCATATAGCAGATAAAGATTCTGCTAATATCAATCTAAATAAGGACATATACTTCGCTTCAAGTAAGTAATCATTAGTGTTACTAGAAGTGATTCCAATTTCCATACATCTACGCTTTAAACATTGATCTCATTGTTGCGATTTGGCTATCATTAAATAGCCTATCCATCAGACTTGACATTCAGTTCCTAGTCGTGGAAACTATTTCTACAAGTGTCACGCTTCACGGACAGATGTATATTTATTCACAAATGTGATTATATGTGACATCAAGACTAAACTTTCATCTCCATTATCTACAAACTTTCATTCATTCGTTTATATGGTAGATGGTGACAATGTTCACATCCTCGAATCATAACTTTAATCTCATGCGTTAAGATGGATTCACATATGACATTAAACACCAACACTCTACACTAGAAGATTGTCAACCATTATATTAATCTGTAAATGTTATCTTCAAGAAGACTTTCAGCTAAGAAGCATACTTTCTTCATTCCAACGCTTTTCAAGAAAGTGAAAGTGTATTCATTCGTGTGTTTTAGTTTATAATTAAATAGTATCTCTTATATCGTTATTTTCATTGAGTGATGCATGTTATACAACTTATTCAATTCAATTCCTCCATTACAGTGGAGGTGGTCCTCCGCCAGAGATCTCATTAGTTGTGGTTTGCACGAAAGGTGTTAAGCACAACTAAAGTTTCATTCTCGTGTAGGTTTTAGGGATTCTTACAGTCCGCTCTTACAAATATATATCCCCTGATTCCTACACATCTTTTTTAATAACCGTGTATTATTGGCATTTCTCCATAAGAACTAACTATTCCAGACATGTTTGTGGCCCTCAAGTTTTATATTTCACCTTCTCTGCTCATCTCTTATATCTAATACGATACATTACTGCCAATTCTGAAAAATTGTTATCTTTGACAGTCATAATTTATTACCTCCTTGTAAGATTATTATAATATTCTGTCGATGTAATCTACTTATGGAATTGTGTTATGAAGAGTCCGTTGTGATTGTTAATAAATTGAATTCTTGGTTATTTATAACTTTGCTTCCATGCATCCTTCGTGTTCCTCCTCTGTCCACACTGTGGTCATCAACTACTGTTACCTCTGGTGAGCCCCTCACTATTAATTATCAAAATCTATATTAATAAAAGGAAGTGTCTGTCCTCCGTCTGTCTGTCTGTCCTCCGTCTGTCTGTCCGCGATGCCCAGCGAAATCTACTCAACGCAGAGATCTGAAATTTTATACATAGGCGGACTAAAGGGTCGGAATGTGCACCTCGAAGCCGGAATTTTAATTTTCGCTATCGTTCGTGAGAATTAGTGAAAAACGGGCAGAAAACGTGTATTTATTGCGTTTTCGAAGCATGAGTTTTCAGTAATACAAATCAATTACACTAGGCTTTGGCTATTTTTGTCATTCCTTCGACATAAAAGCATCGCGATCTCTTGAATATGAAATTTTCAACCTACACCGAAGAGGATTAGTATTATTATTATTATTATTATTATTATTATTATTATTATTATTATAATTATAGGGATAATCAATATTAGCCTAAATATGGTCAAACGTTGTTCGATTTGGACGAAACCCACTATACAGGGGTTTTCTGGGGCAAGGAACTCGAATCTGAGGTCGCTTTTACCAGGTGACGCTATCTAATCGTGATATGTAGTCCACATGATTTAGGTTTTAATATAATGATTTAACTATTATGCTCTTAATTTTTAATTTTTGAAATAATTATCGCGGGCGAAGCCGCGGGCACATGCTATCTTAAAATAATAAAAGGACGTGTTTGTCTGTCTGTCCACGATGCCCATCGAAATCTACTGAACGCAGAGATCTGAAATTTTAAGCATAGATGGGCTGAAAGGTGGGCGAATGCGCATCGAAGCCGGATTATTAATTTTAGCTTTCGTTCGCGAGTTGTGAGTGAAAAACTGGCAGAAAACGTGATTTTAGCGCTGTCGAAGCATCAGATTTCAGTAATGCATTTCAATGTTAAATCAATTGCAGTTGGCTTTGGCTATTTTTGTCATACCGTGGTAATAAAAGAATCGCGATCGCTTGAATGTTGTAAGCCCACGCTGGTCGATTCATTTGTTTAGAATGTCAAGGCCCGTAGACATATGAAATTTTCAACCTACACGGAAGAGGGATAATCAATATAGGCCTAAATGTTATCATACATTGTTCGATTTGGACGAAACTCACTGTACAGGGGTATTCTGGGGCAAGGAACTCGAATCTGAGGTCGCTTTTACCAGGCGACGCTATCTAATCGTGGTATGTAGTCCACGTGATTTAGGTGTTAATAAATATAATGATTTAACTATTATGCTCTTAATTTTTAATTTTTGAATTAATTATCGCGGGCGAAGCCGCGGGCACATGCTAGTTATTAATATAGCCCAGTACATAGATACATTCCACCTTGCATTAATTAGGGTAAAAGATTTTTCTTTTTCATATTGTTTGGTGTTGTAAGAGTAGTGTAAAACTAAGTTTTCAACCTCGAAAGACCTAGGGATAACTTTCTGTGAGCAAAAAAACCACTACATTTTTGCATTTTTTTCAGTTTATCGCAGTGGCGGCTATTCAGGGGAAGTAGGTGAAGTAGCAATTCACCAGTATTTTTCCTTTGCAATACGTATTTTAAAGTTTATTTTCCATATCAGTAATGTTGGTTTTTACTATAAATGTAAATTTTGTATTGCACGCCACGACTGGTGTCAAAGCTAGGCACCTAGGAGGCACCAGTGAGCTCCCGAGTCTTGCAAGCACGAAGCAGAACAACTTAATTACTAAGCCTTGATTCACTTCCCCTGTTGCATGGGTAGTCTGGTCCACTCAAAATGGTGTGGGCTCAAGGTGCAAGCAGCATTTTTCTCACTTATCCCACATCCATGCTGAGGGGATCAGACTACCCACGAAGGTGTCCAGCTCCTTGTTGAAACCTTTGCACTTGAATACAGAGGGTGGTCGTCCAACGGCTTCATGATGGCGCGTGGTTACCACAGCAAGCTGCTACGATTGTAAATGACAGTGTTTGGCGGGTTTCATACCTACTCTTCTGCTAACAGCTCCATTAATAACAAAGCACCAATTTCACTTCCTCGACCCGTACAAAAGGTAATAAATGTTCAAAATCAATGTTTTTAACATAAATACCTGTTTTGAATTCTCCTCTGTCCAATAATATTTTCAGGAACGTGTCTGTGTGGCTTGAGAACTAAACATCGTGTATAAATAAAACGTATTTCGATTAGATATCTTCTGGGGAAATTGACGACTTTTTCTTACTTTTATACGGTAACCTTATACTTTGAAGGGTAGTTATAAGCCAGCTATCGTTTGTAAAAACTCAGGCTTTTAAGTCTTACATCTTTGGGCGAGGCTAGAACAGACTTTCATTCTTCACGATTTTATTAAAAAAAAAAAAAATTTAAACTCTAACAATTTTGTTTAAATTTTCCACATGATTTGCATAGACGATAAAGAGCTAGAATTTTTATTTTTAAAAATTTTCAATTAATTATTTGAAAGGTGTTTATAAACAACCATATACTTCATTGAAACATGAACGGTAGACGAGCTTGGATTCTTCCTCATAAAATTAAATATCATTAACGGGGGGAAAAAATATAGGTGTTCGATTCTATTAGCACAAAAGAAAGGCATAGGGATGAGAGTAGAAGTTAATTTATTTAATGTGTGTCACCATATACCAAGACTACTGTGTACTGTGATGAAAGGCCACTGTCACTTTTCACAACAATGAACCATCTTCGGAGATCGTCACTGATAGGACGCCATAGGACGACAACGTTGAATCACAACGTTTCATTCCTACAATGCATATGTTTTCATAGGCAATCATACGACATGTGACACTGCATATTAATGCCTTGAAGTATCCAGTAACGAGCTGAAGTTTATCAGATAAAATTGCATCTTTCCGACCCTTGCAAGCATATTAACTTATAAGATAAACAACAGTCATTGGTCGATATCCGAGGCATTGCTAAAGATTATTAGTCAATTTCAAGTCCGTATCACATGAATGGAATATTCTAAATAATCTGATTAGGAGAATAATAATTACGTTAAACATCGATAGATTTGCGGCGGAAAAGCAGGATCGAATTTATCTCATGAAACTCATAATCCCGAGTGGGATTTATTAAGAGTATTACATGAATAAAATGTATCAGATTTTATAAATAATAACTATATTCTTACCCACATTGTTTAAAATCAATTCATCATTGTGCCAGCTGTCAGATCACAACGTAGGCCTACTAAATGAAGGAACAAAAATATTGCCAGACAAGTATCTTGTTTAGCGAATATTTCAATTCAGAAAGAACTTCTACTGCAGCTAGAAGAAAAGCAGTCATTCTATGATATCACCGACAAGTTTGTAGCCTTCAAGGACTACCGAAGGATTGATTTGCTATACAAGACATAGGTGAGTTCGGTTATTAACATAAGCATGTGGCATTTTTTTCCCTCTTCACCTAATTTTCCGGCCACGAGCCGCCACTGGTTTATCAGAAAAATCTCCTAGATACCAACTTCTAGCAAATATTTTTACAACACAATTCGAAAGAACATAAAATTTCCTGCAAAATGCAGTGTTCAAACTTCAATTTACATTGACTATTACAGATACTATAGTACTTGGAATTAAAGAAAGAAAGAAAAAAAAAATGTTAAAACGCGTGTTTTGACCCAGTCTATCCCTATTTATGGCATTTTTTGTAATCCATTATTGTGGTGCTGGGACTTTTGTCATTTTAATGGAAATGAGATCATGGCTGTTGCGTTTCCATCTTCGTTCTACTGCATCCAGGCTGTTACCCAGCTAGCATTGCACTTGGTGGAATGTGCGAAATGCATGTTGTTCGGCTGCGTCTTGCCTCGGTGACAGTCTGATCTTTGTTTTGACTGCCATCTTAACAAACAAATGGTATCCGAGATCATTGATCCCCTGACCAGTGCTTTAGTTGGGAAAAAATATTTGGGAGAGCTCACCAAAATACGTAACATCAAATATACAGTATATTTGCACGGATCTACCTAGGAACTGACCACTGCCACCGCCGCTATTCAAAATATCTCACCAAAGACGGGGCCAAAAATAGAGGTTAACCCGTAAACAACTTTCACCCTCAAGACCTCAAATCCTGCAACTGCAACCTCTTCTTGCATTCCAAGATTTCAGGATCAGTCAGAATTCTCTATTGGAAATGAAAGACAGAGACAAAGTTGCTGCATTATTTATACAGTGGAACATTTCTTCAATCTTCAATTCGTGTCTGTGGAAAATATGAGATCTCCAATTCAAAAAAATAGAAATAAGGAACATTGAGCCAAATATTTCCTGGAGCACAGCTCCGGAGCTCCGGCCCAACTAAAGCACTGCCCCTGACGGTTCTAGTGTTGTATGAAGGCAAGAATTATTTTTCTCCTGCATGGCTGATTTCTTCCTTGGTTGCAGTAAACTTGTAAAAAACTGAAGTGTATTTTCTCAAGCTTGGTTCTTCGCAATGAGGGTGAAATGTTTTGTTTTTCCATGACCAAATGGAGCTCAGGTGGTATCACAACCACTAAAAGCATGAATAAACAGAAGGTACTCTGGATCATACTGATATGATGAGGTTGAGATGTAAGTATCATGTTTGCCACTCCTTCCTAATTTCAGAAGGTGTATGTTTTGGCATGAATTGGGAAGCCCGGTCGGGAGTACAAGCACGTCAATATCCCCACTTACAAGTACACTATCATAAGTGGCTCCTTTTGGCATAGCTGTAGCAACTATATGCACATATTCAACTTCTACTGCCTGTAATACTTGCAAATATTTTAGATTTTTTTCAACATTTACTGTCACTCCCCAAGAACTTCTCTTGGGAAATAGCAAGGAATGTTTTCTCATCAAACATTATATCAGCTGAACTCTATCTTGGAACGGCGAACCCTTTATAACCTTTTAGTACCTCATTGATTCACATTAATTTGGTGTCTATCAAACACGATAAATAATTATGACCCATATTGCTTCCTGACATAGCTGACTTACCTCATGCGAATAGAACCAAATGATTCATTGGTTTGCCACAGTACTTTATGAAGGAACTACCAACGTACGTTTCAGAAACGATACCTGGATATCTACAGGATTGACAATTTGTAGTGTAATGTTTTGGTACTCTTTCATAATCCTTCTTCACTGAACAAGGACAAGGGGTAAGAGGCAAGTTCGTAGGTAGAGTACCTCTTCAATTCTTTAACTGACTGTTTTGCTATGAGGTTCTCTGAAACAATGTCATTGGATCAACAGCGGTCCCTGTTAGGAACCAATCTTCAAGGTGTTCGTGATATCAGCAAGTGTAATTACTTAATCATTTCGTTTCAAGTGTAGGCTTTTAAAGCTTTTATCAATCATTTTTGCCATACAGATCTTGCCTATTTCTTGGAATCATTGACAATTCACCTGTTCTTCACCTACTACTCCACTACTTTTTAACATTATAGAGTCAGTTATGGAAAACGAATCGTGCTGAACAAACCATAGCTCCAGTTTCAGTGTGTCATCCCTGTCTCGATTCACTCGAGAGGGCCTTGCGTCTACATGCTGCTCAGGTGACACTGTAATCATTTGGCAGTAAGTTTCCATGGCATCACAAACACATTGCAGATCGACCATCCCCTGTCTGCTAGCCTACTCAAGACCAACAGATCCCAACAGACCAACAGAACCCCTCATCTCAATACAATGTTCGCTGACTCATTTCTCCCACCTTTCCACCTAAATATGAAGGGAATCACAAAGGGGCCTTATAATTGAGCAATTCTGTAATTTCTTTCTACCTTAAACTGGTAGTAGGCTACTATGAACAGTAGACCTCGCATAAAAAAAATGAATTCAAATTTTTTTTTTTACACATATGCAATTTTAAACTGATTTTAGACTTTCTATATTATCTGATCGTAAATTTATGTTACCTTGTAATACATGTACAAATACATAATCAATGCTCATTCATAATTAAAACACATAATGGATCTCAAAAACCGTCATAAATAGGGATAGACTGGGTCAAAACACGTGTTTTAACATGTTTTTAACATTTAAAAAAAAAATCCAAGTACTACAGTACCTGTAATACTCAATGTAAATTAAAGTTTGAACACTGCACTTTCCAGGAAATTTTATGCTCTTTCGATTGGTGTTGGAAAAATATTTGCTAGAAATTGGTATTTAGGAGATTTTTCCGATAAACTGAAAAAAGTGTGAAAATTTCGTGGTTTTTTGCTCACAGAAAGTTGTCCCGGGCTTTTGAGGTCGAAAACTTAAGTTTTACATTACTCTCACTAAATCAAACAATATAAAAAATAAAAATACTTTACCCTAATTAATGCAAGGTGGGCCATTTTTTCGCTACCTTTATACTGGACTAATATATAAAAACCCTAAAAGTTGTCACACTATGAACCGCGACATGGGACAATCAACGCTAGAGGCGTTCTGTTACGCTATATACTATAATGTGTGCTTTTCTCTCTATTATTACATACTATATAATTTTTTTGTATTTAATTACGGATGTTAAATCATGATTTCGTAAAAATTCTTACAGCTAGGTGTAATATGAAATATATTGAAATTAATGCAATCTTATAAACTATTTGAAAAATTAAAAGTCCTCACTCTCACAGGATTTCCAAGATGGCGCCGATCGCAAGTGACCAGTGTAACAGCTCTGTAAATTGTGATAAATTAAGTGGTAAACTCTGTGAATCTTGTGAGAAAACTATGAAATCAGGAATATTTTGCAGTTTCTGCAAGAACTCATATTATTTTCGGTGTGCTAAAATTGATCCAGTACTTAATACAGGGGAAAAAAGTGAATGGGCAGTATGTGACCCATTCACATACACCTCAGGATGGGATGAAATTAGTCCAAAACTACTTAAATACTGTAAGAATGAGATTGCTAAACCATTAGAACATCTTATAAATTCTTCAATACAGAAGGGTATATTTCCAGATTGCCTAAAGATTAGTACTGTAAGACCTATATACAAGAAAGGTGATAAACTTGATATAAATAATTATAAATAATTATAACATCAGAGATTGGGAAGGTATGAAAGAGTACTACTAGTCAGATTGTTAGATTTTCTCAATAAAGAGAATGTGCTTAATTCATTTCAACATGGATTTAGGAAGGGTTTTTCAACCAAAACTGCAGTTAGTGATTTCATTCATCAGGTTGTTAGCTTACTTGAACAGAATAAAAAAGTGGGTGCATTATTTTTTGACCTCTCAAAGGCTTTTGACAGTGTCAAGCTTGGCAAACTAGAAGATTAAGGGATAAGGGGATTAGCTCAAGAAATCTGTAAATCTTATCTTGTGGAAAGAAAACAGATAACTGAAATTTACAATAAAGAGAATAACACATTGTTAAAAGTTAGGTCATTACATGGAATTGTTAGATATGGGGTACCCCATGGGTCAGTACTGGGTCCATTGTTGTTTCTGATATATGCAAATGATATTAATCAGCCAGAGAATTCATATATAACATCATATGCGGATGACACTACAATAAATTTCTGGGGGGAAAATAAGCTAACCCTAAGGGAAACAATGATCCTAGGTACCAACAAAATATTAGAATATTTTAGGTCTAATAATCTTATGTGTAATATGGATAAAACAAAATTAATGTTGTACAACTACTCAAATGAAGAAAATCATGAAGATAGACTTGTGATTGAAAATAAAAATTGTGAGAAGGTAGACACGCACAAGTTCTTAGGGATAGGGGTAGATAGCAGACTAACATGGGCACAGCATATAGATGAGACGTCTGCAAAAATTAGCAAGTCCATTTACATTTTGAGATTTTTTTAAGAATTTATTAGCAAAGGAAGAATTGAAAACAATCTACCCACATCTCCTTTATGGGATTGAGGTTTGGGGATGTGCTGCAAAGGTGCATATGAATAAGCTAATGGTATTACAGAAGAAATGTGTTAGAATTATTAGTGATTTAAAATGTAAGGAATCTTGTAGAACTGCGTTCAAGGAACAAAACATGCTAACAGTGTACTCATTGTATGTTTATAGAGCAGTACTGTATATACAAAACAGAAATCTAACAAAAAATAGTGAAATTCATAATTATAGCACAAGAAGTAGCTTAGATTATCATAGATATACATGTAAAAAGTAAATTATATTTAAGGACGTAAGTGTAATTGGAACTATACTATACAACAAGCTACCTGTAGAAATTAAGAATGCTGACAAGAAAAATTTCAAAACACTTCTGAAGAAATACTTAATAGAAAAATGGTTATATTAAAAATGGTTATATTCTTTAGACGAATTGTAATAACTGATTAGCACATATACATTATTATATTTTGATCAATCACACACTTTTATCCTTAGATCTAGGTTGTAGCAATTAGCTCTTAGTCTGTAAGCTTGACAATGTCAGAAACTTGCATCAAGTCAATTGACAGCAAATAAATTATTATTATTATTATTATTATAAACAACAGGCAGAGACCTAACCACAAAACAACAGCCAGACAGCAACCTCATATAATGAGAAAATCCACAGAGCACTCTTAGACTCTGGAGCCAATCACACATTCATCACAAGAGAACTATGTAATTGACTACAGCTTCATACAAGACAAACATCAATCTCAGTTATAAGTGTAAACCTTCAAACCTCGAATGTGTTACAAAGTAGTAGCCTGCAAATCAGAGATGCCTTTGGTAAAGGCTACAAACACAATTTGAATGCAGATCAATCCATATCAAATCAACCAATGGGTAGGGACATGAAAAAGGTGTGTTTATTATTTGGTCACATGCAGTGTTGCCCAAAAGTGTTGTAGTATTTACCCAAAAGCGTTGTTATTTTTTCCCAAAAGTAGAGTTATTTTTTCACAAATGTAGTGTTATTAAGTGCCAGTATGGTACTTTATGAGATTGTGTGGGGGAGGAAAAATGTCTGTCCGTCTGTCTGTCAGTGTGTCTGTATGCACCATAACTCAAATACGCTTTTTCGGATTTTCATGAAACCTGGAAAACACATTTATAATGTCCATGGGAAGAACCCTATTGATATTGAACCAAATCGGTTCACCGGTACCGGAGTAATGCCCAATTTAGTGCCTATTTTGATAGATTATATTACAAAGGCGGCATAGCTCAAATACGCTGTATCGGATTTCCATGAAACTTGGTATATGCATTTATGACGCCCATGAAAAATACCCTATTGAATTTGAACCTATTCTTTCGGCCGGTACCGGAGTAAAACCCAATATAGTGTTTATTTTAAAGGCGCAATAACTCAAATACGCTTTATCATATTTTTATGAAACTACGTATATGCATTTATAATGTCCATGGAAAGACGTCTATTGATATTCGACCAAATCGGTTCGCCAGTACCGGAATAATGCCCAATTTAGTGCCTCTTATGTTAATATGTAAGAAGTCGCGATAACTCAGATATCCTTTACTGGATTTTCCTGAAACTTTGTGTACCCATTTATAATGTACATGGGAAGACGTCTACAGATTTTGGACCAAATCGGTAGACCGGTACCGAAGTAAAACTCAATTTAGTGTCTATTTTAAAGACGTGGTAACTCAAATACGCTTTACCGGATTTTTATGAAACTTGGTATACACATTTATAATGTTCTTGGGAAGACGTCTATTGATATTGGATAAAATCGGTTGACCTGTTTCGGAGTAATGCTCAAGTTAGTGCCTATTTTATGATAATATACGTATTCGAAAGAATTTATAAAAAAAAAAAAGCAAATCAGTTATCTTGACAACATAGTCAATTGTTTTACTGTGATCTTATAAGGCTTTGAAAATTAAAATACAGTTAGCTATGACCAAAAACACTATTGTTTTACATGCGCTTATCCAACTAGATCGTTAAACTGACCCAGGTGGCCGAGATGGTAACGTCTTGGCCTCACATTCTGGAGTTCCATGGTTCAAATCCTGAAACCGGCCAATTTCACTTTTTTTTTTGTATTTTTATGTGAGTGTGCGATTGTCAAGATATCACAAATCTGTACAGTTCAGCTGATGCTGGAAGATTTTAATCTGATTAAAAAAAGAACTAGACCTTTTTTCTTCCGTAAGCCCTGCTTAATGAATAAATCTGGAGCTTAACTTGGAAATCAATTTAAAAAAAAAACATTCTGCATATCATAATTGCATTCATAACTGATTAAACAAAAACATACTGGCACTTTTTTACATCAGTTTACCTGATTTTGATTTTTCCCCATACCGGTGTTATCTTTAATGCAATTATTCTAATTGTTGAGTTAAAGAATGATTACAAAGATAAGCCACTTATTAACCTATTTTAGCATACATTCTTATTAATATACGATACATACACATAAATACAAAGAAGTCAATTAACCATACAGCACTTGAATGTTTACTCATATGTTTATATCACATGTTTATATCAGTCATATGCACAATATAATACATTTAAAAAAAAATAGTACAAACCTGGGCACAATGTCGATACACTAGGCTACATGCACAAAAATCAAAAGTGAAATGGTAGAACTCAAGCACTTAAGCAAGTATTATTTTAATACCTTAGGTTACTTAATTTTCAAATGAAAAAAATAACCATTGTAGCCAAATTTCTCTCTTTCTGTTCTAGGAGGATTATTTAAAACTACAGCGAAGTCAGGTGCTCCGGGGTAACTGGGCCATGATTTTACAATACAACCTACTAAAACAACCTCATAAAACAGTGATTTAGGACAAGTAATTAGCAATTTTTTACTGCAAAATATTGTATGATTATTTAGCAACAAACAGACAAACATATTAAATACCATTTAAAGTAACTTTTTAATAGTATATATCAGCGGTTCCCAACCGGTGGGTCGTGGAAGGGTTACAGGTGGGTCGCAACTCGATCCTAAAACTATCAGAAACCATCCACAGAATATCCAACAATATCCGTAACTGCATTCAGGTTTCTGATGGTATTCACCACTACGTATTTATGTGAACGTACTTTTTCAACTTTGGTTTTCCTAAAAAAACAAATAAAGAAATCAAGTCAATGTTGAAAGTGACTTGAGATTAAAAAAATCTTCATTCAGTCCTGACATTGACGTGTTAGTTCAATTGAAATAGTCCCACAAATCTCATTAATATAGTATTCTTATAAAAAAAACAGCAATTTTGCCTAAAAAAATAAAATGGTCTTTGTGTACATTTATAATTGTAGTTTTCATCTTCACCTAAGAACACTTGTTAGTGAGTATGAAACCACTTGTTGCATATATTGCAAACATATATTCAGGGGCGCCGACTTATAAAAAATATTGGGGGGCCCATACCGGGGTCCTGCCCCGGGAAATTTTCTAAATTTTAGATGAAAATTAGTGAGTTTTAAAGTTTTTTTAAAGTATTTTAGAGTCATATGATCAACATTAGAACCCCGAAAACTCGACTCTCTATAACTCCACACTCCGGGAAACTCGACAAGCCTGAAACACTTTTTGGCTTTGAAAAAAGAAACAAAACATAAATACGCACGGTATTTTCGTAAAAAGCTCATTTAATTTACAGTAATAATTATGCTTATAGACTATTACAGAGCAGTGAATATATAGCTCTGAAAAGACTGAAATTATATTTAAATAAATCCTAAACTATCATTAAAAGAATAAAACATAAAATATTGCTGTCGCACAGTAATAGCACTTTGATTAATAAGTGAAATAGCTAATTTAAGCTTACTTTGAATAAGGCTGAGGGTTCATTAAATAAAAACAATATCTCAAAGTTAATGCTTTAATACAGTTAATAAAGTTAATACAGTATGCCTAATACTTTCAGTCAAAAAGTATGTAAATAACGGGCTTTAATTGGGTCTTACACCCTAAAAATATTTAAGTATTTGAAAATAACTAATACAGTACTATAGTAATATAGAAATACAGAACTAAACTAGTACTAATATTTCAAAACTGAAAATTTAACATTCTGTATGTATTTAATTCTCTATTTTATAAAGATTTTTAATATTGCTCTAAATACCATTATTAGGGCTAGAGTGTCTTTAGAAAGGTGCAAATGTCGACCGTCTGACTGGATTACTGAATATGAAGTCGTTGATGACTGGTCGGATATCCAATTCATCCAAAACATCTCGGTGGGCTTGAAGAACAGCCAAGTTCTGTCCCATTGTTGATCGGAGATATGACTTCAGACATCTAAGGGCGCTAAATGACCGTTCTGCTGTTGCTGTCGTGATTGGAACTACTTGGAGAAGCTTAATGCACTTCACTACTTCACATAACATTTCTCCAACTGCAGGCTCTTGTGTAATGTACTTTCTCACATCACCCATGTTTTTTAAGACCAGTTGTTTTTTATTAGCGATATCGGATAACATATTCAAGTGTAAGCGCAGTCTCTCAATGTCTAGGTCATTTTTGAAAAACTCAGTTGATTTTTCAAAATTTGTTTCACCTCTGTTTACTAAAAGCAAGCACTCTTGTTCAACTGCAATGACCTGTGTGAGTCCAGTTGATGCAAACCGCTCAGTAATGCAAGATTGCACCGTTTCACAAACTTCAATGTAAATAGCTTTGTAGTATTCCTTTGGGGTTTTGAAAGTGTGCGGTGAGCTGGCTTCGTTGTTTTCATACTTCTTTGGTATACGTTGATTCCGAGGAAGCAAAGGATCATCAACTTGTGAAGGTTTTTCTTTTAAACACAATTCCCAAAAGTGTTCAAAACTATCATGCCTTCCATTCAATATACAAATCAAGCCCTCATATATTTTTTCCAGATCAGTAACACTTAGATGAGGGCATTGAATTTTTTCATTGACATCCTCTACTGGGTTCATTGCATGGCAATAAAGACGTAAAAAGAAATAAGTTTTGAATTGTAACATTGACTCAAGGTAGCCTGCACATTTGTAACCTGCCTCTGTTTTGTCCTCTGCAGAAAATGTTTCAAAAAACTCTAGAAGTTCTTCAAAGTTTTTCAATATTCTCAAGATACTAGAAGCTCGCATAGTCCATCGAGTCGGGCAAAGGGGTCGTAGACCAGCTTGGTCGTTGGTGCTCTCACAGCGTATGCTTCTGAAAAGTCCCATCCTTTTGTTGGATTCCCTTACGGTGTTTATTAAGTCCTTGGCTAAGGCCATAAAATCCCTCATAGACGTAAGATGGCGGAGACTGTCTACAACTGCCAAGTTTAAACTGTGAGCAGTGCAGTGCACATAACGTGCTTTTGGTTGTATATCCAAAACTAACTTTTTTAGTCCTTTGAACTTACCTCTCATATTCGAGGCACCATCATAGCACTGTCCTCTTAAGTTATCCATTGACAAATCAAGACGAGCAAATACGTCTTTTAAAATACTAAACAGAGTTTGTGATTCAGTGTTGGGGGTCTCGTATAAGCCAATAAAGTCTTCGTTGATAATTAAGGAATCATTGACAGTACGAATACAAAATGACACTTGTTCGTGAATCGAAGAATCACTTGTTTCGTCAACCATAATAGAAAAATGTTCAGTCTTCTTGATTGAAGCCAATACTTTTCTCAACACAGACTTTCCTAGTAGATCAATGATTTCGTTTTGAATATCGTGGGACGTCCACTTATACCCCGAACGCCCTAACCAATCTTTTAACTCAGGTACGTCATTCTTTCGGAGTTCCAACAATTGAAAAAAATTTGAGTTTTCATCTTCGTGCCCTCTAATTGCTAGGCCTTGTCGGCATAGAAATTGCACGGTAGTAAAAATTGTCTCAAGAGCTAAACGGCCTTTCTTCATATCACTATCTAACTGTTCATTCAATTGGGAGGCCACACTTCGGTTAGTGATGGCATTTAGTTTCAGAACACCTTCTTTATGCGTAAACGTATTTTCATGAAGACGGAATTTTTCCAAAGCCTTTTTCCAGTTAGAAAACCCTACGGAAATAAATGCATCTTCTTTTTTTTGAAGAAAATTGTAATAGATTTTTAGCATCTGCCTCTTTGCAGGTTTTGCAAAAAACTTTTTCGGTAGATGCTTCATATTCTAGCCATGTATATTTGATCAACCAAGACTTCTGAAATGATCTTCCCTTACCGGATTGTCCAGGTTTTGGCTGTGAACAGTTCTCGCCTGAAGACGACGAAGCAATTGACGACACAATTATTGTTGGAGGTTGACTTGCAGTATCATCAACTTCCAAGCGCACCTTTTTGGTAACAAATTTATCCATTGCAAACTTAATTCACAATACACTAAGATACTAAAGTAAACGAATAAAATATAGTCATATAAAAGAGTCCACTAAACACTAAAGTCGGAACGCTAAACACGTCTGCAGCATGCACTGAACGAAACTATCCACACTGAATGACTGCTCCAGCAGGGTGGGCTTTATATAGCCACGGCGTCGTAATGTCTCGAAGCGTCAAGGCGACGCGAGGTGGAGGGTTCCAGGCACTTCTGCTCCAGTCCTTTTGATGTCGCCGCGGCCGCAGCGCTGGCCCGCCAGACCTTACACGAAGGTTCGCGCACCGGGACAAATTCTAAGTGTGCCCGCAGCACCGTAACACTATCATGATTCACACCACTCGTTTTCAGTTAACCTGCTTACTACCGTAATAATTATTTGTTTTAACTCATTACTGAATGTATTTTAAAAGGTAACTATCGTCAAACAAGGAAAATAAAAAATACCAACATAATTTTGTGATTTTACAAAGCTTAATATAACTAATAATTTTCTTCAATTATTGGGGGGGCGGAGCCCCCCCCAAACGAATTTTTGAGGGGGCTCGGGCCCCCTCAGGCCCCATGGAGTCGGCGCCACTGCATATATTTATTGTTAAATAAATAAATGTTCTGCTACAAAGTGCTTATATTTTTTCAACCATTTTCAAATCAGAACACAAATTGTTTATCAATAATCAATCTGTATCTTCAAAAAAGCATATATAAGCTTATATATATATTTGTAATATTTGATGGTAAATTATATATACATAAGGAAGGGATGCGATACAAATAAGGTTTTTTACTCCACCATGGACCGTGGAGGTATTCCGACAAGGAAAGGTGGGTCGCCAGCTGAAAATCGTTGGGAACCACTGGTATATATTTATATATATACATATATTTTTTTTTTTCCTATTGGCCCAGTTACCCCGTGAATTTGGGGTAACTGGACCACCCCAGGCTATAATCTGTAAGAGCACTGCAGTAAATGTCTGGGGTAAGTGGACCTATTGTTGTACATTTAATTGATTTAGAAAAAAATATTGGTATGATTAATTGTTCGATTCAAGTACATATTCCCACCATTGTATCAGGTCCCTAGAAAGGTCGTAGGAAAAAAAAAAGCAAAGAAAAACATTAGAATATTAAGAAAAAGTAATATATTTGTACATTTATTTAAAGAAAGTTTTCCTTACCAAGAAATTACACAAAATTTGAAGAATTACAATCATTTATCATGAAATTACAAAAAAGAAAAAATTAATTACAAATTTATTCATTAAAAAACAATTGGAGTTTAAACAATGACTATTTGAGTCTTTTTAAATTAAGAAAGTCTTAGTGGATGTTAGATCACTTAGGTCTGCTGCAAAAGCAATCATAGGCTATTATTAAATAGAGCAGAACTACTTGTTACAGGTTGTGGAAGTTTCCGTATGATGTAAGATTCTTCATTGGTTTCTTTCAATTTCATTGTATGAGAATGTCTTTTGTAAAAAAAACAAGTAACCCTCATCCTCTTTTTGTACTACCTTGGCTATGTATAATCTGAAACTATTCTCTGTTTTGCCAAAAACTTTAGCGATACAAAACTCATCAGATTCAAGTGTAATTTTATCTTCATCCTCATACTTCGAAAAGCTTTCATGGTAGTCTTCTTCACTTTTCTTGGATAGAATAAGCATCACAATCATTTTCATCACTAAAAGAGTCGTAATGAACTTCATGTGATAATGATTTTCCTTTTTCTTTCTTTGCTTTTTTCTCATAACTTTTCTCTTTTCTTGCTTTTGCCTTTTCCTCTCTTTTTTTGTGTTTCCCTTCTTTTACAATCAAAGCTTTTTCTTTCTCCTCTTCTTTTTCTTTCATTTCAAGGTATTTTGCAGTAGTTATTATTTCACAGTTGTTAACAATTTTTGTCCTTTTCCTTTGCACCATACTCTGTAACAGAACAAAAACAATCAGGTTAACTTAAAACTGTAAATATTTGAGGGAGTGTGTTGTGTGACATCACAGGTAACTTAAGTTAATTGTAATATTTAAAAAAAAATTATTTGACATTATTAGACAAGCAGTATTGAGTACATGTCAAGACTTCATGTAGGCCTAAATTAACTAGGTTTCACCAAAGCCCAAAAAAAAACACATTGGGCTACATGGTAGTTTATTTGTTATACCGGTATATGTTTTACATTATTGGGGCAACCGGAGGCAACTGGAGTCTTCTCGGCGTAACTGGGTTCCTATGGCCCAGTTACCCCTTTTCTGAAAATTTTTCGGGGTAACTGGATCACCCCTGCCAGACAAAGAACAAGAAGCCAGGAATGGTAAAGAGCACTATTTATGGACAAAATCATTCATTATGTTTATGCCTAACTAGTGAAAAAGAAAAAGGTACTTACCAAGAAATGGTGGAAGCCCGATAAAAAGTCAAAAACACGATGTTGTTTGAGAAAATTTCTTCTTGAAAAATACTGAACCTCTCACCATCACAAAATGGTTCAAAACAAAGTTATTGTTGTTGTTCTAGAGAGAAACAACCAAATTACATTCTAAAATCCCACACATGTGGATATGAATTACCCCTGGCCCAGAAACCCCGGAGCACCTTTCCGATTATCAGTGCTAACTGAGACGATGACATGCAAGAATAATTGAAAAAAAGGGACAATCCAAATGTTGGAATTAACTGGGTACGAGATTTTGAATTTCCCGCACTCTGTCACCATATTGTGCATATGACGAAATTAAGTTCGTGAAAGGAGAAATATGATGAAATAAAGTGCGGGAAATTTGAAATGAAGTCCAGGAAATTTGAAATAAAGTGCGGGAAACTCAAATAAGAGAGTGGAAATTCAAATTTTCGCAGATGGATAAGCCACCCACCGATAATCGTAAATTGACTGTATACTTATGAATGCATCAAAATGTAATAATCGTGGTTTTAATTTTAAAAACGTAACAATTCGCGTTTTTCATGGAAAATGTTAAAATTCGCGTTTTTAATGGAAAAACGTTAAAATACATTAATAAAATCGTGTTATTGCAATTGCAAATTATCCATGTCTCTACCAATGGGCCTTGCTGGCATAATTTATTTTATTTAAATGTATATTTTCTGTTTCTATAAATACCTGGGAGTATAAAAATATTTTTTTCACATTTTTATCCCTAACGCTTTGGATCTAGCGGCCATTTTGTTTAGAAGGATCTGTCATTTTTTGGCATTTTCAGAAGTGAACAGTAAGTTACACAACTAATTTTGTTTATTAAGATATCAACTTGAAATAAAAACCTTCTTAATCTAAAGAACCATTCCACAATTCATGTTATGACCAAAAATTTGTTAGGTTTGAAGGAAATAATCCAAAACTTTATTAGAAAATCATGTTTTGTTAAGAATAAATTAACGACTTTATATAACCTTTTTTTTTTATAGAAGGAATGAAAGCACACATTTAATATTTTCCCCCCAGAACGATATTATAGACCACTAGACGCTAATAAAATTTGGGATTATTTATTTAAATTCTTTAGGTTCCATGAGTCTTCAAATATTCAGATTTTCTAATATTGCTGTAAAAGTAAAAATATAAGAAATAGGCCCTGCATTTTATGCTTTGAAGAATTAGACATGAATATAAGTTAATCTAACATCTCTTACCATATTCACAGCCATACAATTCAACTCGAAGGGAAATTCTATCCCTCCATCTTGTGGGGTTGATGCGGATCCACTGTGCAATAATGGGTACTTCAAAAACATTCCTCTTTATTCCATCTCCATTCACATTTCCTTTGAACATCTAAAGACATAACATAAAAACCAATTTACAAAAATCTGACATAGTGGTAATCTCAAATAAGAATTTGTAAATCAAATCGTAACCATCTGGCTAAGTAAACTAAAGTTAAATTATTTTACAATAAAAGAGATTTTCAAACAGTTTTTTAAGTCAAGCAAATATCAAATCACATTTAAAATAATGAGCGTACAGGTTTACACAGAATACATTAATATTCTTGATAAAGGAATTTCAAAAAGAATTTTCATAATAGATACTGGCTCTTTTCAGCTAGCCAGAACAATGGCAGCAATAAGCCCCCACAGACCCAAGCATACCTCGAGTAAGGTTTAAAAGTATTTAAAATACATATATATATATATATATATATATTATTCCTGGGCCTTGATGCTCATGTGCATTACGAAAGAATCAAATTAAAATACTGCAATATCATCATAGTCGGAAACATCAATTTTATTTATTTTTGATAACAACATAATTTGATCTCTAGGCAGCAGTGCAGCACAACCATAATTTATAGGCTATTGCATTCACTGTACCTTGGGTCCACAATTTATCATTGAAGGGTGAAACGATTAAAAATTGGAATAAGGTGGTTATGACCTTACTATGGTTGTAAAATAGTGACATTTGAAAAAAAAAATCGAAGTGGATCATCTCATTGGTTGTTAACCAGTACACAGGGTGTCCAGTGAGGCAAGCCAAAGAAATTCAAGCATAATTCAAGGATTTCAAGGCTTGAATTTCCAAAATTCAAAACAATAGCTTTATTTACTAATATTAAAAAATCCCTTTAGGCAGGCCTGTAGGCTGAGGCAGATTTCGAAGTGCTTTTGATTTCATTTATTGTCGCTGCGCAGCACTCTTCTTTTTTAGCCTTGGCATGACAAACCCACAATAATAAGAACTGAATTTGGTAAAGAGGAAGAGACTACAATCATTTGTTTTGAAAACAAGAAAAGGTTATAATATTCTGGGAGGCCGTGCGCAAGATCAGCAATGAATAAAATTAGCAAAGCCGCTAAGCAAGACAAAATTAATGATATTATAATAATTCTTAAAGAGAGCATGACTGCGATTACTCTATCAAAATCAAGTTACCAACATAACCGAACAGTAGTCCCAATATTAAGCACTTCTTTCGGGCTTGTAGGCCGTGGTCTATTTGACATTTCTGTGCCAAACGTTTCGTCCGCGACTGCGGCGGACATCCTCAGTGGCGGTGGAGTCTCGGGCGAAGCGTTCTGGTCGGCGGCTGGCTGTTGACTGAGTTGTCACCATGCTCTGCGGCAGTATTTATAGTCCTTGGAGTGGGGCAGGGATTTCGTGCGCTAACTTCCGATTGGTCGGCGATGAGTGAGTTAGTGTGTGAATTGGTTGGACCGGGGCAGGCATCTCTGTTTCCAAATGGTTTTTTCTTGGTATTAGCTAATACTGGAAACCAAATTGAATGAAGTTTAACACCTTCCTCTTTTCTGTTAAAGTTGTTGGGATGCTTATGGATCTCTATTGCCTCTCGTTGTAACCTGGTATGATAATGATTAATGGTGGACAGTATTTCAGTTTCTTGAAACAAGATGTCGTGTTCTCCGTCGGCAAAAGCATGCTCAGCCACTGCAGATTTCTCTGTATGACCCAAGCGGCAGTTCCGTTTGTGTTCGGCAATGCGGGTCTTAACACTGCGCTGAGTCGTGCCAATATAAACTGAACCACAAGAACAGCGGATTCTGTAGACACCTGCCGTCATTAATGGCTCTCTGCGATCCTTTGCTGACCGGAAAAGATTTCGTAACTGAGTGGTGGGTGTAAATATGGTCTTGATATTATGTTGCTTCAAAATCTTGGCAATCCGGTCCGTAGTATTTCTCAAATATGGCAATGTAATCTGTTTTGTTTTTACACCGTCACAAATGCTGCGTGTACTATTATTCGGGCGTAGTGCTCTCTTTACTTCACGAGACGAGTATCCATTGGCCTGTAGAGCATTATCTATGTGGCGGAGTTCCGCGTGTATATTATTGTCTTCACATATGCGGTTGGCACGGTCGACGAGTGTTTTCATCATTGCTCTCTTTTGGCTAGGATGGTGATTTGACATTTTGTTTAAATATCGGTCTGTGTGGGTGACTTTGCGAAAAACTCTATGACCCAGGGACCCGTCTTCTTTCTTGTTTACTAGTACATCTAAAAATGCCAGTTGTCCATTCTGTTCTTTTTCCATGGTGAACTGTATTCGATTGTGGATATTATTCAGATGTTGACGAAATCCTTCTAGCTTTTCCTCCCCCTGGCTCCAAATGACAAAGGTATCGTCGACGTAACGAAACCAGCATCTGGGTTTGTGTGGTGCAGTACTTAGTGCTGAGGTCTCGAAACTCTCCATGTACAGGTTAGCCACAATCGGGCTTAGAGGGTTCCCCATAGCTACTCCATCCTTCTGTTCATAAAATTCACCATTCCATAAGAAATATGTAGTGGAGAGTACATGATGAAAAAGTTTTATAATGTCTTCTGGGAATAAATCTCGCAGCAAACTTAACGTCTCGGGTACTGGTACCATAGTAAATAAGGAAACCACATCGAAACTGACAAGTAGCTCATGTGGTTGTAAGGTTAGAGTTTTCAACTTTTCAACAAAGTGTGCGGAATCTCTTATGTAGGTGTCGGTATTGCCTATGTGAGGTTTGAGTAAGTCACATAGGTACTTGGAAACAGAGTAAGTGGGTGAACCAATGGCACTAACAATGGGTCGTAGTGGAACGTCTGGTTTATGGATTTTTGGTAATCTGAAGCATTACCACCAAGACTTTATGGATTACCAAAAATCCATAAACCAGACGTTCCACTACGACCCATTGTTAGTGCCATTGGTTCACCCACTTACTCTGTTTCCAAGTACCTATGTGACTTACTCAAACCTCACATAGGCAATACCGACACCTACATAAGAGATTCCGCACACTTTGTTGAAAAGTTGAAAACTCTAACCTTACAACCACATGAGCTACTTGTCAGTTTCGATGTGGTTTCCTTATTTACTATGGTACCAGTACCCGAGACGTTAAGTTTGCTGCGAGATTTATTCCCAGAAGACATTATAAAACTTTTTCATCATGTACTCTCCACTACATATTTCTTATGGAATGGTGAATTTTATGAACAGAAGGATGGAGTAGCTATGGGGAACCCTCTAAGCCCGATTGTGGCTAACCTGTACATGGAGAGTTTCGAGACCTCAGCACTAAGTACTGCACCACACAAACCCAGATGCTGGTTTCGTTACGTCGACGATACCTTCGTCATTTGGAGCCAGGGGGAGGAAAAGCTAGAAGGATTTCGTCAACATCTGAATAATATCCACAATCGAATACAGTTCACCATGGAAAAAGAACAGAATGGACAACTGGCATTTTTAGATGTACTAGTAAACAAGAAAGAAGACGGGTCCCTGGGTCATAGAGTTTTTCGCAAAGTCACCCACACAGACCGATATTTAAACAAAATGTCAAATCACCATCCTAGCCAAAAGAGAGCAATGATGAAAACACTCGTCGACCGTGCCAACCGCATATGTGAAGACAATAATATACACGCGGAACTCCGCCACATAGATAATGCTCTACAGGCCAATGGATACTCGTCTCGTGAAGTAAAGAGAGCACTACGCCCGAATAATAGTACACGCAGCATTTGTGACGGTGTAAAAACAAAACAGATTACATTGCCATATTTGAGAAATACTACGGACCGGATTGCCAAGATTTTGAAGCAACATAATATCAAGACCATATTTACACCCACCACTCAGTTACGAAATCTTTTCCGGTCAGCAAAGGATCGCAGAGAGCCATTAATGACGGCAGGTGTCTACAGAATCCGCTGTTCTTGTGGTTCAGTTTATATTGGCACGACTCAGCGCAGTGTTAAGACCCGCATTGCCGAACACAAACGGAACTGCCGCTTGGGTCATACAGAGAAATCTGCAGTGGCTGAGCATGCTTTTGCCGACGGAGAACACGACATCTTGTTTCAAGAAACTGAAATACTGTCCACCATTATCATTATCATACCAGGTTACAACGAGAGGCAATAGAGATCCATAAGCATCCCAACAACTTTAACAGAAAAGAGGAAGGTGTTAAACTTCATTCAATTTGGTTTCCAGTATTAGCTAATACCAAGAAAAAACCATTTGGAAACAGAGATGCCTGCCCCGGTCCAACCAATTCACACACTAACTCACTCATCGCCGACCAATCGGAAGTTAGCGCACGAAATCCCTGCCCCACTCCAAGGACTATAAATACTGCCGCAGAGCATGGTGACAACTCAGTCAACAGCCAGCCGCCGACCAGAACGCAGCCGCAGTCGCGGACGAAACGTTTGGCACAGAAATGTCAAATAGACCACGGCCTACAAGCCCGAAAGAAGTGCTTAATATTGACTCCGGCCGTGAAAGCCTACAGTGTTTTAGTAGTCCCAATGTTATTTGAGGACAACACTTTCATATTAAACCCCTTTTTATTGAGAATTATTTTATCACAGCAATATCAAAGTGTACAATGCACCATATGAAATATAAATAAATCTGAAATCTTTCATTTTTATAAAAGAGAGTTGTTTATTATGTTTTAAATTGTTATTATATTTTATTATTTATTTCTTATTTTGCCATGCAATATTGTTCTAAAGGTGCGTAACTATTATTTTTAATATTTCAAACTCTATTACATAGGTAATTTTATCCTTAGTCGGTCCTCACACATTCCTGTCGGCAGGCCTTCAGGCTGAGGTATATTTTTAAGTGTTATTGTTTTTCAAACATTCAAATCTCGCCTTATATGAGAGCTATCGAGAAACTAGTTATTGATTTGTAGAGTACTCATCAAGAGCTTTTCAACGATACCACACAAGACGTGGTTTCAAAAATTTCGAACTTCCATCCCCCACCCCGCTCGTACCCCAAAACCCCCGAATCGTTGGTGTCACTGTGAACTCGATAGGGAATACTCTACTTTATCCAAACAAAGTTTCCCTCTATACTTCATAGGGGTCGAGATATATATACACACACAGTGAGTCCCACGCAAGTGTTGGCCAATGACGCGGGTTTCTGCGTCGCGGCGGGCACAGCTCCAACTCCCGAGTGATCGGGTGAATTATCTATGCAAATAAAGCCGCGATCGGTGTAACGATTCAGGTTCTCACAGTTACAATTAGAATTACAATGAAAATAACCACGTACCTCATCACAAGAGATGTTGGAAATGACCTCCTCTTGCATCCAAACAACACCGGCGCCTTTTTAGGAAACTTTCTTTCACGTGCAAGAGTTCAGCTTCCGAGATAGAGTTCAGCTTCCGAGATAGAGTTCACTTCTCTTGTGATATTGTCTTCTAACAGTATGTGACTATTATTTATGGAGAAACTTGAAAAATAAAGTGTATAGGTCAATTTGCCGTACATTAGAAAGACTTAAAGACATCATCACAAAAGAAATGAACTCTATCTCGGAAGCTGAACTTATGTGCGTGAAAAAATTTCCTAAAAAGGTGCTAGTGTTGTGTGGATGCAAGAGGAGGACATTTCCAACATCCCTTTTGATGAGGTACGTGGTTATTAAGTGCCAGTATGGTACTTGATGAGACTGTCTGGGGGACGGGAAAATGTCTGTCCGTGTGTCTGTACGCGCCATAACTCAAATACGCTCTATCGGATTTTCATGAAACTTGCTGTACGCATTTATAACGTTCATGGGAAGAACCCTATTGTTACTGAACCAAATCGGAGTAATGCCCAATTTAGTGCCTATTTTAATGGAAATGTATAAGAAAAGCGCTATAATTTAAATACGCTTTATCGGATTTTTTCATGAAACTTGGTATACGGATTTCTGAGTTCATGAGAAGAAGCCTATTGAATTTGGACCTAATCGGTTTACCAGTACCGAAATAAAGAGTAATTAACAGTCACATTCACATTTGTTCTCCGTCAATTCGAAGCAATTTGATTGGCTCGCGGCCAACCAATCAGCGGGCGAGTCCCGTAACTAATGTCAATAGGGCGGAATTCTGGAAAAAGCCTTCAATTCCTCCTGAAACCATCCTTAGTAAAGGAGGATAAAAAAAGAAGGCACCTTCTTCAAATGTAAAATCAAATTCTCGGTTCTGGGTCAATCCATATGAAATCATCCAATGGGTGTTGCTGACATATTTTATTATACTTTTAAGTATATATTTTCTGTTTCTATGTGTATCTGGGAGTACAAAACCATTTTTTTTCACATTTTTATCACTAACGCTTTGGCAACTAGTGGCCATTTTGCTTAGAAGGATCTGTCGTTTTTGGCATTTTCAAAGGTTAGCGGTAAGTTAAATAACTATTTTATTTATGAAGATATCAACTTGAAGTAAAAACCATCTTAATCTACAAGAAACATTCTACAATTCATGTTATGACCAAAAATTTGTTAGGTCTTAAGGAAATAATCTAAAACTTTATTAGAAAATGCAGTTCCGATTAGAAAAAATTAACAACTTTATAAAACATTTTTTCATAGAAGGGATGAAAACACATGTTTCATATTTTCCCCCCACAAAGATATAGTAGATCACTAGATGCTAGTAAAATTTGAGATCATTTATGTAAATCCTTTAGGTTTTATGAGTCTTCAAATATCGAGATTTTGCAAAATTGTTGATTTTCAAATTAAAATATCTCAAATGGGACTGAACAGAAAAATCTGAAATTTTCTCAAAATATTCTTCTAGTGCCTAGTAATCAACATATAAAATTTCATCACTGTGTTCTGACCAGAAATATTTTATTTTTAATAAAGAAAATGCTAAAAAATAACACTGTCAAATGAGCAAATAACGGTGTTAAAATACAATAAAAATAGTCAAAAACAATATAATTTTTTGTTGTTGCTAGTAAAATTAAATATGTCATAAAACTAACATATTAAAGAATATTATAGGAGAAAAATTCATACCAATGCTCTACCAACAGAGCTAAGCCGGACTGCATATGACATGACCTGTCTGTCTGTGAGGTAGACCATTAGGGCAATCAGTCATAGGAGAGAGGTTCCATCTGGTGCTGTGAATTGAGCTCCAGCTTAGCTCAGTTGGTAGAGCATTGGCCAAACCATTGGCCAAAGGTCCTGGGTTCTAGTCCCAGTGCCGGAGGAATTTTTCTCCTATAATATTCTCATGTAATGTCCAACAGAGACAATAATCTGTGGTTCATGAATGCTTATATATCTTAACATATTAAATGTTCATTGGTAGTAGTCATAGTGATCAATACTCCAGCAGAAGGAGACTATATTGCCACATTTGCTGAGCAATACAGACTCCTCTGAACCTCCTTTGTTCAGTAATCAGTAGCTGTGCTTGACTGAAAATAGCAAAAACGTTGCCCCTTCACTTAAAAAAATATCAATTTCACCAAACAGCCATTCCATAAAATAATGGAATTTTTCCCTCAAAGAGAGAAGTTATAAAATTATTGCAATTGGGTGGTCAAAAATAAGTTTAAAACCTCAAATTCTCTGAATTTTAAGGACTTAGGTGTATCTGAAGTGGTTTCATGTGTAAAATCTGTCGATTTACTTATTTATTGCATTGAGTTACTTTTTTTTTGCCATTTTTAGCATGATTTTAACACTCTTTAATACCAAGTAGTCAAGAGTAATCAGCTATGTCCATTTTCATTTGAGAAAATATACATCTTAAGGTACAATTTGGTATAAGATTAACTTAAAAAAATATGTGTGGTTAATTACTATGTAAAATAACAATCAAGGGAATTTTTGTCCCACCCGTAACGTCCCACCCGTAACCGTGATAGTTTTGTTAAATTATTATTAATGAGTTAAATAAATGTTTTGACAACCTGGAAACAGTTTATAATTTGTATTTAATCCCTCATACCTTCATTAATAACAACATTAAGACCCTAACAGTAATAGCAGAATAGAAAATGAGCTTTTGTTTTGCATCATTAAAATCAGTGTCCAAATTATGTCCCACCCGTAACAGATTTTGAAAAACAAATTTAAAATATTCAGAAGAAATTTTAAATAATGCTTTGCATGTAGTGTGAAGGAGAAGGCATTGTAAATTTTACAGAATGTGAAGAACCAATTCTAGTTTATTATTTATGATATGTAATAAACAAAAATAGCTTCTATAATTTGTCAGAATGTCCCACCCGTATTTATGAAATGGCTGCCAACCACCAGTTCTGATCATAATGCAGGCAACAATGTCCTTTACTTCGAAAGGTCTTATTTCATTTTTGGGCAAAATGGAAATACTGTGTTCACCATAAATATAACTTTTTGAGTGAATGTAACACCTTATGATGCTAGAAGTTTGTTCCACAGCTGAGCCAAAGGTTTAAAAAATGTTTATACAAGTGTATAGGAAAAACCTTTAATTTCCTCAGAACAAAATTTGAACACTTCTTCTGCTGAAGTCATCTGGTCCAAATATGGTCTTTGCAAACTAGCCATCGAGACAGCCCTCTTTGTACCCCCTCCAATCCCATCGCAAGCATTCTTTCCATTAGAAGTGGCAAAAAAAATGCTATTCAGCTTCAAAGTGATTGCAAATATTCAAACAGTTCTTTTTGTTTTTGCATTGGCTACCATCTCCATCGCTAAAATAAACAATTTTTTTTAACTGAAGGGGCAACTTTTTTGATATCTTCAGTCAAGCACAGCTACTGATTACTGACAAAGGAGCTACAGAGGAGTCTGCAGAGACTTGCCTTTTTCAAGTCAGCATATTCTGGCTTGCTCAGCAAATGTGGCAATATGGTCTCCTTCTGCTGGAGTATTGATCACTATGACTACTACCATGGAACATTTAATATGTTAGTTTTATGACACATTTAATTTTACTAGCAACAACAAATAATTATATTATTTTTGACAACTTTTATTGTATTTTAACACAGTTATTCGCTCATTTGACAGTGTTATTTTTTTAGCATTTTCTTTATTAAAAATAAAATACTTCTGGTCAGAACACAGTGATGAAATTTTATATGTTGATTACTAGGCACTAGAAGAAAATTTTGAGAAAATTTCAGATTTTTCTGTTCAGTCCCATTTGAGATATTTTAATTTGAAAATCAACAATTTTGCAAAATCTCGATATTTGAAGACTCATAAAACCTAAAGGATTTACATAAATGATCTCAAATTTTACTAACATCTAGTGATCTACTATATCTTTGTGGGGGGAAAATATGAAACATGTGTTTTCATCCCTTCTATGAAAAAATGTTTTATAAAGTTGTTAATTTTTTCTAATCGGAACTGCATTTTCTAATAAAGTTTTAGATTATTTCCTTAAGACCTAACAAATTTTTGGTCATAACATGAATTGTAGAATGTTTCTTGTAGATTAAGATGGTTTTTACTTCAAGTTGATATCTTCATAAATAAAATAGTTATTTAACTTACCGCTAACCTTTGAAAATGCCAAAAACGACAGATCCTTCTAAGCAAAATGGCCACTAGTTGCCGAAGCGTTAGTGATAAAAATGTGAAAAAAATGGTTTTGTACTCCCAGATACACATAGAAACAGAAAATATATACTTAAAAATAAAATAAAATAGGTCAGCAACAAATTATTTTATTATTGGATGATTTCATATGGATTGACCCTTCTTTCTTATAGCGTCCTCGATGAATGACAGCTTATAAAGCCTCCTTCAGTTGCCATGGACAGTTGACATCTACATGAAAAACAAATGTTCCCATATGTTCGATTATAGATTAAATGCTGTTGTATAAGTTAATGACTATTTATTTAATTACAATTGTTTACAATTCAATTAAAGTATTGCATTTTACCAAATACTATAGAGGACAATACAGGACACTTTGCGATATATCAAGGGACAATATCTTGATCACCATCTAGCGGCCCAACCTGCTACTATTGAATACAGATGCGGTAACTACATACAAAGATATCAACCAATTTCTGTTACAGGAGCCGAAGTAGCCAAGTATAAGGGATATGATTTTTCTATCTATGTATGGTCCAGAAAAAAATGCTGGTTTGGAAATAAATAACCTAAAATTTAAAACAAAAAAGCAACATTGAAAAAAAGTTAAAGTTGTTGTTGTTAGCAACCGCTAAGTTGAAGTATTTGTGTCTTCATTGATATTTTGAGAACTATTTCGGAAGTTCTGTGTTTTGTTTGCTCATTATTATTATTATTATTATTATTATTATTATTATTATTATTATTATTATAATTACTTAAACAGTGTTTTGGTCCTTAGTGTTTGGTGAAACATTAAAACATTGCAGTTTATATGTGTTTTGACTATTTTAATTTGCCCCCAAGTTTGCAGGTTGTGCCACCAGGAGTGCTGCAAAATCTGTCCCCCATTTTTCCATTGTCAAAAACAGTAAGTGTCCGGTATTGTCCTCTATAGTATTTGATTTTACTTCAGTCTATATATGTCAGATTAATAATCCCTGACCTCTTAATAAATAAAAACATAAAGCTCTGAGAATATGCATTGGTTGGTTACGTTGCTGCAGCGAGAGACACAGCCGCAATTATCACTCGAATATCAAGCATATTATGGTACCAATGAATGAAATAATACAATAATGTAACATTAGAAAACTAGCATTAGAATTAAAGCATAATGTCGAAATACGGTAAGTGATTTTTCTATTGTATGAGCTACTGACGCGATAGCATTCTCTGATATTATCTTGAGCCGTAAAAATGCGGGGGTGAGGGGAGCTGATATTGCATGCAGTATAAAAGACTGACTATTGCAGAAGGCGGTGAGTTGAAATTGACGCCATTTCTGAAGGGTTGACAGCTACTAGAAAATATAACGTTAGTTTTATGCTGGTACACAATGGAACTCATTGTAATTCGTAGCTATTTCAACTCTCGCTCCAAACATTCATGCAGATATTATAGTATAATCTGTCGCTGGAGAAAGGAATTAAGTAATACATTTCTTTACTCAATCTTCCTCCCAGTCTTCAGAATATAGAAAATCGGTATAAAAGTCGTAGCATTGTAGATGTAGGCCTATTTGAATACGGTACGCATTTTCACATGCCTGAATGAATAAATATAACTAAATATCTTTCACGAGAGTTTATAGGTAATTAATACAACTTTCTAGCAAAATAATCAAGACTGACTTGTTCTATTCTCCAACGACAGATTTAGCTTAAAACGCATTAAATTGCTTTTCCTTCCAATTCATTTATTTGGTTTATTGTTTATTCACTGATGTCTGACACTTCTTGGTTTAACACCTTTGTTCTAATGTCCCGGGATTTAATTATGTAATTTGCAGAATAATATGTCGTAAACAAATAAAAAAATAGACGGTAGTTCAAGAATGCCGCTACGGGGCATTTTTTGGGCGTGGCAACACTGGGAACGGGCCGCGAACTTCAATTTTTCGAGCGAAGCCTTCTTGATATGGACTGTTTTCATCATTATGGAGTGTTTAGCTCAAGATAAAGCATGCGATTAAATACCTGGTATAGACACTACATACTCGCAGTGCGGTTTGGTCTTGCGGTAACGTGCTTGTCTAGTAATCTGATGGTTTCACGTTCAAATCCACCCCAAACTTTTTTTTTTTTTTTATTTACGTGAAATTGAGCCTATTCCATTCTTGTGTTCTATTAGAGAAATTAGGCAACTGAGCAATAAATGGAGTTCAATGTTAAAATAAAGCATAGGACAGGCAGTGTAATTCTCGATACGGCGGTGTCCAGCATACTTCAGTTTCCGAGTTTATACTTCAGAGGGCAACACAGAGCATACGGTAATGTAAAGGGTATTGCAGCTGGGTGTGGTAGGTGCTGCCGTCTGTAATGTCGCCGCGTACGCAAAATTAGCCGTATAGGACAGGCAGTGTACACACGAGTAGTGGCTCAGAACAAAACTGCATTACGCTAGGTGGAACTATCCTCTTCTTATTGGCAGATGTACTGTTTCATTGTCAATGCATTTTGTAAAATGTTGACATATTGTAAGAATTTATTATATCAGTGTATACCAATATGAATTAAGGTTAAGAATCAAACTTTTAGACCTTTGTTCTTCCGTAAGCCCTGCTTAATGAATCGATCTGGAGTTTAACTCTGAGATCCTATTTAAAAACAAAAAAAAAACAAAAAAAAAAAAAAAAAAAAAAAAAAAAAAAAAAAACAAAAAAAAACTTATTTTCTGTATATCATAACTGCAATTATAACTGATTAAAAAAGCATACTGGCACTTTGTTATAGGCCTATCAGTTTATCTGATTTTATTTTCATTGTAATTCCAACTGTAACTGTGAGAACCCGATCGCTCGGGAGTTGGAGCTGTGCCCGCAGCGAGCAGAAACCCGCATCATTGGCCAACTCTTACGTGTATATATGTGTCAGAAAAATGTTGAACGTGCGGTGGTTTCGTAATTAGGGAGGCACGAAACGTAAAGATATGAAAGAATTTTTCAAAAGTCATGACATGGTATCGATTGCAATAGGTAGATTTTTCTTCGAAATGTACCTAAAAATGTATGAACACAGGACACAATGAATGAATATTCATCACTAATATTTCTGAAAATGGTAAAATTCACGTAAAAACTAACTTTAAAAAAATATATTCTCTTCTATGCGATTTTTCCCGACGGTTCACAAAATTCAAGCATAATTCAAGGATTCTTCCCGACATGGAAAATTCAAGTATAATTCCCGATTTTCAAGGCTGCTGGACACCCTAGTACAGCTGATTTATCTGTGTTTTCATTACTAGACTGGGGACAGTGGTTATGGGTAATAGCCGATCAGAGGAGCTGACACTGATACATCACTTATGGCCAATTTCACCGACCTCGGTTAGGATGCCCGGTTACTTGACCACAATAACCATGGTTAGACGAAAGCTGTTGCACCGACAATTTGGCCTGGTTATGAATCCACGGTTATTTGCCGCCTGCTCATCTCGCCATTATTCCTCTTTGGAGCGATTCGTCTGTAGTATTTAGACGGCAGTGACTGATGTGTTGATATTTCACTATCGTAGCGGAGAGAGATTCGTTTTGATTTTGTGAAATAATATTACCCAAGGAAGGATTGGAAGGAAAGCCAATTAAAAGAGCACGGGCTCCGAATTTCAGCGCTTACGAGAATTCCGTGCTGATTGATTTGATTGAAAAACACAAATCAGTTACAGAAAATAAACAGACGGATGGGGTTACTCTGAAACAAAAAGAAGAAAGTTGGAGAAAGTTATGCGTTGAGTTCATCTGTGTGCCAGGTAATTGAACAACAAAGTACTGTTTCCTTCTATGTTTTATGCCACATAAAACCGCGCATTTTATTATACTTTTGCTTATCCACAGGTGTTACAGAAATAAATTCTGGAAATTTGAAAACTGCATACGAGAACTTAATAAAGAACGGCAAGGAGGACGAATGCAAATGTGAAGGTGGAAATTTATAAAACTGGGGGTGGTCCTGTTCCACCTTCTGAACTTCAAGAAGTGGAAAACCCCAAAAAGAATGCTGGGCATTATTTCGAGCAAAAATACCTGTCTAGTAAGCCCCCATGATTGTGATGCAGGATATGGGGTGACAGCAGGTAAATAGGCCTATTCACATGTGACAGAATATGCTTGAAGGTATTTTTTTCTTTAGCGTTTTACTGAACTCTTTTATTTTCAGAATCTGATCAAAGTAGAGGTGGAAGTACCATTCAAGGTACCCTTGATGTGCTGGAAGATATAGCTATTGTGAGTACGATCATACATTCAGTTGCTTTAATTAAAATCGTGTCTACTTTAGTTCTGCTCGATATATTTCTTGCAGTTATGCAGTCCATAGCATCTCTCCCAATTTCTGCCAGTGATCATTCGTTTGTAGCCTTTATGATGTTGCCAACAGCTTTCTCTGGCACTATGCAAGCTGTACCGGTATTTTCTATTTTAGTAACAATATTTGAGGTTATGTTCTTCAGAACTTATAGAATTCATATTTAAAATCTGTTTGTTTTTAAAAATGAACAGTGCTTACATAACCTAAAAATGGCATAATAGACATATGTACTGTGTTTGGTTTGGACGGAAAATATCCGGTCCGAGAGAGGGCAATGTTTGGTATCAGGACCGTGAGGACAATGTTAGGTTTGGACGTAACATGTCCTGTCCAAGGATAAAATGTAGGGTTAGGTTTAGAGGAACAAAAGTTCGGAATGAAGTGAAACAATGTATGTGCAATACATGGGAAAACTCTCTGAGTAGCGGAGGACCAATTTAGAGCAAGAATGGACTATATCACGAGGACACTGGGTACAGAGATCACAGAAATCATATTGGTTTAACAATCTAAAATATAATTAAAACTTTGCACTTTATTAATACTTGTAAACACTTGAAGAAACAATATATGAACACTGAATAATAACTCACGAAACACGTAGAAACAATGAATTGGAAATTGGCGCGAACAGTGTTGCACCACTAGAAGTAATTTAGTAAATTTTGTAATTTACCAATGAATTATATCTCAAATTAAAGGTAATAAAATTTACTGTAGAATGAAGATATTTAAAGTTATTAGCACTTGATTGCTCACGTGTTATAGCTTCTTGGTGAGTGATGACGTCACACGCTATGTATTTACGTAGAACTAATAAGTGAATCTAATGAACTTTTAATACGAAGAATATGTGAATTCTGTATGAGTAATTTACTTGAAATTAATAAAACTTGTAAGGAAGTTTTATTCCTACGATTTCTAGCGAAATACAAAGGGCGCGAACAGTCCTTTGTTCCTAGAGAATCAGAGCAGTGTTAGAACGCGACTTGTTCGTTTAACTGCAGGCTTTATACTGAATCTACTGTAACTAGTAGAAATTAATTAATATCACACGATAATACTTGTAAATAAAGTATTATGTAATTATCCGCTAATTAATAGAAAACCTCCGTTCTATTGTCTAAATTAGGCGGGATACTAGACTGATCTCCAGCACGTCTCTCGTGAGTGGAGGCTCGACACTAACTAACTCTTGGCATGACGCTATGATGTCACGCTGATGCGAAGCATGCACCTGTCGCTAAACGGGGATTCACAAAGAACAGGGCGGACTTACACTAATATCAATGCGCTGAGAGAGGGAAATGCACTGAGCGGAACATTTGAATATGCACTGTTACTAGACATGTAAAATAATGCTAGTAGAACCCTTAGCTTTCTCCAACATAGACTCCCCCCGTTAAAGTATTAACTTTAAGAAAAATAACTAAGGAGAAAGCTATAATAAAAAGGATACACTTGTATATACACGTAAGCACTGACTTTACACTATTTAGACTAGCAACACACGTAAGGTTGTGAAGGTCTAGTTGAATGATAGCTGGAATCCAGACTGTTGTTGTAGTATCTATAAGTGAAGACTTCGACTTGTGCACAACAGCTGACTCAGGAACTTGTAGTGTAGATCAGGTGGCTTGTTGAAACACAATCTGTAGAAACTTGTTGAAGAAATGCGTGATGATTTCTTTATATCATTCAGGGCACAGCTGATGATCTTATATTACTAACATGGTATCTTGCCATAATGGAGAAAGATCATTGGATAAACATTAAGTAAGATTTTAACACAAACAGTGCTAAAGAATAGCTTTCTTACATATATCACAGTGTAACGGTTTGGCTATCTTTTCATAGTTCTTACAGACATAATAGCTCTCTAACTGGATATATGCAGATGATGCAAGTAAATAGCTTTTCACTATTTGGAAGATGAGATACACTGCTTTGTATTGTTTCTAGATGAGAACAGACACTGCGGAGTGTTGTTTCGCTCTGAAGACAGACACTGAGTGTTGTTTTTCGATGAATGCAGACACTGCGGAGTGTTGTTTCGCTCTGAAGACAGACACTGCGAAGTACTGTTTATCGATGAAGGCAGACACTGAGTGTTGCTTTTAGACTGCAAAGCTCGGTAGAACGGATCTGATTTACCTCTTATATTTACACTATCACTTGTTTTAAATCTTCCTTGACTGTTGAAAGATTTATTGTGAATAGATGGGTGCAAATGTTCGTTCCTGGTTTTGAAGGAAGCGAAGCTATTGCGAACTGGTTTGACCGCTGCACTGGGTCGGTTTGTCTCTAAGCGTTTGCTCTGCATATGATGAGAGGCTTTGCTTGAATTGTTTTGAATTCTAGTTTGTTTAGAATTGCTCTGTAATGAAGTGCTCTGTTGACTTCGATTGATGTCAAAGCATGTGAGAGCGTATGCTGTTGATTTTTCTTGCTTCTTTGTAAAATGCAGTAACTTGCTATGTTTTAAGTCACATTTACAGTAAGAAGGCAATTCACACTCTTGTACCTTGTGTTCTGTGGAGAAGCAATTAAAGCACAACTGGTTTGATCGTGCACAACTCCATCGTTGTTGCACTGTGAATTTGCGGAAATGTTTGCACTTATGTAACGAGTGATTTCGTTTACACAGAGAACAAGTTTGCTGATGTTTAGGTTTGCTCGTGACAACGAAAGAATGCATTTCTGTTTCTTCGTCTGTCGTTAAGTTTTCATCATCTTGAAGCGAAACCGTATTCATGTCACGATGCAATAGCTGACTGTGGACTGATTGACAACCACAGAAAGATTCTAAATTGCACTGTTGTACCGTATGATTCGTTGAGAAACAATTGACACACAGGTGCTGTGACTTGACGAAATTCCATCGCTCATTGACTGGAATTTGCCGGAATTCATCACAATGATACAGCTTGTGATTGCGTTGACAATAGGCACACGATAATCTGCTTGTACCTTCGTACGACTGTCGCGGCTCTCGGACAGTGTATTGTGGCGATCGCAGCTCAACCTTTCTTGCAGGTGATGGGCTGGACACGTTGTTGGAATTGGATAGCACTTCTAATGAATGAGCCTTGGCTTCTAGGAAGTTCATCAACTCTTGAAGTGATGTGAACTTTTTTGAGTCAATTTTACTTTCCCATTCTTTACGTGTAGTCTCACCAAGATGATCCAATATTAATTGAATAAACATGACTTCGTGTAATGGGATTTCAATATTGAGAGCTTCGATGGCGTTAAGATTGCTTTGAAACTGATTTAGTAAGTTTCGCAAGTCTGTAACATTTTCATCTTTCATTATTGGTAATGAAAGTAGATTTTTGATGTGAGCTGTGGCAATAACTCGAGTATTATCATATCTAGAGCACACCAAGTTCCATGCTATAGTAAAATTCTCATTAGTGACTGGAAGATTCTGAATGAGCGCGTGAGCCTGACCCTTCAGAGAACTCAGCAAATAGTGGTATTTCTGTATGGGATCTAATGAATCATTGTTTACCACTAAGCTACTGAAAGTGTCATGATAATGCTTGAAGTTAGTCACATCTCCAATGAATACAGGAATTTGAATTCTTGGCAATTGTATATTTCTATTGTTGCACTGTGAAGCAGAAGACTGACACGTGTGATGCGAATTACCACTATGATTAGATCGTTGACTGTGATGAGAGCCTACACTACGCACTGGTTGGTCGTGTAGAAATAACAATTCACTAAGCTTAGCCTTTAGCACCTTGTACTTGTTATTCATCTCTTCGTCATACTGTGCGTGCATGTCAAGTTCACTTACAGCTTCGATAATAGCTTCAATTTGAGTTTGTACAACTTCATAATTTTGCCACACTTCGTTAAGAGTGTCATATTCAACTTTTAATCGAAATATATCAACTTCTTCAGTAATATTGTCACTGTACTTCTGAATGTACGTAAGTTTTCTTTTAAGAAAAGCACGTTTTTTCGTTAATTCCTTCAATTCACTTTCCATGATGAGATGAGAAATTACTTGTAATTGAAACTTGAAATTCTACCACTGTTGCACGATGATGCATGTATTAACTGTTCACTGTCTTCTTGATGTTCGCTGAGGACCGGAATCCCACGATGAGTCGAATCACTGCTGCCTGATGCTGTTCGCGATGCGAAGTTCAGGGTTGCTGGAACTCACAAACCGACCGACGCGGAAGCACAGATGAATGAGACGAACTCGAGAAACGGTATTTGCGAATACAAGTATGTAAATATGATTGTACCAATATGATCCGGCCCGGAGGACCAATGTTTGGTTTGGACGGAAAATATCCGGTCCGAGAGAGGGCAATGTTTGGTATCAGGACCGTGAGGACAATGTTAGGTTTGGACGTAACATGTCCTGTCCAAGGATAAAATGTAGGGTTAGGTTTAGAGGAACAAAAGTTCGGAATGAAGTGAAACAATGTATGTGCAATACATGGGAAAACTCTCTGAGTAGCGGAGGACCAATTTAGAGCAAGAATGGACTATATCACGAGGACACTGGGTACAGAGATCACAGAAATCATATTGGTTTAACAATCTAAAATATAATTAAAACTTTGCACTTTATTAATACTTGTAAACACTTGAAGAAACAATATATGAACACTGAATAATAACTCACGAAACACGTAGAAACAATGAATTGGAAATTGGCGCGAACAGTGTTGCACCACTAGAAGTAATTTAGTAAATTTTGTAATTTACCAATGAATTATATCTCAAATTAAAGGTAATAAAATTTACTGTAGAATGAAGATATTTAGTTATTAGCACTTGATTGCTCACGTGTTATAGCTTCTTGGTGAGTGATGACGTCACACGCTATGTATTTACGTAGAACTAATAAGTGAATCTAATGAACTTTTAATACGAAGAATATGTAAATTCTGTATAAGTAATTTACTTGAAATTAATAAAACTTGTAAGGAAGTTTTATTCCTACGATTTCTAGCGAAATACAAAGGGCGCGAACAGGCCTTTGTTCCTAGAGAATCAGAGCAGTGTTAGAACGCGACTTGTTCGTTTAACTGCAGGCTTTATACTGAATCTACTGTAACTAGTAGAAATTAATTAATATCACACGATAATACTTGTAAATAAAGTATTATGTAATTATCCGCTAATTAATAGAAAACCTCCGTTCTATTGTCTAAATTAGGCGGGATACTAGACTGATCTCCAGCACGTCTCTCGTGAGTGGAGGCTCGACACTAACTAACTCTTGGCATGACGCTATGATGTCACGCTGATGCGAAGCATGCACCTGTCGCTAAACGGGGATTCACAAAGAACAGGGCGGACTTACACTAATATCAATGCGCTGAGAGAGGGAAATGCACTGAGCGGAACATTTGAATATGCACTGTTACTAGACATGTAAAATAATGCTAGTAGAACCCTTAGCTTTCTCCAACATACTGGTTATGGCAGGTGATCAAGACAGTGTGCGGAATGAATCTCACTATGAGACAGCGTAGGCAATCTGATGATGTTGACAGTGGTTATGGTGTTGCCGCTAGAGCTGACTGTCACTCAGCTAAACTAGCCTTAGCTAAGTTAACTTTACCTTCCCAAACCTAGTTTGTTCCAAACATCTTTCTACTACATGTGTAGCTATTGGCAACATTGTAGCCTATGATGAAATCAAAATAAGCCAGTCAATTGTACCCAGCCAATCCGTCTTGGCAACCAGTGTAAGGACCACATATCCTGTGCTGTAACATCTGGTGATTTCCATGCAGAATGTAAACAGTGACATTAGTTTAGCTAATAATAACCTTAGGTTAGAGGTAGTGGGTTTAGTATGGCACTGCTTTGTTTCTGCATGAGTGTTTTGGCTGGTTATGCAACCTATAATTAACCAGCCTTCAGTATAGAAAAATAAGAAGGGGATCCGGTGCAGGTATCAAATTTCTGTATCTGGTGGAAAGCTTTCATTAAGGACCAAGAGACCACGTTTTCACCTTTTGGTTTTTGAGCATTGAATACCACCCAGGGGACCCTCTCTCAGCCCAACAATAGAACATCACAAGGGAATGATGATTTAATAGCTGTTCGCAGTACCATTGTAGGTTAATTTGTGTTTACTTCATGATTTTACTTATATTTAGAATCTTCGTATAAACGTAAGGTGATTATGGAAACTAGCCTAGGCATTTTAAGAAAACACCTCTTAATTATTTATTTATATTTGGCTTCTTTTTAGGGGCAAAGTGAGTTTATATATGAATTCTTTTGAGTTTAAAAGAAAATTACTTCAAATTGTGCCATTCTTCGACCTAAGAAGAAAAATTAACACGGCATGGAGCCAACTGTATATAATACCCTTAAGGCTAGATCTCTACTTTCAGTTTCTAGTTGCAGCAATCAAACAATCGCTGTCGTAGAAAATCTACATGGTGCACACACTATAGTAATGATTCCTTGTATAAGAGTAGTTTTCCAATAGATGTCATTAAAACTGCTTGCACGTTCGCTCTTTGCTGCTTCAGATGGGAAGGTTTAAATGGCAGTAGTTATATCCAACTACACATCAATAATAGCCTACTGTATTAAAATTAATAGGCCTAATATTTTATTAAGAAAACCCGTCTCTCAGTACGGTACATCAGTATCAGTCAGTGCTAATATTAGTCCATCACCTCCAGTAGATTAATTGACAGACATTTACAGTGTTTTTACACAGACACCAGAACAGAAATAATTTCTGCTACGGTTCTGAACAATCGCGACATTAGCAATTGCAAGTGGAGGCTTAGATTAAAAATAACTCATTTCTGAATATTTTCTGTGTTTAGGGAGAGTATATGGTGACTTCTTTACGAGTGACAAGGATGATGATTGTGATGGAAGGAGTGAGAGGGGTGGCCAGATAAGAGAACAGTAGTCTCCAGAGGCAACACCCTTGTCCACTTACAGCAAGGTAAGCTGTCAAACTTACGTAATTTAAAATAAAATTTAAGGAAAACTTAAATATAATCCTACACAAAGATAGCCTAGATGCTATGCCTTATTTGAGCTTTAATTTATTGTGGTACCGGTGCCCTATAATAATATGATCTCTTTTTCCACTTGGATTACAGAAGCATGACTAGTTTTCTGCACGACTTGTATTCAAATTTAAATTAATTCAGTAGTAAGATATTTTTAGTGATTAATTGTTTAGTTTGCTGCTGTATCCCATTTTTTGTACATACAGTGGTACCTCGAGATACGAGTGCCCTAACATACGAGTTATTTGAGATACGAGCTGTCGAGCGAGCTAAGTTGTTTTGAAATACGAGCGACATTTGAGATACGAGGAACGGCCAGCTGCGACGCTGCACACGGCCCACCAGTTTACTGCGCCTGCGCTTGTTTACCTCGCTGTCGAAGCATCTTTGCTAAGTTTTTCTAGAAATCGTAGAAAAAAATGAGCAAGGTGTGCGAGTAGCTGACTTGGCGAGGCAGTACAGTATTGTTTTTATACAATATTTGTCATTTATAAATACATTTTTCTTATTCAAAAACACGTAACAAAAACAATTGGGGGTAGCATATTTGGGGCTGGAACGGATTAATGGCATTTCAATTAATTTCAATGGGGTAAATTGTTTTGACATACGAGCAAGGTTACGGAACGAATTAAACTCGTATCTCGAGGTATCACTGTATTTAAAGTATAATTCACAGTAGGAATAAGTATAATAACGTCCAATTCTATTTACAGCACCCATTGGTTAATAACAGCTCTACACAGAGAAAAAGAAAACATCGTACGACAACAGAAGCCATAAGAACAGCAGCAGTCCTTAGAAAAGGATCTTCTTCACAAAGAAGAAATGCATAGGCTGGAATTGGCTCTTCTTGAAACAAAACTAGAAATGGCAGAAGAAAAGCTGAAGTACGGGTGGAATAAGAACAAAACCTTATAATTATGTTAAAATTAGATTTTCATGCAAATAAACTTCTTTCTCTCTCTTAACATTTGTAAATTTTTTTATGGTCATTATCTAGATCTACAGTTTATCTAATGAAAGCTGAGTTGCAATGTAAGCACAAGCACGTGGTCTTGACCACAACACTAAACTCACCCGCTTAATCCAGCAGTTTAATAATGTTAAAAATCTATCAAAATGATCAAGATATAATTATAAACAGGTTTTCAATTTGAGTTTATTACACCAATTATATTTGAATCTTATTTATTTCTACATAATATGATCATTATAATAATGGCCGTTATACAAGAATGACAAACCCATGTTTTCTACTGAGCTGCGCAGGAAGGAAAGTAGGGGACAGGCCACAGAGTCTCGTGTTTGTTTTGATTGTCCACTCCTGCCCGCTATGCTTATGCACAAGGATACAAAAGTATGTTTACAGTAAAACTCAGCCTTCATTAGATGATCTATAGGTATCGGAAAAAAAGAATTCAGATAGAATTGAGCTTCAAGAACGATACACTGAAACATCGTGCTGTGAATGATTTGTAAGGATGAGTAATTCATTGATTTTATTTGTTTGGTTATATTTAACAGCGGAAAACAAGGATCCGCAATGAATAAACTTTAGACAAAATTGCATTTTATTCAAAATAGCCTATGTTTCGTTTGGTTAATCCTACATAAGTTTTGCAGGTTAAAAATTCTATGTATACAGTAGGCCTAGTACTTATCAAAACTAATATTAAGTTTTAGCAAAACTTATAATTATAGAGCGAACCATACATTTTTATAGTTTTACCCATTTGAAACTTGAATTACAGCATAGAATATGCATATTAAGGTTAATCCAGATTAGCGGGAATCTACTGTAATTTTATTATTTTTAATGTGAGGAGTGAGTGTGGGATAGTGATTTCTGTTTCCTGGAGTAGTTCAAACATAACCAAAAGATACTTATTAACTATGCCTACTTGCTGCTTTATTAGTTGTAGAAACAGGAGAAATAAACAAATTTGAAGTAGACATTCTGAACATGGTGATTGGAATTAAGTCTTCGAAGTATGGAGCACATAGTACATAAAAAAATTCCAGGTAGGCCTACGAAGTTACTGTTCTTGAAATTCTTGATGGAAAGCAGGAAGGTAGTCAATGGGGAGGAAGGGCTAAGCCCCACCTCTTATACAGAAAGAAAGCAGGAGGGGAATCTGGGGCAGATATTAAGTTTTTTTTATCAGGTAGATACTTTGGCCTCAATAGCGACAGAGCCATTGATACAGTTTTAAATGTTAGGTTTTATTATCTCCATGTGACCGACCACTCAACAACAGAACTTGGCCAGCTGATAAAATGGCAATGTCAGTGCCTTTTTATGTTAATTTTTAGTCTACTTCCTCAAGAATTTACTTACATTTAGAACCTTCGTACAACATATAACGTGCTTATAAATGGAATCTATAGGTTATAAAGAATAATATATCAAGTTTGGCCATTTTCCATGCTTTTAAATTAAAATATCACAAACAGCACAGTCTCTAAATACTTATATGTCTCATGCTATACAACGGAAAATGGTGTGTGCCAATTCCTGCAGTGCTGATTTGTCGCTTTCTTGATAAATTTAATTTTTCTACTAAGGGTATAAGGTGGTATTCTTTTCCAATAATACACAATTGAAGTTGCACAGTCTTACATTCCTGTTAGGTGCAGAGTTACCTTGACTGGGAAACGCTACCTCGCTGTCATTTGCTACTCATACAAGCAAGCCCCGCTGAAGCTCCACCCATTTTCCTTCATATACTGTAGCATGAACTGTATAGGCCTTGATGAATAAAGAAAAAGAAAGGTGTGGTACTGGTATAAAATGTTTCCATGTAATCTTACAACAATCAAGTCAAACAATGTACATAAGAATTGGAACACAATGAATCTTGACAGAACTGACCTACCTTTCCTATATAGCCTATTTTTGGGAACTCGTGTTTGTTTTAAACTGAAGATTTAAAAAGAAACTTAAGTATTCCTAACTTATTTTCACATCAAGCACTAGAATCTGAGCAAAATGCCTGAAGTGTCTTATGAGAGGACATATCTTGAAATTATGTGGCGAAAGATAAATTGTCGCCTCCGATGCTCCGCCTACTCTTGCCTAATATCCAGGGCATTACAATGGTGACGGCTCACTTCAACCTTTACCCTGGCTCTCAAGCTGCTTAATGCCAGCAATGCAGCTCACTGTTATATTGCACTGTTCTCAAAACGACCCTTGTACCAAATCATATGCACTAATTACTACAATACAAAACGATCCTTGTACCAAATCAGAGTTACAGTCACCAGAGCCTCTTTAGTGTTTATGTAATCTGCTAACATCACATCACTTCCCCTTAGGTCCCTGTTGGCTGCAGGAGTTGCTGAATACAAATAGCTTCAGGATCACTCACAGGCTCGTTCTCTCTAGCTGCAATAGCAATGTTGTGCAACACTGTTGTTGCAACTATAATCGCAGGCCCATTTCTGATGTGGCATCTGAGACCCAAGGCAACAGCAGGAAATCTCCTCTTCCGCACACCATACTGTCGCTCAACAACATTTCTAGTTGCGATGTGGGCCTTGTTGTAATGCTGCTCTCGTTGAGCGACAGGGTTTTGTAGAGGTGTAAGCAAATATGACTTGCATGGATAACCTCCATCACCCAGAAGATAGCCATTAGGTACCTCCCTGGTATCTAAACGTGCTCGCAGTCAAGATTCATGGAAGATGGTGGTGTCGTGAGTCGAACCAGGCCATCTTGCAACTATGTCTCTGATTAGGAGGTTTGAATCGCTTGCAGTTTGCACATTAATGGAGAAATAACCTTTTCTTTTCCGAAAAAGTTCCCCATTTTCTCCTCCAGGGGATTGGATCCGGACATGTAGATCTAATCTAATACACCCAAGACACCAGGGAAGCCACGAATCCTGTAGAATTCTTCCATTACTTCCCTCTGCTCCCTCAGATTCGAAGGAAGTTTTATGAAGCGAGGAGCTAAAGAAGCTATTGCTTCAGACACTTGGTGGATAATTCTACTACACACTGTGCTCTTAATTGCATCAGTGGTGTCACCAACTACTTCCTGGAAAGATCCAGTGGCATAGAATCGTAGCGCAGTCGGCAGTCGATTTCTTGGAAACACGGGAAAGTTTTTGTTCGTTGGGAAGTCCAATAAGTTCCAGAACAGATAAAATTGTCTCCTTTTTTAGACGATATTTCCTCTGAAGAGGTACCTAGCATACAATAAATAGTCACCCAACTCCATCTTGAATGCTGCAGAAGCAGACACCGCGTCATGGATATTATAGGAGTACATACAGCTGTAAGCGCTCAAGTATGCGGTGTGCTCCTGGTTAGCAACTTAACCGTTCGCTCGGGGCCGGTTACCTAATTCCCCCCGGTTAGTGTCGTTTAACTCGTAACCGGGATCGATGAAATGGAAATTCGTGAAAATGCCTGGTTAACTACTAGGTGTTATTTAAACGGCCCTAACCGAGGTCGGTGAAATCGGGCATTAGTATTTTGCAATAAATTTGAGATGGTACAAGACACATCATTGGCTGACTTTTCTCAACTCCACCTGTATATGCCTTTACTTATTGTGAGCAGTTTACTGTCATTATATTAATTCAAAAGTTAATATTATTATATATTATTCTTATTTAAAATAATTTATCCTTTAGTTTTCTGACAAACTAAAAATTGTTGTAGGGGCCCCAAGAATATATTTCCAGAGGAGGGGGGGAGGAGTTGTTAGAGCCACCACTGTGTTGGAATTAATACATTTAATGAAATGTCATATTATGTTACACACTAGGATGGTATTAAAATTAACTGACTGAAAACTAATACAGTACTAATACTAAAACATCTCTAAAGAAGCAACATAATTTCTAATTCAAACTTTTCACCTGTATGTCTATGGATGTACCATGGTTCAAGCTAGTGTAAAGTATCATTTATGATGAAAACAAAAACAATTTTACTGTATTAAAACAAGCAGCTTTGTAAAAATATGTTAGCATACTCATGCAAATATCTAAAATAAGTTAGTCTATGAGTGCACTTGTGATATAGCACACCACGCAACAAATTATTAAACCAGTATTAAGAAATTTAAAATTACATTAAATAGAATGAGGCTTACATTTAACACCAGACCAACAGAAAGTTGGCATAATAAATGTAACACCTCAAGAGAAGCCTGCTTTGAGTAGGCCTTTCTTTTGTTTGCTACCATTTGGATTAGAAATGGAGTAAAAGTGGAGTAAATTTTTCAAATTCTATTGTATTGATAATTCGTTTTTCCCAATAAAGGAGTCGATTAAGACCAATTAGGCACAATCACTTGAAATTGAATTTTTCTCTCCCACTGTAGCAATGAATCTGACCACAAAATCTGAATCAGTGGCAATACTGATGGTTGATATGAGGTAGGTCATGGGAGTGTTGAAGCAATCCAAGGAAAATTGTTTTCTTTGTACATAGAAGGAATTAACATAGAAAAATCAGGGTTGGCTTAATTTTCCCTGACTTTTAAAAGACCAGAGACATGTTCAATGGAATGTTTTTGGCAAGGTCTCAAATATGTACTAGATTAAACAACAAAATAACGAATGTTCCTAGCTGCTGCAACCAAGTTCAATATCCATTAAAACTCTTTTCAGCTCTAAATAACATATAAGGTCTTGTATTTTATTTTTTCCCCTTTTTTCCCCCCTAATTCATCCCTTGTAATCAGGTTTGAACACTGTTGAGCTACTAAATAGTCAATAAACTTATTTCCTGGCATAATTTCTTTTTTTAATTTGCAACTGGTTTACCTTTCACCCCAACCTTTTGTTAGTTTTCATTTGTAAATAATTCGACAGCTTTTGCCTGAAATAGCTTTCATTCCTATAACATATCTCATGCAGAAACTTCCATCGATTTTGGTATCTTTTGTGTGATTTACCACAGTTTTAATGCAATTCCAAAAAATTTATGCAAAATGATTGTGAAAACGTAAATATTAATGAAGATTTTTCATGAACCTGCCTAACGCAGTTCTGCAGTAAGAATAACTACTGTACTGGATTTTTCTTGTCAACAAGAACAAGAGATGGGGTTTCTGACAGGATTCCCGAGATTTACAAAAGTATCTAGACTTTGTATTCTAGCTTGTCCAACTATACTGCCCATAAGTATATAAAAGTAAAGCCAAAATATACAGTAATGGAGCTGATATTAACTAATTATGGAATGATTAATTAATATATTCAAATTGTGCACAATGTTCTTTGCACTACCAGGAATGCATAATGCTGATGCAACAATATGCCGACAAACGGAAATGTGCATGAGAGCTGAGCGAAACAAAGTACTGTATATTTTGGCTCATACCATGGATACTTGAATATACAGTAGAGTGAGTTCTTTTTTTTCTTCTTTTTTGTGGGGGGGGGGGGGTTCTTGTCACAAAATGTTAAGCCTATTCTGTTACTGGCAAACTGAAAAACATTGATCATGTTAAGACTGGTGATTCAAGTTTGTCTCATGAGTGTGGCATGCCAGAAGGAACAATTTCGGGTTGGATTAAAGGAGATACTCAACTTTATAAGTTCTGAGGATACAACTGAAAGCAAAGTGGGGCTACGAAGAAAATAAAAAGTGCAAAATAGGTTGCACAAACTTTCTCATATATACTTCTAAAGATATGAATTCATGAGGTTTTTAGATTCCTGAAAGGAACTGATAAGTACTGTTCATAAATTAATGAACAACCTCCATATAATAATCGTATCACGTGTTTAGATTTACCAGTAGACTCTTGTAATAACTCATTCGTGTGCACCTGTTTCTATTGTCCGGTAACGTCTTCTTGTCTGACATTCAGTTTAAACAACATAGTGGCGATGAGTTATGGAAAATAAACAAATCCTAGAAGTCCAGTGTTTGCCTTTGTGAAGAAACCATGAATCCCCCATGTCAAACTGGCTGGCCATAAGGTTTGAGATTTGAAACCAGGACTTCCTATCTCAGCCACCTCAAATGGTTTGGTTTTATTGTATACACTAGCATGTGCCCGCGGCTTCGCCCGCGATAATTATTTCAAAAATTAAAAATTAAGAGCATAATAGTTAAATCATTATATTTATTAACACCTAAATCACGTGGACTCCATACCACGATTAGATAGCGTCGCCTGGTAAAAGCGACCTCAGATTCGATTTCCTTGGCCCAGAATACCCCTGTACAGTGAGTTTCGTCCAAATCGAACAATGTTTGACCATATTTAGGCCTATCCCTCTTCCGTGTAGGTTGAAAATTTCATATGTCTACGGGCCTTGACATTCTAAACAAATGAATCGACCAGCGTGGGCTTACAACAATCTAGCTATCGCGATGCATTTATTACCACGGTGTGACAAAAATAGCCAAAGCCAACTGCAATTGATTTGACATTGAAATGTATTACTGAAATCTGATGCTTCGACAGCGCTAAAATCACGTTTTCTGTCAGTTTTACACTCACAACTCGCGAACGAAAGCTAAAATTAAAAATCCGGCTTCGATGCGCATTCGCCCACCTTTCAGCCCATCTATGCTTAAAATTTCAGATCTCTGCGTTCAGTAGATTTCGCTGGGCATCGTGGACAGACAGACAAACACGTCCTTTTATTATTTTAATATAGCATGTGCCCGCGGCTTCGCCCGCGATAATTATTTCAAAAATTAAAAATTAAGAGCATAATAGTTAAATCATTATATTAACACCTAAATCATGTGGACTATATATCACGATTAGATAGCGTCACCTGGTAAAAGCGACCTCAGATTCGAGTTCCTTGGCCCAGAAAACCCCTGTATAGTGAGTTTCGTCCAAATCGAACAACGTTTGACCATATTTAGGCTAATATTGATTATCCCTATAATAATAATAATAATAATAATAATAATAATAATAATAATAATCCTCTTCGGTGTAGGTTGAAAATTTCATATTATGTTTGCGTGCCTTGACATTAGAAACAAATGAATCGACCAGCGTGAGCTACAACATTCAAGAGATCGCGATGCTTTTACGTCGAAGGAATGACAAAAATAGCCAAAGCCTAGTGTAATTGATTTGTATTACTGAAAACTCATGCTTCGAAATCGCAAAAAAATACACGTTTTCTGCCCGTTTTTCACTGATAACTCACGAACGAAAGCGAAAATTAAAATTCCGGCTTCGAGGTGCACATTCCGACCCTTTAGTCCGCCTATGTATAAAATTTCAGATCTCTGCGTTGAGTAGATTTCACTGGGCATCGCGGACAGACAGACACTTCCTTTTATTAATATAGATTACTAGCATGTGCCCGCGGCTTCGCCCGCGATAATTATTTCAAAAATTAAAAATTAAGAGCATAATAGTTAAATCATTATAATTATTAACACCTAAATCACGTGGACTACATACCACGATTAGATAGCGTCGCCTGGTAAAAGCGACCTCAGATTCGAGTTCCTTGGCCCAGAATACCCCTGTACAGTCAGTTTCGTCCAAATCGAACAATGTTTGACCATATTTAGGCTTATATTGATTATCCCTCTTCCGTGTAGGTTGAAAATTTCATGTCTACGGGCCACTGCCTTCTAAACTGTATTAATCGTGTAATTCTCGAGACGGCGGTGCTACGGGCCTTGACATTCTAAACCAGGGGAAGACAGAAGGTTGCTCTGTGACGTCACTGCTTTCTGCTCTCACTGCTCGCGTTGTACCTCTGCGAGGAGTATGTGAAATGTAGGCATCAGTGAACAGGGGGGAAGAGAGGGGTATTGCGGGCAGGGAGAATTTAGGGGGTTAGAACTTACGTAATACGTGTTTCCGAGTTAATGAAACATCAATCGATTTTCTTGATAGTTTATCGGTTAATTACAGCACAGTAGTTTAACATATTATAAATGATTCTATTTTTCTATTCTGTGAGAACAATTGCCTTTCCACAAAATCTATGTTCTTTGACAAAAATAGACAATACTATCATTTGAATTAACATAATTCACTACTATAAAAATAATTAAAAAAATGAACTGAATTAATTATCATACAAGCTCGTCTGCACCTTAGATGATACAAGATTACAGTAACAATTTTCTGACTTTCCTGTCTCTTTTTTCTTTAACAAGTTTATCAATGTTGGGACGTAATGTTTGAGCAATATTTAATCGAAGACTACATTTAGGTTGTGATTTGACAATGTACTTCTTGATTTGAGCTTTGCACATTTCATTAGTGAAAAAAATTGTTCGGCCACATATGTCGATCCAAAATTACATAATATTCGTGCGGCAAGTTTCGGGAATCTGGTTTCAGAGAAATTTCTGTAAAAGTTACCCAAGACCACTTTACGTTCGTATTTGTCCTTTAACAGATCGTCGCATTGTAAGTTTAGCAGTTCCAACTGATACGGGCAAGGAACGTCTTTGACATTAACTAAATATGGGGTAGCAAAAAGTTTAAATATTGGAGAAAGGTTTTCCACATCCTGAAACCTCGATTCGAACTGAAGAAGAATGTTTTGCAGAACTAACACATGTTCTGCAGAGAGAACACTATCAGGATCGCATCTATGAATAAATATATACCTTTACTAGCTGACCTATCAATGCTTCGCATTGTTAGATTTATGTACGGTATATATAGGTTAAGTGAACACAATTTAAAGCCGATTAGATGTAGCCTACTTCTATAAATCATCAGCCGTCCAGCCAACATACTCCTTCACCCGTAGTTTACTCTGATTATGTACAAAATTTAATCTTTATGTTTCAATTTTGGCAAACATACAGTAAACAGCTGGGCGTAGGGGATGCGTTCGCTCATTTCTCGCAGCGGGCTCCGATTCGATTACTGGTCGGGACAAGTTACCTAGGTAGAGTTTCTTCCGGGATTTTTCCTCACCTGTGAGACAAATGTCTGGTAACTTTAGGCCCTAGTGGTCTCCGGATATCATCTGGCAGCCATTATCATCATCGTCATCCCACCCTCGCCTTGTTCAGAGTGTGTGAATGATGTATCTCGTCCTGTATGTTTGTGTTGTCTCGGAGGTGGCCCCGGCATTTGGCTGATCACTCATCCGGGAGTCCCTCCATGTCCTTGTCTGGTCAAGAAAGTATTTATGTGATCCATAGATAATCCCTCCCCCGGGCAACGTGGGTCCCTTAAATGACCCCAAAAGGGAGGGGTAAAAACTAAGGTAAAGATAGACAGATAATATGATAAATAGAAATTAATCAGGAAATTATATCTATTGATATTGTATGAACTACCTCGGGGTAAAGGCGGCCGGTGCCGCCACCTTCACGTGCCGATTGTCTAAAAATCCGGGAGCTCAGTTCTTGGAACCCTCTGGGCCTCCATGGCCTGTAATAGGGAACACTTTACTATCTTTCGCAATGCAGTCCTATGCCAACTATAAGAAAATAGTTGAACTCTTAAGAATAGAACCCAGGACCTTCTAAATTTACTTCATGTCAAAAAAAGTTGATAATCATTTATAGGAATTCTATTGATAGCCTTTCTCATAATTTTATATCTATTAGGCCTACATGAAATCACAGTGTGATGCCAAGCCACCTGTGTAGTTAAAAAAAAAATATTGTCATGGGGATTGTATCATGCAGTACGAATTCCTTTTGGTGAATATCATAACTTTACAACCCTATTTTGGCCCTTAGAAGCCAAAGATTTTGAAATGGTTTCTTAGTGCGCCTCTAGAGCCTATGAGCAATATGTGTACCAAGTTTCACGTTCCTAGGCTGTATAGTTTTTTAGAAACTGTGATCAGTCAGTCAGTCAGTGAGTTTTGGCTTTTATATAGAGAGACAACAGCTTATAGTTCCGTTTTCGTTTTTCTTCAACACTTCTTCAGCCACTAAACCTCTTGTGGTCAGCTTGCGGCTCGTCTCTATAGATGCTCCAACAGTAGTCTGCAAGCACGTTCACGAAACAACTTCCCTGGTAGCTACGTTCTTAACAACTCCTTTATGTCTTGGTGAAATCTTTCTCCTTGCTCCTCGCCGACGGCGCCAAGATTTTCGGGAAAGTAGTCGATATGAGAATGTAGAAAGTGTACCTTCAAGCTCATTGAACAACCCAAGTCTTTGAATTTTGATAGCATGTTGTTTACTATACACTTATAGTTAGGGTCCTTATTGTTCCCAAGAAATTTTGTTACAACTTCTTTAAAAGCTTTCCACGCCTCTTTTTCTACTTCGTCCATTTTGGTTTCAAAGTTTTCATCTTTTAAAAGTTTTCTAATATCTGGTCCTATGAAAACGCCTTCTTTTAGTTTTGCTTCTGACAGTTGTGAAAACCTGTGGCATATGTATTTGAAACACTCCCCTTCTTTTGACAGAGCTTTAACAAATTGTTTCATTAATCCAAGTTTGATATGAAGTGGAGGTAGGAGGACTTTTCGTGGATTAACCAAACTTTGCCGAATCACATTTTTGCTTCCAGGTTCTAATAAACCCCCAGGTGGCCACTCCTTCCTGATCCAATGCTCTTTTTTTATCCCGGCTGTCCCATTCACACAAGAAGCAGGGATATTTTGTATATCCTCCCTGCTGTCCAAGGAGCATTGAAATTACTTTTAGATCGCTATATATTGTCCATTCATGATCACAGTATTTCAGCTTAGTTAGAATTGGTTCTAAATTTTCTTAACATTCTTTCAAATATACAGAATGTCCTACTGGCACTGATGCATATTTGTTGCCATTGTGAAGAACTGTTTTGAGACTTCTTTTAGATGAATCAATAAAGAGTCTCCACTCATTCACATTATATGTTATTTTCAACTGCTCCATCAGACCAGGAACATTGTTACAATAAACTAGGCCTTCTTCTTGAGAAAAGTATGGAGTAAAATGTGTTTCTCTGTTCCTGAACCATGAGAAGGAGGTACCAGGGGCCAGTAAGTTTTTTCTTTTAATTTAGAGCCTAATAATTCTGCTGAATGTTTAGGAAGAGCCAAATCTCCGACCAAGTCATTCAGTTCATGCTGTGAAAAAAGTTGCGGTTCAGAACTGCTTAAGATACAGTCTTCATCGTCATCATCACCATCATCATTAGACAATGTTTCACAGTCATTCAAAACATCTTCTAGTTTTTCTGGAACTGAAGGTACAGGTATACCAGGACCATGAGGTACAGGCCGTATTGCTGAAGGGAAATTTGGATACACGATTTTTCTTATTTTTTAGATTGAACCCTTGTATACTACAATAACAGAAATAGCAGTCATCAACCATGTGATTCTGCTGTTCCCTCCAGATCATTGAAATTCCAAAACGAAACTATGTTTTTTTTTTACCTTTAGACCATTGTCGGAGCTCTTCCACACAAATTGAACAAACTCGATGAGATGCATAATACATTTTCTTAACGAAGTCTGTAATATTTCTTTGCTGTTTTTTCAATACGAACTCTCCACAGGTATAACAGAAGTTATTTGGTGAATTGACACAACCCCTTGAAGCCATCATTACACAGAATACCACAAGAAAAGTCACAACTGGTACAACACCATAGAAAATAAAATATCGTCTAAATTCAGGCTATAGAAATAACTATTTCACAACAGAACCTATTCACACAATGTTATAATTGCAACTGATTCTTGCAAGAGAAGATTACTCATAAATTCCTGTTATTACTTAGTACACATAACTCCACATTATTAGTCATCTTAGATAGAATACTACATCTATAGTATACACTGTATAAAAGTAGTAATGGTGTAATAAATGATAACAATAGTGTAAAACGGACTTTATTTATTTATTCAATTACTACACCAGTATAGTGCAATGATTTCCGGAATATTGAAACTTAAATTAGATTGTGAGAAAATGGTACGTGATGGAATTTTTTTACTATTTTTCCTGAAATCAGCACCCAAAAATCTATAAGAATCAGTTATTAGTTTTCAAACAAATTTTCCATTGTTGACCTGTGTAATTAGTCGAGGATTGTGGCCACCTCATTCCCCTGACCTGTCGCCATGCGATTTTTATTTATGGGGAACGTTAAAGAATAAAGTGTATGCATCAAATTCGCACACGTTACAAGAATTGAAGGACAGCATCACGAGAGAAATACAGGCAATCAGGCAACATGAACTTTTACGAGTAAACCAGAATTGTTTTCGGAGATATAGAGAATGTGTTCGCGTTCAAGGTAATCAATTTCAACATCTGTTGTGATGCAGGTAAGCCTTAGTACAGTAGTTAGTGTTCCGTACCCATGGCTTGCCGGTCGTTTACGTGTAACATTGGCGGAATATGCGCCAAGCTTCACCCAGTCCGGTGCCGCCGCGCGACGGTCCGGCCGCTCGAAAGACGCACTGTACAACGATAACTGTGTACTTTATTCTTATATGAACATCTCATTAAGGATGGGATTTCTATTGTGTAGGTTATTGAACGTTATTCATGCATAAATGTTTAAAGATGAAAGTTACTAGGGAAAATGCTGCATTTTTCGCAGTATTACGATATTTAGAAATTTTTCAAAACTTTGAAACGCCATATCTCGGTACGTATTTGGTTTTATAAAACGTGCAAACAGTGAAAATAGTAGGAAATTTCATATTCTTTAACTTTTGTAATGGAGTGTTTTAGGCTAAAATGCATTCTTTAGGAGTTATAAGGAAAACACTGAAAAAAGCCCCAAAATTTCCGGGGTTTTCGGCTGCCCTGAAGTCAGCACAGGGTTCTCGAATTGGAAAACTTGGATTCTTCACCACAGAATACCCACATACAACATACTAAAACACATTAACTTCGGACCTTTTTCCAGGCAACCCCAATTTTCAGTACCTGGTGACTGGACTAATACTCACTCAAGAGAAAACGCTGACAGGAATAAAGAAAAGTCACTTTTGGTGAACTAAATGTTAAATGGCACAATTTATAATAAAATAATAAAACCGAAATATCGAAAATAGTTTTACTAATAAATGAACTGGTAATTTTACTATACGTTACATAAATTGTAATTACAGATAACTGTGTTTTCTAACAATTTATCTACCATTTGCCACATTTTTCATTTGTGTAGCTATATCTATGGTCCTTTAAGTTCATGTCATACAGGGCAATGTGTTTAGACACGAAATCTATAACATGTCATCTGCAACTTTGGAAAAATGACAGTACTTTGTGCAAAATGGCTGTCTTCTGCTTTTCTTGACCTACTATATACATGATAATCTGCGACGTTCATCGCCCTGAATCTGCCTCAGAAGCAACTATGTAATGATTCAAAAATGTTCCCCTTTTGGGCCCTCTGGTGAGGCCTTTATGTATTACTATTTTCATTTTGTATTGTGCTGCCACCTATTCTCGCTCGCGGTAGAGGTCTGACGCGGTGGTCTAGTCAGTGGGTGTTTGTGCTTCGTTCAGAGTGGCAGGGCCGCAGGATCGTCCTTCTGGTTCGATGTGAGTACCGTCTGCTTCATGGAATTACTTAATGACGTTGCACTTTGCAACTTTGTAAGCATTCAGCATGAATAAAATTGCTTCGTTGAAATTTCGAGACATTCACAAATTATCCTAGCACCTTGCACTATTAAGTCATTTCATTATAAGTTATATGAAATAATAGTTAGTTCGAGTTCCTTAATCTTGTACGGTATAACTTGTTAATTTGGTTAGCTAATGACCTATTCTGTAATTTGCTCTTGTGTAGAGCATAAGTTTCACGATGTCTAATGCTTGTAGTAATTGCCATATTTGTTGGTTTGGAGGTCACGTACTCCTGGGGGCGTTTTGCTAATGCGTGATATGTAAACTCATTTGCCGGTTATATATTGGTATTGTGCTCCAGTATTGCATCTAGTCTTTCTCGTTCCCAGTATTTTTTCTTTAAAGGAATCCTACAGTGTTTATGATATATACATATGTAAAATATATATTATATGTAAAACTTTGTGGTGGAGTTTTCATAATTAAGCGTGGTCATGTATTCCTAGATCGTGCTGCCGGGTTTTCTGGAGGTTACGAGTAGGTTCATTTTCTTGATCAATTTGTTAATGATGATCTGTGCTGTTAAATTTGAGTTATTAACTAGCGGTTTCTTGGAAGTTTTTTTTTTTTTTTTTTTTTTTTTTTGGTGAAGTGTAGCCACACCCTTCATTATTCTAGACATACCCTTTATTGTATCCCAGGCATATTATTCGTCCTTAAAGTGTAGGATGCTTTTGGTAAGGTTATTGTGTGTTGTCATTCTACACACTGCAATCTTGGATTGATTTACATAATCTGGACTTGAATTATAAGATATAGGCTGCACTCTTCAATTTATATATTTCTTGCCATTTCTGTACTAAATATTCCATATTTATATATATTAATTTAGTGATCTTGCTATTATTGCCCCTTTATACTGCATTGTTGGGTATTCACAAATTTTCTCTCAACTTCTATGATAATTATTACAGTCAAGTTGGTGTATATTCTGCTCCGGTTGGTTTGTGCATTAACTCTAGCTAAACTCCTTATATAGTCAGAAATTTCCCTTCTGTGAGAGAAAAACCATTTTCATGTGATTTTTAAATTATTTTCGCGGTTCTCTCTCTCTGTGTCATTCTGTATTCAGTTCGCAATGTACAAGATTCCAGTGTGTATTACGTTCAATATAAAACCCGTCTATTACTGTTTAGATCCCTAGCCTTTAGCCTGTTTGAAATATTATAGTGGGGAGAAGACGTTCTTATGCATATGGAGTCAAACTGTCCTCATGTAATCTCTGTTACTTATTTTCCCCATGATACTTTTGCATAGTTCCCTTTCTACTTACTATCGGGAGTAGTGCCCCTAAGTTGTATAATTAATACTATTGCTTATATAAATTTATTTAGTGGCTATTATTTACTTACATTAGACTTTTAGTCACGTAGTCAGTTGAATACTTGCCTTTTCTGTATTTTCTACTGAGTTAATACTCTGCGTTCCTAACTCATTGTATTGGAGGAAAACCATCTCCGTGTCTTGTTATCTATTCTAAATTATCCTTGTATTGCTGGATATCGAGTGGTGATCTTACTACATTCTACTGCAGTTTGGGAATTTTAGGGACTTGTTGTTCTGGGATTTTTTTCTCAGTGGTATTAAATTAATGGTAGAACGCTTTTGAATAGTACCTTTATTTAACCTATTATATTACATATATATATATATATATATATATATATATATATATATATATGTTTCAAGGTGTAAACTTATCATACTCCTTTATTGTCTTACTCACATTTGTTATATCTTAACTTGTTATTAAAAGAATTTGTTTGAAATTTGTTTTTCTATTTATCTTGTGTGGGCGAATCTATTGCTTCCCTCTTCCGTCAGAAAAGAAGATCTACGGCAGGGTCAAGTTCAGTATGTTCTTCCTAGTCTTCCTAGTAGTGTTATTTCTGTTATTTATCCTAGTTGAGCAACTTACCTCTTTAGTAACTTGTTTACCCACACTCAATAAAGTTTAGCAGCCCACAACTACCAGCGTGCACCGTCGACCCCGGCCCTCATCGCCGGCATTCATTGTTGTAGACAAACCGGGTGCATTGATTTACACGGAGAGCAACAGGCAGTGATGACTACCGGTGATGAACGCCGTAGACAAACCATAGCTTTAAAGTGACAAGGTCAACTTTGGAGAACTATGCTATTCATACAGGTCAAGATTCTGTGACCAGTGCTCCGAAAATTGGGACAAAATATGTTCTACCAGAAAGTCTAGAAAACGAGTTAGTGAAGTATTCTTTAACAATGAAGGAAAAATAGGCCTATTGTGGCTGGCTTGGCAATTAGCAATAAGAAATAATTTGAAGCTCCCTTTCTCTGAGAACTCAGGGAAAGCATGTTAAAAAAAATTACTAAAATGTTTTTCGGGAACATCCAAATCTATCTTTTTGGAAGCTGTAAGCTATTTTAGCAGCATTTTATAAACTCCGAGACTTCAGACAGCGATGGTGATGATGAAGAGAAGAATGACACTGAACGCTTTTTGTGTGGTGGACTGTTTACTAAGGATGAAAGTAATGTGCCAATGTGCCAAAGTCAGTGAGTGGATGAACTTTACACAAGCTGGGGGCCTCAGTAGAACCTGAGGACATACAAAAGAAGCTATTCCTCAGGTTCGCGAGCGACCCCTGGTAATCCCGTAAGGGGATATTCACAGCGGATTTGTTACCAGGGTGCGCCAGTCCCTTACCTACTTAAACCTAAGGACACACACACACCCAGTCCTGAACCTGGGAAAGGAATTTTTCACTACTGAAAAATCCCCAACCCGGCTGGGAATCAAACCTGGTCTGCCGGAGTGGAAGGCACGCGTGCTACCAATTCACCCACGGTGGCATACAACACATGCATTAATAGTGTACCCAAATATCGGATGGTTTTTATTTTTATTTATTATTATTATTTATTCAGCATGTTCCATTGCATGTGATGCAATACTACATGCTTTTTTTTATTATAATATTCCAATAAATATCTTACAATTAAACAGAGTACAATATTTGAAATCAGATGGCTACAGTTAATATTACTTCTATCTAATCTTACACTACATTATGTAACCTATTCCTATTTACAATATTTACATGTTATACTTATTGGTCATATTACTATAATTACTTCACATAACTTTGTTTAGTGACACCTCAGTGCGATTACATTATAATAACTCAAAGTTTACATTGCTAACAAAATCCAGGAAAGGTTTTTTGTGTTTCATTAACATGTCGCTTTTTGAAACTGGTCATTTCCCTCCTTTGATCGAGATCTTAGCTTTCAGGCTATTTCTTTCTTTAGCTAGTATTATGCATTCGTAGATTATATGGTATACAGTTTGCATAGCTGCGTTGCATGGGCACTGTGGATTATCCATTATCTTGAACCTGTGATAGTAGGATCGCAATCTTCCATGGCCCGTGACGAAAACTGTAAAGTTTGGAGTTACTGATATCTTGAATTGTAGTCTGTCTTTTACACTGGGGAAGAATGACTTAGTCACGGTTGCCTTCGTTGTTGTTTGCCACTGCCTTTCCCATTTGTTTAGTGTAGTTTCCTGTAATTCTTTTAAGACTTGACTTTTGGGGATTTTGTTGTAGCAGACTGGTATCTGGTTGTTGTTTGCCGCTTGTTTCGCTAGTTGGTCGGTGTCCGATATTAGGATATACTACTATCCGATATTAGGAAACCATTTTTCATTTGAGTGATTTGATGACTTCTGAAGTTCTGTCAGAATTTCTCATTAAAGATTTTTAAATTTATGAATGGCAACCTCAATATGAAACGATGATTATCATCACATTTTAATTTCAATTTTGTCAATTTAACTTGTTTCTGGTATTCAGAGTTGCTATTTAGATTATATAGATCAATGTCCTGCTCAGTTGTCTCTGGGCTGAATCTGGTCACAACCTTGATGCCACTCCCTTCCACCGTGCCTACTAGGCCTACATTCAGTACACTCTGTTTTGTATTTTTAGTCTGATTCTGATTACTTTACTGTTTCTCGGTCTGAATGTAATTGCTTATTTCTTTAATCTTTCTTCTTGGTACAGTTGTAAACAACTCTTTTTGATCTTGAAGTGGTAGATCATTAGATGGATGTCCAGAGGTCGCTATTAAGCTATAGTATTTTTAGGGTCAGTCGTCTTTAATAAACCATCACAGTAGAGCAGTTCAGGACTACGTTATTTAATTAATTTCTCATTTAATATAATTTTTCATTAATGAAAGTTCGTCCATTAGAATCTCAACTCAATGTAATTCTTTAATTTTTCAAGTCCTTTTTTTGTAATATATGAAGAATAAAATGCACATCTATCATATTATCGTCTGCCATTGCACACATATAATTAAATAAACAGTTTTTGTCTTCACTATTATTTGTATTTACCAACTGGTTCACACTATCGCAGCATTTTATGGTACTATCGTCCACAAATATGACATTATTAGCATGCTTAGCGCAGCTGATGATATAATTTGTTACAATTAACACACTTGAAGTCAGTCTTTATATTATATCTACAACGTTCACATAGTGTTGACATATCCCCCTGATACAGCCCCAGAGTCCAGGTACAATCTACGACCAAGGGTGCAGACGGTGAGGGATGAAGATCGTGTTCCAGTGGTACTGACACTGCAGCATCCAGGTATAACTTACGACCTAGGAGGGCAAGTGAGTGAACTTTTTTTTACATATTCTGTTCTATAACCATTTTGTATTATTATTCTGTCACTTTTGTATATGTTTTGTTTAACTGGAGAAGTTTTATAAACATTATGATATGTAGAGTGAACCCAGAGAACAGTGAAACAGTTGTTAATTTTTTTGTGTGTATACATTTTGTATTTTCTGCTTTTCTATATTTCAAACACCATGACGAGAAGTGTTTGTTCATTATAAAGTGTGTAGGAATGCTGCTTGGAGCAGATGATCACAGCAGAGGAGTCTTTATTCCTCAATCAAGGCTGGTTGAGGCTGGTATTACTTTGTCAACTTAATATTTCTGAGGTGTTTTACAATGCGAATTAATTGACGAGTATTTTAAGAGTAAATTCTTTATTAGTGATGTCTCTTGCTTACAGAATGAGGGTGATGTGTTGGGAGCTCATATTCTGCCGAATGATATGGGGCATTCGATTTTACAATACACCTATGAATGGTGTCTCGAATCTATTTGATCTGTTACTACGGCCGTAAATCGAAAGGCCCATGATTTTTCACAGTGATTCCCGCTCCCCAAATGATTATAGTAAATAGTGTGTGGTCTCAAAGGAACAAGGCAGTCATTAGTGAGCCGGCATTATCACCGTCTCAATTGTTTTTACTTACAGTCGGCCATTTTGTTTGTTTACGTCGCGTGGCGCCGACTCGCGGTAATAGGTGGCAGTTTCCTTAGCTTCATCTGTTTGGTTGTCCATACCTTACCGCTATCTGGCGGCAAAGTGTAATATTTTGTATCCCGGCTTTGTGGTCACGTGACTTCCGGCATCTTGCCTCTTCCAATATGGCTATCAACTGAGGTTAGTGCTCGGCTTATGGCCTTGTCAGAACAAATCAGTCTAGTTTTGTCCTTTTGTTCGGGAAAGCTTTATTCATGCAGTAATCTCTTTATTGTTTGATTTAACGCTGGCACAAATGTTTGTGACGTCGGGGCTAACGTAGTTTCTTTCCAAAAATGGAAAAACACATTTAGCGTGGGGGACGCTTTCCCCGCTGTGCTTCATTTTTCCTTATTTTGAGTAATAGATATTTCTTTGTCTTTTCTTTTCTTTCAGTCTGTCTTTTGGGTAGTTTTAGTAATTCTTTCTTTCTTTCTTTTTGGCTTAATGTAGATTTTCTTGCTATAAGTTTTTTATAGTATTTCCCGCCAAGCTGTAACATAGCGTCTGTGTCTTGGGTCCCTTTTGCGCGCATTGGCGAGGCTTCGTCCCAAACATTCTTGCCGCGTTTTAATACCTTTAACTTAAAGTTTTACTTTGTCATTTCTGGCTTTAAGCATTATTTGATCTATGTAAAATAAAACTTGTATATATACATTTTATTTTTAACCATTTCATATCACGCCCTTCAGGCGAAACAACTGAATTTTTATTTAATTACAAATCAAATTTTATTTACTCTAATGAATTGTATTGACATAAAAAGTGTGAATATTTATTTTCTCATATAAATTTTGTATTAATGTGATTAACTTGTACCTGAATCTAATCTGCGGATTTTATTGTAACTTTTCATGTATCATACTTTTGTAATGTTAAGGGAAACTTTGAAAAGATAAAAAGAACAACAACCAGTTTCAAATTATATCTCAGAGAAACCAAAACTGGATGTTTGACTCAGTTTTTTAACTTGTTCTCCCCGGGAAACCCAATTATCCTCTGGGCGGGTCCATAATTCAATTTAGGTTAGCTTTCCTTGGGCGGGAACCTTGCACTTCCTTCCACAATTCCCGTAGGGGGGTTCATTAGTTAGCAGTGGATAATAATTATAGGAGAAAAAGATTTGATTTTTTATAAGAATATCTGCGAGATGTCAGATTCAGTACGTAATACCCACATTGAATAAAATGAATATCTCAAAGCTGTGTTGTGAAGAAGGTAATGAAGACTAGATAAAGCAGGGTTCCGCTCGATGTTATGTAACAGAATGTGTGTGTTTACTGTCAGAGATGATAAGCCCAATGAACTGGCAGTATGGTATGGCCATAGTAGGTGACGTCATCACATAAGATAAGGAATTAAAAGGGTACTATGTCTGTGGATTACGTATGTGTCTCAGGTAATAACAAATACACTCAGTAAGTAAATACCGCTCACTCTACTCTTATTTCCATTGTTCAAAGTGTCCACTAGCACAGAGGTGCCATCTGTTGAGTAGGAGTGGTCGGCAGTCTCAGAAGCTACTTAAGGAACCTATAAACCTGCATAATTAAATTCATTTTTCAAAGTCCTGATGACACAGTAACCCATTTTTGTGCTTGATAATGCAGGAATTAGGTCGAGAAATAACATAATTTACATTACAGCTAGACTAACTTAAATAAATGACGATAACGCTAATTTTATGAAGTGAAACTTTTTTAGCCGCGGTATGAGTAAATCAAGAGTTTGCGGTACGCTCAAAATCCCCAGGAAGTTAGTATGGTGTGGCACAGAAAAAACAATCAACTCAGTGATTAGGCTTAGCCAAAATTTAAAAATCAAAAAATTAAAAATATTCAAAGAACCAAAAATTAAAAAATCCAAAATTAAAAATTCAGAACTCCAAAATTTAAGAAATAAAATCCAAAATTAAAAATCCAAAAAATAAAAAATCCAAAAATAAAAAATCAGAGATCCAAAATATAAAAAATCCAAAATTAAAAATTCAAAGATCCAAAATTAAAAATTCCAAAATTAAAAAATTAAACATTTTAAAAATAAAAATCCAAAATTAAATAAATTTAAAAATCTAAAATTTAAAAATAAAATAAAAACTCAAAGATCCAAAATTTAAAAAATCCAAAATTAAAAAATTCAAAGATCCAACATTTAAAAAATCCGAAAATCCAAAATTTAAAAAATTAAAATTAAAAATCAGTAAATTCAAAATTTAAAAAATCCAAAATTTAAAAATCCAAAATTAAAAATACAAAATTAAAAAATCGAAAATAAAAAAATTCAAAGATCTAAATTTTAAAAAGTCCAAAATTAAAAATCCAAATTACAGAATTAAAGTAATCCACAATTTTAAAAAGTCCAAAAATCCAATATTAAAAATTCCAACAATCCAAAATTAAAAAATCCAATAATCCAAAATTGAATAAATGCAAAAATTAAAACAAGTTTCACTTCTGTCGCGTGGCGTTCCACGTACACTTTTTTTTTCCCATAAGCTAGTTCCTATCGAAAGTAATTCTTTCACTAATTTACATTAACGTGAAAATTACCTTTAAATTTTAATTCATAGCATTTGCGAAATATTTTGTACAATATTTACTTTTTTTTCGGAAATTTTGAAAATTTTACATGTAAAACAATTCGGATGGTAAGCCAATTTTGAACATTTGAATGAATTAGTCCTGTATACACTGTAAATAACGATTTTACTTATTTCACTCTAAAACAACTCTTCATATTTTCATCTAACGTACCTTTACATCTGCTGAGAAGCATTTAATTTTAATATCCGTGTATACCAGATAACTGCACACACAAGCTTGTTTTACAGTCTTACTAATAATCCAGTTGTAACATTTATACCAGGAATATACACAGCTGAGGAGAAAAAGTGTACTAATAATCCTTGCATAAGGCTGAATGTGTGCAACCTTTACACAGCCTGGCCCCCTTGTATAAACTTGACGTAAATAATCAAGATGGCCGATATCCGTAACAGCCGGTCGTTTCGTAGATGTCTGAGATTGAATTTTGAGGCTACACATATTCTGAGCTGCTTTTGCGGAATTATAAACATTGTTCCTTGTTTGCGGGACATATTTCCATACTTGTACCCATGATTACAGCTTTCTGAAAACAATATAATGAAATACTGAAACTAGAATTAGTCTGCAGACGATCCATCGTTGTTTGCCCGCTACACCGATAGATGGCGTTCAGCAGTCCCTTCATAGCCAGGGGCTAGTAACGTCGCAACTAGAGTGACGTATTTGATGACGTTGGACGTACAAACCCGGTGTAAACTCGGTAGTTACACTCCGATTATTGGTAATGCGGCTTATGCAGAACTTGCACGGTGAACAACCAAACAACCGTTCAACGCAGGTATAAGCAGCTTTTATTAGTAAGGCTGATAATATTTAGTTGATGCTAGAACACTATACATTTTTCACAATTAAAATGATTATTAAATAGTACTGTTAATTGAAGTTGATGTACATGTGGATATTTGGTTCTGTATATCTTGTGATTAATGAAGCTCAAGGATATAGAACTTATTAGAATTCATACAATGTATATTGCATACTAAAGTATACGAGTAGTGAGGCCTATGAATTTCATTTTTGCAAGCATTGACCAAAGAAATTCAAGTACTGATGAAAACGATAATAGTAGGCTACTTCTTGATAATGGAAAGCAGGAAGGATGTTGAGAAATAACACCGTACATATTAACAACATTTAGGCCTACACAAGGATAATTACATTTATAATGCTGTATTTACAGAAATGTATAATATTGACACAGGACTGAATAAACTTATACAGTATTTATCCAGTTGATTACAATTATGTGGTACTGTATAGGATACATCATTTTTGGGAACAAGAATCTACATTACTCAACTCGACGGGGAGTATACACATCGCATGTTACGTAAATTTGAGACGCTGCGTAAGAAGAAGGCTACATTATTAAGCTCATTAGCCTTCCTACAGAGATGTCGAGATAGCAATATAGCTCCTGGATTCACGAAACTACGTTATCCTGTGAATACACCAGCTACTAAGAGAATTATACATAGGACGAGCCTGGCATTAACCCGGGAACGTATACACAGTAACAGACATAATTTGGACGTTATTGACCGTAAGCTATTTCAGCTGCATTTATATCTTAGCCGACACCTGTCCCGATGTGACTGGGAGAGGATGGATCTTTTTACCAAAGCACAAGAAGAATGGGTACATAAAAAGGCTTCGGGGAGACAGATCGACAAGTTTGAGCGCCTATGCCAGGAGACTGTCAATAACACGGCTGTGGATACACGACGCACGGTGGTTAACTTAACGGACAGACAGCTTGATTCCGCAACCATCTCTGCGCTGTCGAAAGGCCTTAATATTGCACCTACCCCTAAGACGGTCCCCGTCTTAGCCATCAGTGGTATTGAGCGAGCTATTATGCCACTTCCTACTGACGCAGCGGATGAGATCAGACAGGAGGTTAGCATGGCCCTAAAAGGACCGTGTCTTTAAAACCTAACATGAAACGTGAAGAACGTAAAGCTTTGGAGGTTCTACGCGATGACGGTGAAATTGTAGTATTGCCAGCTGACAAAGGGAATGCTACGGTACTACTTAAAACACCTGACTACGATCAGAAGATACAGAATCTCCTCCAAGATGCGTCCTATAAGCCTCTCAATCGGGACCCGACATCCACCATTGAACGGAGGACCACAGCTTTTGTTAAGAAATCTACCCTGCCGGATGAGGTTAAAAAGCAGGTGAACCCCCATGGGTCGGTTCCTCCGAGACTTTACGGACTTCCGAAAATACATAAGGAAGGAGTACCGCTGCGTCCGATAGCACAAGTCAACAAAATTAAAATAGTTTTTTGTATCCGAAATGAAATGTATCAAATATTATGTAATTTGGCCTCCTAAATTCGAAAATGGCAGTAAATTTTTTTTATTAGTTCTCGTTTAGAAGATATCGGCTATTTAGTCTTCATTGTTGTTCGCGAAAGAAAATATACGTAGTCTTTAGTCACATACCTCATAAACGTGGTCTTTTGACTTCTCTAGTGTACTTTATCTTAGGAGCATCTCTTACTATAGACCAGTAGTAGTCAGCAATCATAGTCGTGTTCCATTTGCCCTGATAACGTCGTTCTAGAGTAGCGATGTCTTAATGGAAACGTTCACCATGCTCGTCGCTTACTGCTCCAAGATTGTCAGGGAAGAAGACCAGGTGAGAGTGAAGGAAATGCATCTTGAGAGACATGTTGCACCCCATTCTATTATAAGCCATCAACATATTGTCCACTAATGTTCTGTAATTAGACGCCCTATTGTTGCCAAGGTAATTAAGTACTACTCTACTGAACGCTACCCATGCAATTTTCTCCTTGCCTGTTAGAAGTCCATGAAAATGTTCATGAGCCATTAGTTTTCTTATTTGGGGACCTATGAATATTCCCGCTCCGATTTTAGATTCACTTAATCGTCGAAATTTATGAGAGAGATACCTAAATGCTTCTCCGTTTTGATTCATACTATTTACAAAGTTTTTCATTAGTCCCATCTTAATGTGCAACGCTGGTAATATTAATTCAGTCTTGTCAACCAGTGGTCTGCAAACAATGTTTTTAATACCTGGTTCTAAGTTTTGTCTGAGAGGCCATTGCTTTGTTGTATAGTGTTTGTCCTTCGCACGACTATCCCATTCACATAAAAAGCAACAATATTTCGTATGTTTCCATTGGTATAGCAAAATTCATATATCGTCCGTTTCCATTTACCCACTCGCGTAGGTTCGTGGAACAAGTACAACAACAAATATGGTGTGCAAACGATTTGTCCTGATCACCAACCTTGCAACCAAAATAAAGAAGACAAGCCTTTTTAACAACAGGAATTAACCATACCTTTTGCGATTTAAAAGTCACATCTCCACAGATAAAACAAAAGTTATTTGTGTTGTTAACACACTTACGCGGCATTCTATGCCTTTCATGCCAATTCTATACAGAAAGGATAATATGTATGCATATTGTTTATTTTATAATTACAATTATAATCACTCACAATAACAATTAAACCACTCCCTATTTTAACTATTTCAAAGCACACTGATAGACAGTGTCCTCACTCACAAAGCAAGAAATGAACTGAATTTATAAAGGAATATCAGTTTGAGGGTTGGACTTATCTGCTAGAGCCATAAATTCAACCTTAAATTTCCGGTACAGTCTGTTTCAAACAAAGTTACTCGGCTAAAATCCTGTTTTTATTAAAACAATCTGATCTGCGTATTTTAGAAATGAGAACTAATAGACAAAAATGGATGTCATTTTCGTGTTTAGCGACCCCATATTGGTAATGTATGGTTAATCTTATCTCGAATACATTTTGGCTGTTGACTTGTGTAGTCAGCGCTATAAGGGCTCCGACCTATGCACTTGCCAAACATTTGGCCAAGTTGTTGCAGCCTTTGGTGGGGAATTGTATAAATCATGTTAAAAACTCAATTGAGTTTATTAAGACACTCCAAGATATCAAGATTAGTGATGGTGATTTGATGGTTAGTTTCGACGTTGTTTCATTATTCACTAGAGTGCCGGTGGAAGATGCATTGGAACTGCTTACACCTAATTTTAGTCATGACATTATTCAGTTATTTCGACATACTTTAACGTCCACATACTTTCTTTATGGTGGAAAGTATTATGAACAGAGAGAAGGGGTCGCTATGGGCTCCCCTCTATCTCCAGCCATACATGGAAGAACTTGAACAACAAGCCCTGGATAGAGCACCCTACAAACCTTCATGCTTCTACAGGTACGTGGATGATACTTTTGTTATCTGGCCCTACGGTCTTGAGAAACTCCAGGAATTCCTCCACCACATGAATAGTATACACAGGAACATCACTTTTACCATGGAGATTGAAACCCATCTTCCGTTTTTGGATATCTTGATTTACCGGAAGCCCAATAACACTCTTGGCCATAAAGTATTCAGAAAAAGTACGCACACTGATCTCTACCTTAACGGTAATAGCCATCATCACCCGGCTCAACGCAGAGGAGTGCTAAATACCCTCATCCATAGAGCTATTTTAATCTCGGATAAAGAAAATGTAGCAGATGAACTCAACCACCTAAAAAGGACATTTAGTGAGCATGCATAAAATGAATCAAAATGGAGAGCTGTTGTCCGAGCGGCTAAAACCCACCCAGGGTTGTAGAGCTAAACAAGAAGAAGGATACAATGAATCGGATATTAGTTTAGCCCTTAAAAGGACCGTGAATAAGAGAACTCAACCAGTGCAGAATTCTAGAGACACCAGAACCGCGTTTTTACCATATTTTGGTGACCTTTCACAAAAACTAGGCAGAATATTGAAGAAACGCAATATTAGATCAGTTTTCATAACGCCAAGGAAGATTCGAAGTCTCCTGAGACCAGTTCAAGATGATTTGGGACTTAAGACACCGGGAGTTTACCGCATCCTTTGTGAGTGCGGCAAGTCGTATATTGGGCAGACGTCGCGGACCATTGAGCAGCGATGTGCTAAGCACGCGCGGTGCATTAGATTGGAATACCCGGAGAAGTCTGCGGTAGCAGAGCAAACTATCAACGGCGGACCTCATCACAAAATCAAGTTTGCCCAGACAACTATTCTGTCCGTCTGTAAGACTGCTCCTGAAGAACCTAGGGCGTCGCATGCCAACAGAAGATGTGCGCGAGGAGCTCATTGCACTTGGAGTTTCCCTTACTCTCTGCACTGCAACTTCGGTCGCAGCGGCGCGACGCCGATCCTGCAAAGGATAGGCCTTTAACGCCGCACATTATTGTGTCAGTGTCGCGTGGACCCTCGGCAGCGAAGGTGAGAGCTCTCATCACTTTGAGTGGTCTGCGCATCACTGTGGAATCTTACCACGCTCCGAGCGGCCCTCTACAATGCCGCAACTGCCAATGCTTTGGTCACACAAAGCGTCATTGTGGTTACACTCCAAGGTGTGTCGCTTGTGGCAGAGACCACCCCCTCAGGGGGTTGTAGTACGCCTAAGGAGGCCCTGAGGTGCTGTAACTGCAACTCCTCCCACACTGCCAACTATAAGGGTTGCAGTAAGTGGAAGCAAGTTAAAGGGGCAGCGGCGAAGCGCACTATGGCGGGTCCCAGAGGTTCTGGGAGCTAACGCTCCGCTTCTGCTGTGAAGAAAGGCATTGCACACAGTCTCTCCTCTGAGCAGAAGCTTGGACAAGGTTGGAGCCATGTTACCGAGCGGGGGCGTGTGGTCCATATACAGCCACCCACTTTACCACCCCAGATCCCTAGCGACTCAGGCGCATCACAGATGTCGTCTGATAGAAATCCAACTGTTCCGGGACCCGAACCAATCACACCCGACAGTTATTCCGAAAAGTTGAGGCAACTTATTGATGACCTTCCTTTGGAAGATTGTTTTGAAGTGACCAAGTGTCTGCTTAAACAAGCTCCATTCCTTCTCACTGGGAATGCCCGTCCCAAGGCAGTTCTCAAAGTTATAGCCCTTTTCCTGGCTGGTTATGGCAATGCAAACTGAGCAAGGAACGCATGGCCCTTCATGAGGCTCGCTCACTGAAACGCCGATGGAGTTCACAGCACAGTCCTCGCCTGATATAGGCGTATCATTACGTCTGTAACAGGTAGACTCAGGAGGACCTAAAGGTTTCTCCAACTGCCACCCACATCAGAAGCATTGCACAGAGTTCCGACTCTAAGCTTCTCGATGCTGAGATTCCTTTAGTAAGGCAACTTGGAAAGCGCCTGCGCTCCCCAAGGGACGAGTAAAATCGTCAGAATTTTTGAGGCCTTCAGCCTAACAATACCCCTTCGCAATACGTATAAGCCTTCAGCTGACACGTATCCCAACTGGTTGGTTCAACCTCAACTAGGCATTACAGAATGGAGGACCATGCCCGCAATGCTCTGGCCTCAGTTAGCTTATTTGGTCGTTGGTCGTGGTCATCTCGATAGTCTGTAGCTCGTCTTCCATCTGACACATCACTTCAGTAACCTTGAAAATGGAGACAGCGTTCGTCTCCGAAACGTCGGACCTAATTGATCTACAAACATGGTTGACAACCCGAGAAACCTTTATGAAGAATATACATGTTCATAACTTAAACTGTTAAGGTACAGTGGTGCAAGAATAATATCAGAAATACATACAATACAAAGTACAAAGTATTTATTATTTTACTAGAATTTATATTATATTTTCATACACAAAACACAACAGAAAACGTTAACTGATCACTCCTGCTCACTGGCGGCGCTAGTAGCAGCGTGCCCCGGAAAAAGACAGGGAGTGGAGGGTATTTACTTATTGAGAGTATTTGGTAATAAGTCACATAGTTTTGAAGGTCGCTAGTGTTATTTAACCCTCCAGATGTTAGTGTGGCATTATAGAAACCTTTATTGACAGTTCTATCTGTTCTTGCATTACGAGCTGCGTTATAACAGAATCACTGCCTTCCTTATTTCTTACAAGCCATGCTGTTAAATCTGGCAACATCACATCGGTAGTCCTATCGGCTATCAACATGCCGTAAATAAAGCAATGAACTCCATCAGAATCATCGCAAATTAAGCATATTTCAGCTTAAAGTAATCCCAGTAATCGCCTATGGTTTAGAGAACATCTGGACATACCTGAAGAGCAAGTGGAGAGCATAAAGAAGGTAAAAACCGTGTACATAATGAGAGATTTATATACACCGTCATCTCTAATTGAGTACACTAGAGAACAGTTTTTCATAGAAGATTTACGTGTACATCAGCTATTACCATCTACAGACGAATACAAGGGACAGGTACGGTATGATATTAGTCTCCTTCAGGAAGAATTGGCTTGTATTAAAAAAGAATTGAAAAGAAATAGAGTCACTTTTACGAGTATCAACTTTTATCAAGCTGCTCACAGTAGGCCTAATTCATCTCAATGTGGCAGACGCCAAATCGTATATATGCAATCTCCTATCCTCCCAATATTACTACCAGCGTTTTCCTACAGTTTTGTGAATGTAATGAACGGGATTCAAACCTTAACCTCAAAAGTGCTGGCGAATCAACACAGTTCACCACCGGAGGATGAAACGAATGAATGACTTGACAGCAAATAACGGAAAGCTGAGTGTTTCCAAGGAATTAGGCAAAGTTATTCTTTTCAGAGACAGTCATGGGCGTAGTTTTCCACAAAGCGTATGTAACAAGAAGAGAGATATCAGTGTTCTAGGTTATATTCAACCTGGGACAACTAGCTCAGTGGTGGTACAAAATGACCCAGAGAAGTGTAGCAGCTTAATAAAATATGACTGTTGTAGGTCAAATAACAGAGATCGTAGGCCTAACAGGATAAGTGAGGTTATTACCAGTAAAATAAGAAAAAACGCGACATCATAACATACAATGAGGAGACACTGAAAACTACGAATTCCTTCAGATATGTGGGAATCTCCGCGCGTTACGTTATTATACGCATCACAAGTATAGGCTTCTTTTTTTGTGTGTGCCCTCCCTTACCCCCGGAGTGCCAAGCAATGAACCTTATCACCTCCGGTCAAACCAAATTTTGGTAACCATTTGTTTGATGTGTTTACCTAATAGTGGTCTTATGTACATCCTGATGGGATGTGTGGTGAAATTGACATGTTTGGGCTGTGTACTTGTGTCGTTGTGTATTAGCGCGGGTTTGCCTTTCTTGCCATGAAGTCGATTGCTTCACAAGTATATGTTTTTTTGTGCCCTCCCTTACCCCCGGAGTGCCAAGCAATGAAGCTTATCACCTCCGGTCAAACCAAATTTTGGTAACCATTTGTTTGATGTGTTTACCTAATAGTGCCCTTATGTACATCCTGATGGGATGTGTGGTGAAACTGACATGTTTGGGCTGTGTACTTATGTCGTTGTGTATTAGCGCGGGTTTGCCTTTCTTGCCATGAAGTCGATTGCTTGTCGTTTGTTGTGTTTGTTTAGTATCGTGTAGAGATGTTTTCTAATGTACGTAGCAGTGCGTGTATCTGTGTGAGGCGATTATTAGCCAGATCGGCATTTGCCTAAGAGCAAGGGAAACCCCTCAAAAACCTCGCTCGGACTGGGATAGTGGGCATAGCCCGGCCAAAGACCATCTATCATGTGTTGGATTATTCATTATACTGTTCTTTTTGGAGTAGCGCTGTCTTGGCGAAATTTCTGTTTCTACAGATTTGGCCTAAATAAAGTCAGTATTTGTGATGAAGAAAATTATTTGCATTAAAAACGTATTAAAATGCTTCCCACAGACCGCCTGAGATAGGACTGCTTCCTGTGCTGCCAGATTTCAAGCAGCATGGCTTGTAAGAAATATAGAAGGCAGTGACCGAATGGTTTTATGTTGTATTTGCGCTATGCTATGTGATTCCAGCAGTGGCGATTAAATTTTTAAATTTGTGTGTCATAAGTTTCATTATTATTAATATCAGATTGCTTTTGAGAGAGAAGAAGGTTATGAGATCAACTTTACGGTCACAATGATAACTTCTCAGATTACCTTAAGATATCTAATTTCATTTTTTTTCTCTCTGTCTGAACAATTTATAAGGAAAGTCATTATCTTTTTTGTTTGGTTGGGTTATGGTGATTCAACATGACTGACTTGGCTTCTATTCTCGGTAGGTCCACTTATTTTGAGTCGGGTCGCCTCTTCAACGTTGGGGAGGTATTGGAAGGTGGTGAATTGGTATCTCTGAGATCATAGTCCAATGTCCGTCTAGCCCATTTCCGTTACAGCGCTAAAGTGCTGAATCCATGAATTTAGCTAGCTGCTGGGACGCTGAGAATAGAGAGTTAATCATGTCGAGGGTCTTGACTTGAAGAATTATGCTAAGGGCACGAGCCTGGAGAATGTGTGAGTGTAGAGCGTGTATATATGTATAGGTGTATAGATGGGTTAGTCAGGGGTGCCCACCCCCCAAACTTCAAGACTCACCCCCAACCTGATTGGCTGTCGACAAGGGTGCCCATATGATATTTTCTAGGGGGGGGAAGTTTTTTTAATCAATTAATATTTTGTCGCTTTAACTTCTTGGGCCAATTTGTAACATTATATTAATAATATAATAATTGCAACAACGACGTAGCCAGAAAATAATTGCGGGGAGGGTCGGAAGTGCCTGGGGGGTTTGAAATACACCCAGTGGTGGGGGTCCATCCCCAGAAAATTTTTAAATATCGAACTAATGAAAATCACATTTTATGCTATTTTAGAACAGAAAAACTAGATAGGAAATTTGTTTACCAGACTCTAAGACATGCCAATGTAAATAAGAAATCATTACCTAAGTGGGGGTCCACCCCCGGAAAATGTTTTAATATTGAACTAATGAAAATCACATTTTACTTTATTTTAGCACTGAAAAACTAGTTAGGAAATTTGTTTACCATACTCTAAGACATGCCAATGTAAATAAGAAACCATTACCTAAGTGGGGGTCTACCCCCGGAAAATGTTTAAAAATTGAACTAATGAAAATCACATTTTACGCTATTTTAGCACTAAAAAACTAGCTAGAAAATTTGTTTACCATACTCTAAGACGTCAATGTAAACAAGAAAATATTACCTTAGTCAGGTGTCCCCGGGTGATTTCTAAATATTGAACTACCTTAATGAAAATCACATTTTACGCTATTTTAACACTGAAAAACTAGTTAGCAAATTTGTTTACTAAACTCTAAGACATGGCAACTTAAACAAGAAATTGTTACCTAAGTTATAATACGTATTACTATTTATAAGAAAAGTTGAATAACACATGGAACAGTGGACATAATAGGCCTACTCATTATGTTATGAAAAGAAAATAACTGCTATATCATATTTGACACACCAACAAATCTTATTTAATTAAATATATATATTTTTTAATACAAATATAGAATTTTAGGTTTTGGCTTTTGGGGGTCCAATCCCCCTGGACTCCCCTTTCCTAATTTACTGTGGATTCTGCTTCCATGTTGTCGACTTGGTAAAACTTCTGCAAACTTTTTGTGTCTCAACTGACTTTCAAATAATTTTCTTAAAACAAAAACACCTGACTATAATAATAATTATTATTAATATACACTTTTTTTCCTTTCCCTGACAGCTGGGGGGGGGGGCGACCCTACCCCGCGTATGGGCGCCCATGGCTGTCGAAATTCGTCATCTTTATCTTGAAGATTCTGCTTGGGATTTACATCAATATACGGTTTCCTTTTATCTTCGCCACTGCTTTTACTTTCAGTAATCTTGTATTTTATATCTAAATTATGTTTCAGTATATACGGATGTCCATTTCTGCAGTGATCTTGCCATTTGTCATGCCTAATAATGGGTGGTATAAATAAAACGAAGCCACTGCTACCAAGCCGTTGCTCATGAGAAGGTTGAGAATCTAGCACCCGCTGCCCTATTTGGTATAAATAAAAACTTCCCCTCCCTGCCAAGCAGCTGCTCAGGCAACTGGCAGCAAGTGCTTGGACACCTGCATCCCATATCGCACGACACATAGCAGCTGAGTAAACAAACATGCCATTTGACTGTCAGTGCAGCTATTTAAAATTTAAAGTTTAGTATAATGTATCAGAATGGTTGAAGAAAATAGTGTATTTCAAAAGCAGATCGTGCAAATTGTGAAAATGCACAAACGAGTACTGAATAAAGTACTGTTAACTGAAAACCAGATTTTAAGTATTAGTAATTTGAAGAGCAGGATAAAGTAAAATTCGACCTGAGATTCACTGCGAATAAGCCGATAGCCTTAAAAAATTGGGAGAGAACCCGAGAAGAAAAGGAAAAATTAGAAATATAAGTACTGAATTTAAAGAAAGAAAAACTATTTTGGGAGAAAGAAAAGAGACAAGAGAGTGAGGCCTAGTATACAGAAGTCCTGCATATCCAAAGGCCCTGGGTTCAAGTCCCAGTGTCAGAGGAATTTTTCTCCTACAATATTCTCTAGTATTCATGTTTTATTAGCAAACCTTGATTTTAGGGCACTAAAAATTATGTTTAGGCTTGTAAATTAATATATTAAGCATTTAACGAGAACAGTAGACAGATACAATTATACTTATTTCTAATAAACAAAAGCTAACATTTTATACTAATAAACACATTTCATACTTAACAGTGTAGGCAATTGCCCTAAAATCACAAGTCTACTTAGTAGGTATTAGGTAAATAATAAGGATATTTTATAATCTTAGCATTTTTAATATTTTACTCTTGTGCAGACTGTACCACTGAAGAATCTAAAAGCTGGTGCTATACCAGTTTCTTTCATTTCCTCCAAGTGTTGATGTGTGTATGAAGAGGGGGAAATAGTCAAATTGATAGTAACAAACCCGGATAAGCTTTTAAGGGTGTGAGATTTGTTCAGATCAGCTGATGTTATCCCACATTAATACATATAGGTCTATATGTAGTTATTTTATTAATTTAATTTATTGTCCCACATTAATATATGTAGTTCTTTTATTAATATTTCATTAGTTCCCATAATTAATTTATAAAATACGTTCGTTTTGAATCTGCTTGCTATATAATAGATTTGAAGTTAACCTATTTAGTTTACAGTATTACAATTTGAAATAGTGTTATAGTATATTGCGATACAAGTGCCGTAAGCGGTGCACACGGATCGAGGAAAGAGTTTGAAAAAACGAGGCGCTTGCGCCGAGTTTTTTCAATTTCCGTGATCCGTTATGCGCTTACGCCACGAGTATTGCATACTGTTTTTTGCACGATGAATATTTATATCAATTTATTTATATTAATTGAGATATTAGCTGAAAATATTATGTATATACACTACTGAAGATGGATGTTATATTTCAGAAAGTGATTCGCATATGTTGGTTGTTATGGGGACCGAATATTTGTCCTGTTAAAGTCGCCACAAACTGGGGGGCATTGGTTCCGGTCTTCCATAAAGGCTTGTATTATGATGATTTTACTTATGGCACTTGTGCTTTTTGTAATTTTTACCGCACGGAGATTTCTTTTGTTTTCATAGCAACCAGATTACGTGCGGGAATGTCAAGTTACGATCACGGCAACAATATTCGTAAGTACCGCTAATTAGTTACGTCGTTCAAAAAAATAATTAATCACGTTTGAAATATTTTAGTTCATATTGATACCAGTAAAATATGAGAATGTGTTAGACCTATAATTATGTATTAATTTTGTGATTATTATTATTATTAAAAAGAAAAATAACAAAGTTAAGTTACACATGTTTTACAATTTTATTGTACAACCAGTTCTTTACATCTGTGCACATCATAATCCATACGTTCCTTATAAATTACTCATATTCGTTAAAAAATCACCCCCATGAACCCCGCCAATACGATTAAAAACTTCACTTGAGGTACCTCAGAAAAAAGCAAGCCGCTGCTACCAACAGAGAGCCGCGGCTTAGTTTTATTTATACCAAATCCTAAGCAGCGGATTAGCTGTCAAGGTCGTTGAGCAACATCTAGGCAGGTGGCTGAGGAAGCCGCTTTTTATTTACACCAAACCAAGCAGCTGCTAGGAATTAGTGAGTTTTGAGCCACTGCTTGGTTTTATTTATACCTCCCAATGGCATTGCACAACAATATTCTAAACACTTATATTTAAATTGCTGTTGTTTTTTTGGCATTTTCGAGATGCGGAGATGGACTGAAACCGGTAGCCGTAACCTCAAGTTTCAAATTAAGAATGCATCATTGGTTATAGTCAGACAGATTTTTCCACACCTTCCCTCCCGTTCTTTATAAGGTGGCAAGTGCAGTAAAATCACTTCCGAGAATAATATTATTCTTGCAGGCGGCATTGTACAAAGACTGTAATAACTAGAGCCCGGATTTCCATGCAAATGCATGTTTTTATATACTTCAATTACACTTCTCAAACTTTGTAGTTACTCATTACATGACTTATGGATTCCAAATAACCATACTTTTTCCGTGCATGTTTGCATATTTTGGGATTTTTATGGCAAAATTCATGCATAATGCATGTTTTGGATTTTTTTTGGTTTAATATAGCATATTCAGACGTTTTTAATGCATATAAACCCTCATTATCTGGTTTTAGTGCATAATATCAAGTTACCATGCATAACTGTGCATATTATTATGAATGTGCCTCCCTAAAATCTCGGCTTTTCAAAGAAACGTAAAAAATGTTGTATTGTATTACCATTGTTATTTGATTGACTTGGCAACAGAGTCTGCCACCTGCATGAATTTGAGAGTGCAAACTACTGTTTACCCTAAATAAACAGTAATATAATACACCAGGCTACAAAAGAAAATGCCGACTCGCTTACCCCCCCCCCCCCCTTCCATTGAAAGAAAACTGCTATAACAGAATGTTCTCTGCTTGAATTTGTCAGTCACTAGCCGTTGTTGAAGACGTTGAATAATTAATAATAGAATCGTGTTGTGGAGAAATGAGTGTGACAGTTAAGTCGGGGAAAAAACTTAAGAAGGTACTTAGTTCAAATCCTGATCTTAAACTTCTGAAAAGAGTGAAAGACGTATTATGTGGAAAAAATGTAAAAGACATGGAATTCGATATCACCCTCAGTCAAATTTCTTCCCTTAAGTATGCACCTGTTACTTCTTGTGCAGTTGAAAGATCCATTTCTGCGTTCAAGAATGTCCTAAACTGATAAACGCACGAGTTTAAGTGAGGAGAATTTGGAAAAACTCGTATATTGTTTTAAGAGAAATTGAAATATATTGCAGTACAGTGCGGATTTTTGATAGTGCATGTTTCGCCCTTCATTGTGCATATTTGGAGATACGATAGTGCATGAATGCATGCATGTTTTTAAGTTTGATAGTGCATGAAAATCCGGGCTTTAGTAATAACCCAGCATACTCCAATAATTCCTACCAACAATGATTCACTTCGCAGTCGCCGCTATCGGCACAGAGTGAACGATTTCGTTGGCGCTGCAGTTGTTTATGTATACAAGCAAATGCGTTTCGCTAATTTATTGACTACAGTATTCACTTCCAAAGAATTAGAAGAGACCTTTTGAAGTTATAAAACTTGGCAGTTTTTATTTTTAACACATAAAACTCTAATTTTGCAACAATTTTCACCCCCCCCCAGAAAAATCATAAAACGATATTTTGCCCCCCCCCCCCAAGAAATTTCAATGACGCAGTCTGCGTCTTAACCTCCCCCTATGGGCACCCCTGGGTTAGTGAATAATAAATGGGAGTAGATTAGTAAGGAAAGTGAATTATTATTCTTATTTTGAGAGTAACTGTATCCGTGACTTGCAACACAGGTGCACGGGACAAGATCGGCGGTACGTCGTACACCGAAGATGATGGAGATGATGAGGACCGTGGGAATCTCGACGCAGGAGATCGGTACCTTTGTAATATCTTATTTTTGGTTAATTTAGGACACACGTTTTGTGCAATTTTCTACTGCCTGAATTGTATTTATTGAATGACAAAAACATTTTGTACTGTTAAATATTAGGAAAATGGATTTTTACCATTAATTAGCATAAAATGTTGTGTGCGTATAACCCAATTTTTGGCCAAATTTGATGCACTATAGCTCTGAAACCAGATAAGTCTCACTCACCAAATTTTTATCACATCTTTATACCACAATCCCGAGTGCTCTCCAATAACGCCGTTTTGTCATTTTACTATTTTAATTTTGACAGTGATTGCTAGTAAACATTTATGTAGATAAATTATGAAGTGTAGGATGATCCTCACATCCTATATGGAATAATCGCCACTGACGTTAGGACAAAAAATCTAGAGCCTAACATTCTGATAATTTTTTTTGTCTTGTTGTCTAAACAATTAACAGAGTTAGATACATTTATGCAAAACATGTTTTTGGCTGAAAAACGGTAACGAAGCAAACTTAAAATGACTGCCAAAAAATTTTTCTTGCCATAGTTTTGAACTCACCTAGTATCGGGGAGTAACTGGTAAAAATTAGGAAAATAAATAAATGTTGAGCAACAAATTTTATTCTAGTTGGCTGATTTCAAATGGAATATCATTCGTAAATTCTTGGACTGCTTTCACACTGTCACTCTAAACTTTCTTTTAAGAATCATTAAAATTATGTTTCATGTCAAAATAAAATCAGGAGGAGAGTTAGTATTGGCATTATATGTTTAGAAGCCAACAACTGATAGTAATGAAATTCAAGCAGGATTTCCAAGTGGATGAATCCACTCGGAAGATAATGTACCAGGCACTCATCTCTATCTGTATTTTAAAGTTGCACCCCCTCCACAGCAAAAAATCAATATACTCATATGAAATGGTGATCAATGTTTGTACCTAAGGTCTGTACCAGGTGGTAATATCTCAAAGGGGTCTGTTTAAAAGCTATACTTCTACATAGAAAATGTTGGATTGAGATAACCAAAGTGCTATTTCATAAAACTATCACTGATTTGGGGATCTGAATCCAAAACTTATTTATAAGCAAAGGAATACAATAAAAATAACAATACGATTGCTTGGTATATAAAAACAAACACATGAAGAGAGGTCTGCACAAGGATTCTAGGCAATTCAGTTCTTTTCTAATAAGTAATTATACTATTCCAATGCAAAGCTTATTTTCCCAACAAGATATATAAATGGGAGACATGCAGCATATACAGCATGAACATTTTACATGCATTGTATTGACAAGAAACAATATCCAGACTTTCTCTCTGCATAATAATGAAACACGTAACTTTTTGTTTCTGAATAGGCACCAAGTTATCAGTTGAGTTGCTCCAACTTCTTTATGATAATTAAATTGGATATACAATTTTGCCACAGATGTCTCATGTTATTTTTTGTCTATTCTACCAAACTTCTCATACATAGTAAAAATAATTATCAATATAATATTAACAGGAAAATGGCACAAAGAAGTGTTTTCTTCCATACTAATTTTGAGTAAATTAACACAGACTTCAATATTGTAACTAGGCATTTTTATCTTAGAACATATTTCAAGGGACATTTCCTTTTTAATTTCTTATACAACCTTGCAAAACTTTAGAAAGGAATAACAGACCAATGTAGAATATAAAAAGTATTTAAAAAAGGTTATATCTGAAAATATGTTTAAAAATACATGCCTACATATTATTATTCTTGCATAATTTTACATTTTTAATTAAAAAAATATTATCCTATCAGACATGGTGTCACATACCATATACACATACACAATGAATCTTACTCAGTTGTTTAGCAAGAATGTATTATTTTCTTTGCTTTATTGTAAGAACTAAAAGGAAATGCACTTAAGATATATACCTCACAATAATCTAAGTATGTTGTGAAGCAAATTGTAAAAGAGAAACAACCGAACTAAATAAAATGGACACCTTATTAAACATTTAAACTAATGTAGAGACATAAGAACAAACAGAAAGTGGGAATTTGCAGAACTCTGGTTTCATATACATAATAATAGTACCTCGGGATCTCCAGTGGAGCTGGTGTAACTTTTCCACCCTTCTCCATCATCGGAGAATTGCACTACATATTCTGTAACAAACTCCAAGGTTTTCGCTCGTCCCTGAGTTGCTATTGATCTTATTTCTTTCCTATCATGCAGGTTTATGGTAAGAAAATGGTAGTAAGTATTATCTTTGGGACTCCAAGCTAAACCGCCTGTAAAGAAGAACACCCAATGATGCTTCCAAAGTGCCAGGAAAGTGTGTTAGTCTAAGAAAGCAAAGAAGACACACCCAACTCCAAAACCTTGTAATAAAAATGTCAAATGGTATGTTATTTACAACTTCGCATAAATGTTAATTTTTAGCTAATAGGCCCACATTTAATAGAATATCTCTGCAAGCTTGAAGTTATTTTTACTTGTGAATACAAAATTAATAATAGATCAAAACCACACATCATATTACAACCAGTTATCATTTGTGTTTACATAGGATTCTGCCTGAATAAACTCCATATGACATTTCTATTAATTACATTTTCATAAAACACAAAAAGAAACATTCTTTTCAATGAGAAATATTACACAAGAGATTTTTATGTTTAAATCAAATGGACTAATACCTGAAAATATGATTATCTAAAGCATATCAAACAGAACAAGATAACTGAGTAAACCTAGTTTCACTAAAATCAACAGTTTATGACTATACTTTCTCTATCAGGATTCAATATGTAACACGCAGAACAAAGTGCGTAACTTCCTACCACTAACCAACAGTCTCAACATAAAATATCAATATGTGAACACTCATGCTATAAACACTGCACTCAATTTAAAAAATTGTATTATTTCACAATGAAAACAGCATGGAAGTAGCACATATTATGTATAGTGCTCACGCTTTATCTTGAGTTAAACACTCCATAATGCTGAAAACAGTCCATATCAAGAAGGCCTCACTCGAAAAAATTAAGATCGTGGCCCATATCCAGTGTTGCCATACCCAAAAAACTTCCCATAGCGGCATTCTTGAACTACAGTATATATATTTTTTTATTTGCTTACAACTTGACAGAATTAAATCCAGGAACATTAGGAGAAAGGTGTTGTGGAAAGGGTTGATTTAAGTGACAAACAGGGTTGATAAGAAACATGTTTTTTTAAAAAAAAGAACAAAAAAAAAAGTTTTTTTTTTGTTTAAAACATGTTTTTTTTGTTTAAAACGTTTTATATGTGAACAACAATGTTGGTTGTTTTAAACGTGTTTTTTTAAACGTTTTTTTATGTTTACAACAAAGTTGTTTGTTTAAAAAAAGTTTAAATTGTTCATTTTGTTTAAATCAACCATATATATTATTATGTATACATATACATATATATGTATTTATATACAGTTGAAATGTTTAAAACATTTTAAACAATTTGTTTTAAACATTTTTTAGCATATGTTTATAACACTTTTTAATTGGGTGTTCTGCCGCCGTGGGTAGTCGGTAGCATGCCTTCCACTCCGGCGGCCCGGGTTTGATTCCCGGCCGGGTGGGGGATTTTTCAGTAGTGAAAGATCCCCTCCCCGGGTTCAGGACTGGGTAGGTTAAGTCTTAGGTTAAGATAATGCACATTGTGCGCGATTCCTTAATTATTAAATTTGATTATGCAGACAATTTACATTTTGTCAATCCAATGACACCCTGTGCTAAGATGTTCAAGATTTACGAGTCGTAGACTTAATAGTATTTGAAAATACATTTTGTACCAGTAGTATTTGTTTATGATTTAATAGTTCATGATTAATAAAAAATAATACAAACTACCTTTACTGCTCAACTGATGATTGACTTTCACCATGCTTTACGTGGTCTTAGCCGCCTTACATTATCAAACTTACAAGGAATATCCTACTACAGTGTTGCCAAATTGATACATTCAGTATTTAATATTAATAATCTCTTTCTTTAAAAAGGAAGACCACAAAATAGATGGTAGGATGCAGTCAGAAAAAATTCAAATCAATTACTCAAAATTAGAAACTGGAAGCTGGCGACAGAGGATAGAGAAGTCTGGAGGAAAAGGATACAAAAGACACCACCTCACGTGATTTTCTGGTATTCTGGCCCTAGTTTTTTTTGTTTTTTTGTTTGTTTTCTGTTTACAACACTAACAGGGTGTCACTGACTTGACAAAATGTAAATTGTCTTCATAATTAAATATAACACGCAATTAATAAATGATTTAAACATATGCTAAAAAAACATGTTTAAAACAGATTGTTTAAAACGTTTTAAACAAACTTAAAAAAAACACAAGCACTTGTTTTAAACGTTTTGTTTTAAACATTCCAACCCTGGTGACAAAGAAGTTAAAAATGAAGATTCTTTAAACCAAAAGGTGTCTGACATCAGCTAATAAACAAAATAAACCAAATAAATGAAATGGAAGGGAAAGCAATTTAATGTGTTTTAAGCTGAATCTGTTGGAGAAAAGAACAAGTCCGTCTTGATTATTCTGCTAGAAAGTTGTATTAATTACCTACAAACTCTTGTGAAAGATATTTAGTTATATTATATTAATTCAGGCATGTAAAGTGCATATTCATGTAAGCCTACATGTATAATGCTACGACTTTTAAACCGATTTTCTATATTCTGAAGACTGTGAGAGAGATTGTCTAAAGACATATATTACTTAATTCCTTTCTCCAGCGATATATTATACTATAATATCTACATCAATAAAAACTCTTTAGTTTGGTAGCAAGAGTTGAAATTGCTACAAACTGCAATTAGTTCCATTGTGTACCAGCATAAAACTACACACATATTTTCGAGTAGTTGGCAACCCTTCAGAAATGACATCAATTTCAACTCACCGCCTTCTGCAATAGTCAGTCTCTTATACTGCATGCAATATCAGCTCCCCTCACCCTGCATTTTTTCAGCTCAAGATAAAGTGTGAGCATAATACTTATACTGTTATGTGATCTAATATAATTGTAAAACTGAAAATGAGTATGTATGTTCACAAATCTACGTGCTTTGACCAATTTACACAAAATTTTGCACACATCTACACTTCAAACTGGAAAGAAACAAGGTCAACATTAAAATTCAAATAAACCACCCCTTCCCTTGAAAAATTATAACATTTATGAGAATATTAGACTTTATTCATGAAAATGCAATTCTGTTCTCCTGACAACAGTATTGTTTGCAGTGTTCACATTAGGCTTTGGATGTTGCAAGTAATTGGGCCATGGAGAGGTTATTGATACAGTGAGTCCCACGCAAGAGTTGGCCAATGACGTGGGTTTCTGTGTCGCGGATGGCACAGCTCCAACTTCTGAGCGATCGGAAGAAATATCTACGCAAATAAAGCCGCGATCGGTGTAATGATTCAGGTTTTCACATTTACAATTAAAATTACAATGAAAATAACCACGTACCTCATCACAAGATGTGTTGGAACTGTTCTCCTCTTGCATCCACACAATACTGGCACCTTTTTACGAAGTTTTCTTTCACGCGCCTAAGTTCAGCTTCCGAGACAGAGTTAATTTCTCTTGTGATATTGTCTTTAAGTTATTCTAACAGTATGTGAATATTATTTATGGGGAAACTTGAAAAATAAAGTGTATAGGTCAATTTCCCATACATTAGAAGAACTTAAAGGCAACATCACAAGAGAAATTAACTCTATGTTGGAAGCTGAACTTATGCGCGTGAAAGAAAATTTCCTAAAAAGGTGCCAGTATTGTGTGGATGCAAGAGGAGAACATTTCAAACATCTCTTGTGATGAGGTACGTGATTATTTTCATTGTAATTTTAATTGTAAATGTGAGAACCAGAATCATTATGTAATGGTTGAAATTTAAATTACCTCTCTTTTCTTTCTAAGTTCTTTGCTTTACGTCACTAGTACGGTGTCGCGCTCTCGTGGGGAATCTGGGTATCTCGCTCCGATGGGCTGGTTTGTCAGAGCTGCCGAGTGAGGTTAACAGTGTGGTTGTGAGGAGCCGCTGCGGAGATTTTCCCTGGTTTTTCCATGTGAGTGACGATATTCTTTACTATGGCGTAATGTTAAATTCATATTTGTGCCTTCAGCACTTATTCAGATTTTTCTAAAAGAGAGGTAACATTTTCTAAGACTAACAATTTGCCAGTCTTAAGTCCTAGTGTCTATTATTATAATGTCGAAATAGGCTATCAGTTTTGTATAGGCAACCAATCTTTGAAGTTGCAATCAAATTAGCCATATTAGGTACGCAGAATTGTATATTGATCTGAGGAAGTAACTATGATTCAGGAAGATAATGTAAGATATGCTCTAGGGTAATTTATATCTCAGTTGCGTAAAGTTTAGTGTGGTTCGGGTCATATTTCGTCCCGTTAGGTTTGGCAACGCCTACTTGTAGAGTAATATTATGATGTCCTGTAACTTATCTTTCATCTTGCCGTGGAAGCAGAATTTATTGTCGTATTTATTAGCTACCTTACTAGGTGCAAAAATATTCAGATAGAAATTTGAGGTAGACGCGTTGTCGTCATTGTACATGTAATGGGCGTTTCCTGTGTAAAATAAAGTCGCCATCTTAGATAATTTTTGACATAAATAGTTTCTCTCTATATCCAGATTTTGCCATGTATGGATTTATATTCTTCCCCTCAAGATTATAATCATTTTTCCCTAGTGCTGAGCCTGTAAATTCTTTAACTGTCTTAAAGCATGTTATTTCGCCATTTTGCTTAAATTGACTTCTTCAGGTGAAATTGAAGTTTATATAACATAGATTTGGCACTATTTGGAAAGAGTTAGATTTTCCTTAATCAATTTAATGCTCACTTGCATTTATCTTAAAATATACTTTGGCCTGAGGTTTATTATTAATTATAAACTCTTGGATTCTAAGTTAATAGAGTGTATTTGCCAAACCCCCCCTTTTCATGCCCAGTCTTATTCGGGTTTGTTATATTATACTAGAAGCTATTAGGCTGGTAAAATCACGGTTCATGTAGGCCTAAAACGCCTGATACTATAGTTTAATTTGAGCTTGGCTAGACCTAAAATTTTGTTATACAGTACTGTAGTTTAATTTGAGCTTTGGTAGGCCTAAAACTTGTAATTCTGCTCTTTAATTTGAGCTCTGTTAGGTCTAAAGTTTGGTGATTCTGTAGTCTAGTTCGATCCTCTCTAGGCCTAAATATTTTCTACTATATTGCAGATTCTTATTTCTGCTTTTTCAAATTTACTTTCTGTTTTTGTATTTCAATATTATCAGTCTATTTAAGTTATTGGTTCAAGATTTGCCCTCCTAACCTATTTATATTTTCTGGCTTTCATTATTACATAGTCATATTTTTCCCCAGTTTAGGTAAATTTTAGTTTCTTCTTATTTATTCACTTTTCCATATTCTATTATGCATTAATTCTTTGGTCTCCCATTTTCTGCCATTATATTCTGATTTCCTTGCCTGTGCTTTACTAAAGTTAATTAAGGTTATCATAGGCCTATTGTTTTGGAACATTAGTTTTTATTGTTCTTTGCATTTTTCTAAATTTATTCTAGGCCTATTGTTTTGGAACATTAGTATTTCTTGTTCTTTACTTTTTCTAAATTTATTTTTGGCCTATTATTCTCTCTCTGAATTTATATTTTCTGGTTTGTTGTTATTAAAATTTTCTGGCCCTTCTGGTTGTCTGACTTAGGCCTACATATTTTGAATAATCTTTCTTAAGCCCTGCTTATATACACATTTGCCTGCTTAAGTTTTTCTGACATATTTAGGTAACAATCCTCTAGCTTATTGTAGTTTGCTATCCCATTTATAGTTGTTTTGGTCAAGGATTATCATGATTCGAACTACTTATGCCCGGTTTCTATAAACTCGCGAAATACCTATGGGTAAATTATCCAATGGACAACTTAGTTCCAGAATCACCCACCAGCACTAATGGTATAATGAGGAAATAAAAAATAATATATGCTACCATGCCGGGGATCGAACCGTGGACCTCTTGAACCGTAATCCAGCACGCGGACAATGAGGTACGGTGAACACTGAGAACACATCTTGAATAACGGAGATGTAATTGTTTCAGCCTATGATTCCACTACTGCAAGTCAAGACATGGTTTTGCAATATATATCATACTAATTAGTTCGGAAGAACATTATCTTCATATAAATACTACTACTGTCGAGATCTAATGCGTAAGAGGAAGGAAAAATGAGGAGTACTCTGTTCGTAAGAGTTTTCCTTGTGTAAATTCTGTTCATGGGATAATTTACCCATAGGTAATTCGCGAGTTTATAGAATCCGGCCATTAGTAGTTTAATTACTTAACTTCATGTACCTGAGATATACATATATAAGTATAGGGAATTGGTTTTGGAGGATAGGAGCAATTAGGCTTTGAATTATGAATATGTATTTCATTGGTATAGATTTATTTTAAGATTCTATACAATATTTAACGTGATGTTTCTCTGTTATTATTAATTGTTGTGCAGTTATTCTGCTTTTTATAAAAAAATTGTTGGATTCTATTTATTAAAATTGTTACTCTATTTTGAATTCTCCCTGTTTTCTATGGTGCATTATAACCTGCCCTCTACATTGCCTTGTTCTGGAGAATTCGATCTCCCTCTGTGGGCATTTCCTCACGCTCCTTCTGAGTTTGATATTTTCCTGTGGAAAAGAAATTAGGGTTCTTATAAGTTATTTCATTATATAAATATTACCTTATATTTCTATTTACATTTAAATCTTTAACCTGGATTCTGAGATATTAAATTATAGTATCTGGTTAGGTTATTGGATTTTCCTTTTGCTGTTTTCTGCTATTTAGCAACGCAAATAAAGGTTAATTACGGAACCAAAGAGTTCGTACGTTGCAATTACAACGATCGCAGCTTTATTTGCGTAGACATTTCACCCGATCGCTCGGGAGTTGAAGCAGTGCCCGCCGCGACACAGAAACCCGCGTCATTAGCAAACTTTTGCGTTGGACTCACTGTATAATCCATTTCTGTAAATCAATTATGGAGAATGAAATCAACATAAATAAATATCGGGTGTGATACAACACATAACTTTTTCTATCCTGGGCTTGGAGAATATCATTTTCTCACTTCACATTTTTATGTAGAATAAGAGGTTATATTGCAGGGACAGTATATTCAGTTGTCTCAGCCTGAAATTGTGCTAACAAAGGGTACTGAGGATGCTATATCAGAAGACTGTAAAAAAATTGTATCCACTGATACGCATCATTGTATTAGTTGAGAAATAGGGAAGTTTATTTATTGTAAGCCCTAAGTATGTAAAAAGAGACAAAATTGGATGCAACATTTTTAGTCCATTGTGTGCAGGAAATTAATATGTTCATTATTTTTGCATAAGAATGTGTGAAAGTGATATTAATTTTCTTTTGAATTTAGCCCCGAAACGGTTCTATGGCAACATGAAAGTGGGAAATAAAATTTCCTGTAGAGGCAGAAAAATGGTATGTTACCAGAATTTCTGTTTCTTCTTATTTCAACCCCTCTCAGGAATGCTGTGTAGAAGCAATGGGTTGTAAAATTCTAAATCCTGTGTGAGCGTAAAAGACATATCTAGCGTTTTCTGAGGGAGTAGTTTAAGAGTAATAAGTCATTCCTCTTTGCTTCAAACTCTAGATACATACCGCTTCAAACTCTAGATACCTACATAAGGACTTACAGCTTGAAAAACAAAAGTCCTCCATATATTATAATTTTGAATTATACACAAAATTCAAAACCAGGGCGACGCCACGCTTTTTAAGCTAGTAGTGAATAAAACCCACAAAGGCTAAATAAAAATCTGATATAATTTACTGCTGTAAGCTTTCTACTGGTTGAAAAATTGGGACGTTTATCATAAGCTGTAATCATCTAAAAAGGGAGAAAATAGGATGAAACATATTTAGTCCTATGCAAGCAGTAAATTATGTCCCAGATTTTGGGGAGGAATGTGTGAAACTTATACTGAATTTCTTTTTGATGTCATCCCCAAACATGAGAGAGGGCAATAAAATATTCCATCAAGACAATACAATTTTATGTTACAGGAATTCAACTTTTTTCTTATTTTAATCCCCTGGTGTGTGGAAGCAATGGGTTGCAAAATAATTTGAAATCCTACTTAAACAATAAAAAGCTGTAATAAAATATAATATACTGTCCACCTTATACCCTCATTTAAAAATATTATCTTCGATGGTTTGCCTTTAACTTCTCAAGCTGCACATTGCTGACTCGTCAAGCCGCATGTTACTTAACATTATCATATGTTCAGAGTTGATTCGTGTTTGGTATAGCAGTCCAGAATTTTAGCTTGGCAACATAAGGATTAACGTGAAATAATTGGTGTTTGTTTTAAAGTAAAACCATCAGATTATTCCTGTACAAACTATGTATACAAAATGCTCCAGAAAATATGTCCAAGGAGGATAACTTGTGTAATATTACTCAAATAGTTAAAATCACACAAAATCATATTTATAGTAATTCTCTACTTATGGCAGGGTAGATAACTTACCTTTGCATTACCACCTGGCTCTCTGTATACAGCATAATCAAGTCCATTGGTACCATAACTGATGCTGTACTCCATGACGTACTCAGAAGAATGGGGCCTGCCCTGAGTTGCGATGCGAGTGACATTCCTCACACTACCCAGGTCAATGATGAGATACTGGTCAAAGTCTGAGCTTGAAGCTGTCCATGCATTGCCACCTATATCACAGCAGGCAAGGGAAAGGTACAACCATGCATCAACCCCCAACATCAAAATAATAATAATAATAATAATAATAACAACAATAATAATATAGCAGGGGTTCACATAGCAAAGACCACAGTTAAGGAAAATATTCACAAGATTATAAAGAACTCATTAGTTTCAAAGGCTATATGGGTCACATGTAAGAATTATTTTTAGGTGTTTCTTCGTCGTCGTCGTCTTCTTCTTCTTCTTCTTAGCTATACTTCAGTAATTATATAGATGCCAGAATTCAGCCCAGCCACACTAAATGCCAAATTGCAAAATTGTTGAGAGCATCATAATTGTTTACCCCTGTATGCCATGAAAATTTGTTATTCAAAATGTAAGATAGAAAATGTTGGTGCAGCTTATACTAAATAACAATAATTTATGAACACTAACAAATTTCCCCAAATTAATCCAAAAAAATAATACATAGTGCAGTAGTGAGGAAATGTTTTGTTAGAAACGTTACAAAAAAATTATACTACTGATTATTAAGTGCCAGTATGGTACTTTATGAGATTGTGTGGGGGACGGGAAAATGTCTGTCCGTCTGTCTGTGTGTCTGTACGCGCCATAACTCAAGTACGCTTTATTGGATTTTCATGAAACTTGCTGTACGCATTTATAACGTTCATGGGAAGAGCCCTATTGATATTGAACCGGAGTAATGCCCAATTCAGTGCCTATTTTAATAGATTATATTAGAAAGGCGGCATAACTCAAACACGCTTTACCGGATTTTAATGAAACTTGTTTTACGTATTTATGACGTCTATGAGAAGTAACCTATTGAATTTGAACCTAATCGGTTGACCGGTACCAGAGTAAAACCTAATTTAGCGTCTATTTTACAGGCGCGATAACTCAAATATGCTTTATCGGATTTTTATGAAACTTGGTATACGCATTTATAATGTCCATGGAAATACGTCTATTGATATTCGACCAAATCGGTTAGCCGGTACCAGAATAATGACCAATTTAGTGCCTTTTATGGTAATATATCAGGAAGTCGCGATAACTCAAATATGCTTTATCGGATTTTCATGAAACTTTGTATACCCATTTATAACGTACATGGGGAGACCTCTATTGATACTGGACCAAATCGGTTGACCAGTATTGGAGTAAAACTCAATTTAGTTTCTATTTTAAAGACGCGGTAACTCAAATACGCTTTATCGGATTTTCATGAAACTTGGTATACGCATTTATAATGTCCATGGGAAGACGTCTATTGATATTGGATAAAATCGATTGATCGGTATCGGAGTAATGCCCAATTTAGTGCCTATTCCATGGTAATATATATTATTAAGAATTTAACAAATGCAAATCTATTATCCTGACAACATATCGTTTTACACTCTTTATATACGGCTTTGGAATAGTTAGCCATGACACATCCCTTCGTATTTAAGCTGAGATGTACTGTGATAATAATGAAGTAAATTGGAAGATTTGATTATTAAACTGGTCAGATGTTTATTTCGTTCATCAAGTTGAGTACTGTTTTGTACAGAAGATATAAACTCTGAAATAATTAGGCCTACATACATTAAGTGGAGTTCTTTGCCAGTGTATTCTGTGAAATGTTGACATATTTTAAGAATGTCTTAATCAGTGTATACAAGTTTGAATTAAGGCTAAGTATCAAATTTTATACCTTGGTTCTTCCGTAAATCCTTCTTAATGAATCGATCTGCAGCTTAACTCGGAAATTCATAACAAAAATAACTTATTCCCTGTATATCACAATTCCAATTAACTTTTTACTGATTAAACAAAAGCATACTGGCACTTGGTTAAATCAGTTTACCTGATTTTATTGGTACCATCTTTATTCAGTTTTGAAGATTGATCGCCGTGGTGTGTGACAACATGTGATCATCCACTATATAGTCATGCCGTAGTAACATACCTAACGATAAATTTTGGAACTCTCATTTGCAGTTAAGACAATTTTCAAACAGTAAACTACATCTGTCATCAACTTCTTTCAAAATTACCTGATCTTTATGTAATATTATTTCTACATATTGTACCCAGTCTTACCATAAATACTGTTACAAACTTTTGACAGAGGGTGTACATCCGGTTTTAAAGATAATGAACCACCCTTATAGCGGAGGACCAAGGGTGTCATTGTGTGTTGAGCATCAGAAGAGAAAGTGTGATTTGCAAAGTTTTTCCAATGGAGTGGGGTGATTATGAAAATCGTGTAGCAGTAATAGCATTGCATACAGTGGGAAAATTGGCTTCTGAGGTTTTCACAACCCTTAAAAAACTGAAAATCAGCAGGATGTTTGTTTACCGGACTATCAAAAGGTTCACTGAGACTGGGACCATCGAAGATCGCCCGCGGCAAGATCGCTCATGCACCGTGAGGAGCAGGAAGGTGGTCCAAGCAGTGGCGGCTCGTATCAGGAGGAATCCTGTCCGGAGGCAATCAGTGATGGCTCGTGAGATGAACATTTCCAAAATGTCGATGTCGCGGATACTAAGAAGTGACCTGGGGGTGAGAGCTTACAGGCGAAGTACAGGTCACTTCCTCACTCCGCAGCTGAAGCGACAGAGGGAGCTGAAATGTAAGCGCCTTCTTCAGCGTTACGCCGATAATGGGCACAGGAGAATTCTTTTTACAGATGAAAAGATATTCGACATTGAGGAGTCCTACAACCACCAGAATGACAGGGTGTATGCTACAAGTTATCGAGAACTCGTGAGAAAGTTCCGAAGCTCATCAGGGGTCATCATCCAGCGTCAGTGATGGTTTGGTGGGGTGTGGCGTATGACGGTGCTACCAAGCTCCATTTCTGCGAGAAAGGAGTGAAAACCTCCGCCCAAGTCTACGAGACCACCGTGTTGGAGCCAATCGTAAAGCCCTTGTCCAACACCTTATTCCAGAACCTGCACTGGAGCTTCCAGCAGGATTCAGCACCAGCCCACAAGGCGAAGTCCACGCAGAGGTGGCTGAGGGGCAATCTGCCGGACTTCATTTCCACAAGTGATTGGCCTTCTAGCAGTCCAGATCTCAACCCATTGGACTACCAGTTGTGGGCAGAGTTAGAGCAAAAGGTGTGCAAGAAAAGACACCCCAACATTGGCAGTTTGAAACGGGCTTTGGTGAAAGCAGTGGCGGATTTCCCATTAGAGAGGCTTCGTAGAGCTATTGATGAATGGCCACAAAGACTAAGAGACTGTGTCAAAGCCAAGGGCGGCCATTTTGAAAACTGATTGGTGCTTTCTGTTCAGAATAAATGTAAGTAGTCCATGCTATAAGGAGAATAAAATATCTTGAAAACTGTAGGAGTATTTCATCAAAAAGTTTGTAACAGTATTTATGGTAAGACTGGGTATACAACATGAACAAATGTAGTGTCATATATGGCCTGTTTTGTGGTTTATTTAAAAAGTGAACAGATTTTTCCCCTTTTTAGTGAAATGGATCATTAGTGTTATAGTACAAGGAGAATAATTGGATGTGATATTGCATAGCAATGTAATTATCCCTAATGAATAAAATCTACAAAATAACCAATACTGAAACAGGCTCAAAGGAGGCAATTAGCTGGATAAGCCGCTTAACTTTTTAAACAGAAATTTGAACAACTTGTACTTAAGATAAAAATTTGTGATCTCAATATAAGAAAGATTGCATCACATTTATTACAAGAAACAATAATAATTACACCATCATAATTTATAAATACTTTCAAAAAGCTTGGTCTTTACTAGTGAATCCCATAAAATACTGCAAGAAAAAGACAACAAAATAAATAAAATGATTAAACAAAAGAGCAGAATACAGACAGCAAAGTAAACAAAAGATCTCAATTAGCTTTACATCTAAGAGTATGTTTGCTAGCTAAACATTAAGGGGTGTGCCACAAAAATAACACAACATAGGCCTACTTCACGGAACTGATTAAAGTGAATAGCCTACATCGACAAAACTTTGTATAACTCTTCTAGTGAAAACTACTTGTAAAGTAACAAGTGTTACAAGTATCACACTTGACCCCACCTTAAACATAAAAAACTCTACACATAAGTTCCTCTGAGATAATTATCAAGTCTTACAGCCCACATTACATTAGATAATAAACCGTAACAAGAAAGAGGTCAACTTAAAGGGCAACGTTATTCACCAAGGCTGTCCTTGTATACTATATTCAAGGCACCAAACCCCATTTTATAAACAGAGACCACATGTTACACAAAATGTATATAACTTGTAATATTTCTACAGATTTATAGGTTCTTTTAAAATGGCTTCTTAAAAAAATATAATTCTGGAAGAATTAGGCTTACATTAGACTTCTAAAACAAATGAAGTGTGATTATAAAGGTTTGTATTATGTATATTTAGAACTGGCAGCTGTCAGAGAGAAAGAAAGGTAAGCAGGAAAAATACATACCAAGAATCATGAGAGCTCAATCTGTACGCCCCTCATTTCCTGGTTATTGTAAGATGTTCTGTTCAGTTCTAGCAGTCACACTGTTCAAACAAGCTTTTTAAAAGCAATAAACATGTGCCAGAACAGAGATTAAATTTTGAATAAGGTTGTTTTTAAGAATCTTTCCTTCATACTGAAGCATACTTATGTACAGAAAGATCAAATTGATAAATTACAGTATTTGATACATTTGATCTGCATGATCAGGCAGTTATGCCATTCTGGGAAGAAAAAAAACTACTGGTAGTCTGTGCAATAAACAATGCAGGACAAGGGAACTCTGAGGATAATTTAAACATCTTTCATTATTAGTATTTTGAGAAATATCATGAGCCTTTTTTGCCAACATGCATAGTCATGTATGAGTGTATGAGGCTTACTTTTAACATTTCAGTTCCAGAATATAATTTGTTTAAATTATTTTGTTAAACTCCCCTTACCATATTTTCCAAGCAAGACTTTAAAAATGACTTGAATTATCAGGGTGTCCACCAAGTAGTGCTGAAGAAATTCCCAGCTTATTCCCTGATTTTCATTGATCATTTCAGAAATTCCCGACCAAAATATGAAGCACTTTCTAATGACTGTGTAAGAAAAATTATAGGATTATACATACTTTAAATAAGAAAAACGTTTAGTAACATAAGTAATTGCAAACAATAATTACTTGGGCTCTAACTGATACAAAAATTAGGAACAATAAAATAAATTAAATATACTTTCATATAGGCCTATTTTTGTCTAGAAGTCTTTTTGAACACACTTTGCAATTTTTCGAATTTTCCCGGATATTTTAACAAATTCATTGACTTTTCCCGGATTTTCCCGACTATACGAAATTTCCGGCCTTTTCCCGGATTTTCCCGACCAGTGGACACCCTGATTATACACAAAATTCAGTTTAATTAACACAGAACTAAAATCATATAAATTTTTCAGCCTTTAAAATCTAACAGTTAAAAATGCTATAAAACTTTTGTTGCACACCCATGCCATGCAAAATGTAATTTACTGGAGTATAAAAAAGTTTACAACACAACTCGCAAAAATGTATGAAGTGCTGATAATTTACACTCTACAAATATTTTATTTACTGAACAAATGAAAGCTGTGAATAATTATAAGCTTATTTAGAATCAAATATTACTAGTCTACTAATACAAACTTACACTGCCTTATTTCTACCAGTGTTCACAATTTTGTTATTAGAGTTGGATTTTATCAATCTGCATATGTTTACCATAATAATAAACTTAACACGATAAACAGTATCAAAAAGATTAGTTAATAAATAGTTTTCTATAATCAATAGGGAACATGATATAAAGATGAAATATTGCAATTATATTAATCCCTCTTTTAAGCTGGATGAAAGTATTATTATTAATTATTATTATTATTAATTATTATTTTTATTATTATTATTATCATTATCATCATCATCATTATTATTATTATTATTATTATTATTAGAGCTAAGTGAGTGTTAGCAAGCAGAGCATATACTGATCAAAAAAGTGTTTAATTATAACGTGAGTTCAATACTTTAATAATATGTTAAACTGACAGTCAATTTGAAAAATAAACACATGTCTGACAAGTGTCCGATTTTTATTTTCGAAAACTGTAACAAAAAATCAAAATCAAATTAATCCCATGTTAAATATGAGGAATCTGGCTTTGCCTCTTTTGCGTTGCAACTTCGAGTTCACCTGCCTAGCTTAATCTCCAACAAATTGGAAAAATCCTACTTTACAATGAAGTAAGTAAGGCTAATGCAACAAAGTGTGTCAGAATTATTATTAAAAATAAACAAATAAGCCCCATTAATCGCAAAAGCGCAAAGACCTTGGACCCTGAATCACAGAGTGTGTATGGAGGATTACTGGATAGATAAGCTAGTTCTAACGAGTTAGTGTTTTCTTACTAATTAACCATAACACAGGTTAATCACCTAGTTATTACATGTGAAGTATGCATTAACTAATACTGTGGAAAATACTAAGTTACCAGTACCCGATTTTGAACAACTCTATACACTACAAACTTCTAGGATATTATTGTCTTTCCTGTTTCCATTTTCCTCAAACTCTGGCTACTTGTGTCCACTGCTTTCCTACTGTTTCAACATTGAAGTTGAACCTTGGGTTTTGGGACAACCCACACTATAGCAACAAATTATTATATTAATGATTAATGTATTACACAAAATTTTGATTGTATTTACTAAAACATGCATTATTAACAAACTAGAATTAGAATGAAAATATTTAGTATTAGATGTAGTGGTATTTGCTGAATTATGATCTATACTTGGATTCAGGGTAGGAACATAGTGTAGGAGATGTACCTGCAACTCAACGTTGCAATACACAACCGCTGTCTCACTCACTCCCTTTCATTCTGTAGACAAGGAATGGAGACAGCCGGCAACCTGCCTAAGAACCAGTTGCCGGCTTTCCCCATTCCTTGTCTACAGAATGAAAGGGAGTGAGTGAGACAGCGGTTGTGTATTGCAACGTTGAGTTGCAGGTACATCTCCTACACTATGTTCCTACCCTGAATCCTAGTGTAGCCATTTCTAATAATTCATTCGCAGATAAGGAGATGTATATTTCACGAACTAGTAAGTACCGTTACATTGTCAGTCAAAAGCCTTGCTTTCATTATGTATTGTGACAACAGGAGTAGCTCTATTAATTTATCCCAAATACTACAGCAACTGTATAATGGTAGATTGGTAGATTTCTAAGCCCTTCTACCTGCTGGGAATGGGATAACAGTTTGTGTTGTGCTATTGTACCGTATACAGGTAGTAGTCTAAGGCGGGCCATGCACGTTACGGTATACCGGTGAGGTTTACCTGTACAGGTCATCTGTACAGGTAAACCGGAGCGTGTGTGCCAGCCGCTGAAGGCCAAACTGCACAGGCGTAGCGACCTGTGCAGACGACCGGAGAAGAATCGAAATTCAATTCTTTCTACCTGCGCAGGCGTGTAGACCTGAGCGTGTGTGTGAGTCACTCCGGCACGCCTGTACAGTAAACTCAGTCGAGAGATGGCGAGCAAACAAGAAGACGCGATCGCTTTAGTCGGTTTGTTAGTGGCCATGAAGTGTAATGCTGCGTATACATATGCGCTCTGCTCCGCACGCGTGCCGCTCGCGTGCTGCTCGTTGAAATTATTTTCACAGCGCTCCTCCCGCGTTCCATAGGAAAGCGACAAACCTACTGCGAACCACTAGCTTTCATCATTAGGCCTAATATTTTGTGTGTTATCTTGCTAATATGTTCAACACTACCGTGCTAGGCAAAAAAGCCTTAATTCCAATTTTTGCCGAAAATGAGATACATGCATATCCACCATGTACATGTTCAAAATCTGCTGAAATAATAAAATCACGGATTTTACATCCCTAAGCCCTTTTTGAAGCCTATCTAAAATGTCTCAACTCCAAAATCAATGCGTTAAGAAGGAAATCAGCCTTATGTCCATTATGATAAAGGAAAGTACCTTATTTCCTTCTCAACGTGGGTTTAAGGTAAATTTCCTTCCTATTAGTAACAAACAACCCCACAATCAGAAACAAAATTACCCTAAGTACCGAGAAGCTTTGACTTAAGGTAGAATGTCTTCTTTATTTGAACTGAAAATTAACCTGATCCAACAATACATTATGAGATCAAAGAAACAGATCAAGAGAAAAAAATCCCTTTAGGCAAGCCTACAGACTGAGGTAGATTTCAAAGTGCTTGTGGTTTAATTTACTGTCACTGCGTAGCACTCTTCTTCTTTAGCCTTGGCATGACAAACCCGCAATAATAATTGCAAAAAAGAGGAAAGAGCACTTTTTCAAACATTCAAATCTCGCCTTAAATGAGAGCTATCGAGAAACGAGTTATTGATTTGTAGAGTAATCATCAAGAACTTTTCAATGATACCCCACAAGACGTGGTTTCAAAACTTTCAAATTTCCACCCCCACCCTCTCTCGTACCCCCAAAACCCCCGAATCGTTGATGTCACTGTGAACTCCATAGGGAGTACTCTAATTTCTTTGAACAAAGTTTCCCTCTATACTTCATAGGGGCCAAGATATAAAGTTTTCAAAATTTCAATCCCCTCCCGCGACATCCCCCTTGGGCAAATTTTGCTCATTAACGAATATGTTTGAACTATTGGACCTAGAAATAACATAATACAATTTGGTTCAAATATCTGCAAAATTACGGCCGCTAGCGTGTAACGATATACTGTATATATATAAAAATTTGAACGGGCGGTGGTTTCGTACTGAGGGAAGCATGAAACGTAAAGATAGGAAAGAATTTTTCTAAAATCATGACATGGTATCGATTGCAATAGGTAGATTTTTCTTCGAAATCTACCTAAAACACCATCCCATATCTCAAGGAAAAATATAAAGATCAGCAAAAACATCAAACATTTGTTGTCTAGCGTTTTATGCCCAGGGTATTATTTACAAGGATATTGTGCATTTCCTTTGTAGGTTTGTGAGAATATAGTTAACACTACAATGTAAATTGTATTTAGAATTTTTAAATTTATAAAGAAACTATCATGTGCCCGCGGCTTCGCCCGCGATAATTATTTCAAAAATTAAAAATTAAGAGCATAATAGTTAAATCATTATATTTATTAACACCTAAATCACGTGTACTATATACCACGATTAGATAGCGTCGCCTGGTAAAAGCGACCTCAGATTCGAGTTCCTTTGCCCAGAATACCCCTGTACAGTGATTTTCGTCCAAATCGAACAATGTTTGACCATATTTAGGCCTATATTGATTATCCCTCTTCCGTGTAGGTTGAAAATTTCATATGTCTTCGGGCCTTGATATTCTAAACAAATGAATCGTCCAGGATGGACTTACAAAATCAAGCGATCGCCCGCGATAATTATTTCAAAAATTAAAAATTAAGAGCATAATAGTTAAATCATTATATTTATTAACACCTAAATCACGTGAATTACATACCACGATTAGATAGCGTCGCCTGGTAAAAGCGATCTCAGATTCGAGTTCCTTGGCCCAGAAAATCCCTGTATAGAGAGTTTCGTCCAAATCGAACGATGTTTAACCATTTTTAGGTCTATGTCGATTATCCCTCTTCTGTGTAGGTTGAAAATTTCATATGTCTACGGGCCTTGACATTCTAAACAATTGAATCGACCAGCGTGGGCTTACAACATTCAAGCGATCGCGATGCTTTTATTTCCACGGTATGACAAAAATAGCCAAAGCCAACTGTAATTGATTTTACATTGAAATGTATTACTGAAATCTGATGCTTCGACAGCGCTAAAATCACGTTTTCTGCCAGTATTTCACTCACAACTCACGAACGAAAGCTAAAATTAAAAATATGGCTTCGATGCGCATTCGCCCACCTTTCAGCCCAGCCATGTTTAAAATTTCAGATCTCTGCGTTCAGTAGATTTCGCTGGGCATCGTGGACAGACAGACAAACACGTCTTTCTATTATTTTCAGATAGCATGTGCCCGCGGCTTCGTCCGCGATAATTATTTCAAAAATTAAAAATTAAGAGCATAATAGTTAAATCATTATATTAACACCTAAATCATGTGGACTACATATCACGATTAGATAGCGTCACCTGGTAAAAGTGACCTCAGATTCGAGTTACTTGGCCCTGAAAACCCCTGTATAGTGAGTTTCGTCCAAATCGAACAACGTTTGACCATATTTAGGCTAATATTGATTATCCCTATAATAATAATAATGATGATGATAATAATAATAATAATGATAATAATAATAATAATAATAATAATAATCCTCTTCGGTGTAGGATGAAAATTTCATATTATGTTTGCGTGCCTTGACATTAAAAACAAATGAATCGACCAGCGTGAGCTACAACATTCAAGAGATCGCGATGCTTTTATGTCGAAGATACGACAAAAATAGCCAAAGCCTAGTGTAATTGATTTGTATTACTGAAAACTCATGCTTCGAAAACGCAATAAATACACGTTTTCTGCCCGTTTTTCACTCATTAACTCACGAACGAAAGCAAAAATTAAAATTCCGGCTTCGAGGTGCACATTCCGACCCTTTACTCCGCCTATGTATAAAATTTCAGATCTCAGCGTTGAGTAGATTTCGCTGGGCATCGCGGACAGACGGAGGACAGACAGACAGACGGAGAACAGACACTTCTATTAATATAGATGATAGCATAAATGGGCTATTTTGATTGGATGTTAGCAGTTAATGATTTTTCAAGATCGGATGGATCCAATCAGTGATATTATCTTCATTGTTCGAATGTACTTTTAACCCTTCAAGTCTGACATTTAATTGTTGTTAAGGTGTTGTTGCAGGTGTTAAGCTTGAGGAGCGCAGGAGGAGCGCAACTACCAAAAACACGTCCCATTGTGAAATCAGAAATCCTTTGTGTTCGTCGAAAAAACCGACAGGGGACGGTTCGCGGCGAGCGGCACGCGAGCGGTTCGCGTGCACCTCAAAATGCCGTACCAATCTGCCTTCCGAGTGGCACGCGTGCGGAGTAGAGCGCAAGAGGAGTGCAGATGTATACGTACCTATAGGCACAAATGTTATTTATTACATTTTCAAAAAACTAACAAGTATCTAGAACGGAAAGCATCAGGGTCGATCTTTATGTTGAATGCTTTTACTGTGAAATAATAATAATAATAATAATAATAACTTGGGGTAAGAGTTTACTGGTAAATTTGGGTGGCCACGAGGTTTGATTTGAACCCAGGATCTCTTCCCTATTACCCTATACCACCTCGCTCTAAACTTGTGGTAAACTGACTACATTTCACAACAATATCTAGATTATAGTATTCTTGTCACTATGGGCAACAAAAGAATATTATTCATATTTTAATAAAAATGTATGTTCTGAAATTCACATTTCAGTCAAGTTATTTTGTTTTTATCTTGATACCTATTCATTTTATAAAGAAATGTATTTAACAAAAAAAGTTCTTTATAATCTCCTCTACAACTTTACTGTGGTAGGTTTTCATGTATCGCCTACTGTAATGGAGATAATCTAGAAAAATTGAAAATCGATACGAGTAAAGTCATTTTTGCAGAGAAATGGATATAGCTATTTTATTAGCCACAGATAAGAGTTTCCAATTTTACATTTTTATTAAAATCGTTAGAGCCAATTTTTATAAAATCAAAAGTTTTAAAAAAGTTTTTATGAAAGTCCCCTTATTATTTCAGTTATAAAACCGAAATTCTGGGCAGTTCGATAAAATTTCGAAAAATTCATTGATTCAAGAAATGAAGTAAATACAATAGACCGTTTATCCTCTGTGCGTGTCCACAGACGGACAGACGTCATTCCAAAAACACTTTTTTCGGTTTCGAGGCATCGTGAAACATGCTTTCCCGGTGTTATCTCGATTTCGATTTTTTGTCACGATCACAATACTTGCTCTATACTACGTATATGCGAGAAAGTAAAACTGTACAGGCGTGCCGGAGTGACTCACACACACGCTCAGGTCTACACACCTGCGCAGGTAGAAAGAATGGAATTTCAATTCTTCTCCGGTCGCCTGCGCAGGTGCTACGCCTGTGCAGTTTGGTTGGCACACACGCTCCGGTTTACCTCTACAGGTCACCTATGCAGGTAAACCTCACCGGTATATCGTAACGTGTGTGCCCGGCCTATACATACCTGAAGATACACTTTTTTCAGCACATTGTAGATGGCTTCACATGTCTCCGGAATTATTTTGCCAAGAGCTTGGGGTGATATTATAGTATAATACTTGAGACATTCGTACGATCGACCCGTTTATTTTTTATTTTTTTTTTTATTTTTTTTATTTTTTTTTATTTTTTTTTTTTTTTTTTTTATTTTTTTTTTATTTTTTTTATATATATTTTTTAAAGATATTTATTATCTGCATGCTCCATTACACTATGTAATACTACATACAATGACTTCCTTATTATATCCAAAGTACATTTCCCTAATATGTTGGGTTGCAGTTTGTCATAGTTAATACTATTTACAATTTTGAACTGCTTTCTAATTACTACTAGATTCCTATTTTAATATTATTTCTTATAATTAAATACTAAATACTACCACATTCCTATCTTAATCCCGTTGCAAGAAACCTCAAAGTAGCTATCAGTCTTTCATGGGGAGAAATAGAAGTTCTCATAACTGTATTTTTCTTCTGTATTAGAGTGACAACAGTGTTTGGTAGGCTTCTTCATTTATCCGCAAATAATTACGGTAATCTGTAGGATCTGAACTTAACTGTTTTAGTAATCTTGTATGAGTGTATTCATTTCTCTTTGTAAGCCAATCTTTACACCAGGCTGTGCGTTTTCGCTTCTTTTTACACTTCATGGTCACTAACAAACCTACTAGAGCGATCGCGTCGTCTTCTTGTTTGCTCGCCATCTCTCGACTGAGTTAAAACCTTCCGGTTTACCGTAGCGTGTGTGTGCTCTAGCCTGCACAGGTACACCTTTCCGGTTTACCTGTGCAGGTAAACCTCACCGTTATACCGTAACGTGTATGGCCCGCCTTAGATCCGGTATAAGAAATATATACCCTCATGTTATTTAATGATGATAATGAATTTTTGTTAGCTAATATATACATCGATACATCGCAAATGGGTTGCCTAGCCAATTCGCGTACCGATACTGTTAAATAATAATAATTCTAATTAAATTTTTTCGATAAACTTCCCCCATTTGTTATTTATAAAAATCGAGCATTAGCTGAGAGAATATGCCCCAAGGAATTGAAAAAATAAAGGTTGCCTACTTTTCCCTCTGCCCAACTACGGAGTTGTCAGGTACAAACAGGTGAGTAAGCGTTGTTAATATACCCTCATCAGTTATTTAAATTATTATTACATCAAATGAAAGGTTATTTTATTCTCAATCCAACCGTATTAGGTTGCCTTAGCAAAAGGTGTATCAAATCCATGGTTGCCTAGATTTTAGATGTAAAGTTTTCAGCGCGACCATAGGGACTGACAGTTAGGCAGGGTTCACACTCAGGCGATAGGCGATAAGCGATATATCGCGAGCGATATACGATACGCGACACGCACGGGCAGATACTTGAAATCTAAAGGGAGGCGATAAAAAAGGTTCACACTCACGCGATAGCGCAACATATCGCAAGTGATATATCGCTCGAAGTGCAGCATGCTGGTCGCCTGAGCGATTTGTTGCTTACGATATTGTAACTTTTGTAGTGAAGATTGTGTTCCCACCACATTTTAGGTAGATTTCGAAGAAAAATCTACCTATTGCAATCGATACCATGTCATGACTTTCGAAAAATTCTTTCATATCTTTACGTTTCATGCCTCCAAGTACGAAACCACCGCCCGTTCAAAAAAAAAAAAAAAAAAAAAAATGTTATATATATATATATATATATATATATATATATCTTTACACGCTAGCAGCCATAATTTTGAAGATATTTGAACCAAATTTTATTATGTTATTTCTAGGCCCAATAGTTCGGACAAGTTCGTTAATGACCAAATTTGGCCCCAGGGGAGGGTCGGGGAGGGGTAGAAATTTTGAAATATGTATATCTCGGCTCCTATGAAGTATAGAGGGAAACTTTGTTTGAATAAATTAGAGAACTCCCTATGGAGTTCACAGTGACACCAACGATTCGGGAGTTTTGGGGGTACGAGTTGGGGTGGTTGGTTGGGGAATGGAAGTTCGAAATTTTTGAAACCACGTCTTATGGGGTATCGTTGAAAAGCGCTTGATGAGTACTCTACAAATCAGTAACTGGTTTCTCGATAGCTCTCATATAAGTCGATATTTAGCACATCGAAATCTACCTCAGCCTGTAGGCCAGCCTAAAGGGACTTTTTATCGCCCAGGTAGCGCCGATTTATCGCTCGCTGTGTGAACCTTCCTAGCAATATATCGCCGCAACAAATTCCTTCCGATAAATCGCTTATCGCCTCAGTGTGAACGCTGCCTAAGAGAAGAGTTACGACAGACAAAAATGTAGCGAGTCAGAAGTGCGCCCGCCCGTTGTAAACAAACATGCTCTTGCGTACACCGGTATCGATATTGAAATAATAGACGGTTTTTACTACTTGTATGTCATCTATGCCGCAGACATTTGACAATGTTGCTGAATCGATCTTAATAATATTTTCCTCAACTAATGCCTCTGAAGTAACACATAATTTCTTATAGGCACATAATACCCTCTATCAAAGACTGTGAACGTCAAAGTCGTCTGAAACTCGATAGACCATAGCCTATGTCATCCAAGGACTTGTTCAACCAAGACCTAGCGATTTTCTAGGAAATATAAAAAAATACTGTTTCAAAGAGCCCTGGTACAATTCTTGGCTAGATACTGGGCAAATGATAATTTTTTATAACGGTTGGAGAACACTGTTTTTCTTACCATACAGTCGGAAATCACGTCGTGAAACGCGAAGAAGATTATTTATGTCAACGTGAAGAGGCAGATACGCGGATAATGTTTCATGCATTAAAAGCGCCACCTAGTTCGAAAATATTGGTCAAAGCGAATTATACCGATGTCTTGGTAATTTTACTGGCCAATATTCAGAAAGTTCCGCAGACTCAAATTTGGTTGGCGGGTTCATCATCAAAGAAAAACAATAAGAAAGATCTTGATTGCGTTAACTGTACTGAGCCAGCAATGAAATAGGGTCCTACTTTATGCCTGGGTCTGCCAGCTTTCCACGCATTTACGGGCTGTGATTACACAGCTACATTTTATAACAAAGGGAGTCAAGCCTTTTCAAACATTTTCAAGACGAACGGATTTCCAGAAATATTCGCATCATTGACGGACCCAGTAGATGTACTCGTCGAAGAGAAAATTCAACGTGTTCAGGAGTTTACTGCCCTTCTTTATGGGATCAAGCAATGTTTCAATATCAAAGACGCTAGATATCAGCTGTTCCAAAAAAAAAATAATAATAATAATAATAATAATAATATGAAACGAACAAACACCAAGAGTTTTTTTATGAAGAAGATTAAATTCATCAACTCCAATCTGATCCCATTTATGCTGGCTGGATCTCACTCAAACATAACACTTTGCGCACAATCTATGTAAATTCAATGTGGCTTCATGCAATTGATGCATGCTGCGTCAAACTAAATCCTGAAGCTTGCGGTTGGTTTTTGGATAGCTATTTGTAGTCAGCGTGGATCGTAGGGGAACCAACACCCTTACACGTTGAGGATATAGGCTACTCAGAGAATCAAAACAGAAAGAAAGATGAAGAATTAGAATTAGATTGTGACATAGGCACTTCTGACGAGTCAGAATCAGAATAAGTTTTTTTTATATAACACCTTTCCACTAAGATATTTCGCTATTGATAAATTTATGTATGAATAAAATAAAATGTTCGTATCATTACGTGATATTTAATCTGACTTTCGCCAGTATTTAATCCGCGCTTACGCGCCTACTACTGTGTAATTTTGAACGAAATTTTTTTAACTTCAATTGATTTCACCGTGCTGCTAATGAAACTGATCAAGCACGCTCATAATTCATTTTGCAGACGAAAGTTTATGAGAAAGAAGATGATCCGATGACCTTCCAAGACTGGCACACCAAAATATGCTCAGAACTACCTCTGTTTCTTTACTAGGATATAACTTTGAAAAAAATTCTTATTATTCTCACCTATTCGAAAGGGAAGTTTTCTTCTATATATTGAGTTCCTTGTTCGCCTTGCTCCATGTTTTTTGCCCCATCATACTATGTTACAGGTGTTACGAAATGACAATGCACTCTTCAGCCATTTGTACATAGCAAGTCAAACAAGAGATGGAGATTTCCAATAATTTTGTTTACATGAAAATCAGCCTTGGCCTCCATTCAAATAATGTGAAGCCAATACCTTGTAAGAAGAAGTCAAGTCTGCTTAAGTGCTTTTCGACTTACATTAATGAAAAATAAATAAAGACTGAGTCAGACGTTAAACATCTAAGATGTTAAAATCTTAGATGGAGCTGCAGTCATTCACATATTACCTCATACTGGAGCACATACCTCTGAAGAAAAAATTCCATACGTGGCACATCAAATGTCATCAGTGTCACGCTTGTACGCAGTTTGGGATGAATACAGCGAAGAAAGTTTGAAAAATCAAACTCGTGACGAAAGAGGTTCTGGTAGAAGAATCCATGTAATTGGTGAAGCTCTAATGCATAAAAATGGAAGACCTCTTCAAGTTCCTCTCACAGGGAATTCGAAGATTCCCTGTTTCAGAAGGAAAAGATCCGGTCAGTGGATACCGATGTTATAGTTATCAACATATCCAGTTTTGAAGAACTTGGGGTAAACAGTCTTTGGATTGCCTTTGGGACAAGAAAAGAGTTCCAATACATTCCTAACCATGAAATTGCAAGATGAGTAGGACATCCTAAGTTTGGTGGATTTAGACGGGTACGTTTTATGTCGGAATGATCGCATAAATAAACAGGGAGGAGGCGTAGCTGTATATGTTCGTGCAGACTTGCATCCTAAAATAATATATTGCTCTGATAGTGAGTATAATGCACGACTAGAAATTATGTTTGTTGAAATTCGTCTAAATCACAATAAATGTTTAATTTGCGTAGTATATAAGCCCCCTAGAATCAACTTTTTAGATGAACTAGAAAATCAGTTACTCAACCTATTGCCAAACTATGAACACGTTATAGCCATGGGCGACTTTAATACTAATTTACTTGCTCGAGACTCAATCAACACTATCCGACTTGAAACAATGTTCCAGACCTGCAATATGACCATTTTACCCCTTGAACCCACCCATCATACTGCCTACTCAGAGACTTTACTGGACTTAATTGTTACGAATAACCCAGACAGAGTTTTACACCACGGACAACTGCCAGTGCCAGGTATATCTGCTCACGGTCTTATATATATAGTATATGGCCTACAGTGTCCTAAAAGGAACCATAGGATTATAACATATAGAGACCTAAAACGCATAAATGATGTTTCCCTGACAGAAGACGCTATGATTACTCCCTGGGAACAGATCTGGACGTTACGAACAGTAGACGAAAAAGTTGACCAGCTTAATGATTATATTATACAACTGTACGACATACATGCCCCAATACGCACAAAACGAGTATACAGACCGCCCGCTCCGTGGCTAACTGATGACATACGCAATATGATGGCGCACAGAGACCATGCTTACAGGACCTACAGACGAGATAAAAATGACGATAATTTAAATAATTATAAACATCACCGTAACAGGACAAACCAAGCTATCAGAAACGCTAAACTCAGACATGCATACAGTCTCATTGAACCTGGTGCAAACCCCGCAGCGATGTGGCGAAACTTTAAAGCTATGGGACTGTGTAAACCCACGACACAGGTAGACGACCGCACCCTATCACTGGAACTCCTTAATGACCACTTCACAAAAACTCCCTCAGAAATAGACGATGTTGACAAAGAGCAAACAATTCAACAACTGCTACACAATACAACAACTAACAGAGACAGTTTTCACTTCACATACGTTAGTGAAAATGACGTAATTAAAGCATTGAAGCGTATAAAGACAAAAGCAGAGGGCCCGGACCGAATAAACATAATTTTAATAAATAAAATAATACAATTTATACTACCTACAGTTACTCATATTTTCAACGCCTCCCTTATGACTTCATCCTACCCTAAACAGTGGAAGCAAGCTTACGTAAAACCCCTTCCTAAAACAAAATCCCCTGAAACTCCTAAAGACTATAGGCCTATTAGCATTCTTCCTACCCTCTCCAAGGCACTAGAACGAATTGTACACAACCAACTGACTGACTACCTCAATAAAAATGACCTACTAAATCACTATCAGTCTGGTTTTAGAGCAGGACATAGCACGACCACAGCGTTACTGAACATTTGTGAAGACATACGCCAAGCCTGTGACGAACGGAAAATGACAATACTTGTCTTACTTGATATGACTAAAGCTTTCGACTCAGTAGACACAGACATTCTTATTGCTAAACTCAAGATGTTAAACCTGTCAGATACTGCTGTTCTGTGGTTTAGGTCATACCTGCACGAACGCCGACAATGTGTCATTTCCAATAATCGCTCTTCTACATGGCGCTTCGTAAAGGCAGGAGTCCCACAGGGAAGCATTCTTGGACCCTTACTATTTTCTCTATACATAAACGACATTAAAAACTGTATACAACACAGCAAATACCATCTCTACGCGGATGACTTACAACTGTACATACATTCAAATACTAACAACATCAACGACACAATATCTAGCATAAACGACGACCTTAACTCAATAGATGAATGGACGCACAGTTTGGGACTCAATCTGAATCCAGCAAAATCACAGGCAATAGTTGTGGGGCATCAGCGACTGAGAAATAAGCTGAATGAAATCAACCTTATGCCCATTCAAATCAATAATTCAGTAATTCCATTTGGCGATTCGGTAAAAAATCTCGGTGTTCTGATAGACAAAAATTTAACTTGGGAAAATCACATTAACGAAACACGTAAAAAAGTAAACTCGTTAATTCATATGTTTAAAAGATTAAATATTCCTTTACCTACTGCTGTAAAAAAGACTCTAACACAAACATTGGTCATGCCCCACTTCGATTACTGTGATGTCCTGTTTACGGACTTGAGCTCTAACTTATCCCAAAGGTTGCAACGTGTTCATAATATGTGCGTACGATTCATTTGTAATGTAGGTCTGTTCCACGGAGGAAAGAATACACGGAGATGCCCTGAGACCGCAAGCGTGAAGCCAACTGTCCGAGCGTTTGGCACTTAAGGGGGCGTGTCACTGTGTTTATATGTTTATAGTGTGCACGGATAGAGTGGTTACTCGTCTTTGTTTCTTTGTTTTGAACAATTCAGAAGTGAAAATGAGTGCATGTTGTGCATTATTCTATGAACTTACCTTAAAAATTAATAATTTTGTAAAATTTAGGTACTGAAAATAGTCAATTTTTGGGATGAATGAATATGGCAGGGGTGCCCACAGGGGGGGGGGGTGGTTAAGACGCAGACTGCGTCATTGAAATTTCTGGGGGGGGGGAAATATTATCATTTACAAATTTTCTGGGGGGGTTGAAAATTGTTGCAAAATTAGTTTTATATGTTAAAAATAAAAACAGTCAAGTTTTATAACTTCAAAAGGTCTCTTCTAATTCTTTATAAAGATAAAGATGAAGAATTTCGACAGTCATGGGGCGCCCATACCCGGGGGGGGGCGCAAGGAAAAAAATGTATATTAATAATTATTATAGTCAGGTATTTTTCTTTTAAGACAATTATTTGAATTGCAGAAGTTTTACCAAATCGACAACATGGAAGCAGAATCCACAGTGGATTAGGAAAGATGGGTTCAGGGGGTTTGGACCCCCAAAAGTCAAAACCTAAAATTCTATATTTGTATTAAAAAAAAATATTTAATTAAACAAGATTTGTTGGTGTGTCAAATATGATATAGCAGTTATTTTCTTTTCATAACATAATGGCCAATTATGTCCACTGTTCCATGTGTTATTCAGCTTTTCTTATAAATAGTAATAAGTATTATAACTTCTTGTTTAAGTTGCCATGTCTTAGAGTATAGTAAACAAATTTGCTGACTAGTTTTTCAGTGCTAAAATAGCGTAAAATGTGATTTTCATTAGTTCAACATTTAAAAATTTTCTGGGGATGGACCCCCGGCACTTCCGACCCTCCCCGCAATTATTTTATGGCTACGTCATTGTTGCACTTATTATATTATTAATATAATGTTACAAAGTGGCCCAAAAACTTAAAGTGACAAAAAATCAATTAATTAAAAAAATTGCCCCCCCCCATGAAAATATTTTATGGGAGCCCTTGTCGACAGCCAATTGGGTTGGGGTGAGCAATGAAGTTTGGGGGTGAGCAATGATGTTTGGGGGGGTGAGTCATGACGTTTGGGGGGTGGGCACCCCTGAATATGGGTATAATTGCTAAGCATAATTTACTTGTATTTTACACTAGGCTGCTAATTATTGATGTATTTTCTTTATAACGGCCTTAGGCTACTTGTAATTAATCAAATAAAGTGCATTTATCTGAATTATTAGTTATACTAAGTAATTTATTGCTTTAAATTTTCAATATTTATATTAGTTGCCATTTATTGCGTTTAATAGAGTCAATAACCACATGGTGTAGCTATATAACTGTCCAAAATATTTTTCTCGTTCTGAATTATCATAGTCGCACGGTCACTTAATCATTTTCTGACTCAGTATTTATACTCGCACATGTAAAGTTGCTCATTTGAAAGTTACATTTTTGGCTCTTCTGAGATAGGTTAATGCTTACTACCGGGATTATTATGATGTCAGAGTATGTAGTTAATATATGAAATTAGGATATTACATATTTTCCCTACCGTTACGTTGTTATAACCCGTGAAACTTCGGAGTATTTGCGTGCTATTGTATATAGCAAGCCTCCCTTTTGGTCATCTAAGGGGGCGTGGTCATTGGCTTCATCTGTTTCCCATACGACACCGCAAGCACGGCGTCTCCGTGTATTCTTTCCTCCGTGGTCTGTTCGATCATGTATCGCCTTCCTTCGAAATGTTGTCATGGCTCCGTCTGAATGACCGAAGAAGGTTTCACTGTCTTTGTCTCCTCTTCAAAATTCTTCATACCTCATCACCATCATATTTATCTAGCCGCTTCCTTAACCTGTCTTCTCATCACACCCTAAATACAAGATCAGAACATAGTCATGTACTCTCTATTCCTCTCCATCGCTCTTCATCCTATTCATCCTCATTCTCTGTATCAGTAGCTCGCCAATGGAATTCCATCCCCCGCACGGTCAGAGGCTGTCGAACTCTTGGTAAATTTCAGAGAGAAGTTAACATATTAATTTTAAACCATTTATTTAGTTTTGTTTTTCATCGTAGTAACTAGAAATCTTAATTGGAGCTCTTTTTTGATATTTGTAACCCGTAGCCTAACTTCTTGTAACTATACGTATTAGTATAATTTTAAATATCTTAGGCTATAATCCTAATTATTTTCTTTAGTATTTTTATATTTTGTAATTTAATTTTGTAATTTTCTTTTGTAATTTAATGTTTTATAGCACTCTAGTTTATAAATTATAACTATGTTTAGTTCTTGGTATTTAAGTATTAAGTATTAATTAATTATCTGTAATATTATGTATTTGTGTTATGTAATAGTAATGTAGTTTTTTTTACTGGTAGAGCGGAAGAGAAGGCCAAATGGCTTTAGCTCTGCCAGAATAATAATAATAATATATCAGAGGCTCTTCCTACTTTCAAGCATTCAATGGCTGTAATACTGTTTCATAGTTCAATGGAAGAAGATGAATTAAGGCATGGGAGGCGTGGATGTCTGCCAAATACTACTGAGAGTTTCCTCTTGTTAGCGTCAAGAAATATAGAAGACTTTTTTTCTGGAATTCAGAGATATGTTGTCGTTCTGTGCGACAGTTCTTGTAGTTCGGAAAATGTCGATGAAGAGAGAATATTTTTACTTAAGAGAAAATGTCCCAGGTTGATGGAAAATATACCATGAACTTCCGATGCACTGAAACTACATCCAATGAGGACAGCATACCAAGAGGAATGATATGGGGCAATGCTCTGAAACCGATACAACCAGACCAAGATCCTTCCAAGTGGGGATGGACTAAGCATGGCGGGGAATGGGTACCAGTAAAGAATGATACTTCCAGAAGTGGTAGCATCTAGTGAAGAGCTAATTCGGTGTGGCTGTACTGAGTGTGTGACAAGCAGGTCTTCCATGCAACTCAATTCTGCACATGTGATGGTTTTTGCAGAGAATCTATACAATAAAATCTAAATCATCTCTCTTCTTTCTTCCCTTTCAATTTTGTAATATATTTACTCCTTTGCCCTATACTTGCCCTTTAATATTCCCTCGACAGCGACCATTAATAGTACAATTCCTTATGCCTATATTATGAGTTGGCTAATAAATAATCAGGCCGACTTTCCTCTTACACACCCACGGGCCATCCCATATTTACCTATATAAACAGAAATCACCAGAGCACAATTGTTCAGTCACTCAGAAGTTTAGATATTCTTCAAATACTTCCGTGTGCCTTTTCACAGAGATGACATATGACCGAAAAACGAGAGGCACCAAGTTATATCCTAGTAAAGAAACAAGAGCTCGTTCTGAGAGCATTTTGGTGTGCCAGTCTTGGAAGGTCATCGGATCATCTTCTTTCTCATAAACACGGTAGGCTTTCGTCTGCAAAATGAATTATGAGCGTGCTTGTTCAGTTTCATTAGCAGCACGGTGAAATCAATTGAAGTTAAAAAAATTTCGTTCAAAATTACACAGTAGTAGGCCTACATTAAGTGGGCGTTAAACGTATAAGCGAAAATTTTGTGTTTCAACATTCGAAGTTATAAAAATGAGCAGTTCCATGGATTGAACATGATTCTTGACATAAATGCTTTCATTATTTGAGACTAACCTTGCTGTAATGAAAACATATCCTTATCATTAGAAAAGCGCAGGTCAGCAGTACTTGCCGTAATAACATTTAGGCTACTGGTATTGGCGTAGCCTATTTGTAAATGCTAGGACGTAAAACACACAGATAATTTGATAATAGGAAACTACCAACACACGCGAAACGATCTATTCCGAACCACGTTTTGATGTAGGCAGGCCGGTTTAACATGCTAGCGTTATGCTAGGAGACTCGTGGCCGAAAACGAGCCGCGCCATTGTACCTGTATTGCTCTAACGGCCGCTGTGGGCTTCATTGTACATGGAAATGGGTGTTTTATGGTATTAAATTAAAGCTTAAGAGACGGAGTTTCTTTTTTATTTGAGAAAAAATTACGAATATTCACTTTCTGAAAAACTGTGATAAACATAAGAGCTAAAATAAAAACACTTTTTTAAATTTTTTACTTTTTAAAGGGTTTCCATTGTGCTTATCTAAAATGCCATTGCACTAACTTATACCCCTTAATTTTACCTTTAATTTTAAAAAAAAAGAACATTGAAATCGGACCTTGGGGATAGGAGCTAGAGGCGATTTAGTAAGTGAGTGCAGCCGCCATTTTGAACCCCCCTCTCCCCCCCTCTACCGCAAAATTTGCGTTGGCGCTCCTTCCAAAAATACTCCACAGGGGTCAAGGAAGATATGTGCGAAGTGGGACCTTTTAAAGTAAAAATGCATAGTTCAGACCCTTAGCCACCAGACTATTTGATGTAATAATAATTTAAATAACTGATGAGGGTATATTAACAACGCTTACTCACCTGTTTGTACCTGACAACTCCGTAGTTGGGCAGAGGGAAAAGTAGGCAACCTTTATTTTTTCAATTCCTTGGGGCATATTCTCTCAAGTAATGCTCGATTTTTATAAATAACAAATGGGGGAAGTTTATCGAAAAAATTTAATTAGAATTATTATTATTTAACAGCATCGGTACGCGTTTTAGCTAGGCAACCCATTTGCGATGTATCGATGTATATATTATCTAACAAAAATTCATTATCATCATTAAATAACACATGAGGGTATATATTTCTTACACCGGATCTCGTACTATAGTCTGTGTGCAGTCGTTAAGATTAAGAAGTTCACTTTCAATTACATAAAGTGCAGTGAAGTTACTGTAATGTCCAAAAAATATTCATGTCATACTGCAAGTTTTAAATTGAGTGACTGAATATGCGGATTGTATCTAAACAAGAATTTAATATTTTGTTGTAATGGTTTAATAAGTGCCTTACAAAAATCAAGTATCTTATTTTAGATTACAAAATTAGTGTAAAAAAGTGCATGAATTACACGAGTAAATATTGTACTATTGGGGCTGTATTGTACAGGATGTTTCACGTACAAATTGGCAATCATGCGGGTTTCTCCGTTGCAGCCGCTACAGCTCTAACTCCCTAGTGATTGGGTGAAATATCTACACAAATAAAGCTGCTAACGGCATAATTATTCGGGTTATCACAGTTACAGTAAAAATTACAACATGAAAATAACCTTGTACCTCATCACAAGAGATGTTGGAAATGTCCTCCTCTTGCATTCACACAACATGGCACCTTTTTAGGAAATTTTCTTTCATGCAGATAAGTTCAGCTTCCGAGATAGAGTTAATGAGATAGAATTAATTTCTTTTATGATATTGTCTGTAAGTTCTTCTAATGTATGGGGGTGTGACCTATACACTTTATTTTTCGAGTTCAAGTTCGGGTGAAATATCTACGTAACTGAAACTGCTAAATTTGTTACAAAATCAGATTTTCACCATGAAAATCACAGGTGATTTATCCACACAACACAGGCACATGTTGTTGCACCCCGCGATCTTGGCCTTAATTTGTTTTATCGACAATTCAGCTTGTGTCAAGTGTGTAAGTTCTTCTAATGTATGGGGGTGTGACCTATACACTTTATTTTTCTAGTTCAAGTTCGGGTGAAATATCTACGTAACTGAAACTGCTAAATTTGTTACAAAATCAGATTTTTACCATGAAAATCACAGGTGATTTATCCACATAACACAGGCACATGTTGTTGCACCCCGCGATCTTGGCCTTAATTTGTTTTATCGACAATGCAGCATCACTTTTCAATGCAATTCAGCTTGTGTCAAGTGTGTATGTGTTTTGTTATAATGCCACGACAAAGTATACAATAGAGCAACGGATTTTTATGTACGATTTGTATGTGTTTACATCATCTTGAAAAGACGTAAGACGAAGTTTTTTTTAACAAAATTCCCAGGTGTACATCCTCTAAGCAGAGAAGCTGTCTGAAAACTTGTAAGTGAACTTTAGGAGATGGATTCAATTCTCGATAGGGAAGGGAGGGTAAAGTGGCATGCACTTACTGAGGAAAAATTAGAAATAAAGTATATAGGTCACATCCCTATACATTTGTAGAACTTAAAGACATTATCACAAAAGAAATTAACCCTATCTTGGAAGCTGAACTTATGGGTGTGAAAGAACATTTCTTAAAAA